>BTHU01000006.1:18236232-18833732 GCA_036184795.1 Tokudaia tokunoshimensis
CGCTAGGTGAGGAGCTGATGGATGCTGGTGGGATACGGTGATGCGGATGCTTATGTAGGGATATGGATGGGTTTGAGAGCAAATGATCAGTGGACCTCACTGATGCTCATGGGGACTCAAAAGCCTGAGAAAGGCTCCAGCTGTTGCTTTCATGTGCCCCTTCATGATCCACACCCAGGACACTCCTACCCCCAGAAGGAGTTGAGGCCATATTGTCATAGCTTTCTTTGAACTCCTGAACTGACTCTAGAGTGAAGGTGATGATGTCCTTGAGAGTGAGGCATTTTTCTTGGTGTTCAGGAGGGTCTGAGCTTGATAAGGACCCTGCATAGAAAGCGAAGGAATTCCCAACATCAGGAGGTGTTCTAGCTATGGGGTCTGCCAAGGAGGAGTTTGGTGAGCAGGGATACAGGGAACTGATGTTCATTGAGATTGGTTGTATTCTGCTTGTGAAGATCAACTTCATCTGAGAACAGGGACTCAGGATTGTCTATGGAAACCCCATTGGCAAATAAGCACAGACAGAGGATGTCTGGGAGCCTAGCAGACACTGCATTACACACACACACACACTCATGTATGCACACATACTACATGCACACACACACACTCATGTATGTACACATACTACATACACACACACACTCATGTATGCACACATACTACATACACACACACTCATGTATGCACACATGCACACACACACACACTCATGTATGCACACATACTACATACACACACACACATGTATGCACACATGCACACACACATACACACACTCATGTATGCACACATGCACACACACACACACACACACACACACACATACAAACCCTATAGGAAAAAAAACAGCAGCATTTTGCACAGTAATATGGATGTCTGCTTTGGTTTCTCCCAGAATCTGCTCCTTGACTTACAGTCCCACTAGTCAAGAGGAGTGACAGCCACACCCCTGAATAGTTTGTCACAGGGCTTAGCTTCAGGCAGATACTTCCAACCTGCATGCACACACACACACACACACACACACACACACACACACACACACACGGTTCTTCATGGTGTGGTGACAACCCCCCCCCAATCATAAAAGTATTTGCTTGCTACTTTGTAACTGTAATGTTGCTACTGTTGTGAATCCTAATGCAAATATCCGGTATGCAGCATATCTGAAATTCAAACCCCCCAAGGGGTCTCGACCCACAGGTTGAGAACCGCTGTCCCAGCGTCTCTCATACAACCCCTTTATACCAGAAGAGCCCCGTTCTGTTCTACGCTGTTGTAGCAAAATGGACAAGCAGGAGACTGCATCCACCAGCCCAGAAAGCTCCCTCGAAACCAGGACAGAAATAAAATGAGCTGTTTTATTTAAAGAAGCATCCTTGTCAGAAACTCGCAGATAACTCTTTCTTTTCAGATGCCAACAAACCCCGTTTCTGAGCGAGAGCGTATTTTTACTCTTTAATATGAGAAATTATAATTAATGGGCAGTCCACTCAGTGTCACTTGGAGATGTTTTCTTCGGGAACAATCAGACACTTTCTCCAGCAAGAACTCCAAAGCCTGACAGCCTGCAGCAGCAACACGGTTGCAGTAAAATGGGGAAATTGAAGAAATGGCCAGGAGCTGAAAGCTTGGGATTTTTTGGGGGTAGCATCACTAGGAGCTAGTACGGGTGGGGATGCAGCTCAGTTGGTACAGGGCAATCCCTAGCAACCCATACACCAAGCCTGTGATCCCAGCACTAAGAGGCAGAGGCCAGAGGATCAGAAGTTCAAAGTCACTAACTTGCTACATTCAGTTTGAGGTGTAACATGAGCTGAAGGGACTGAGGTTGCAGGAAAGGAGGGAGAAGGGTGGATTTCCCAGAGCTGAGCAGATCGGTCCTTTAGACCTTCCTCCTTCTCTTTTCTCCCCTTACTGTCATCCCCTCCCCCTCTCCTTTTCCTTCCTCTCCTCCCCTCCCTTTCCTCCTTTCTCCTTTCTGCCTTTGGCTTCTTTCTCCATCACTTGAAACACACGGACTGAGGGCGTGTGCTCTGCAGAGACTGCAATGTCCCAGATGGATAAGAGAAGGCCTCTCTGCACCTTCTCTCCAGTGGGGACAGACAGACGATGGCAAAGAACACAAAGGTGTGACTTCTCAAGGGTTACAAGGCTGTGGGTCATAACAGAAAAGCATTTGGCAGATAATCAAGGTGGAGCGGGGGAGGTGGGGAGGTGGGGTGGGGTGGGGGGTTGATTCTAGTAGCCTAGTGCACTTGATCGGCCTCTGAGGAAAGGTAGGAATTCAAGGAGCAATGAGTCTCCAGGCAGGACCACAGAGCTTTGGAAGCCCTGCTGGGTATGTGAGAGGAACCACAGGACCCCATGTGGCAGGGAAAACTTGGCCTGGGAAGGCACTGTGGGCCTTGTGAGAAACTGGGATATTTTGATATTCTAAGTCACTGGGGATTTTTGAGTATAAGTCTGTGGTGATGTTAAAACATGGGTACCCAGAGGCAGAGCCTGTCCGCTTTCTCCAGAATGTGGGCCAGAGTACAGCAGATATAACTCTGCCTGGCTCCCAAAGAGAGATCACAATGCCTCCCCAACCCCCCTGCTCTCTGGTAGGGCTGCCTTGGAGCCTCACCAGCCACTGGAAATGGAACAGGCTGCCCCCCCGCCCCCGCAAGACCTGCCATGATCACAGATTCATGACCTTCATAACCTATAGTTAATTGTGCCAGGCACTTTGCTAGGCCTGAGTCTGTTATTGAACATTGAGTAACTATAGTGGAGAGACTCTGACAAATTTTTAGGACAATCACTTGGTTTAAGGGATGGAAGGTAAAAAAAAATTGAAGGGATTCCAAGAAGCTGTCAGAATAAGTCAGGCAAGACAGGACAGAGTAGTAGAAGGTACAAGTGATAAGTAACTCCACTATATATAAACAGCATCCGAATCTTAGGTGGAAAGGAGGGTTTGCTGACTGAGCAGATGTGCAGGGACCCACTTCTCATTGAGCTCCTCCTCACCTTTCCTTAGCACTCTATTTCACAGACTTGACTCCCTTCCACTGCAAAGAAGCAGAGGGTGGGCCAGCAGGATGGCTCAGAGGGTAAATAGATGCTTGTGGCCAAGCCCAAAGACCTGAGTTCAATCCCCAGGACTCACAGGATGAAAAGAAAGAAGTGACGCCCAAAGGCTTTTCCCAGAGCTCCACATTCACGCTGTGGCACATGCACATGCACACAAAATAAATAAATAAATAAATAAATAAATAAATAAATAAATAAATTTGATTTGTTTTAACGACTCTAGAGTTAAACAATGTAGCAACTTTGCCTCCGTTCCCAATCACAGATGTCAACCTAGCCTGAGACTCCACAAAATAATTTATGAGCAGTTTGACACTGAGACCACTTTGGCCACATCCGATTGACAGAGGACAATGCTGTCCAGGATAGCAAGACCCAGGGCCAGCTCCCCATGAAGAGGGAAACAATTGAGATACTTAATTGCCCTTAATGAGCTATCTTGTCCTTTCTATTCAAACTGTTCCTGTAACAAAAATCAACAATGCCAGCTTGTTTACAGAGACCACAAGGCTAGCCACAGAGCGCTTCTCTATTGTCTCCAGCATCCCATCTCCTCTGGCTCTTTTCCCCTCCCACCAGAACGCTATTCATCTCTTAACTCTCAGGTCAAGCTCTGTCTTCTTGGCGAAGTGCATTTTCTGACCATCTTTAACCCCATTCGCCCCTAAACTTTTTCAGCAGCTATCTTGTGCCCCCCCCCCATTGTGCAGCCAGCTGCAGGGTATCACAGAATGGCTACGCTGAGTATTAATTGTCACAAATAACACAATACTTTATCAACCCAGAGACTCTGCAAACTCAATCAAAATCAACTTCACTTAAATTCACCCTTTCATAGCTGAACACTCCTGTGATAAAGAAAAAAATACATCTGTGCAGTTAAGGTGTGCATGTGAAATCCCACTCCCCAGACTTGGGGTGGTGAATTGGTGTGAATTACCCCTGTCCCAGTTGGTAGTATTTTCATAAGTTGTAAACCATTAAGAGTCAGGGTTACTAGAGAACAAGCTTTGAGAGCCATTCCTTCCCCAGGTTCATGCTCTCTGCTTCCTGATTAGCTCTTGGGTGAAGAGTCTCTGCCACACACTCCAACCTCCATTAACTGAGCCACACTCCATGCCTTCCCCACCAAAATCATGAGCTGAAATAAATGGTTCCTCCTTTAAGTGGTATCCGTCAGGAACTGTGGCCACGGCTAACACTACCTGTTCTTCCTGGTCCCGCCAGATCGATCAGAAAGAAATGGAAAGACTGGGACTCAGAAGTGGTAGAGATGCAGGTTTCTTTAAGCTCAGAGTTAATCTCACATTGAAAACATCAGACTGCATCTCTCAGGGATGACCATGTACAAAGAACAGCAGACAACCACCCAACAGAGAAAGTGAGTATGGAGAGATGGCCCAGTGGTTAGCAGCACCCAATCTGGCAGCTCAAAACCCCCTATAACTTCAATTTCAGGGCAATCTATTGCCATCATCCTGCCTCTGTGGGTACTGCACACACATATGCACACACACTCTCTCACATACACTTAAATAAAATAAATAGTTTTTAAAAGAAAGTTAATATACAAAAGGCAGTGATCTAGCAATGATTATTTCTAAGGTGCTAAGATCAACATTTTTCCCATAGTCCATAAGATATGAGACACAGAGAGAATTTTGAAAGACTCACCATTTCAAGATAACAGAAAGTTGAGAGTTGAAGTCCAATGGATTAAAGAAGTTAAACAGTCAAAACATTAAAATAAAAACCAACCCCACAGATTTCATGCTGCTGTGTAAAGACTATTTCATTACACAGGGATGAGAAACTGGCAAATGAGATTCTGGTACACACATTGTGGGCATCTTTATCTTCATGTTTATCCTGCCCTCTTTATCACATGAGGCATTATCCCTGACTTCATTACCCAAGAACAGAACCTGGAAAGTCTTGGGTATAGCATTGCTCATTTTGACCCCAGCCCAGTATCTGGCACTTAAAGTCCCCTGTATGATACTGAATTGTTAAATAAAGCAGAATAGTTATCTACATTTGATAGTCCATAGGATATGATATCTTAAAACCATGAGATACCTGGAAGTAAGTGTGTGTGTGTGTGTGTGTGTGTGTGTGTGTGAAATGCAATGAAATGCAATGTATATTGAGAGAATATAATATTATAGGGTATTTGTATCTGAACAATAATACTACATTTTTCAAAGCAAAAAAAAAATCTAGACTGTGCACTTAGGCAAACATGCATGGCTGAAAGGAAAAAAATAATAACATAATAGGAAAGCCAATAACAAACTAGACAGGTGATTTAAACACAAACAATATCTAGATGAACTTCTGAACATAAGGTAGAATGATTCAAGCTATACAATAATGAGAACAGAAGTTGGAGTAATGGCTCAGCCGTTAGGAGCACTGGCTGCTCATGCAGAGGACCTGGGTTCAAATCCCATTATCCCACATGAAGCGACTCAAAACTGCCTGTAACTACAGCTCCAGGGAATTTGATGTCTTCTGATATGGCAGATTTACCCATACATAGACACACCTAAATACACACACACACACACACACACACACACACACACACACACACACAAGCATTTTAAAAGAATAATAATCACTTAAAGATGAGAGCAGGCTGTAAGACTCCATGTAAATAAAATTTGAAAACTCACAAAAGGAATGACGGTCAAGACTGTGGTTCCCTGTGGGAAGAACTGGAATTGCTGGGCTAAGAGGATTCTGGAGAATAAGAACAGCTCATGTGTATGTCACATGATAAATGTCCATGCCTGCCATTTTTCTTTGCAGGTATTACATTTCAAAAAAGATATATGGAAGCCAAAAGGTGAGAGCAGACTGCAAAAAAAATTGCCCTCTGATCTCTATATGTTCATGTTCCCATATACACATTGGGCACAAAAACAATAAACAATTTTTAAAAGATCCAGTGAAACTCCACTTAAACCACATATACATTTTTAAAGGAAGTACAAAAAAAACATGTTTTTATATGACCTTTTCAAACATAGGAGTGTTATTTATCCCTCTTCCTACCCTCTGGCTTACCCCGCTTTACCCCCCTACTCTTATTCATAGTAGGCATGTCCTACTATCCCTCTAAGACTCCCACCTCTTCCTCCTCCCATCAACCCTTTCCTTGTATTTTTTGAAAATCTAGAATGACCTAGGAGACAAAGTTCTGTGCATATCTGGAAAGAGTTTCTAAACTGTTTGGAATATAAAGCCCAATTGTAACTGTGGGTTGCATCCTTGACCTGAAGTCCTGGAGTAAGTAAAAACAAGAAAGAGAGCTGAGACCCAGCATCTGTCTCTCTCTCTGCTTTCTGGCTGTGGATACAATGTGACCAGCCGCCTCATGTACCTGCTGCCATGTCTTCCCTGCCATGATGGGCTGTATCTCCTCAGACTGTGAGCCAAGATGAACCCTTCTTTCCTTAAGTTGCTTTTGACAGGCATTTTGCCACAAAATTTAATAACTAATACAGATCCTCATCTTGATGGCAGGGCATAAATCCCCTCCTTGAGTTCAGAGACTCAAAGTGGATAGAACATGAGCTATGGACAGCAAAGGGCAAGTCCTGCCTGGTCCATTGACCAACCTTCCAAACTCAAGTAGAACAGCCTAGCATCCCACAGCTTCCAGTCTCACTATATCTCTGTCACTGTGTGTGTGTGTATGTGTGTGTGTGTGTGTGTGTGTGTGTGTGTGTGTGTGTGTGTATCTTTGCTTTCCTTCTCCAGACATTCACTCCTCTCTAATATTTTCTTTTTTTTTCTTTCTGGTAACAGACTATCCAAATGACACATTGCATTTACTGCTATTTCTCTGAAGAGAAATATCTCCTCCAGAAGTCACCTTCCTTGAAGCTTTTCTCATCTATAACAGTGTGATACTTCCTCTTTATGAGACAGGAGAATTATTTCCTCCTGATGTTGGTTTCACATAAACTGAAGTAAATATTATTGTACTAGCTATAGACAAAAAGAACGCAAGGAGAAAAACGTATTTTGTGCCTGAAATACCGATTTGCCGGAGTATTTTCATAAGAATTTCGAATGTAATATAAAATATTGGATAATTCTGAAACAAATAGACTGCACTGCATTCTAAGAAAGCAAAGAGAGTGAAATAAAACAGACCAGGGACCACGCTACTCAGAAGCCATTACTGGGTGAGAGAGAGACAGCAGGCAGGCTCAGCAATCACATTCCAACTAAAACAAGGACAACTTTTAGAGCAGAAAACAAAACTAAAACTTCTCAACTTAGCACAGATAAACATTAAAGATGAAATGATGTGTGGCTAGGGAAGTGGTTAAGTAAATTAAGTGCTTGGCATGCCAGCACGGGGACCTGAGTTTGGATCCCCAGCACCCACTAAAAGCTAGGTATGGAGGACCATATCTGTGTCTTAGTGGCCTATCCATTGGTTGTGATCAAATAGTTGAACAAAACAAGGGAAAGAAGGGGTAATTGTGACTCATAATTCTAGGTCACCTAGAATTATTCCACCACAGCAGGGCAGTCAAGATGGCAAGTATTTGAAGCATCTAGTCATATCCACAGTCAGGGGAATAGAGAATGAATGGATACCTGCTAGTTTTCAGCTCACTTTCTTTCTTCTTCTTTTTTTTTTCCTCTATAGTCCAGGACCTAAACCCAAGGAATGGGTGCCACCCACAGTAGGCCAAGTCTTCCCATATCAGTTAACGCAATCAAGACAATTCCCCATAGACATGTCCACAAGCCAGCCTGGACAATCTCTCATTGAGACGCCTTCCCAGGTGATTCTAGAGTATGTCAAATTGACATCTAAAACTATTTTATAACACTAAACTGTAGCACTGATGGAGAGGTGAGGGGAGGGTTGGGGTTAAGGAAGGGGAAGGTAGAGACAGACAGATTCCAGAGATTTGACTGCTAGCAGGTCCACTTAGAACAATGAGCTCCAGGTTCAACAAGAGACCCTGTCTCAAAAAAAAACATTGAGATGGAGAATGATCCAAAAAGACATTCAACATACACATGCACACATGCATACACACACACACACACACACACACACACACACACATACACCTAAAATATGGCTCTCAGGAGTGCATTCCTGACACTCTGAGCTAAGTCCCTCCTTTGTGGGAGTGACTAGCCCATTTACACAACTGGATACTTAGCAATACCCAGGTCTTAACTTGCCAGATTTCTTGAATACCATTCCAGATAGGACAATCAAATGTGTATCCACAGGGTGCTGAGGATTCCCTTGATGGACAGGCCTCCTCAAGGTAACAACCACTGACCTAAATTGTCAGCCTTCCAGTGCTCAACCACTGATGGTTTACCACTGATTAGTAGGTTGACATTACTAGAATTTTGAAAGATTTCTTTTGAACTTCGACTTTGTTACAACACCCTAATTGAGCACTCTCCACACCTATACTTGTCGTTATAGTAACTGGCTTTACACACCTCATGTTATCACTGTCCCCTGTGATGGCAACATCAGTCAAGGGTCATAGACTTCATTCATCTGCTTTGTGTTCTTTTTTCCTTTCTGTTGTGAGAAACACCATAACCAAAAGCAACTTGGAAAGGAAAGAGTTTACCTCAGTTTACATAACCAGGTCACAGTCCATCACTGAGTGAAGTCAGGGCAGGACTCAAACAGGAGCAGAATACATGGTGGAAGAGGCTTCTTATATAGCCCAGGACCATCTGCCTAGGGAACGGTGCCACCCACAGTGGGATGGGCCCTCCAACACCAATCAGCAGTCAAGACAGTCTCTCACAGGCCAGTCTGATGGAGGCAATTCCTCAGCTGAGGTTCCTTCTTGCCAAGTAACTCTAGGTTGTGTCAGGTTGACAATAAAAATTAACCAGAATATCTTTCCTCTGTTGATTTCATCATAGACATTTTGCCACACTGTTTCACTATAAATCTGTTACTATAACTGTGAAGAGATCATCTGAGTTCATATGTATATTTTCAACTCAGTCTGCAGCACAGCTTCCAGACCCAAATAACCTGGAAAGTTCTAGGGCCGAGAAAAGCCACTTGGAAACATAAAGTGCACAGGAAATGAAATTACCCCAAACTCCATGCTGACAGGGTCAGCATGGCAGCACAAAAGCCCAGGGCCAAGCTGATCTGTAGAGTGCAAATTGGCATCACATGTTTGTTGGGGGTTCATCTCTCTAGTTTTTAGCCACCGGGAGAATGTCACAAAGACTCATTTGAAACCAAGAAAACTAGAGAGAAAAGAAAAATCCTTCCCTCTCTAATAATCTCTAAGGGCATCCGTCACGCAGCAAGACCTACAGTATTTCTGTGGCCAAAAATGCACAGTATTGATCGGCTATTACCGAACAAGCTAAGCAGATTAAATGGCTCTTCCACTCATTCCTCAGAATCCCATTTAATTGTCTCAGCTATAATATTCTACTGAATACCAGGAGGGAAAAAAAATCAATGAGATTAGAGATCTCCCCGACTAAACCTAAGTGGCCGTGTTGTTCCTTCCTCTGCCACCAAAGAACCAAGTGCTCATCAACTACCCCCAACGTGCACCTGTGCATGGCTTCCAGCAGAGAAAAGATTCAAGTGCAGAAGAGAAGGGGAAGAGGGAGAAAGGGGGAAGAAGAAAGAAGAAATGGAGAAATGAAAGAAGGGAGGGAAGAGAGAAAGGGGGAAGGGAAGGGGAAGAAGATAGGGAAGGAAAGAGAAAAGAGGAAGAAAAAGAGAGAGGGAAACAGGGAGAGGTTTTCTGCACCTGTGTTTCAAGCGCCCCACATTTGCTATGTGGGAAGCCCTGTGCCTTTGAGGGAGGATGGGGAAGCACACCCGAAGTACCTGTCCCTCTTCACCAGAGGCTCTACTTGGAGATATCATTCTCCTAGTGAAGAACTCCCTCAAACCTGTTCTCACTCATTTTCCATGCTTCACAGTAGAAACAGGTCCAAGGCGGGTACCAACTCCAGGCACGCAGTGGAAAGGAACCACGAACACCCTATAAGTCACATTATCGTCAAGAGCCATTAGCATAGTTCCCACAGGCTTGTCCAGTTCAGTATACGAATACATGTATAGACATGTATACACACATTCATATATGCCTACACATAGATATACATGCATGTGCACATACATACATACATACATACATACATACTTACACATATGCACAAGAGAAAATAAACTGACTCAGGGAGCAGTAAAATGACACTAGGTCAGGCATTCACCTCTAGATATACAGACTAAGCCTTGGGGTCAAGGTGAAGAAGTCTAGGGCTGAGGTCCTGTCCCTGACACCAGTTTGTAGAACAGTGGCCGGGAGGGTGTGCTGTGAACCCTCTGAGGCCCCACTGCCCTTAAGGACCCTCCCTTAACTTCCCACATCTCACCTGTGGGTGTGAACAGGCCACTGCTTCCCCAGTGAAGGTGTCTGATACAAATTAGCACCTGGCACGTGACTCATTAGTCTCTAGCTCATAGGAATTATCAACGAAGAATGCATTCATTAAACCACTTGCTACTCATGGGGAGAAGAAAAGTGGGAAAAACAGCATCATGGAGAACAACTCTATGACAGCATCAGAGGACACCAGGAATTTGGTGCACAATGGCAGTCTGTGTGAGGAGCAGTCAGTCCTCTGCAGGGCAGGACACTGAAAGGTTGGGAGCCTGTCTGATGGTTGCCGGGCTAACAAGTCCTTGGGATGACACTGTAGGACCATGGGAACCACTGAGACACCTGTTCCTGTGAGGACCATGGAGTTGGAATTTAGCAAACGTTCCTTTAGGTCTGTCTCCCTTATGACTGAAGGCTGGTGCTGCATTCTGGGCCTCCCACAGCCTATTTAGAAATGAAAAATTGTCTTTGTGGGGCCATGTGTTATTCTCTCCATCTGTGATATAGCTACCTTGAAGTTCTGTCCATTAGATGAAGAGAAAGTAATTACAGCCAACCATGGAGACATTGTAAAGGGCGCCCATGCCAGGAGCATGAGGAGGTCCCCAGTCACTCCCAACCTACAAACATCATCTCCAGCACTGTGACATCACAGGCTCCAGGAAGTGAGAACTGGGAGAAGGGGATGCCTGGACACCAACATACTTATTCTTAACCTTATGAAGGCAAATGTGTCTACAGCTACATTGCAGTGACTACCAATGAGAAAGGCTTTGAAGACTCAATGCTGTCAAGTTCTACTAACAACCTCTGGGGAGAACAGGCTCTCACCCACTGGTCTTCCAGGTCCATAAACAATTAAGGTTTGATCCTGGGAAACGCAGCTCAGCACAGGCCTGTCTCCTGGGGAGCCCTTGATTGGCCATCCCTCTGGCCCTTTAAAATAAATTGCTATCTGCACGCACCTGACTCAGACCCTTGCCCTTCCAGCTCCCTGCAGCCGCATCCCTAGAAACTCTCCGCTCTTTGAAGCATCAGACTGCAAGAATGCCACCAATTTTAGTTACCTCCTGGCTTTCAAAATAGGACTCCACAGGGAGGAGAGATCCTGTAGGCTGACCATGCAAAACTGAGCCAGTGTGCGCATGGCTAGACCTAGGAAAACCACACTGTAGAACATTTGCAACCCAGAGAACCTCTGTAGGAAATCCTCCCCAGCCCAAGGGTAAGCATCCATTCTTCTGGCCTCCAAATCGTCCTTCCTTAAAAATACAGACAGTCGGAATACAAGCACATGCCGGCATGATATTTTTTTTTTCACATGGCTTCTGGTGATTACGCTGTGGACTTTGTGCTTCCGTGGCAAATGTTTTACCAACTTAACCATCTCCCAAGCCCACAAGTCATTGTTTTGAAAAGAATCGAAGCTAGCTCACTAATGTGGCCCCTGGACAAGGGAGTGGGGGTGGTACAAGCACAATCCTCCTGCCTCAGGATCACAGGCTTGCACCTCCACAGAAAACCCACTAGTTGTTGTCTCTGAAAGTGTTTACTGAGTATCAGAGAGGCAATGCTAGCTAGCTAAGGCCACACTGTACCTGATGCCATTTTCAACTCCTTGGTGATGCCAAGCTGACAAGGGAAAGCAGACTTAGGGCCATCTGCTTAGCTCTACAACGAAGGTATTTTTCTTAAAAATAAGATTTCCTCTCTGGAATCTCATGTGTCTGGAAGATTCCTATGTAACTTTTAAAGGGAAGAGGGAAGAGGTCTTTGTATTTCTCCCAGCTAGAGGAAACAGGATGCAGAGAAACCTGGAATAGAAGCCTGCCTGTATTATCTGTGTCTGGGTAATTACGAGAAGCGGCCTTGAGTACAGAGGGTCTGTTTCATCACATCTTCAAGATCTCCAGGTGTTCTAGTTTCTTTCCTGTTGCTGTGACAACCACCACAACTCAAAACAACTTGGAGAGGAAGGGAGTTATTTGAATTAGGCTTCCAGGCATAGTTCATCCCTGAGGGAAGTGTCAGGGCAGGAACTCAAACAGGAACTTCAAATAGACTGTAGAGCGGTGGTTCTCAAACTGTGGGTCCTGATATTCTGCAATCAGAGATTCTGCAAGTCAGATATTTATATTACAATTCATGACCATAGCAAAATTACAGTTGTGAAGTAGCAATGAAATAAATTTATAGTTGGGGGGGGGGTCACCATGAGAAACTGTATTAAGAACTGCTATAGAGGAACACTGCTTACTGGCTCACTTACTTATGCCTGACTAGTTTGCTGTTATACCCCAGGACTATCTGCTTAGGGAATGGTGCCTCCCACAGTAGGCTGCCCCCCCCACATCTATTGCCAATGAAGATAGTCCTTCAAAGACATAGACACAGAGAAACCAAACAAAGACAGCTAATGCTAACTGACCCTAGGCTTCTGGGAGAGCAGTAACTGGGATACTCTCAGGCACAGACTCTGAACTACAGGACTAGACATGAGTGCCCTTAGGTTTCTATATGCTAGATACCTTGTTGGTCTCACCCCAGCCAGATCCTGTGCAGACACAAATAAATAGAAGGAGAGTCAGTGTTACCTAAGGGATTGGGTAGAGTAGCACCAAGTTCTACTTCACAGTATTTGCTCATTCCCACACATTTCCTTGTGACTGTTACTATATTATTCACTCCTCTTATTGCTGTGACAAAGTCAGGAAGTAGAGAAGAGATAAACACTGGTGTTCAGCTCACTTTCTTCTTTTTCTTCAGTCCAGGACCCCAGCCCATGGGATGGAGCTGCCCACCTTCAGGGTGGGACCTTTCTCCACAGCTCTCTGGAAATACCCTCAAAGACATGCCAAGAGATGTGTCACCCAAGTGATTCTAAATCCAGGGGCCTGAACTATGGTGGTTAAATCACACTTGTTGATCTTTCAAGGGGCCCATATTGTACAGTTCATAATCATCTGTGACTCCAGGGGACCTGATGTTCCATTCTAGCCTCCACAGGCCTTTGCAGTATGGACACACACACACACACACACACACACACACACACACATACACGGAACTCAAAATAAAATAAAATAAATGTTAGAAATAAACAAAATCACAATAACAACAAAACACCTGGGGTCCTTGTTAGTAGCTTCCAAATGGAGTCAGTTACAGACTGTAGGGCTCTTGCTAGTTTGGCTGGCTGTGGCTACCTTCTGGCACACCGTCCCTCCATCTAGCCATGTCCTTCACATCCTCTGGCCTTAAGAGATGCAGGCAGCAGGAACCCAAATGCATGAGTCCACACCCAATTCCAGCTCTCCCTGGTTCCTCCATCCCCCAATGTCTTCATTTCAAATGGAAGTCATCACAACAGCCAATCACTCAGGCCTGATAAGATTAAATGAGACAATGTCTGGGTCCTGTGCATACACAGGTCAGGCTCATGAATAAGGGCTATGAAATGTCACCTAACAGTGTCACCATAAAAAATATTATTTGTTTTGTCCAGCTAGGAGGTTTCTCAGGATATAGAACCCAGTGTAAACTTCATGTGGGATTTGTGGGATGGGGATAAAAAAATCAAATTAATGAACAAAATAGTTGATCTGAAAGGGTGACGACAAAATGACATGGTCTGTATAGAGGTGAACTCTCTTAAATCCAGGTTCTCCATGTACAAACAGACCTACCTTGGCCATATTGAATGAAGATTGCAGTGGAATTCTGAGTAACAAAGGGGCAGTTCCTAAGTGGGAAGTTTCAGTGGAGGGGTGGGCACATTCAGTCAATGTTTTTCAAGTCCTCAGATGCCTGGATGTATCTTGAATCTGCTGATATCTTCCCATCTCTGGTTTTACCCCTGAAGCCAGAGAGTGTATGAGCTACCTAGGATAGGAACCACAGGTAGGGATGGGTGGGACAAGCCCATGAGCCACCTTAGCACATGGAGACATTGCATACACAGAGACCTAGGAGAAACTCGAGGCTTGAACTGATAACAGAAAGCCTTGGGAAGGGACACAGCTGAGAAGGAGGCAATCCGGGAGGTAGCTTCTGAGTCAGGGAGACACGGTGGTAAAAGACCCCATCTTACCTCCACCACAGTGATTTAGACAGAAGTTTTTCAATTTCACTTGTGCTTTGGATTACAGTGGCCACCAGGATAGGAAGAGCCAGCAAGGAGCCTAGAGCAGACCTGGCTGCACCTCTTAAGATCAGAGTAAGGAAACAGAGGACATACTCGCACACTAGTGTAGTAAAACTGGAGATGGGAAGATATTAGCAGATTCAAGACACATCCAGGCAGCTGAGGACTTGAAATGTATTGTAAGAAGGACCTGGACAATGGGACTGTAGACTGTGCTGGTTTGCTCTGAATAAAGCTGATCCTATTCCTGCATCAAGAATTACCCTGCAATTAAAAACAATGAATTCACGAAATTTCTAGGCAAATGGTCAGAACATGAAAATATCATCCTTAGTGAGGTAACCCAATCACAAAAGAACACACATGGTATGCAGTCACTGATAAGGGGATATTAACCCAGAATCTCGGAATACCCTAGACACAATTCGCATATCAATAGATTTCTAAGAAGATGGAAGGAGAGACCCCTGGTCCTGGAAAGACTGGATGTAGGGGAATGCCAGGACAGAGAAGCGAGAGGGGGTTGAATGGGGAAAAGAGGGAGGAAACGGGAAAAGGGAAATGATTTTGAATGTAAATAAAAAAAAAACTTAGAAAATAAAATTAAAAAAAAAAGAATTACCATTACTAATACATGAACCACACTGGTGGGAGGGGGATGATTTCGGTCTGCACTTAAACCACATGAGATGCTTCCCAAAGCTGGGTTCCTGGTGAAGATAGGAAAACACTTCATATTGTAAAGAGTAAGGGAGTAGGGAGAGACACTGAAGAAGACAACACCAACTTTAGTCTTCCTCTTCTAAGATGCTCTGGAATTCCTGACTTGATGATCTTGGCAGTCTCTCCCAACTAGTTAGGGACCATCTATCGCTCCCCTAGCTCTGATCCATCATCATCAATCCCTTTGTCCATCATCATCCAATCCCTTTGTGTATCATTATCCAACCTGTCTGTCCATCATCATCTAATCTCTTTGTCTATTATCATCCAATCCATTTGTCCATCATCATCCAATCTCCTTGTCCATCATCATCCAATCTCCTTGTCCATCCTCATCCAACCTCTCCATCCATCATCATCTGTAGCCTTCTCAGCTTTGAGTAGACCTTTCCCAGCCTTAAAAAGGCTGAGCAGTTTTCCCAGCCTTGAGAAGGCTAAGCAGACCTTGAACATTTGCCATGACAAGTCTTATCAACCTGGACAGAGACATCTGTCTTGGCTGCATTTGCAAGTTCCCATGGGAACTTTGATGTTTTGGCTGCCTGTGCTGACCTTGCTGCTACAACATACTCAAACTGAAGAAAGAGATGGGTTTTGTGGGTTTTTTTTTCTTTATAAATGCAAAACTTATTATTAAACCTGGAGCCTTGACCAGAATCTTTGTCTTGGCTTCATTCTTCTCTTGCTCCCTTACCTTATTTCCAGCCCCTCTTTCAGCTAAACCCAGTTCACCCGTGGCTGCTGGATGGCTACAATTATCCAATCTCTTTGTCCATCACCATCCAACCTCTCCATCCATCACCATCCAACCTCTCCTGTACCACCTTCACAAGACACCAACATGCTACTTCTTCCTACCTACAGTACACAGGCATCACTGACCTGGCTCCCCAGGGGACTCTTGTATAGCCCATTTCTCTCTACATTTTCCTACCCATCCAGCAGTCGAAGGGAATCTGCACAGAAGTCAGTCAGTGAACATGGTCCCCTCTGCTTCCTCCAGAGGAGTCATTTAATGGTCATCTGTGTCATCAGTGCTTGGTGACAGGTCCCTAACACTCTACCCATCACACCATACTGGCCTCATTGCAGTGATGGTGACAGTAACTGCCAGTCAACATGGGTCTCTTGCCTTTTTCTCTGCTGGGAGCTCTCACAGCTCCGTGAGTTCCTTCAGGACATGCTCAGCTGAGTAATTGCTCCCTGATGTCATGTGTTGTGCAATTGCACTGCACATCTGCGCAGAGTCTGATTGACCTTCCTATGTAGCACCTTCCATCACCTAGCATCCATCCATCCACACACTTGCATGCTTGTGTCAGCATCTGCTGCTTCCCTCAGGACCACATCGTTTCCATGTTGCAAGAACTGGAGTGATCCTGTATGTCTGTGATAGGACATGATACATAGCACCCATGCAACTGTGAAGCACCTAAAGATACGTGGATATTTATCCAGGAAGCTACATATAGTGTCAAAGAAGCACACAAGCATGGAGACAGTCATGACTTTGCCCCCACCTCTCCCACCACTTGACCGTCCACTCCATCCCCAGTCCACTAAGATTAGAGCATGGTACAAAAACCACACTAAATCTAAGGAGTTTCAGGACAGTGGGACAGTAAAGAGCTCTGCCTTGAGGAAAACAAAATTGATGGTACCTGAGGAGTAGCAAATACTTTGGTTTTGAGAACTGCAGAGACGGGCAGACCTTGAGGGGAGACTGGTTCAAACTGGAATTCTCTCCCTCTAACTAGGTCCAAGGGATATGGGATTGGGGGAAAGTAATTAATGTGGACAATTGAATTGAAGTATCTGGGTGGCATTCCAACTGAAGTGTCCAATAGGGACTTGGATAGAAGGTTCAAGAGTTCGGTGTAGTGATGGAGCCAGGTCATAATTCACAGCTGAAATGTCCTTGTTTGTTGAAGGTTTGGTCTCCAGGTGGGTACAAGTGGGAAGGGGTGGAGCTCTGCAGTGGTAGGCCCTGGGTAGAGGTCTTCAGGTCTTTTATCTGTTAAAGGAAGTTGTGTTTAAAAGGTGGGGCCTTGTTTTGTTTTGTTTTGTTTTGAATTTCTGTGTCACCAGGTAAGCAGCCATGCCGATACATACTTCCCACAATGAAGTACAACTTCACCACTGGCCCAAAGCAAGAGACCAACTGACCATAGTCATTCCCCTCTGGAGGGAAGAGACAGACTCATAAGACTCAAGAAGATCATACAACTTACAAGTCCCAGGAAGTTCAGAAAACTCCTAGATTTACAAGATCTCTCCTTAAGCTCTACACTTAGAAACGATCACTAGGGAGAGGTGATTTTCTCTAGTAGAGCTGCCTGCATGTTGGGCAAGAAGCTCCTGGGATAAAACTTCCATGAGATATCACTCATGCTGGGATAGGATTTCTGGTGATGCAGCTGCCTTAGAATCGCACATGCTCCTGTCAATAACTCCAATAAACTCATTCATCCTCGTATCCTAAAGTAAAGTCACATAGTAGTAGGAGTTCGTCATTACATTAAGAAACAAGAGCAGGTCTGTCACCGTATAAAGTTCAGAATCTGTTCATCAAATCCTGGCTTCTTGCCCAAGTGCCTTCAGGCATCAGTGTCACCTGACTGCACTCTGCATTTGTGTTCATAATTCTTAGCTAAGGAAACATGGCCCAGTACAGGCTGATGAAAGAAGGGGGCAAAGGGTGACCATGGAAGTAGCTTCAGACACACAGACAGGACAAAGCTGGCCCAAGGCCACAGATCTTAGTTTTGTTGGTTGTTGCAGTGGCTTTGCTATTGAATGTCAATTGATTCTATTGCTAAGAATGTTGACAAAGTGATTTAATTATCTCCGTATGGATGCAAGCAGATAACATAGAGTTCAATCTAACTCCAAATCAGGTCTCAGATAGAAGGTGACAGAGGACAAGATTCCATTGGAGCCACCACTGCTACCCATAGTGTCAAGGAATGGGTGTGACTCATAGACTCTTACACTCAGGTACTCATCCTATCCCCCTGTTCTAGGCATGTTCAGCTTGTGTGCCCCCTCTGTCTGCAAAGACATGAGTGCATTAGAAGTTTGAACTTCAGAATGTCTGTTTACAACTGAGTCTGGAAGAACCCCTCTTTCTCAGACATGCCAATCTTCTTGGGGACCCATAAAGAGCATGTAGACCCAGTGCACTCCTGTGCAGGTCCTCAGGGTTGACTCTTTTGTCATCTGCTAATAAAGCCAGAGTCAATGGATCTCTCCCAATGCAGATACCTGTCTATTTCCTGTCCTCACTACATGGGTTATGGCTACCAGGCACAGGCTGATGCAAGCAGGAGAAAGCCTGCTATCATTATACCCTGACTCAGAAAGTCCTCGGTCTGTCACCTTGAAGGCCCACAGCAGCTGCTGTCATAGGGTGTCCTCTAGAGAGTGAAGACAGACCTCTTCTATTCCTGTTTTGCAAATCATTAGCATAACTGGAGTTGAGTCTAGTGCCTGCCTGCTGTGGTTTGAACATAGCATGCCTCCCACCAGCTCGTGTTTGAACTACTTGTTCCTAAACTGGCATTGCTATTCTGGAAGGTTGTGGAATCTCATGGACGTGGAGCCTTGTTGGAGAAAGTGGGTTGCTGGAGACAAGCCTTGAGCTCTGAGATCTTGACTCCATTTTCCTACTCACTCTCCACTGCCTGTCTGTGGATGCAAAGTGATCAGCAGTCTTACCCCTGCTACCACCCACGCCTTCCCCACAGTGGTTGCCTGCATTTCTTCCTACATTGTGACCCTATGTAAACTCTTCACCAAGTTGCTTCTTGCTACATATTTGGTTGTATCTATGAGAAAAACAACAGCAACAACTAATTAAATGCCCTTTGGTTTTGCCCTCTGTGTTGTTAATACAATGGGACATAGATGGCCTGTCCCAGAGGCTATAATGTGTCCAGGTCAAGGTGAAGCCCCACATTCAGCAGATACAAGACTGGTCTGCATTTGGGAAACAGAATTCATGGTTGATCAGCAACTGAAAGTTCCATCCATCTATCCATCCAGCAACCATTCACCCACCCATCCATCCCTCTACCCTTCTACCCATTAATCTACATCTGAGGAGTGGCTGGGAACCCACTGATCTCCTCAGATGAGTACCTATTTGTAATGACTTTTTCTGATTATCTACTTGACTGTATCTGGAATGAACTACAGTCCAGAACTTGAGGGCACACCTGTGATCCAGATCTTGGGGCTGGAAGACACAAGTTTCTGACCTAGATCTTGGCATGGAGATATTGAGGCATAGTGGCCATGAAAAGCTTAGGCCCAGGCCCAGTACATGGCTTTAATCCCAGGAGACTGAGGCAAGGAGATCTCTGAGTTCAAGGTCAGCCTGGGACAAAGCAAGTTCCAGATGTAGGCATGGTGATATACACCTTTAATCTGGGCCACACCTTCTCCTGAAGGCCTACTTAAGGACATTGGAAGAAGGAAGATTCGCTCTTCTTCACCTGCTTGCATTTATTTGCCAGCATATCTGTTGGAACCTACTTCTACAGAAGACCAGCTGAAACAACTAGCCTAGTGGGACTGAGCAATTATTAGATTCTTGGACTTCCCACCCACAACTGATCATTGTTGGGTTAGTTGGACTACAGACTATAAATCATAACAATAAATTCCCTCAACATAGAGAGACATTCCATAAGTTCTGTGATTCTAGAGAACCCTGACTAACACAGTATTCCTCATGCCACTTTCTCCTGATCCACAGTCTTCAAGATATTTAATTCTAACAGGTATACACTCTGCACCTGACACTAGTGGGTGCAAAGGTTCCTTTGGAAGATGTTCACCTGTGAAACCCAAAGATTAAGATCACACATCTCATGGTACCATTCTGCCATGGCTGCCACAGAGAACACCTTGGTGTTTGTGCCTTGAATATGTGAAGGCAAACAGAACCTATGGAGAGGATTATTATAGGTTCAAGACCTATCTTGAAGACTTAGTGAGACCACATCTGTGGGATCATAGCTAGCTCAGTGGTAGAAAGCTTGTATTAGATTCCATGTTCCACAAAAAACAACAACAAAACCACCCACCTGTGCCTCTGGGTGGGATCTGTATCTGAAGCTTCTTTCTACCCCTGGAGTGACTTTGATTTTGCTCAGGAAAATTCCTGGAACTTGAGTAGCATTTCCCACGCAACTCTGCTGGAGATCAAGCTGGTTCAGCCACACAACACTCTTTCTCACCACCACCCTCCTGATGGCTTTCCTTCCTGGGACCTTAATTAAAACTAAGCTCACCAAAGATGCCGACTCACACAGAATTAATCTCTTGTAATGCCTTACCAAACTTTATTATTGACCCAGCAAAAATCCTTAATTCTTTAAAGCAATAATGAAAGGAATGTCAGTTTGCACTATTCTGTCCCTCACCCAACTGAGACTTTTTTTTTTCAAAGGGTTATGGCTCATCTGCTGAGGTGGGGGAACACCCAAGGGTGTCTGTATTTAATAAATGATAAGTTGTCGAAGAATGGTGACTGCTTATATCAATGCTTACATTCAGAATTTTGCCTCCAACTCTCCTCCTACCTTTATATGAGAAGCAAGCGAAATGATATCTGTAAAGTCTCTTTCCCTCTCATACTTGAATGACAGGCCTAGTTAATTGCAGGGTGGGATATTGCCAAAAGGCTGTGGGGTGGGTTACTGAAACAAACTATGGATGGATAGATGGATGGATGAATAGACGGATGGAAGAATGGATGGATAGATAAATAGATGTATGTATGTATGTAGGTAGGTATGGATGGATGGATGGATGGATCGATGGATGGATGGATGGATAGATATGTGGGTAGGTAGATGGGTGGGAAGATGGATGGGTGGATGTGTAAGTAGGTGAGTATGTGTATGAATGGCTAAATGGATGGATAATTGGATGAATGGGAGGGTAGGAAGTCAGATGAAAAGGCTGGTGGACAGGTGGACTAGGTAGCTGGAAAAGTGGTTGGGTAGATGGAGAGATAGATAGATAGATAGATGGGTGCATGGTTGGGTTGATGAGTGGAGGAGGGGTGGTCCAGGAAAGCTGTGAGATGCAGGCATATGAAACAAGAATACAGGTGCTATTTGTCTGTAGAATGGCATAGGTTGGTCCAGCCTGATTTACTAACCCATCACTTGATTCCCAACAAGGCTACACCCAAAGGAGGAAGGGTAGTACCTCCAAAACAACTTAATGACAAGGTACAGGAAAGCAGAGGTTTCGAGGATGAGTATGCAAAGGCCACAGGTGCCCACTACCCATACCCTAGCTCCATTACCATTCAGGACCAAAATGCCTGGTGAGCAGGGCTTGCTTAAAGCAGCGAATGCTGAACACAATCTTTCGAAGGACCAGAGAAGGCCACTTAAATGTCACTTCTCTGTAAACCAGGTGGACTCAGCATTTCTGTCAGCTCAGTGAGCCCCAGAACACAAGTGTAACACCCTCCCACCATCCCTCTGACCCATGCCAGGCAGTGACATCCAAGCATCCCAGACTCGCATCCAGAAGGTACCACATTCAAAAGTCTTTGTCCGAATAGTGTGTAAGGGGCTGCGAATTAAAAAACAACAAAAAAAAAACAACAAAAATAAAACCTCCAGAAAACAGAGACAATGGAGTACTAAGTCACCTGAAGAGCTAAAAGGAATCAGAAGAGCCTTTCCCCCTAAATTTATAACAATTTAGTCAATTAGGAATTGTTTTAAATTATTAGGCTTCCCAGTCTCTGCAGCTCTCACGGAGGTGCTGGTAATAACACTGCAGACCACTGTAACCTCGCCTCCATAGATCAGCAGGCATATTTATTTAAACAATTTAGGATAATTGAAAGCGATTTTCCTTTTTCCTTGAAAATTACTGGCACAGTGACAAGTTAATTGAGAAAAGGCATGCACACTCACACAATTACATGATGGTGGGTGAATACTGGGACACTTACCATCCATCAACAAGAGGAAACTGAAATGTGCATTTTCTGTTTTCTATGACATGCGACTCTCGGCTACACATGAACCACGATAGGCTGAGCAAACTCAGCTAATTGTAGGGGTAAGGGTTTTCAGGACTACTCGGTATTCTCCCATAATTTCTTTCTTCTCTTTAGCATAACCTTTTACACTATGCTTTCTACTAAAACCACACCACACTCAGGTATCTCCAAACCTCAGATAGTCCCTTTAAGTTGCACAACGAAGACAGGCTCTTAGCTTCTGATATTTAAAACCTGAGATCAATGCTTCTGAGATGGTTCAATGAGCAAAGTGCTAGCTACGAAAGTTTGAGGACCTGAGATGGGATTTCCCCACCACCACACAAGAACTAGATGTGTGGGTAAGGGGGAGGTCTATAACCCTAGAAATTCAGTGGTACAGAACCAGGCAGATACTAGCTCACTACCCAGACAGTCTAGCCAAATGGGTAAGCTCCAGCTTCAGTGAGAGATCCTATCTCAAAACATAAGGTGGAGCTGGACACAGTGGATCATGCTTTTAATGTCAAGTACTCCGGAAACAGAGGCAGGTAGATCTCTGTGAGTTCGGAGCCAGCCTATTCTACATAGCAAATTCTAGGCCTGCCAGGATACATCATGAGACTCTGTCTCAAAAACTAAGTGAATACATAGGTAAAGTAAAGAGTGATAGAGGAATATACCAGATGGTGACCTCTGGCCTCCATAAATACTGACGCAAACCAGCAACATCGAGGTTCCTTTAGCCTCAGAAATATTAGATTTCTAAACCCCATGTGTTTTCTATCTTCAGTTCTTGAGGCTACTGTGTATCCTCCTGATTTTTTTCCTTCTGCATCAGTAGATCCAACTGACCTTCTTGGTGGACACCTGGAAAACAATTCCAGAAATTTTCAGGGAGCTAAATTTGAATTTCTTCTTTCCCAAACATTATGACTCCCTTTGGATGCAGTGGGGAAGGGGAATGCTCTGATGGCATTCCTCGGGTAACATACTGAAGTTCTTCTCCAGTCTGCTCACAGAGATCTACCTGCCTCTGTTTCCAGAATGCTAACATTAAAATAGCATGTACCACCATAACCAGCTCCACTTTGGTTTCTTGAGATAGGATCTCTTGTTGAACCTAGAACTCACCCATGTGGCTAGGCTGGCTGGCCAGAGAGCCCCCATATCTGCCTGGCTTTGTGCCACCGCACTGTTGGGGTAACAGATCTCTTCCCCCACATGCACACTTTGCTCTCATGTGGGTGGTGGGGAATCTCATCTCAGGTCCTGTTGTCATTTCTCTGGGGTCTCCTCCCAATTGCACGAAGTCAGGCCAGCGATGTTGTAGCTGTATGGAATATAGGAGGATGTCCCTCCGTGTTGTATTTCCCCAAGAAATACACCATTTGTGTACATTTGCATTATAGTTGAGATTATAGGCATCAGGAGAGGATGTAAAGTACCCAGGAGAAAGTGTATAGAGTATATGTAAACTCCATGAGATTTTATATGACAAACTAGAGTGTTGTAGATATTATTACCAAGGTGGCATCTGGAACCAATCTGCATGGACACCTGGGGACAACAAGGATAAGTGAATTCTAATGCTAGGAAGCAAATGCCAGAAAGAGCTGCCTAGAGAGGGAGTCTCACCCGTTCAGTTGCCTCCTGGCTAAGTTTTGGCAAAAGACAGAATTTCTCTCTCTCCCCCACACCCATTCTGGATAAGCTAGGGGCCCTCAAAGTAGAATGCATTCCCTACATTTCCAGGTTAAACCATAGGACTCAAAAAAAAACATGAGTCCACACTCCACCATGGCAAAGAAACAATTGATACATCAGGAACTCTGAGAGACCAAGGTCTTGTGACCTCAGGAAGACAGGTGCGCTGATTTCCAAGAACCAGGCTCTGATGGAATCATGGCATCTGGATAAAGACCCACGTGGTAAAATGGGATCTGAACTGCGGAGTCAGGGCTGGGTCAGAGCAGAGGGAAAGGATGAGTGGGTGGGTGGGTAAGTGAATGGGTAGGTAGGTGAATGGATGGGTGTATGAATGAATGAATGAATGGGTGAATGGGTGTGTGAATGAATGAATGAGTGAATGAATGGGTAAATGGGTAGGTGTATTAATGGGAGGACGTATGAATGGGTAAATGGGTGGATAAATGGGTAGCTATCTATAGGCAGCCATTTCTAAAGGCCACAAAGAGAAAAGGAAAGTACCAGGAGGCTTTTCGGATCATAGACACCTCCCAAGTGACAAAGAGGGGACAGAAAATTCTCCAAGACTACACTTATGGATAAAATGTTTCTATGTTTGATTAAATTGCCTGAAAATCCCACAGCCAGCAGGAAATGAAAAGACAGGAGGCAAGATTCTGCCTTCTGTGCCCTGTGGTCTAGACAAATACTCAAGAGGTACCCACTCCTTCATCCAGAGCCTTCCTGCAGGGTCTCATGTGTATAGGAGGGTGTGCACACATGCTTGTGTTGGAAGTGGACATGGGTGAGTACACATACACGTGAATGCCTGAGGACAACTTCAGGTGTCTTTGCTCAGATCCTAGTCACTCTGCCTTTTTTATTTTTGAAGAAATATTTTTATTTATTATGTATATGTACGTGGATTGTGACTTTGGAGTCTAAATGGAGCCATCAAACTCCCCCCGGAGCTAGAGTTACGGACATTTGTGAATAACTCAGTGTGGGTGCTGGGAATCAAACTCAAGTCCCACACAAAATCAGCATACGCTCCTAACCACTGAGCCATCATCTCTCTGGTCCCCCACCACTCCTTGTTTTGAAGCAGGGTCTCTCTCTCACTGCTCTGGAGCTCACTGATCAGGCTACACCTGCTTGCCAGCAAGTCCCAGAGACCCTCCTGTCTCTGCCTTCTTAGTGCCTGGATTATTAGCCCATGACACCATGTCTAACTTTATTTTATTATTATTACTTTTTAACATGGGTGCCAGGGATCAAACTCAGTTCCCCATGCTTGTGTGGCGAGCCCCTTCCAACTAAACCATCTCCCCATCCTCTCCTAGTATATCTTCTAATTATTGAGCAGAAGTGGGATTGGGATATGCGGCTATTCTTACCCTCACAGTGCTATGGCCTGAAGTATTGTTCTATAGCAAGAACATCTGCAAAGAAACAATCTCCCAAACTTGGAAACATTGCCATGTATGGCTCCTGTCCTTTCAAGGTCATTTTAAGGACCGTGTGTCTCTGAGAATCACTTGAGGTTCTAACATACTCGTTTGTTATTGGATGGGGTCTCCCCCACCCACACAGTGCAGCCACAGACTCGCTCCCCGCTGCCCCACAGTGCAGCCACAGACTTGTTCCCCCCTGCCCCACAGTGCAGTCACAGACTTGCTTCCCCTCCATGGTATAGCCACAGACTCACATCCCCCATGGTGCAGCCACCGACCTGCTTGTCATGTGGGGCTTATCTTCGGTGTACTGGGGACTTGCCTGATTTTTAAATGGGATCTGAACTGATTTTTAAATCAGGCAAGTCCCCAGTACACCAAAGATAAGAATCTTGTTCTTGTGGAAGAGAACTACTCAGAGGGACTTTCAAACTTCTCCTGGTGGGGAGTAGACTCTTGAGGTGAGAACCAATCAGATTCCCTTTCCTTGTCTGGATTATCCAATAGCTTGTGACAGTCTAAACAAATCAATTCTGAGGAAGAAAGGGAATTAATTAATCACCTTCCAAACATATAAAAGTTTCATCTCTGCCAGAAACTCTTATGAGAATTTTTTTTCTGTCTTCTTATTCTTTAAGTTGGCAAAGGATTTCCTGAAACTCTAGGGGATGTCACCATGACAGCATCACTATGGGAGGTTGAGGGGTGTGCCCATAACTTCACAACTGCCACCGGATACTCCACTGAGCTGTATATTTAATATCAAACATTAACAACTATTTGATTAAATAAACACAATTAAATAAACCAGCAATTAGTTCATATTTATTACTAATAAAATGACTTAATAATTAATATTTAAATAAGTATAGTTATAAGTATTGGATATCAAGTATGTAGTTCATCACAGGCCCTTTGAGTGGGAGCTCATCACCATGTACTAAGCTCCTTCATATAAGTGGGGAATTAAAAGCAAATATTTTTATAAAGGTATAGTATTTATTTCACGTCTCTATTGCTGTTTAGATTTTATTTTGGACAGCGATTCATGATGTAACCCAGGGTGGCTTGGAACTAATAATCCTCCTGCATGGAACTTCTCTGCTTTTGAAAATGAGACTCTGACTTGGCAGAAACCTGGATCCAGACCAGACCAACAGATTGTAATGGTGGTGGTCTGGGCAGCTGCTGTCAGACAGACAGACAGACAGACAGACACACACACACACACACACACACACACACACACACGTGCACACACTCATGGTTCATCCACCTTAATCAACTCTGCTCTCACAGCTAAATGGAAAGAGTGGGTGCCTGGGTCCCCAGTGCCTGCCCTCTGCCTCCAGCAGTTTGCCATGCCCACTGCTTCTTCTGTCTTCTCTCAAGTGGTAGCTGGAAGTAGAAAGTAGCTCTAGAATCCAAATATGAACAAGAAGGGACTTGGAGAGAGGCTGCCTGCCCTCCAGACTCTGTTCTGTCTACCCTCCCCCCCCCCCCATTCACGACCCTGCTAGGGCTCTCCAATGACCTGAAGGCTTATGATTTTAATTCTTTTTTCTGAGCCAAATGGTAAGACCAGTGTTGAATGGGCCCATCTACCACAGGTTCCTTCCACTGGGTACAGTGAGAGACCCAAGATGGCAGAGCCATGAAAGCAGAGAGGAACGTGGTATCAGGAGATGGTCAGTGGTTGTAGAAGGGGAGGGGAGAGGAGGGGAGGGATCCAGGCACTCTTCCAGGGATGGGAGAGGGCTTAGCTCTGAACACCACACATCACCTGGCCAACATTCAGACATACTCATGCATGTGCAGAAATCTGCCAAGCAGGATGACCTCAACATTATAAAGATGATGTCTAAGCAGGACACATCTATCCAACCAAACGTGACCCAGTATTTAAAGGGATAAAATTCTGTTTCATGCAGGAGTGAGGATGGACCTTGAGGATGGTGAACTAGATCCAGAAGACAAATACTGGATCCCCCACCTGCTCACCTCCATGACAGTCCCAGTGAGGTCTAATCCATGCAGACATGACGATGAAGGATAGGCTGAGGAGGTAGCTCAGAGGAGGAAGCACAAAGCCCTGATTTTGATCCCCTGTAGAAACTGGGTGTGCTGGGACACACCTGTGATCACAGTACTCAGGGAGTGGAGGCAGGAGGATAAGAAATTCAAAGTCCTCTCGAGCTACATTGTGAATTCAAGCCAGTCTAGGGCTATAGACCCTATTGGGGAGAGAAAGAGAGAAAGAGAGAAAGAGAGAGAGAGAGAGAGAGAGAGACAGAGAGAGAGAGAGAGAGAGAGAGAGAGAGACAGAGAGAGAGAGAGAGAGAGACAGAGACAGAGAGAGAGACAGAGAGAGAGACAGAGAGAGACAGAGAGAGACAGAGAGAGACAGAGGCAGAGAGACAGAGACAGACAGACAGACAGAGACATAGAGAGAGAAAATGGAAGAAGCAGAGGAAGGAGAGAGGAGGAGACCAGGAAGACTAATCCAATGATTACTGGGTTTTTCTGTCCTGCAAGAGGAAAAAACCCCCAAGCTGGACATGGTTGTGGTTGTCCAGTACTATGGACACACCTAAAGCCACAAATGCACACTTAGAGGCAATCATGGAAATTCTATGAGTAAATTCTATGAGTTGGGGAGCCATGACTAAGAATAAAACTTAAAAGGCACACCCGTCCTGAGAAGTCACTTTGTTCTGGGCCAGAAGCATCCAGATCCTGGTTGTTTGTCACTTGCTGGATTCCCAGGGTGACTGTTCTAACACTTTTACTGCTCACCCATCACCCGCTACCCTTCACCTCCCTCCCTTCCTCTGTGTGTAGCAAAGTCAGGGTCTGACCTTGCTCTCCTGGTGAGGGTCACTGTACCACTCCCTCCTCCCGCCCTCTGTAGCCTTCTCTTCGGAGGATGCTATTCCTCCACAGATGCCTGGTCCACAGCTGCACATGAGTGCAGTATAAAGAGAAGTAAAGGAACGTGGCAGTAGCTCTGAAGACAAATATAAGTCAAAGTGAAGTGTCATGGGAAAAGGGAAAAAAGCCTTCTTAGAGTCTGTGATCCAATTTGTCTTTTATGAGTGTCAAGCGTGTCTAAAAGTTTAGCATCAAAAGGAGCTAAACATGCAGCCTCAGATAGCTGCATACCCTACCTGTCATCATCTCAAAATGAATGTCGTCTGTGGGACACTGGGACAACAGGACTAGGGCATCCTAGTGTTGTCTGTTCCCTTCTAATTTGCTACTTTCTGCAGAGGGCTCGCCGCTCAAAGGTTGCCAATTCAGTTTGTTCCGACTACGTGTTTGTCATCTCAAATACCAGCTATATGCCAATGACTCAAAAATTCAGATCCCCAGCCAAAATCCTGCCACAGAGCTCCGGACCCTCGGATCCTGGCTGCCCACTCAGCAGCTCTACTTGATGTCTGCTGGCTCCCAAAAAGCCGGCCACGTGAATCTGCCCACCTTCACTGTGCCTCCTTGCATCCTGACCAAGAATCTGGGACACATGCCGGCCATATCCTTTCCTTTTAATCCCAGTGGTCATCTAGTGTAAAGCCTCCTCCACCCACTCTCTCCACAGTGGCTCAAGTCACTCCTTTGTGGTTCCTTCAAATGTTTGAGATAGTATCCGGGGTCTCCAGTGTGGCTTATCTTTATTCAGTTCCTCTAATTGCAAGCATGATCATGGATGACCTCTCCAGAAAGCTTCACAGGTTCTTGGCTGCCATCAGTGGGGAAAGATGCAAAGGTGTCACGCTGAACCTCAGCAGCCTGTCACCTATTTGTGATCGGCCACGTTTCTTCATCGACACCAACTTCCTGCCTCGAATCTCTGTCAAACAGGATGTCTGTCCGTCTTCCATTTGCATAACTACATTCTCTCCATTAAAATTTGGCTTGGGGCTGGAGAGATAACTCAACCAGTGAAATCCCTGGCCATGCAAGCACGAGGATCTGAATTAGACCCCTAGAACTCACATAAGAATCCAGGTGTGGTAGCGCATGCCTGTAATCCCAGTGTTAGGGAAGCAGAGGCAGGGGGATTCCTTAGGGCTTACTGGCCAGTCAGTCTAGCTTAATCAGTGAATTCCAGGTAAATATGAAAGACTCTGTCACAAAACCCAAGGTGGATGACACACAAGTAATGGCCCTCCTCCCCAAAGGCTGATCTCAAGCCTCCACACATAGGCACGCACATGTGCATGAACACCCGCACAGCACCCACATACACACCCATGCATGTGTGAATGCAAATCCACACCACAATTCAACTGACTTAAGGAGAACTCACCCAGGAAAGGGGTTGTTTCCTTCAGGCCTAGAGCAGACTCCTCATAATCTCTCAAAGAGACCGTGCCTTCCCCCTTAGTAAACTAAAGTCAGTTAATAAAGGGGTGCAGTCTTTCATTTGGTTGATTTGGTTTTGATTTGTGTGTATGATTTTTTTTAATTTGATTCATATTTCTAACTCTAGAATAAACAGTCTGAGGAATAACGCCCGTTTCACTATTCACTCCGCATTCATAGGACATCTAAAGTGCTTGGCAATCGATGTTCATAATATGGATTTGTTTTGTCGGTGAGCACCGGCATGGATAGACTGTATTGCAGGTGGCGGCGCCAATTCCTCTAATAACAGAGATGAAATTTAATTTACTTGGCAGCTTTCATGCTTGTTTTAAAGCCATTGCAACCTAAATATTTTCTAGAAGAACCCAGAATTAGAAGTTCCGGGATTTCCATGTTTACTAATTATTCTTTTCCGGAGGACATTTCGGGAACATCAGAGCAACGTTGCATGATGACCTAGCTTCAAAAACACTAGGGTGACCCAACAAGTTCACAGGCACAGAGAAAACTGACAAAACCACGTGCACCTGAATTCCTTTGCACCGCAGGCTGACTACATTCCTTAGCTACTGAGCTAGGTAGGTAGTGCATGTGGCCACCATATCATTTCCATATACTCCACAGAAATGGGAATTAATGCTGGGGTAATGGGTAGGTTAAGAGACATACTGCTCTTGCAGAGGACCTGAGTTCAGTTCCCAGTACCCACACTGGGTGGTTCACAACCACCTGTAATACCAGATCCAGGGGATCCAGCACCATCTTCTGGCCTCCACAGGTATCTGCACTCACCTGCATATAACCACACACAAATATAATTTACAAAAATAAAACAAGACTTCTAAAATGCTGTAGACCAGTGCAGCCATCACAAGGGAGGAGCTAGTTGTCAGGGCTCTGCTCCAAGGACAGAGGCACTGGGATGCTGAGCCAAGCTCTCAGGATCTGTGAGAGCTGAGCAAGTCAGCCCTCCGCTTAGCCTTTCCTTATGGCGGGTTCTTATAATTTCTTGCCCATCAAATGAGACAGCAGGGAACATCCCATTTATAACCACATATCCTAATCCCATTATCTTCATCTGCCCCACATCTCCGAGTCTATCTTGCAAAGAGAACCAGAGACTGTCAATCCTGGATGTCTGTCACCATGGTTACTGATACCTATCACGACAATTAAACCTCGGAGGAAAGTCCCTTTCAGAACTTGACCCACTGTGAGAACCAGGCTGATCCACTCCCCCCAGGCTCCTAAGAGGTGTGTGTGAAGCTGGTGTGCTGCTGGGCTATAACACACCCACCCTTTGGAACTTCCAAGAGGCCCCCTTTCCCCGTGGTCCTTGAGATCTTGATAAAAATCTTTTGACTCAGTTTTGATCAATAAAATAAACAAAAGCGACATGAGTTGTCTCCATATTGGTTTTCAAAACTACCTGCCTTGGGGCTGGGGGCCATAGTTTGGTGGTTAAGAGTTCTTATTGATCTTGCAAAGGAGCCAGAATTGAAACCCAGCTCCCATAGGATAGTTCACAACCATCTATAACCCCAGACTCGGGAGATCTAATGCCCTCTTTCTGGCCCCTGTGGGCCCAAGGGTATGCATGTGGTGCTCTGACATACATATGAGCAAAATTCTCACATGTATAAACTAAAATAAATATTGAACATTTTTAAAATCTGTCTTTGCATCACCCACTCTTGCTATTCATGTTAACATTGGGAGATATAGAGGGTAGGAGCCTTAGACCAGGCCAGAGCTGGGGACTGCCTCTCAGGAAAGCCTCCTACTAGAGACTCACAGGAAGAAGTCCATGTGCCTAAGAGATTAACATCTGATGAGCAAAAGAGCTAATATTGTAGGGTTTGTCCTCCCAACACAGCTATCTCCATATTGATGGTTACACCAAAATACCTATAATAAAATAGCAAGCCTAGTGGGCAGTCTAGAATGTCAAGTTGATAGGATCTAGAGTCACCATGAAAAGCAGCCTGAGCAGCCTCCTCAGCATGTATGTCTGAGTAGTTTCTAGATTGAGTTAAATGAGGCCAAAAGATCCATCCTGAGTATCGTCCACATCCTCCCGTGGGCTGGGGTCCTGGACTGAATAAAAAGGAGACAGTGAGTTAAACACCAGCACCCATCTCTCTCTGCTTCCTGACTGTGGATACAATGTGACCAGCTGCCTCATGTTCCTGCCACCATGACTTCATGACAGTGATAGGCCTTACACTCAAAGTGTAAGCTAAACTAAATCCTCCCTCCCTTCCTTCAGTTGCTTTTGACAGGCACTTTGTCATAGTAATGAAACAAACAAATGATCAGGGCTTGATGGATGGCCCTTTGGTCAATAGCACTTACTGCGCTTGTGGAGAATCCAAATTCAGTTCCCAGCACTCACAGGGGGCACACAAACAACTGTAGCTCTAGCTGCAGGGGGATCTGCTGCCCCCTTCTGGCGTCTGCATGCAACTGTACTCACATGCAAGCCACACACCCATAAAGATAATAAAAATAATTTTTTATAGAAGAAAAATAGCTGATATAGCAAATAAATAAATATGTATGGTCCCAAACAAATAGTCATATTATACATTAAAAAATCTGAAACAATGTTCACAGAGTTTTAATAACTGTATCTCATTAATGAACTATAACCAGATTTTACTTTGCTCTTTTTTTTTTGCATTTCATAATGATTGTCTCTCACGCTAACAGTAGCTTTGATAAATGTATCACATTTAATTGATTACTGAAAGTTAGACATCATGAAAAACCTAGCAAAGGAAACCTGGTCGAATTGACTGCAGGACTAACGATCTTGCATTGAGCCTATCAGCTACGATACTACATTAAAAGGTTCTGCTATGTGACAGTGTGCTCTAAACAGAAGAGTCTTGGTGACAAAAAAACTGAGCACATTATCCCCAGCCCATGTACTTAAATGGATGTGACCAAGTTTAGCGCAATATCTATTCAGGGAGGGATCCAGGAAGCGCTATTTACTGGAAGCTTATGCGCCTTCTTTTCCTTTAATCTGTTAGAAAATAAATGTCTTCAAAAGAACCAAGAGAAAGACTAAGGCAACCCAAGGCTGGAAGATATGACTGCTCTCTCTACTTGCATCTTCTCTCCCTCCCTCCCTTCCTTTCTCCCTCTCTCTCTCCCTCCCCCTTCTCAACTGTATACATCCCACTGCAACACTGAAAAGGAAAACTAAAGCTTCAATCAGGAATAGTCGTGGATCAGGATGCAGGAGAAAAGAGACAAGACCCTACTCAGGTTCATTCTCAGCCTCAGACCAGCAAACATGTCTTGATTTTGGGTTCCACGCCTTGGCTATTACCAACAACCTCCAGTTCAGACCCTGGACTGAGCCCTTGGGCTGAAACCTGTAGGAACAAGGGGAAAGCTGTGTTCTTCCACCAGGTATGGCACCACAGTGGATCAGAGGGCTGCCTGGATGCACAGCAGAGCTAGTGACATCCTGGAACTAGACGGGAGTTGCTGCTTCTCAGAGCATTCTGTCTCTTTGAGGTTGGCAGCAGCACTCCATCCATCCACCTTGCTGAACTGTCCCCACATGCCTGCACTCTACAAGCCTCTCTACATATCACCTATAGGAGTGAACAGCCCTGGACTTCCTCAGAAAGCCAAGTGAGCCCCCAACTCTGTCTTTTTAGTTTATCTTTCCTCCTTCCATGGATTCTGACTTCTTTTGTTCCTCTGCTCACTATTAGCTCCTGAAACTGAGATACCAGGTGTGGTGGTTTGGATATGCTTGGCCCTGGGAGTGGCACTATTAGGAGGTTGGGTGTGGCCTTGTTAGAGTTGGAGTAGCCTTGTTGGAGTGGTTGTATCACTATAGTCATGGGCTTTAAGACCCTCATTCTAGCTGCCAGGAAGCCAGTCTTCTAGTTGCTATCAGATGAAGATGTAGAACTCTCAGCTCCTCCTGCACCATGCCTGCCTGAACACTACCATGCTCCCACCTTGATGATAATGGACTGAATCTCTGAACCCATAAGCCAGCCCCAACTAATATAGTCCTTATAAGAATTGCATTGGTCATGATGTTTGTTCACAGAAGTAAAATCCTATTATATCAGGTATACATTTTTCTCTCACAGTCTACCTCTGTAGAGGACTCTCCACACACACACCCACATACTCCAGATAAAGATGAGTTCCAACCATCCATTTCTATTCTTTGCTTCCTTCATGCAAACTCCAGCAAGTATGCTGGCTACAGGGGCTCCTTAGATCCTGCCACTCCATTATAAACCCACTAGACCTCTTGACCCAGGGACACGGTCATACTCCTGTTCTCCAGACTGCACACAACCAAAACAGAACCTTTCAAGGTGAATCCAGTGTTATTGGATTCAAAATAATGTTTACTATATCTCAGACCTGAAATCACTACAGCAGATTTTCTATCCAAAAAGGAATGCCAGCCCAAGCTAGCCTTGATCTTCCTTCCACTTGCCTCCTAAGTGTTGGGATTACATAATGACTGGCAGAATTAAAGGTGTGTGTGTGTGTGTGTGTGTGTGTGTGTGTGTGTGTGTGTGTGTGTGTGTGTGTTGGTGCTGGTTGGAATAAGAATGTCTACATAAGTTCATATATTTGAATGTTTATTCCCTGGTTAGAGGAATTAATTTTGGCGAAGGATTAGGAAGTGTCGCCTTATTGGAGGAAGTGTGTCACTGAGGGTGGAGCTTTGAGGTACCAAAATCCCAAGCTTTTTTCAGTTAGCTCTTTCTCTCTCTGCTTCCTGTTTGTTGTGTCAATCTGTAAGCTCTCAGCTTTTGCTCCAATGCCACACCTACCATGCCTGCCTGCTGCTGTGCTCAATGTCATGTTTCCTTCATGATGGTCACGGACTCACACTCTGAAACTTTGAGCAAGCCCTCCCTCAAGTAAACTCTTTCTTCTATAAGTTACCCTGGCCAAGTTGTCTCTTTACAACAGTATCAAAGTAAGACTGTGTGTTGGGGGGCGGGGAATAACTTCAGATGCCATCCATACTGTTCTTGAAGACAGGATCTTTCACTCACTCATCTGCAGCTTGACAAGTAGGCTAGACTGACTAGCAGGAAAGCAGCACCCAGCCTCACAGTGGGGCGATTCTAGACAAGTACTCTACTATGAGCCACGCACCAGTCCCTCGCTGGGAGATTCTAGGCAGGAGCTCTACCACTGAGCCACGCCCCAGTCCCTCACTATGGGATTCTAGGTAGGGGCTCTACCACTGAGCCACGCCCCCAGCCCCTCTCTGGGGGATTCTAGGCAGGGGCTCTACCACTGAGCCACGCCCCCAGCCCCTCCCTGGGGGATTCTAGGCAGGGGCTCTACCACTGAGCCACGCCCCCAGCCCCTCCCTGGGGGATTCTAGGCAGGGGCTCTACCACTGAGCCACGCCCCCAGTCCCTCACTGGGGGATTCTAGGCAGGGGCTCTACCACTGAGCCACGCCCCCAACTCCTCACTGGGGGATTCTAAGTAAGTACTTTACCCCTGGGCCATATATCCAGGCCATTAAGATGGGGGGTGGGGAGGTGGGAGGGGGCTGTCTCTGAACTTCAATCCTTCTGCTCCTAGCTTCTGAGGCTAAGAATATCCGTATATATCACCAAACCTGATGTGATTTTTATTCTATCTTATGTCAACTTCTAAAACTTGAGAAACTTTAACACTCAATGCCTGGCATTTCTTCTGAAATATCACCTCAGCATCTTTGAGGGTGGGAGCTAGAATGTCAACATCTGACTGACCTTCAACTATAAGCCCCTTTGGCCTATGTCCACCACACTTAGCTTGCTGGACACATGCACATCCTTCCCTACAGCCTGAGCGGACAATGGTTTCCTTGAGGCCAAGCTCTGCAAGTGCTTTCTGCTGCAGGGCTTTAGGTTTTGAGACATGTGCCTATCTGGAACATTCCTCCTGCTACGAATTTTGAGAAAATTTTACAAATGCGTAAAATCCTTGAACTCCCTACCCTTGTGCTATGAGTTATGGTAAAATCATTGTGTTTTTCTTTCCATTTACTTTCCTCTGACTCAGAAGAATTAGAAGTTTGTGGAGCATCGAACACAACCTGCCTTGGTTCCCCACCCCACTCCCACCCTCCTCAGCCTGGAAAAACATGAAATAAAATTACTGAGGCCCCAGTGTGCTGCCTCTCCCCCTGGACGTCTACCCAAATCCAAACACCACCACCACTGTAGGATCAAGAAAGGTTGAAAAGCAAAATTACTTCAACACACCAGAAAAAGAATTTAAAAAAAGAGCTGAGCAGATTGCAGGCTTTCTCCCACGGCTGTCTTGTATGTTACACACAGACAGGCTACAGAGTTTTCACAGCATCCAGCTGCTAAGAAATCAATGTCATCTGCCTGGTGGGAAAGAAGTGTGTGTGTGTGTGTGTGTGTGTGTGTGTGCGCGCGCGCACACACACACATGTGCATACATGCATGTACAGCCACATGCATTACACGGAACATGCATCTTGATGTGTATGTGTATGCATGAATGTATGTGCCCATGTGTGTACATGTATTCATATATCTATGTGTCTGTGTATACATATATATGTATGTGTAGCTACATATGTGCACTTTAGCCTATGTGTGCAACTATGTGCGTGTGATCATGCAGGTAGAAGCCAGAGTTCAGTTCATTCCTCAGGCATTATCCAACTTGGCTTTGGAGACAAGAGTCTCTCATTGGCCTCACCAGGCAGGCAAGGTTGGGTGGGCAGTGAGCCCCCAGGCATCTGCCTGCATCTGCTTCCCTGGTGCTGGGATTACAACAGCATGCCACCATGCCCAGCTTCTTTACATGACCCTAGTAATCAAACCAGAGTCCTCCTACTTGCAAGGCATGCACTCTACGGTGGGAGCTACCAACTCAGGTCTGATCCTGACTTTTTCTTTTTCTTTTGTTTATTTACATTCCGAATGATTTCCCCTTTCCCGTTTCCTCCCTCCCCGAAAGTCCCATAAGCCCTCTTCCCTTCCCCTGTTCCCCATTCAACCCCCTCTTGCTTCTCTGTCCTGGTATAACCCTACATCCAGTCTTTCCAGGACCAGGGGTCTCTTCTTGGAAATCTTCTTGGAAATCTATTGATATGTGAATTGTGTCTTGGGTATTCCGAGTTTCTGGGTTAATATCCCCTTATCCGTAACTGCATACCATGTGTGTTCTTTTGTGATTGGGTTACCTCACTAAGGATGATATTTTCCAGTTCTGACCATTTGCCTAAGAATTTCGTGAATTCATTGTTTTTAATTGCAGAGTAGTACTCCATTGTGTAAATATACCACATCTTCTGAATCCATTCCTCCGTTGAGGGACATCTGGGTTCTTTCCAGCTTCTGGCTATTATAAATAAGGCTGCTATGAACATAGTGGAACATGTGTCCTTATTGCATGCAGGGGAAGCCTCTGGGTATATGCCCAGGAGTGGTATAACAGGATCCTCTGGGAGTGTCATGCCCAGTTTTCTGAGGAACTGCCAGACTGCTTTCTAGAGTGGTTGTACCAGCTTGCAATCCCACCAGCAGTGGAGGAGTGTTCCTCTTTCTCCACATCCTTGCCATCAAGAAACCCCAAACCATTCTCCATATCAGCTTCACAGGTTTCCAGTTTCTCCACACCCCAGTAATCATCTATGATGTCCTGTGTGTGGGGGGGGGCATCCTATCAAACATCAACTTTAGGTAAGCCACTGAAAGCCTGTAAAGTACCAGCACAAGGTGGCCATCAGTGAAGATCATGGTGGCCACAGGGTCAGAGCCTGGTATCAACTGCAAGCCACAACCTCCCTAGACCAAGCTGGGGAAATGTACCCACATTCTACCTCAGTCACAGACAAATGGGGCCATCTGTTGTTCTTAGCCCAGCGCAGCCTCATACCCACAAGGCAATGCAGATTTATTGAGGATTTTCCTCACGCCAAGGCTCAAGTGGCTTTCCTCTCTGCTTGACAGCCTGTGTCTGCCATTCCCAGGTAAGGAGAAAAATCACATTTGTTTCCAATTACCTTTGAGAAGCTCTTGTCTACGCCTTAAGAGTACGGCACGTATGGGGCATGGGGGCTGCCTGCGCAGCAGTGGGGGTGGGGAGAAATAGCCTGCAGACTCCCAGTCTGAAGAGAATAAGCCTCAAATTATGTAAGGAGCACGCTGTAGGGACAGAGGTGGGAGTGCTCACAGGCTGGAGCCCACCCCCAACCCCCCCAACCTCCCACCCCCCCACCCCCCTTTATCCTGGCAGCAGGGACTTTACACAGTGCGAGCACATACCATAGAACCTCTGGTGGGAGCAAAAGGAGGAAGCTTCTTGTTTCAGCTCCATTTGTGTGTACATATATGTGCATGCATGTATGGGTCCACGTGTGCATGGATGCATGTGTATAGTTGCATATGTACACATGTTCATGTAAATGTGTAAATGCACATGTGGCCGTGCATGTAGCATTTATGCATGGTGCTGAGCACAGGCTCTTGGTTGCTGGAACGCCTTTTAAAACCAGTGAAGGAAGCCTTTGTCTGGGGATCAACAAAGTACTGCCAGCTTCCCATTATGTTCAACAGCACTGAGGCCCCAAGGGACATATCCATTCCTGCCTCCCATCTACTCAAGCTCATCCCAGGGCTTTGTGGCAGAGGCTGGTGCAGGGGCAGCCATGTTGAGGGGTGTGTTGCTCTCTCCCAAACACACACCCACAACCCACTATATATCAATGTACTGATCTTGTGAAGGATTGTTCCTCCCCGCTGGGCATTTTAGGGCCCTAGGCAGACAGGGTACTGATTGGTTGTTCCATAGAGGCAGAACGGGACATGAGTTCAAATCCTAGTTCTGGGCTGCACCAGCCAGGCGTTTTTGATCCCTGTGCAGCAACTGATATGATCCGCAGGCAGCACAGATGGGGCAGTAATTGACAATTCCCCACCCACTGAACCACTTGCAAAATCAGGCCACACGAGTGCTCCCGAATAGTCTTTTACTCATGCATGCTGCTAAATTCCTAAACACACAGGGGTCTCAAAACAATAAAAGAGTACAGAATCTACCTTGCATAGCCAAAATCAGAGAACACTGCCACATACAGAGAGAAGTTTCTACATGCTCTGAGTATAGGTTACCTGATGGTGAGCGATGCCAATCAGCCACGCCCCGTCCCCACACTGTGGATAGGACAGTTTACTGCATCATTCGGCTCAGTTTATTTATTCATCCATTACGTTCATGCATTTGTTTTTTGCATGTGCAGGTAGGTGTGTGAATGCACACAGGTGTGTGCGTGCCTGTAAAGATCAGAAGTCGATGTCAGCTGTCTTCCTCAATTGCTCATCTTTTGGGACATCATCTCTCGCTCCACCTGGAACTTCCTGATCCTTCTCTACTGCCCGGGGCAGTGAGCAGACCCTAGGGAGATGCTCCTGTCTCCATGTCCTGGTGCTGGGGTTCCAGCTCACTGACACACCTGATTATTTACCAAGGTCCTGGAGACAACACTCAGGTCCTCATGCTTGTCCCACAGTCGCTTAACCCAGCTGAATCAAATCAAATCTCATTTACCAGATAGGGAAACTGAGGTATGCAAAGCACAGAAGCACCCGTCTGTAGTCCATAACAGCACTTTGTGATGTGTTGCTAACCTTCTCCCGCCCCGCCCCCGCTCCCCACCCCCAACACACACACAGAAGGCCCGGCAGCATCTCAGGTTACTGCCCTTCCCCCATGCTCTTCAAGGTACACACAGGACCACAGGATGGCACACACTTCATTTTGTTTTCCTCAGTGAAGTCTATAATCATTTCGGTGTGAGATACTATCTCTCTATCTATCTCAGCCTCTTTCAGGAGTACATAGCGTACGGTGCAAACTCAACAGAACTAGCTAAGTCATTTCTTACCCAAAGAATTTAACTCCGTTAGATATGCATGAGAAATTCAGTTCATATCATTTGAGGCTTTCACAGAGAGAGAGGGGGGAGAGAGAGAGAGAGAGAGAGAGAGAGAGAGAGAGAGAGAGAGAGAGAGAGAGAACAACTTTTTTAAACAACTTGTATTTGTTTTTAATTTAATGAAGTGGATTCCATATTTCATAAGGAATTTGGTTGTTTAATTTGGGGAATTCTGGAGCTGGGGGTATAGCTCAATTGTTAAAATGCTTGCCCAGCATACGCAAAGCCCTGGGCTCAATTCTCAGCATCTCATAAAGTAGACATGTTAGGGCACCCCTGTAATCCCAAGACTGGGAAGGCAGAGGCAAGAGGATCAGAAGTTTAAGGTCATCCTTGGCTACATAGCAAATCTGCAGCCTGTCCAGACCATATGAGGCCCTGACCGAAAAACAATAGAATTAATTTGCAAAAAATCATTGCATGGTATAGGAGGAAACTCAGTTATTTTGAAGAGAGCCATTATGCCTTTTGATTTCAGCTGTCTAGATCCTGCTGCTGTCTAGGGAAAGCACATCCTACCCAGGGCACAGCTGTGTGAGTTTCCCATGAGCCACCCAGCTCCGGCTCTCTGCAGACACCTCTGGAACACAACTGTCCAGCCACTTGTATGTGTGAGCCTGTGAGTTAGTTGTCTGCCAACTGTCTCCGTTTCTCCCGACAACAGACCCTCCACGTCTCCAAAAAGCAGGGCAGGAAGTGGAGAGACGCAGCCACTCTGAAAGGAGACATTGAAGCAGCTGAAAGTAGGAGAACCAGCTGCCCTTCGAGTTTTCCCAAGGCTGGCTGAGCCCAGGTCCTGGGACCCTGGGAGGCAGAAGTTGGGTGCATTTGAGCGGAGCCTGCTGTAGGCATCACTGCTCACCGGCTCTCTTTCTCAGGGTCCACGGGGAGGTGAGAAGTTGTGAGCGCTGACAAAGGGCACAAGATTCATTGCTGATGCACTGGGGGAAAGGAAGCCACGGTAAACAGAACCCTTTTCATCCCTGTGTGGCAGAGTGGTTCGGGGAAGAAGTCAGGGGTTTGTTAGAGCCGGCCTGAGGGAACACAGGCCACTTCTCTGGGCAGCAGCCACTTCTTGTTACCCACGCATCCTGGATACAAACGGCCTTTTGGGAAACACAAGCCTCTTCCCTGGGGAAATCGGTCCTCATGAAATGGCCCGATGAGAAAGGCACAGCCATGCCTTCATCTGCTATCCAGAGTCAAGGACACAGTGAGCAAGTGACAGGGTGTGTCAGAGAGACACAGCCCACAACAGGTAAGCAGACTAGACAACTCAGGGAGCTGTGTTTGGTGAAGGGGAACTGTGTGGAGCTGTGGGTCAGGGCATGGTGGTGCTGGCCTTTAGGGACCCAAGAACACTTCCTCCATGAAAAGACACACTGACTTTCCAGAAGGAGCTGGCTTAGGGAGGAAAGAAGGTACTCGTTCTAGGAAGAACCAGTGCAAAGGTCCTGTGGTAGGAGTAAGTGTAAGTACTCGCAGGAACAGGGAGAAGGCTTGTGTGGCAGGAGGGTGTATGGTGAACATCCTAGAGATGGACAGAGAGGATTGTCTGGATCAAGGAAGATCTAAAACAAACCAAGCCAGTGGGTGCCAGTATGGTTCCTGTAATCTCTGACCTACCATATGACCCGGCCTTACCACCTCCGAGCATTTATCTGACACTTGCATGCCTTTATTTATTGCCATACTGTTCATAAGGGCTGTTTCAGAAGCAGCCTGCGTGTCTATCAACAGTGGAATGCAAAAAAGAAAAGAGTGCCGTCATCACGATGGGATTTGGCTGAGCCGTGAAGAAGAATAAGACTGTGTCGTTCTCTGGAAAGTGGAGGTACCTGGGGGAGGATCATATTATGCACATTAAGGCAGATCCTAGATATTATGTCAAAGCATATATGTGCCTATGGCATGTGATGAGTGTGAAGCAGTCTGGGGAGGATGAACAGAGCTAACCCAAAGGATGGGGTGATGTGGTAGGTGGAGGATATAAGGGATACATACTCAGAGGACATTACCTACCAGCATGAAACACCCTTATGAAACCCAGGACCAAATAAAAAAGCAAAAAAAAAAAACCACACATCAATAAAATGTAACTCTACATTGTGGTATAGAATAGTCCCATGTAAGGATATATTGGAAAGGACACAGAGCCTCCCTGAGTGTGATTTGTTCAAATCACAGCCACACAACTTCCCAGCCTGAGAGACTTGGGGTGGTCTTCATGTCTCCAATGCTCTCAGCTGGTCATAGGGACAGCAAGGAATACAGCATCCGGCACAGTGGGTTACTGAGATTGCTAAATGGATGTGGGGGGAGAGGGGGGAGAAGGGGCTGACTGCACACCTACTGAGTGCTGGCCTTATAATGAGCTTGGTACTGCCAGGGAGAGGCAGAACCAGAAGGACCTTAACCAAATGTCCTGAAGGAATGACAGTTTACCTCTGGCCACACAGCACACAGACCTTCTTACACAGGTCCACCATGGGATATGTTTTCTTTCTCCTTAGAGAATAGTTCCATCTGTGCATGAGAGGTTGGGGGGTGGGGAGGGAAAGAAGAGAGTTGGGAAAGCAGTGCCCTCAGAGGCCAGAAGAGGGCATCAGATCTCCTAGTGCTGGAGTTACAGACAGCAATGGGGCACTATGTGGGTGCTGGGTACTTGGTCCTCTGCAAGAGCAGCCAGTATTCATAACTGCTTGACCATCTCTCTGTCTCCTCCTTTGTTCTTATACATATAGCTCCCTCTGCTATATGTATATGTAATGGGTCTACTCTAGCTCACAGTGTGACCTCCTTGGCACACCAACATCAATTGTCTGGGCTCAAGCTCTATACTTTCCTGAGAGATCTCTATGATGCCTCCACCAAATCAAGTGTCAATCTAAAGTGGGTTCCATCTGAGTCACCAGGGAAGAAGCTCACTGCCTCCAGCTGGTTGCTGAGTGAGGTGAGGATAACAGGGTTTGGGAGCCAGAGACTAGTGGTCCAAAGCAGGATTGAACCTCACCCTGGGAAGACACTACATATATGACTTTGATCTTGCATAGTGACTCTCAGAGAGTAGACACCAGGGCAAAGTATGTACTAAGATATGGCATGAATGGAAGCAAAAGCTCATACATGTGGCAGTACTGGCAAAGACCAGCAAAGGAGGTGTGACATGAGATGTATTTACTAACATGGCTGCCAGCTGAGCCTCCAGTATCTGAGAGCTAGAATCTGAACCAGTCAACTACAGGAGGTCAAAGCAAACCAGGTTTCCCCACTTGTAAATATAGGCATTATAAGAATCCCTGTGTCACACTGTTAATAAACAAATATGAGGGAACTGGATGAGGCCAGTACGATGGTTAATTTTGACTGTCAACTTGGCAGGATTTAGAATCACCATGGAGATGTATCTCAGGGTGAGTCTGTGAGGATGCTTCAGGAGAAGTTTAGTTGAGGAGGAAAAGATCCATCCTGAATATGGGCAATATCCTCCCATGAGCTGGGGACCTAGACTATATGAAAAGGAGAAAATGAGATTGGGCGTAGTGGTATTCCTAATCCTAGCACTTGGGAGATAGAGACAAGTTCTGGGCAGCCTGGGCTACTGAGACCCTGTCTCAAAATAAACAAAGAATTAGAAAAAGCAAAAGGAGCACCCACATCTGTCTCTCGCTGCTTCCTGACTGTGGATACAATGTGTCCAGCTGCCTCACGCTCCTGCCGCCATGCCTTCCCCAACTGGGAGCTAAAGTAAACTTTCCTTTTTTTTAAAAGTTGCTTTTACCAGTATTTTATCCCAGCAAAAACATTATCTAATCATTAGGGATTCAGAAAGGTAAATGCTCTGACAGGAGCCACAGACCAGGCATGTAGCATTACTGTCCCCACATCTCTTTCTGTCTGTTTGATTGATTGCTTTGTTTGGAGACAAACTCTCACATAGCCCAGGCTGAGCCATCACTCACTATAATAGCTAAGGCTGGTTTTGAATTTTTGATTCCACTGCCACATAAAAGGAGTAACAATAATTTGATAAACCTTTTTGGTTAAGTTGTACAATAGCTCAGTCCTCTAAAGGAGGAAGATTTGGTATTCTTTGGCTGTTCTGGGGATAAGGGTGCCTGCTGGGATTTCAGGATTTTTGAGGCTGACATGTTTCTGCTTCTCTTAGCATTTCTGTGACAGAAGTGGAGGTCCATTAACAACGAGATGGGGAAAAAACGAGTGTCTGCAGAGAGGAGACAGCAGACCAGCACCAGCAGAAAGCAAAGGACTCTCTAGGAAAAGCCACCTAGGAAGCATCAGGGAGGGGCAAGCTACACCTCCTGATCTGCCCCAGTCCACACCTGGGACCTGAAATCTGCAGGAGAAAAATGCACACGTGACCAATCTCCACAAGGCAGTGAGACCATCACTGTATGCTTAGAGTTACAAAGGTGGCTCAGCTGACAAAAGTCAGCAGTGGTGGTGCACATCTCTAAGCCCAGCATCAGGGAGGCAGAGAGAGGCTGGGTGTGGTGATCCACATCTGTAATCCCAGCACTGGGGAGGCAGAGACAGGCAGATCCCTGGGGCTTACAGATGAGCCAGCCTAACCTACTCCACAAGCACCAGACCGATGAGTGACCTCATTTCAAAACAAAGTAGCTTGTGATGGTTTGCATATGCTTGGTCCCCGGGAAGTAGCCCTATTAATACTACTCTGCAATTAAAAACAATGAATTCACGAAATTCTTAGGCAAATGGTCAGAACTTGAAAATATCATCCTTAGTGAGGTAACCCAATCACAAAAGAACACACAAGGTATGCAGTCACTGATAAGGGGATATTAACCCAGAATCTCAGAATACCCAAGACACAATTCACATATCCATAGATTTCCAAGAAGATGGAAGGAGAGACCCCTGGTCCTGGAAAGACTGGATGTAGGGGAATACCAAGACAGAGAAGGGAAAGGGGGTTGAATGGGGAACAGAGGGAGGGAAGAGGGCTTATGGGACTTTCCGGGAGGGAGGAACTGGGAAAGGGGAAATCATTTGGAATGTAAATAAAAAAAAATATAGAAAATTTAAAAAAGGGGAAAAAAAGGAGGTATGGCCTTGTTGGGATAGGTGTGTCACTGTGGTTGTGGGCTTAAGACCTTCACCCTAGTTGCCTGGAAGTCAGTCCTCCACTAGCAGCCTTCAGATGAAGATGTAGAACTCTCAGCTCCTCCTGCACCATGCCTGCCTGGATACCTCCACATTCCCACCTTGATGACAATGGACTGAACCTCTGAACCTGTAAGCCAGCCCCAATTAAGTGTTGTCCTTATAAGAGTTGCCTTGGTCATGGTATCTATTCACAACAATAAAACCCTAACTAAGACATAGCTCATGTAAGGAATGACATCCAAAAATGATCTCTTGCCCCCATACTTGTGCACACATATATGGCTGTGTGGATGTACACACACATATTAAATAATTACGTGCATGTATAAGTAAACAAGGGAGCAGATATGGTTTCTACCTGCCCTCTATCTCTAGTGCATTTTTTTTTCTACAGTCAATAACTGAGGAAGCTCTACCTCTTCCTGGGTCATCGGGCCTAAGTCAAGTACTATTGAACACTGCAAAAAATCATATTGATACTGATAAATTTATTATAAGCATTCATTCAGATGCGCATGTTCCTTTAAATAAGCTAAGACACTAGGGATTGAGGTGATTTGGTTTCCTAGTGGATATAGCCCATAGGTCCTTCCCTGGTGGGCAGGCTACCTGAGGCAAAGATCAATCAATCTAATAGCCAAAGGAACATCCCCGGTGCCAGCACTCCACAGACATCTTGCGGAAGCTACACACAGTTACAGCTGCTTACTGCCCAAGAGCTAAGACAAAAGAGGGTTCACCTGCTGCAGTGTACAGCTTTCTGTGGCTGCCGTACAGCCCAGGCTTACAAAAGCTGCCAAGAACTAGGTCTCACGGTGCTACTACTGACCTACTTACAGTTCCTATCAAGATAGAGCAGGAAGAAACCCATAAGGTTTGAGTAGCCTATCTGTATATCCTTAGTGAACTGCATGCTGGGGAATCAGTCCAGGAAGACTGCCATGCAATCATACAGTGACGGTCCTAGGGTAGACAGTAAGGCAGAGTTTCAGGTTGAATAGAGTTATTAGCGAGCAAAGAAAATCCCAGCTCATAAACGCAACAGCCCAGCCACACACAATGGCCTATCATTGGCTTGCCTACAATCTATCTGGAAAGTACTTCGTCATCTACTATGAGACATTCTACCCAACTACCCACCCCTGCCTTCCTATTTTGTTACTTTGTAACCCGGTCTACTCTGCTTCACCTGTTCCTTGGCTAGACACCAAGACTCACCACCTAATAGAATTGAGCTATGTTGGTAGCTTGAAGGGAATGGGGTCTGCACTTACACACTTGGGTTTTTGTTTTGTTTTGTTTTGTTGTTTTGTTTTCTTGTCTTTTAAAGGCAAAGCCATGGGAAACAAGCAGAGAAAGACATCTCACTGGTATATTGTGTGCATCAAGTTCATCTAAACAGTCAGTGGTCCCAGAATCAGGTCTGCTCATTACAGGGAAGCAGAAAGCCTGCTGGTTTCCCACTCTATAGGGGAGATTTCTGGCTTCAGGCTTCATTGCTTACAAAATGGTGGAGTTTTGTAAGAGAGTTGGCTCTTTATAAAGGTCTTCCAGAAGCCCACAGGCAGGAGTTTGGCCTTCCAACAGTACTGGTGTAGGTGCTGGCTGGTTTTGTGTGTCTATTTGACACAAGCTAGAGTTATCAGCGAGGAAGGAGCCTAAGTTGAGAAATGCCTCCATGAGATCTGGCTGTAAGACATTTACTCAATCAAGGATCAATGTGGGAAGGGGCCCAGCCCGTGGTGGGTGATGTCAAGCAAGCCATGGGGAGCAAGTCAGTAAGCAGCACCCCTCCATGGCCTCTGCATCAGCTCCTGCCTCCAGGTTCCAGTCCTGCTTGAGTTCCCGTCCTGACGGGACAGGAAGGGATGGGAAGAAACCCTTGTCTGCAGAGAGGAGACAGTAGACCAACTCCAGTAAAAAGTAAAGAACCCTGCAGCAAAAGCCACCTGGGAACGATCAGGGAGGGGCAAGCTACACCTCCCCATCTGCCCCAGTCTGCACCTGGGATAGATCCACACCCAATCCCCCAATAATGAATTGTGATCTGGAAATGTAAGCCAAATACACCCTTTCCTCCCCAACTTGCATTTTAAGACAGTCTAGGTTTAAAGTTTTTTTTTTAAGTATTTAATTTATTTTTAATTATGTGCATATAGGTGAGGGGATATGACCACATGCATGCAGTGCCTGATAAGGCCAGAAGAGGGTGCCATATATACCCTGAAACTGGAGTTATGGATGGTTTGAGCTGCTATGTAGGTGCTGGGAACCAAACCCAGGTCCTTTGGAAGAGCAGCCAGTGTTCTTAACCTATGAGCTGGTTATAGATTTTGGTAGTCTGTTTTTCTAGTCTATTTGAGGGTACTGTTTTGAGACAGGATCTTGTGTTTTTATTGTTGTTGCTTAAACATTTTGGATTTACATTGGAAATAGTGGGTTTTACCATGGGAATTGCTATTTAGACCAGCACATTGGTCTGGAATTTCCTCTGTTGCCCTGGCTGGTCTTGAACTCAAGATTTTTCTGCCTCTGCTTCCTGAATGATGCCATGACCATGGGCATGTGCTAATACACCTAGTTCAATGTTGTCTTCTATCTGCCAAATATCATGGTCCCCTACTATCCCAGTCTCCAAGAGTCATCTATCAGATCCCTAGCAATGACTATTGATTGACTACTGAAGTCCTCTTGAGTCTTTTCCAAACTCCCAACAGAGACTGAACAGCCCCACAACCACTAAGTCTTTCTGTGTAGCTGCATGGCCCTGCAGCTAACCTCTCTTCCAGCTAACACCCTGATACCATCTCATGTCACCACCTATCACTTGGGAGTCACTGTTATTAATAAAACAAGTGGTGACTTGAACCCCCAAAGTGACTTGAATCCTTTGATAACAGGATAAAGTGGGTCTGATCAAAGAGACAGCTGTTAAGTGACCATCGAGTGAACTAACTGGAGGACCCAATACACAGTGGAGACACGCTACAGAGAATTCACATACCAGGCAGGGCAATCTGGTACAGCAACGTTCCATCACACTACCCAGTGGGTAGACAATTTAAAGCACACAAACTGTTTATTTCCAGAACTTTCTATATAATGTTTTCAGATGGCCTCAGGGGGGTTGAAACCACCTGAAGCAAATATGTAGAGGAGTACTACTGTCCCATGGAGGAAAAAGATCACATCATCCTTATTCCTGATACACTTTAGAGAAAAAAAAAAAAAGACACTGTCTGGCTTCCTACTTGAATTTTCTTAGCTATTTAACTGCTTAATCCATTCTTCTTCCAGCAGCAGTAGCTATCTAGGAATAAACATATTTAAATTAGATACTCGTGAAGACAAAGATCTTAATTATTTATTCGAGTTCTCACTTCTTAACTAGGGAAAAGTAGCAGAGATGACTTAACAGATCCAAAGCCCACCTGTGAGACAATAGACTTCAAAGAAAATTGTCCTTTGTGAGGAGGAGGAAGAAAGAGGCCTTATTTATTTATTTTGAAGCCTATTTCCTCATTAATTTGTTACTTTGAATCAACATTTCTACTTTTGAGCAGAAAAACAGATCTATGTCTTTGACCAGAGGTCCCGACAGCTGCACATAGCCTATGATCTGGCCTTGTTTGTTAACAAAGACATCCTTAATTATCTGAATCATGGGCACTTGGGTTAGTGGCTTCTGAAAGCCTTAGAGCAGTGTGTCTCAACTTTCCTAATGCTGCAACCCTTTCAAATAGTTCCTCATGGTGTGGTGACCCCCAACCTCCAATCATAGATTATTTTGTTGCTACTGTAATTTTGCTACTGTTATGAATTGTAATGCAAATATCTGTGTTTTCCAATAATCTTAGGCAACCCCTGTGAAATGATCATTTGACACCCTGCCTCATAACCATAGGTTGAGAACCACTGCTTTAGAGAATGCTGAGTTGCAAGAAGCTGGGGCCATGAGATGTGCACCTCTCCTAGGGAGACATTCCTTACCATTATTCTATGTGACATCGGGAGACCAGAGCTCACCTGACACTATGCTTAGAAAAAGAGCTAGGTAGCAGCTGCCATGATAATGGGACAGCCAGGCCCCACACTGGCCACTGTGACACCGTGGACATTCTTTATACATTGCTCAGAACTTAAAAATTGTAAATCAAGGCCAAGTATGGTTGGTGCATATCTTTAATCCCAGCACTTAGGAGATAGAGGCAAATGAAACTCTTGAGTTTGAGGCTAGCCTCAGCTATATAGTTGAGTTCCAGGCCAGCCAGATCTATATAAGTAACACCTTGACAAAATAAAACGAATTAAATTAAATTATACACACACACACACACACACACACACACACATAAACTTAAAAATAGTCAATCAACTCACACCTTAAAAAAACAAACAAATGAACAAAATAGTCAATCAACTCACACCTTAAAGAACAAACAAAAAGCATGTGGGACAGAGCATCTATGAATGAGACTCAATCTGTATATCCCACTGTAATTTTTTTCAAAACCTATTTTTAATTATGTTTCTTAAACACTTTAACCTTCCTTGTAGCCCACCACCCACCAGAGGTAGTGGCAAAGAAAGGATAAGGGGGAAACGAACTTATTTAGAAAGGCTCTTTGGAGCAACTCCCATGTGTGTTGTCTGGCAATCCACAGTTCAGTTCACAGGTCAGCATCAGCAACTGGATCCACTCAAAAACACCAGCAGTCCAGATAGTTCAGTAGAGTCAGGATAACAACAGCACTGACCTAGCAGAGAGAGCCAGGCCTCAGCCTAGGCTAGAGTCAGCAGGAGGAACGACAGGAGTTCTCAGCTGTGCCTCTCTCAGGGAATCTAAGATAAGCAAAATTGAGAGACCTACAAGCATTGCACAGCTAGCTGTACCAGCAAGCCAAACTCTCTCTCCATCACTCCGTGGAGTCCCTCCAAACATCACATGTCCCCCCCCCCCCCGTGCCTTGCCTCAGTGTGGGTTTTGCCTCAGCGTGTGCATCTGTCTCAGCTGACATCACTCTGTCAATCAGCCAGAGTCCATGGAAGTGGCAAGAAACTGCAACAAACCACCAGAAGAATTTTTTGGTGCGTTTCTCTTTATGGAGTCCCAACAAATACAGCTCAACTATGCAATATAAGATGGACCAATACATATGTGTCATTAGCAAAGAATCCTTCATCATGTATCCTTTCACATGCTTGCTTTAGCAGAACATCCTCTCTCATGTGTCTGCTTCAGCAAAATGTTCCTTCTTGTGTTTGCCCCAGCAAAACATGAACTAAGCAACTTTCCTAAGAACCCTTAAGTTTCCACTTGATCCCCTTTCTGAGCTTTGATCTGCAGCATCTCTGCAGACCTCCACCTGTCTCCTCCTCCATCCTTGGGTCACCAGTGAATCTCCTGTCCCACCCTGTGACTGTGGCTCCCAGCAGCACCTCAAGTTGCAGTATGCCTGAGCTCTCCACCTTTCACAGAACACACAGACCTCCATTGAGTGCCGGGGGCCCCCTGAGCATCCGACAGAAAAATCTCAGACGTGAGCAAGTTCTAAATATGACCTAATATAAAAGCCAAAAGAAATGGGAACACCAGCCAAAGAAATATCACTTTCTCTTACTCATAGCATTTTTAACAATGTAAGAAAAAAAGGTGGATAGGTTAAAATAAAATCCAAAAGACAAACCAGCCCTTTCCCCTTTCCCTCCTACTCTCAAAAAATCATGGTTAGCAGGAATTGTCCCCTGTAAATTACAAGTTTTCCTTCCTCACCGTGCAAGCAGCTCGCAGAGTCCTGAGCCCAATGTTTGGAGCCCAAGGCTCAAACTGCTGAGCCTCATCTGAGACTCATCTGGAAAGCACATCTGGGGCTTCGCCTGTGTTTATCTCCAGTTGTTTGTGGCCCCTGGGAGACTCCTCTGAATGCTCAGCACTATCTGGCTAGCATTACCTCGATTCTGTGACACCTCTGGGTACCGTTACCCTGGGCACCAGCATTTTAGAAAATCATTTGCAAGTTGCTAGTGCATGGGGCTAATTTTAGATAGTTGGAGACTTTCGAGCTAAATACGCAGTTCGCTGGCGACTACAAAAAGCAGAAACTTGAACTTCTTTACTTCTCTGGCAGGATATTGCTATAACCCTGGCATTGTGAGACTTAAATTCTGAATATTGTCTTGCTTTGTTTTGTTTTGTTTTGTTTTTTATCTTGGGAAAACGGGTGTTCCAGATGGTCGGAATTAGCAAGATCTCCATTATCAATTATAAAATTTATAATGCTCGTGAAAGAAACAAGTTCTGGATTTAATAACTGAAGGACAACAGTAAATGACCTAACTCTTTCCCCTCTTCCTCCACAATCCCTCCTTTTCGTGATCCCTCCACTAATTCATCCTTTTCCTCATCAACTCCAGTGGCTAAAACCTGCCTTGGTATGCACCAGCCTAGGAATACATTTATTTCCTCACTTTAAGTAGCAACAACCATAGTCTCTGGGAATATCACTAAATCAGATCCCAGAGCCCTGACCTCCCACTGGGGCCAGGTGAGCAGACCAGGCCCCACAGGAGAAGCCCCCACTTTCCTGACCTTTGGCCTCCTGTGGTTTAAATCCTTTGTGAGAAAACCAAGCATTAGCCTGTAAACGCTGAGGCGCCTCACAGAAATTTGGATGTCACCTGTTCTTAGGAGAGAGAGGGGAAGACACGGTGGCCTGCTCCTGTGTCCCCAGCAGCAGCCCTCAGGAAGCAGCAGCTTCCTCAGACCCACTCACACAAACCTGATTTGGTCCTGGAGCTCTCATCCCTGCCTGGTTCCACCAGCAGCTGAGTTTGTGATCTGCCATAGGAAACATGGTGACACATTTCCCTTGCACCCATAAGAGTGTCCTGCTGGAGACCCACCACAGAGCTTGTGGCTGGGATCTATCTTTGATCCCTAGGGAGGGGACAGCTGTAACCACCTTTCTGGGGCATGTTGATTTACAAGATGTTCAGTAGTGCTTTATTAACAGCCCGAATGGTGGGCATTCACCTTGAGGGGAGTCCCAAGGCCCTGGAGTGTGAGGGATAAGAGGATGGAGTTGGATGTCACTGACTCCTGGACCAAGGAGGCAACCAGAGGTCTAGGGATGCTATTTGTACTTTAGATTGAAAACTTAATGGCAAAGAGGCACTTCATAAAAACCTATTATGCATTACATTCTTTAATTAATTAACTAATTAATTAATCTGTTTGGTTGGTTGGTTGGTTGGTTGGTTGATTGGTTAGTTTTGGTTTTGGTTTTAGAATCAGAGTTCTGGCTGTCCTTGAACTTGCTTTGTAGATCAGACTGGCCTCAAACTCAAAAAGATCTGTCTGCCTATGCCTCTTGAGTGCTGGGATTAAAGACGTGCCACCACACCCCGCATACATTCTTAACCTTTTAGATTCTGAGTGTGCTGTCTGGTTTTCAGTCTTCTCAAGACTCCGCAGATCCAACAATACAGATATCCCTGTGTCCCTACATCTGAATGTGGACATGATTCATCCATCTTAATCCCCGAGTGTATGACAGTATTTCTGTTATGCACATCATAGAAATAGTTCTAAACACCAAATGAAACAGACCCCATGAAGCTAACTGAGGTGATTTGGAGAAATGTCACCTTGGAGGCAGATTTCTCAGTGTGATAGCTTGTCATTCACAAGTGTCTGTAACATATTTCAAAACCTATTATTTTGCCAAGTACAAATTTATAGGTTTTTTTTTATATCAGTTAAAACTACTCTAAAAAGCAATCCCCAGACAGAATGGTTTAGACAAGACTTAAGCCTCCCCTCCCCCTGTAAGACCTAGGCTGGTTTAGAAGGTCTGAAACTCAAATGTATGGCTTCCCATCAACATACCAGTAGCTCCAACAATCTTGAGACTTTGCATTTAAATCCAGATCCTTAATACCAAAGTTTCCTGACCAGAAAACCAGTAAGAACCAGTAGGAACCAGAGAGAACCAGGGGACACAAACCTTTCCTTAGGACAAAATAGACTCCTCCTCCTTTATGCTTTTAGAGCCATGGTGAGTAAAGTCCTGTCTAGAAAGTACTACCCTGAGCTTTGAAGCAGCCCGTGTCTCCCCTCAAGGGCTCAAAAGCTGGAATTCAGGACCAAGGACATTACTTCACTAGGGGAAGGCAGTACTTCCTTCTGCCCTCTATGACACTGCTATAAAAATCAGCGATTGCATACTATGTGTGTTCTTTTGTGATTAGGTTACCTCATTCAGGATGATAGTTTCTAGCTCCATCCATTTGCCTAAGGATTTCATGAATTCATTGTTTTTAAATAGCTGAGTAGTACTCCATTGTGTAAATGTACCACATTTTCTGTATCCATTCCTCTGTTGAGGGACATCTGGGTTCTTTCCAGCTTCAGACTATTATAAATAAGGCTTCTATGAACATACTGGAGTACCAACCAAAGTGTATACATGGAGGACTCCACAGCTCCAGCTACATATGTAGCAGAAGATGACCATTTCAGAAATCAATGAGAGGAGAGGCCATTGGTCCTATGAAGGCTCGATTCTCCAGAATAGGGGAATGCAAGTCAGGAAATTGGGGTGGGGGGGATAAGCAGGGGGAAGGGAGATGGGATAGGAGGTTTTTGATGGAGTAACATGGAAAGGGGTTAACATTTGAAATGTAAATAAAGCAAATATCTAATAAAAATATAAGAAAAAGAAAGAAAGAAAGAAAGAAAGAAAGAAAGAAAGAAAGAAAGAAAGCAAGCAAGCAAGCAAGCAAGAGGATGTTTCTTCTGGGGGGAGGGTAGGAATCAGCTTTATGAGACCAGAATGGTCTGATGTATTCAGAATTTTCAAGTACAGGAGAACCTCCCCTAACCACCTACCACTGAGACAGAGACCAGAGAATTCCTAACAAAGCAGAAATATTTCCTACATTCAGAAGTGCAAATGATGACTAGAATAGTCACTAAAATATCCACTGCAAAGTATCCCTGTTAATAAATTGCTTTTCTGGGGTTACAGATAGGTGAACAACCATGTAGTGGTATAAATCGAACCTGAGTCCTCTGGGGAAGCAGGCAGTCCTTAATCACTGAGCTGTCTCTCCAGCCCCTGGGCCTCTGGGACTTAATTCTTTACTTGGGGGAGGCGGCAGAGGGAGGGGGAATGCCATATTCCTTGTTGGGTTGATGGGTGACCAAACCAGAATTAGATTCCCAGTTCCCACTGGAGGGGCCAAGTGTACAGATGCCTGTGGTAAACTGAGTCAAAAGAATGGATCTCATCTGCACACAGTCTGATGGTACTCGACCTTACACTGATGGCTGGCACATTCTGTTTGGAATTCTATTGAGTCCAGACCTCTGTATCTGGAGTCTGTGAAAACTGAAGGCAGTTGAATGGTCCAGGTGCTACCAACAAGAACATCACGCTATAGAAAGGAAGGGCCTGCAGGGGTTCGGGGGAGAAGGGGGTGATGTCCTTGCTCTATTAGCTGTGTCTGACAAGCACATCCACAGTGCCAGTAGAGGCCTCAGCAAGGTGGGAACCGACCATTGTGAGATGAGCAACTCCAGATTCCAGGCTTGCTTCTGCCCACACCACAGCAGCGTTCCGATCCTGGAAGCCAAAGCTGGCTGCTGAGGGACTCCCAGGTGAAACTACCTTGGCCCTTGGGCACAATGTTGCAGAAAAAAAAAATTCCACCTAGAAATGTCAGCATGGCTCTCTGAGGAAGCAGCTCACTGCAGGCACGAGCAGGGTCAGGTGTTATAAAGGCCTCATTCCTTAACATATTTGTATTGCCAATTTTTAAATTAACTTGTGAAAAATCCATTTTACTTTCCATTATGACGTCTTTTTTTTTTCCCTTTTGAGTTATGCCTTTCTCATGGAGCAGCCTATGAAAGAACAGCGGAATCATCTGTGGTCCTCGGAGCTGAGCCCAGCTCTCCTCTGCACATGCTTGGTCACCCTGCCTAGAACAAATACCTCTCTCTCCTCTGGTTCGGTTTTCTATCTCTCCTTCCCTAAAAGCTGTATATGTAGCCAAAAGTTATATAAGTACACAGCTTCATTCCCAATGTGAGTGGAGACCATACAGAGATCCGTTTACAAAGCCAGGGGTTTTGCAGGGGTGGGGCTCAGTGACCTAACAAGCACGCAGAAGTCCCTGGATCCCGACACCTAGACACCATTGCTCTCCTCCTGCTAAATCATCAGCCTCTAATCCTAGCGCTTGCAAAGTGAAAACAGAAAAACAGCAGCTTTGAGGCCAGCCCGGAATACATAACAAGAATCTGTCTTTTTAAAAAATAATAATAATTAAAATTAGAACCTGCCTGCGTGGATTTCATGAGGTCTCTGACTCTTCTTGATGAACCATACATGGCCGCCCACTCTATACCAGAATTATTTCTGTTCCCATCAATACACCATAGCTCCTCCAATCTTCAGCCTTCATATTTAAATCCAGATTCTTAATACCAAAGTGTCTTAGATCATAGACCCAATGGGAACCAGTAGGAACCAGAGAGAACCAAGGAAACCTTTCCTTAGGACACAATAGGTTCCCCTTCCTTCCTGGGTTCCTTTCAAACCCCAGGTATCCCTCTTCCCAGACACCACCTCTGTCCCCTCTAGGCTGAGGGTGGGACCCTAGCTCTCTGTCTACCACACCCATAATGTGAGCTGCCTCAGCTCTAGGCCCACGCCCACCCTATTGGACCCTAAGCACTCTGCTTCCTCCAACCCAGTGAAGACCATTCCATGAGACCCTGACCATCAGCCTGAGGACCCAGCAAGTGTTCTTAACCAGCCCCCTATAAATGCATTTCAACAGCTTCCCAAATAACCAGAATACCTACATTTGTAAAATCCTAAGTTTAGGGCTGATTAACTTGACTCAGTGAGTAAAGGCACCTGATACCCTGAGTTTGAAACCTGGAAACCACAGAGTAGGAGAAAGAGAACTGACTTTTCTCAGTTGTTCTCTGAATAAATAAATAAATAAAATTTAGAAAACTGAGTTGCTTTTCAATGGAAGGAGATTTTCTGACTAGTGATTATCAGTGGAAGTCAGAAGCACTACAATATTTAATATTTCATCTCTGACATCTTGGTCCCGGGACACCTCCATTTCTTCTCTACTGAAGATGGAAGTGTAATGTAAATCACCCACATTTCTTTAATTTCAATAGCCTGCATAATACTGTTCACCGAGACACAATCGAATTAGGAGTATCTTACTTGGCAGAGGCAGGATGGACCAGGGGGCCCAGATCAGCCTGGCTCAGCTCATCAGAATCACAAAAGCTTATATTTTAATATGAGTTGCTGGCAAAGCCAAGATCCGAAAACAGATTGATCAGAAATAAAAAAGAAGCTGTGAGTCCTGGAAAGAGACCTTGGGTTTTCAGGGGGGACATTTAATGTATGTCTGCACAGGAAAGACTATATAGTGATGGGATCTGCTTTATCTTCTCAAAGATTAAACGTTGATTCCAGAACCAAGTGGCAGAGAGAAAGAAAATCATTTATTCTGAGTCATTGTCATGGAGGAGGGGTGGTGCATATTCAATGACTTAAAAACTGTCACTGCCTTGAACTCTTCCCACTTTAGAATACAAAAGGAACATTTTTTAATTTAGATCCCCATCCCCACCTTCCTGATCACATGCCTGGGAAGGAACCACTACAGTCACAGATCTGGGCTCCCCACACACATTTCCAAGAACTAGGGTCTCAAAATCTAATTACCAAACGAATCTCCCCGTTTCAACCCAGCTTTGGGGGGTTTTAGTCACTGATGCTTGGAAACATGGCTGAACCAAAAAAAAAAAAAAATGGATTTGTAAAGCAAATATTCTAACTGTCATCCTCAGAGTCAGTTTAGAGAAGTGTGCTCAACACACCCCTCACATTCACTGAACAGAGAGGGAGAAAACAAGAGTCACAAAGCCAAAGCCACTCATGTCCTCTCTTCCTGTACCAGATGCAACCCATTCACATCTCTGGCTTTCAGGGCAATGCAAAAGTTATGGGGATCCTGAGTTGAATTCTTAGGGATACATATGTATGTGTGTATATATATATATACACATTCTGCATAATACCATTCATATATACATGTATATATATGTGTATAAATATAAATATAAATATATATATATATATATATATATATATATATATATAGTATTAATTGTGTGCATACAAGGCTAGAGAGATGGCTCGGTGGTCTTGGCCATGTATTTCCGGGCACCATTGCTCTTGCAAAGAATCGGAGCTTGATTCCCAGCACCCACACAGAGACTTACAAACACCTGTAACCCCAGATCCAGGTACTCTAACGCCCTCTACTGGTACCCACAGGTACTGCACAGACATGGTACTCAAACCCACGAACATACACATACATAAAAATTAATAGCATATATGCCTTCCTAATTATGCAGTCATACTTTTGAATGAACTTCAGAATTCTTTTGTTTAATTAGATTTAAAGAAAAGACTGCTATTTGGATTAGAGTGAGACAACTATAATTTCAGAAAACTACACAGGGAGATCTTGAGCCATTCAATATTTTATGTGTGTTCTTTCTGGCTGTATGTCTTATGGATTTTAATTCTGCTGCCCGGTTCTTTCTGTTCTGCACACGTTCATTATGTTCTTCCTAAATCATTTATGGTTCTGTTATTCGTGGATGAAATCTATTTTCACTACATTATTTGAAAAATAATTGTTGCCATCATTGGGGAAATTATTATCATGACATTCTAGTAGATGCCGGATATTCTTCTAATTATCCAGAGAGAGAATCATATCCTCTCTAAATAATGACATTGCTTTTATGTAAATAAAAAGTATGCAAGCACAGGCATTTCTGAAAGATACTGAAAGCCATTAACCTGTGAGACACGTGACAGGCAGGCTGTTGGGAAGTCACCCTGGCTCTTTGATGGACAGGCAGAACATCTGTTTGACTATTCTAACCTGAATGCTCCTGTCATTTTTTTCTTAGAGAGATGTATCCATGAATAGTGAGTTATGATTTTATAACATTCTTCTATGTAGTTAAAAAAAAAAAAACAACCTTTACATTAAAAACATTAGTAGGGTTGGGAGATGGCTCAGTCGGCAACAGTGGTTACTGTGCAGATGTGAGGACCTGAGGTAGAATCTTCAGCACCCGTGTAAGAAGCTGCACATAGATGAGCATGGCTGTAGCCTGGCATAGTTAGGGATGGGAGGAGATAGGCGGGTATCAAGAACTCATAGGACAGATAAGGAAGGATATGAGGGAGACATCCAATATCCTGTTCTGACCTCTTCACGCATATGATGCTGTGTGTTTGCACGCTCATGTGCATGCAACACACACACACACACACACACACACACACACAGAGAGAGAGAGAGAGAGAGAGAGAGAGAGAGAGAGCACAAATAACCAAGTCCAAATAGAAATGATGGTTTAGTCTCTCTCCTTTGCCCTTATCTAACTCGGAGCCTTCTCCTGACTGATTATACTGCCTCTAAGAGTTTCTGGACCATCCTGGGTTTTTTCCATTTATTTATTTACCTGCTTGTTTGTTTATTCTATATGGGTGTTTGTCCTGCATATATGTCTGTATGCCACATTTATGCCTGATGTCCACAGAAGCCAGAAGAGGGTATCAGATCCTCTGGAGCTAGAATGATAGATAGTTTTGACCTACCACATGGATGCTATGAAGTGAACCTGGGTCCTCTGCAAGAGCAGTCAGTGCTTTTCTCTTGAGCTGTCTCTCCTGCCCGATGTCCATTTGGTTTTTTTTTGTTTGTTTGTTTGTTTGTTTTTGTAACAGATTCTTGCTGTGTAGCTCAAACACACGTCGCCTGGAATTCTCCATCTTTCTGCCTCAGCCTCTGAGACCTGGAATTCTAGACCTGTGTCCCCTCACCCAAGCCTTCTCATTGTCTTTCCTCTCCTTGGCAGTATGCAAGAGGATTCTCACCACACAGAATACAGTGGGCCTGTGTCCCCGGATACAGTCGGGTTCCCCAGGGAAAACTCACAAGATCAGCTGACCCCACCAGATCCCTTAAAGCAGTGGTTCTCAACCCGTGGATCATACCGTTTGGAGGGGAGTCGTCAGATGACCCTTTCACAGGAGTCACCTAAGAACATCAGAAAACACAGATATTTACAGCAAAATTACAGCTACGAAGCAGCAGCAAAAATAATTTTATAGTTGGGGGATTCATAACAACAGGAGGAACTGTATTAAAGGGTTGAGAACCTTAGGAAGGTTGAAAACCATTGTCCTAGATGAAGCTCTTCAATGGACAAAGACAAAAAAAACCACGCATGTTAGTAGGAAAATATGCCCCCCGCCAGGTGCTATACAGCATGAAGCTGAGGGTTTTATGCATAAAATGAGACACAACTAGGACCAGCTGCAGATTTCCTCATTCTGCCGAGGTGTACCTGTGATGGGTATTGCAAATTGGTAACCTGAAGGTCAAATCAAATCCTGGGCAATGTTGAAAATGAGACTGGGCTCCTGTGGGCAGGACAGTCAGCCTGCAGTAAAGGCTTAGGGCCTCCGCCACTCCTGTAACCCCTGGGCACCAGCTGCCCGCTGCCAGCTGCCACCAATCAGCTGGAGGGACACATAGTGTCCTTACCCCTCCCATCCTTGATGCTCACACTCCTCTGCTCTCATTGGATCCCATCCTTTCCTCTGAGGAGCCCTGGGGCATCGACTTGGAAGAGCAGGGAACCAGCATGGCGCTGCTCTCCTCTGTGTGGCATCTGAACTGAGGCACAGGTTATTGACGGTGACATTTGCCATTTCTGGGACCCTGCTTTCTCACAGCGCATGGACTGGCTATTCCCATGGGTCTCTGCTACATTTCAGTCCAGACTCAAGCCATTCTGAGACAAGAGACCTAAAAACAACCTGGTCACAGGCTACGTTCCCGGGACACAATCTGCGTAGGATCTATACAAGCTTTGGAACTGAGGTTGCCCTTGGCATGTCCAACCTCAGAAGACTGTCAGTCAAGCCCTAGCCAGCCCTAGCCCAAGGCTCCAGAGTGCCTGAATCCAAGGGAACACTGCCATATTATTTAGCCATGTTCCTAGGTAGAATTTTCTCCACAGCTGAGACCTCAGTGGAACATAAATCTTATAATATTCTCTCAAGATTTTAAAGGAAAAACAGTGGGAGCAGGGTATATTCAGGTCAAAAAAAAAAATCCAAACCCTGCAATTCTGCATTAAGTCAGTTGGGCAGGAATACACCAGAAGAGGTAAAATTCAAGACCTGGAATGGGGACTGGGGAAACAGCTCAGTTGGTGACACACTTGCCTTGTAGGCACAAGGACCTGAGTCCTACCCTGTGGTGGTTTGGATAGGTTTAGCCCCCATAGACTCATATGTTTGAATGCCTGGCCATAGACTGTGGCGCTATTAGGAGGTGTGGCCTTGTTGGAGGTATGTCACTGCATAGGTGGGCTTTGAAGTCTCCTATGCTCAGGCTTTGTTCAGTGGAGAAAGAGTCTCCTCGTGGCGGCCTCCTGAATCTGACCAACTCTGGGCGCCTCTAGCACCCTGTCTGCCTGCACGCTGCCATGCTTCTGCCATTATGATAATGGACTGAACCCCTGAAACTGTAAGCCAGCCCCAATTAAATGTTTGTCTTTGTAAGAGTTGCCTTGGTCATGGTGTCCTTTCACAGAAACGACACCCTAAGACATATCCCCAGAACCCATGTAGAAAAAGCCCACCATAATGGTACACACTTGGAATCCCAGAGGCCGGGGAGGTAGAGATAGGTGGGTTTCTGCTGAGCCTGCCTGGTCTACTTGGCAAGCTATAAGAAACCCTGTGTCAAACAAAGAGGGTGGTATGTGAGGAATGATACCTGAGGTGGTTATCTATCCTCTATACCCTCTAACCTACACACTACATACACACACACACAGAGAGAGAGAGAGAGAGAGAGAGAGAGAGAGAGAGAGAGAGAATGAGCACACACTATGCTTGGAGATAAAGCAGAAAACAAGGCACACAATTTGTCCCACAACACATGACATCACAGGCTCCGCATGGACCTGGGTGTTTTTGAGGTCCTCGTCTTCTCTGCATTGATGTACTAGATGTGAACTTGATAGTAACCCTGGAGTTTCTATCTTTGTTCATATAAGCAAGCAGGGAGCTTGGTTTAGCCTACGGTTAGGTGGCTAATATTGTACGGAGGCCTGAGCATTAACACATCATGTATGCTGCCCCATGGGCAACTGACGCTCTGGGTTTAATGTGCGGGACTGTTTATTTAAAATGACTAGAAAACTACTTTTTTATGAGAGAAGTATGTGTATACACAGGTTTTCTTGGTTTTGTGCATTAGTTTGGTTTACTTGTTGTCATTATTGATGCGGGGCGGGGGTTATTAAGTCAGGGCATTATGTAAGCTAGGCTGACCTCAAACTCATGATGTAGCTGAAGAGGACCTTGATTTCTTGATCCTGCTACCTCTACCTCCTCACCTGGGCTGGTAGGCATGCAACACCATGGCCATTTCATAGAGTTGTGGGATGGAATCCAGGGCCGCATGCCTACAAGGAAAGCCCTCTCCTGGCTGTGCTACATCCTCAGCCCACACGCAGGTTTCCTGAGTCTCTTTTCTGTGCCCCAGAAGACTGAATGGCTCAGCCACACTGGACATCTGTTCAGACGCCACCATAAATAGCTACAGTATTGGAACAGCTGTTCATGGAGCTAGAACCAACATGTTCCCAGGAACAGGCTATCCTGTACTTGCCTGACTCCTTCTCATGACCCTGGCCTGCCTTCTGCTGCCATCTGGCCAGCTCGTGAGGCTAGCAATGGTTCCCCCCTGAGAGTCCTTCTTTCGAAATTCATTTTAAAAAATACCGCTGCCCACTTCCATCCATCCATGAACTCTTATCAGGTAACCAGATTCTACATCAACCCCACCATACTAATGTTCCCCAGAAGCCACTCTCTATGACAGCCTATAGCCTGGAACTTCACAGCATGCTCCCACACCACGGCTGGGATTGGCTTTTACACTGCATGTTCAGGTTGTTCCGAGGGGAAGGGGTTGCTGACTGTGCAAATCTTTCTGCAGGCTCCCCTGGACATCTGCCTGCAAAGAAATTGCAGGTCAGGAAGGGCAGCAGATTGGACCCACTCAGACTGAACTGGGCAGAGCCAGACCACAATAACTGCATTTTAAGCGTCCAGGTTTCATTTCTGTTGCTCTGATAAATACTCTGACCAACACAGAAATTTAGGGGGTGTTTGTTTGCTTTGTTTTGTTTTGGTTTTTTTTTCAGCCTATGGTTCCAGGTTATGGGCCATCACTGTGGGGAAGTCAAGGCAGGAACTTTGAACAGCCAGTCATCTACACAGTCCAGAGCAGAAAAAAAGTGAAAAAAATGAATAATTTCATGTTCACTCACTTGCTTATTATGCTCAATTCTATTTCTTCACTCTTACATAGGTCAAGATCCCCAGACTAGGGAATGGTGCGGTCCAGGGTGGGCTGGGTCTTCCCAAGTCAATCAACTTAATGAAGACAATCATCCTCAGACATCCTCAGTGACCAACCTGATCCAGACAGTCCCTCATTCAGACTCTCTTCCCCCATGATCCTAGGCTGTATTAAGTAAACAATAAAACTTAAGTTTAGCCACAGCAGTCCAGCACCATTTCCTGGAAATGCTCTCCCAACTGTTCCCTTTGGCTATTTCTAAAGCAAGCCGTGCTACCTTAGAGGGCACATGCCCAACACTAGGCACCAGGCAAGGGGCTCTCTGAAAGGCCACAGATCAAGGCTCAATGATGAACTCTAGAGCAGGATGAGGCTTCCAGAGTTAGCCTGAGAAAAATAGACAGAATGTAGTTATTTTTGCTAATGCGATTCTGACCGATGGTCCCGACCTCTTATTTAATGTAATGCTATTATGTAATATAGGATTCTATTTAGGAAACAGCAGCTCAGATTCTCAGCCAAAGAGCAGGCTGAACATTACTGCTTAGGAGAGGGCTGAGAACAGACCGACCCTGCACACCCAGCTCATAGCCCATCCCTGCTGCCTCGAGAACCCTGTTCTCACTCTGTGAAATCCACAGTCTCTAGAGCACTTAGACCTGGAAAGACGATGCAGGTAAGATGATCTGGGACCCCAAGATGCCCTGACCAAGATATGAAAGAACGAAGACTGTCTCAAAACAAAGGCCAATTCCGAGACCCCAGAAAGGGGAGATAAGGACAGAAAGCAGCCACATCAGGAGTACACAGGGCTGCATGGACAGCAGTGACCCCAGAAGAGACACCCTGAAGGTGGAGATAAGGAAAGCCACAGAAGACCCATAGGGGCACATGAGAGAGAAGGGCCCAGAGAAGGCACTGGGGGCCACACACTCCCATTATTGTGTCCTTGGTTCTGCGTGTGCAGTGAAGAGAAGATGGGAGGAGGAGGAGATAGGCCAGACACAGGGTAAGTAGAAACTACTGAACATACTGTAGACCTGACAGGTCATGAACCAGCAGCAAGGGAGGAGAAATGAAAGAGAGGAAGGGAGGGTGGAAGGAAGAGGGATGCAAGAAGGAAGTAGGGGAGAGGAAGGGAGGGGAGGGAGGGAAGAAGAAGATATCAAAGGAGAGTAGGGAAGAGACAGGAAGGAGGAAAATGGGGAGGGTGAGGAAGAGAAGGGGAGAGAGCTGTGGAGACCCTGATAATAGACAAAGTTAAGAGCTTACTCCAGCCCACTTCCCAAAACATACAAACAAAACAAAACAAAAATAAACAAAAAACAAACTTGCTCAGATCTTCAAAGACAAGTAGAAATGGTCACAGGAAATACTAGTAAATCCCTAAAGACCAAGTAAGAGTGAAGAAATGCTTTGCCCAAACTCCAGTCATATTTTATTTTTAAAATAGGAAGGCCATTACGCCCTCAAGCCAGTTGCTTGGAAATTCACAGTCTTCAGGGACATCTTGGGTCACGTTATAAATAAACCCACCCCTGTAGCTGGCTGGCACATCCTCGCTCAGCGAAGGGGACCCGTGGGCATGCTGAAAGACCAACTGAAGATTGGCTCACAAGGACCTGGGGGTGGGTGTGGAGATGTGAAAGCCAAGAAGCAGGGTTGAGTCCCCACCAACAAGGTGAAGTCTTTCCCTCCGATGCTCCGAAGGGCACCTAGAAAGCGAATTGGAGTCCCTAGGGAGATGTTTTTTAAAATTAATCCTTTAGAAAGCCCAGTGATAAAAAAGAAACAAGCACCCCACTAGCCTAATGTAGGGCAGACAAGCAGAACATACAAAAGATGAAACTCAGACCGGAGCGAGGAGGGTGAGCAGAGAGCTACACAGGCCGGTTAAAGGAACAACACGTGAGCAGGTCTGCGCTAAAAAATTTGGAAATCTAGAGAAAAGGGGGACGTCTCTAGGAAACTCTGCGTTCTAAAAACACGCACCGGGAGAGATGCGATTGTAAAGTAGAGAATAAAGCTGTAAAAATTAAGACTCAGGATCACGGGGCCTGGTCTAAGAAAAAGCATTGGTGTCCGAAGGGAAGAAAGGAAGACTCCCGCTGACTCGGGGGGTGGGGGGTGGGGGGTGGGGGGTGGGGGGGAGGAGCGCAGGTCAGAGGATAAACTCAAGGCTTAGAACTCAGAGTAGAGCTCCCACCAGCATCAGCCTGGCATTCCAGGTAGCAGGGGAGGGACAAAGGGGAAATAAACAAGAGAAATGTGAAGTGAGAAAAAGGACAGGAACATATATCATTCTGGGGACAAAATGAGTCTTTATTTACTGAACTTGCTTCTTCTTTGAGACAGGGCTGAACTTAGTCCAGCCTAAGCTGCCTTGAATTCCTGATCCTCCTTCCTTGTCTGGCAAGTTTTGGGTTTGCAAGTGTGCGCCCCATGTTTGATTTTAAAAAAGAAATTTAAGACAGTCTAAGAAACCTGAAATATTGCTTCCTTGTTAAAGGAAAAAAAAAAGGCAAAACACTGGGTGGCTGAAGAGTTGGCTCAGCAGTTAAGAGCACTCTTTGTTCTTGCCAAAGAAAGAGATTCTATTCCCATAGTGGACATAGCAGCTCACGATGGGATGTATCTCCAGTTCCAGGAGATCCTTGCACGGCTGGTCTGTGCAGGCACTGTGCACACACATGATGCACAGGTATACATACATGCAGATAAACACTCATACACGACATTTTAAAAATCTATTTAAAATGTAATAAAATGTGTTAAGATAGTACTTAGGTAAAATTTTGAAAATTCATATATATATATATATATATGCGTGTGCGTGTACGTGTGTGTGCGTGTGTGTGTGAATAGCAATCTTTGATCTAGGGTCATGTCTAAAAGTTCCCTTTAAAGCATGTCAAAAATGTTCCTAAAGAAAAGCTCAGTCCCAAGCAACATAGAGAAAATAGGAAGAAAAAATCAAAAACAAAAAACACAGTGTCTAACAAGAGGCATGGACTGAAACTCAAACCAATAATGTCTTTTTATAAAGCAACAGCAGTTAAGACATACGACGTATAAAGATCTCATTTATAGTTCTTGGGAAACAAACAAACAAAAACACAAACAAAAACAGCAACCATGAGAATGTTCAACAATTCTCTCCCTCCCCTTCTAAGGAAGGTGCTTATGTTCAGTCAGAAGAAAAAAAAATGAGCTGTTAGGTCACTGCAGAAATGACCTGTATGAATAGCATGCTGTTAAACACAGCACCATCCCTCCTAGAGCAGCCAGTTGTCTCCCTTCTCAATGTCACCTGGGTCCTGCCTCTCTCTTCCCCTCTGCTCATGCCCACACCTGCTAGCTGTGTGTCCCTTGGGCTCTGATGTCTCCCTGCACCCATATTCACCTAACTCTTGGTGACCAGCTTCCAGGTAACTGGGGCGCTCTGTACCTGATTATGACCCCTCCAATGGTGATTCTCCAAACATGTATTCCCCGCCCTGCACCGCCTGTCTTCCATGATGACCTGAAGACTATACTGCCATCCTCCCCAGAGCCCAGGGATGCTGAGTGTGTGGCAACCATCTCTAAATATGTTCTTTTACTAATAAGGCTGACTTTGCAGATGATCAGGGCTGTTTCTGATCTAACTGTGTTGGCGTTGATGTATTAGTGTGTGGACCCAAGGTCGTGGCAGGAGAAAGACAGCCCCTCTGGGGTTGGGGAACAGGAGATACGGCTGACTTCTTCAGAAGTAGGCATTCAGGAAACACGACCCCACTTCTATATCTCCATGAAACTGAATGCCCTCAACAGCCAGGTGAATCCAGGAAGTAATGTTCACCCAGTAGAAGAGCCTTTGCCTACTTTGGCTTTGAGTCACTTGTACAGAAAGCATAACCAAGAAGGGTACCTGAAGAGTCCGGCCCCTAAAACATGGTCCTTGTAAACACACATCATCAGCAATGGAAATAATTCATCTCACTTTTCCCCATCACTACTACTGAGACCTTTTCTTCTAGCTTCCCCGGAGACTATTCTGGAAGCTATCCCTTCTTCTGTATCCATCTTTCGGCCTTCTTGGCCTGCTCTGGGTCAATCACAGGCCTGGGACTGTAGTTTCCAGGACAACAGTTATCCCATATTTCTAGATAATTGTTGGTCATCTGCTCCTAGCCTCTGAGGGGCATCTCTGGTGAGTCTCCTCACCCTGGCAGTTGCTTTTTTTCCTCAGATCGTCACTCATCCTTTCACACACTCTTACAGGCCAGTCAGTCTCTGCAACAGGTAACCAAGGTTTGTCTCAGTCCTCCCTGGAAAAACTCCTTCAACCTTTGTGTGTACGTCTGTGTGTGTGTGTGTGTGTGTGTGTGTGTGTGTGTGTGTGTGTGTGTGTTGGGGGAGGGTGGTGGAGTTCTTGAGTGTCTGTGTGTGTGTTTTTCTGAGTCTACCTATGGAAGTCAGAGCTCAGTCTAAGGTATCTCTCCTTAGGAGCCCTCCACCTTGATTGTTGAGACCTGAGACCTGGGGCTAACCAAATAGCCAAGGCTGGTAGATCAACAAGGCCAAAGATTGCTCCCGTCTCCACCAGGATTACAAGTGGGTGCTCCCACGGGCAGCTCTTTAGGCGGGCTCTCAGCATCAAGCCCAGGACTTGATGTGTGCTTGGGGAATATTTCACACCTGAGTATTTTCTCAGCCTCCTGACATTCAGTTCTCACTGCTCTCCAGTTCACACCTCTGACGATGCTGTGTGGCCTTGAAAGAACAGAACAGCAAGGCCACCTCACGTCCCCAGCTTACAGTCCCGGGCTTCCCACGCCACTGTGACTGACACCATCTAAAGTGTTTGGCACAAGCACCCTACTATGCATAGTGAAAACCCCCAGCCTCCCAGCAGTTCCTGTGGCTTCAGCCTTCCCTACTAAGCAAACTCAACCCACCCTGACTCACTAGTTCCCCCTTACACACGCTCCTACTAAGTGTATGATGAAGACAGGAAGGATCCCAGTGGCCTCTGATATCACCTTCTCATACTACCTGCAGTGCAATGTAAACATCACCTTCACAGGCACGATTCCAAGCAAGCCCACCCTGAGCCTTTCTGTCACTGGCTGTCTGCCACCAAATCTTTAGACTCCCTTCAATTTGTAATGATTTATTTTACCTATTTCTGAATGCATCCCACCATTGTGTGTCCCCCCCCCCCCCCCCCCCCCGTCTACCAGAAGTCTGAGGCCCCACAAGGCTAGAATCTCCAGGCACCATGAAATACTGGCAGATTTGTTGTGGAGATATTTCAGATGTGCAAAAGGATGTTAATTGCGGTGTAGTAATTAACCCGGCGCCATCTGCCAAACAAAGGTTAGTGCATACATGCAGAGGGTTAATATGCAGTCACGTAGGGAACGACTTAGCTCTGCCTGTTGCAAATTAGAAAAAGAAACTCACAGGAAGTGAGGAACTCAGAAGGAGCCATGGAGCAAATGCAGCAAGTTTCCACAGGGCAGAGACACAACTGCCCCAGACACAGCAGCATCATGGGTAATTCTGTGCCGACAGCTCGCCAGTGAGTGCATGTTGGCCCCCGAGTTCTGCCCTCTATGCAGAGAAATCTCATTCCCAACCACACACACACACACACACACACACACACACACAAACGGACATACACTCACTCATGCACCCTTGCAAGCACACAAATAAGAATCTTAGAAAAAAGTTCTTATGTAACACAGTGTCATGTACAATAAATATATACCAGTTTGGAAGAAAATAGTCCCTAGCAGCTATTTTATGCCACTAGCCAGAGTGGGCTGACTTAAAACATGGGCTCTGTGTCCTTCTGGAAGAGCATTTGGTCCCCTGAGGGTAGGCTTGCTTCTGGAACAGGTGGGAGTCTTCTTCAGAGCGCGCACACCTAGGTTGGCTCTATAATTCACCTATTATGAACAGTGAATGCTGCAGTAAACATGTGTCCCTGCGGTGTGGTGACTTTTGGCAGTGCTTTGAGAAAACATCTGGGAGTGTTGAATGTGAATCACACAGTAGGACTATTTTCAGGGTCCATTTTTCATTTGTTTCATTTTTGGTTTTTTGTTTTTTTTTTTTTTAACGTTTATCATGGTAACATCTTAACAATTCCATTTTTTAATTTTATGTGCGTGAGCATTTTCTTGCATGTATGTCTGTGTGCCATATGCATGTATGTCTGTGTGCCATATGCATGTCAGGCCTGTGGAGGCCAGAAGATGCCATTTGGGTCCCTTAGAATTGGAGTTCCAGATGGTTTTGAGTCACCCTGTGAATTCTGGGAATTCCTGAACCTGGGTCCTCTGGAAGAGTAGCCTGGGCCATTAAGCCCTGCGCCATCTCTCCAGCCCCTATAGTGGCTGCTCAGGTTCATATCCCCTCCAGCAGCAGCAGATAAGGATTCTTTCTGTTCTCAGCCTCACTGGCATGCCTTGTTACTGGTTTCTTAGTGAAGGGAGGAGGGAGAAAAACTCTTACTGTAATGCTAATCTGCATTCCCCTAGTGGCCTGTAGGTTGAACACATTCTAATGGTTCCCCTTGTTTTCAAAGGGGTGTGTGTGTGTGTGTGTGTGTGTGTGTGTGTGTGTGTACCTATCTTCCCCCGAAGTGGCTTTGACCAGTTTTCTGAGTCTTCTTTCTCTGCCTGGTGGCATTCCAAACACGGTTATTTTCTGCTTCTGGGATGTCTGTTGTTTGAATTGTCTTCAAGGACTTTGCTAACAATCAGAAATTAAAGCTATTTTTCTCTGGGAGAAAAATGGAGACAAACACTGTGATTAAGTAGCTGTGTTGATTCTGGATGCGTCAGGCAAGGCTCAGTTCTCATTTACATCCAGACAACCCCAGGTGATATTAGGTCCTCAGCTGGAAGCCAGGCGGCCCCAATTTGTCCTTTCTCCATCACGATGGTGGATGACACACACTGGTTATGACGGTTAGTGTCAACTTGGGGGAATCTAGAATCAACTCAGAGATGGGCCTGGAGGGATTACCTTGATTTCATTAATTGATGTGGGAAGCCCTCCCTGCCCACTGTGGGTGGTGCCATTCCCTACTGGGATCCTGGCCGGTGGGAGTGGAGGAGCTGAACAGTACTATGCATTCATCCCTCTCTGTTACTCTGTGTGGACACGACCCGGCAGCTCTGTCAGGTTCCTGATGCCTTGACTCCCCCAGCATGATGGACAATCCCTCAAACCGTGAGCCAAGACAAACCCATCCTTCCGTTGCATTTGAGTATTTTATCACAGCAACAAGAAAAGAAACTAAAGCCCAGGCGAAGGATGTAGGTGAAGGATGTACTGTTAATTACTTTAAGCAACACCTGCCCACAGATAGCTAAGACCAGGTATGTTTCCAACGCTTCCCAATTCAACATTTCAAAACATATTTTTTTCTGAGGCCATCTCTGTCTTTTTATTTTTGAGACTGTAGCAAGAAATGCCTCAGAATTTGAATATAGATACTCACGGGACCACAATTAAAAAATAAAAACAAAAGCCTCCACTATCCTATTGTAATATTGACTGACATACCTCAAAATATCTAACATGAGTCATCAACTGGGTTGGACTGGAACGTGAAGATATACCAGCTCCATTCCAGATAGGGAAACTGAGTTACTTGACTCTTTTAAGCAAGCCAACCCCAGACCCCTGCTTCAACTCAACAGGGATATTTCTGGATCAAAAGTTCTACTTGATTTACCATCTCCCTGGATGAGACAAAGGCTCAATATTAGTTACAGAAAAATGAGGATCAAATAAAACCTACAGGTATAGAAAAGCAGAAATAAAAAAGAAGTTAATTCTACTCTCAAGCCTACAGAAGGAAGATGGTGGTGACAGAAGACACAATCAGGAACTATACTTATGCCTTGCCAAGTCTCTGGGAAAGGCTGGTTTGTAAGGCAGGGGTCAGAGACTGGCTTTGCATTCCTCCATGCATCTCTGTGTTGTGGATGCTTTCTTTGCTGGCCTGAAGTTTCTGATCACAGTGTTTGCTAAAACCAAGTCAAGTGACATCCTAACATGTGAGTGAATTATTCTTCTAGAGTCCCAGCATAGTTCTATCGAAGACAGAAATTCCGTAATATAATCACAAGCGGGAACCTAAATAGATAGCATATTTCAAATAATGAGTCAGCTCTTACTGCAGCCATCCAATTTCATCCAAGAATAGCACTTGGCTAATTAGCCAGGAGTCAGCTTAATCGTGAGCTGACATTCATGAGAATAGAAATGGATTGTATGAAAAAATTGTTTACGGCTTGCAAGAGAATGGTTAGGGCTGGCAATGGAGGAAACTGGTGTGGTAGGCTCACTTCTCATAAATATGCAAGGGCTGCATATTTATCCCTTGCCAAAAACAAAACAAAAAAAACTCCATAGCACCTTCACGTGTGTGTGTGTGTGTGTGTGTGTGTGTGTGTGCGCGCGCACGTGTGACAACCACCCCAGGTGTCATTCCTCAAGTACCACATCTTACATTTGAAACTCAAGGGTAGGCTTGGCTGGCTACCCTGTGAGCCCCAAGAATCCACCTGCCTCCCCTCCCCAGAGTCTGCTGCTATGACCGGCTTCTCAAGTACTCGAACACTGAGAACTGAACCCAGGACCTTCTGCTTGCAAACAAACACTGCAATGAATGACCCAGCCTTGTTGAATATGTATTGATTGAAGACCCACTAAGTGCCAGGTCTTGTGATTAAGTTCTGTACATATTGAGTCTCCATTTTTAAGTGCCTAGGGAAATCAAACCTGGTCTCATGCCTAAAATGCTGTTGAACTCTTCCCCGGGGTCTATCTCAGTCTACCTCAGTCTATCTCAGTCCCTGAGATTCTTCACCCACTGGTGAACCCAGTGGGGCACAGAGAAAAAAGTACAAATGGCGATAAGCTGATAAGTGTGTGACCCTGCATAAATGTTTTCTAAGGTGGCAGGGGGCCTTCCCTCCAAAGGACACAGCTTGGCTGCCTCATCCTCTGCGCCCTTCCTGAACTTGTATGGACAACGGGAGAACAGAAGGTCCCACTGTTATTGTTCCTAAGAAGCACTGAAGTTTATGTGACACCCCATCTCTTGCTTCCCCTCCTGCCAAGTAGCATGACCCCCATTCTGGCTGGAGAGCACACTGAACTGGGTTCTTGATGTTAAACAAAAGGACACTTTCTTGGGTTGTCAAATCCTTAAAGACTGGAGACGGGTCTCATCCTTGTCACCCACACCGCTCCATGTTACCAACACTGCGATTCCATCACAGGAAGAGGAAATCAACATAGGAGAGCAGGCTTCACCGGTGTCTTAGTCAGGGTTTCGATTCCTACACAAACATCACGACCAAGAAGCAAGTTGGGGAGGAAAGGGTTTATTCTGGTTACACTTCCATATTGCTGTTCATCACCAAAGGAAGTCAGGACAGGAATTCAAGCAGGTCAGGAAGCAGGAGCTGATGCAGAGGCCATGGAGGGATGTCACTTACTGGCTTGCTTCCCCTGGCTTGCTCAGTTTTCTCTCTTATAGAACCCAAGACTACCAGCCCAGGGATGGCACCACTCAAAATGGGCCCTCCCCTCTTGATCACTCATGGAGAAAATGCCTTATGGTTGGATCTCATGGAGGCATTTCCTCACCTTTCTCTGTGATAATCCAGCTTGTGTCAAGTTGACACACAAAACCAGCCAGTACAACTAGTTTCTGTCATGTTAGAAGAAGAAGAAGAAGAAGAAGAAGAAGAAGAAGAAGAAGAAGAAGAAGAAGAAGAAGAGGAGGAGGAGGAGGAGGAGGAGGAGGAGGAGGAGGAGGAGGAGGAGGAGGAGGAGGAGGAAGAAGAGGAGGAAGAAGAAGAAAAGCTAGAGAGATTGCTGAGTCAGCAACAATGTTTGCCTTGGAAGCTAGAGTTTGATCCCTAACCCACATTTATAAACAAACAAATGAATAAGTAAATAAATAAATAAGCCCCACGTAGAGGCTTATGTTTGTCATCTCCTGCTCTGGGGAAGTGGAGACAGGAAGCTCCCGGGGCCCACTGGCTGGTCAACTGAGCTCCAGGCCAGGGAAGGACCCTGTCTCCAAAACCAAGGAGGGCTGCATCTCACAGGGCTAGGGTTGTCCTCTGACCTCCACAGCCACCAGTGCCTGCACACATGTGCACGTGAACACACATTCATGCACACACAGACAAAATGCGGTTTAGTAAAGCAGCACACTTAACTGATTTGGATCTGAGTGAGGGGAATCCCTCCCTCTTCGTATGATCAAATCAAGTCAGGCCCTCTACCCCATCACGTGCGGAAGTACACGTGAGCTCAAGTTTGTTCTGTGACATGGGGGGAACCTGCTTGTGGAAACAGGAGCCTGTAGATTCTGAAAGCAGTGATCTTCTCATCTCCACATCATTCTGCCAACTCCTGGGTTCCCGGCTAAGGGAAGTCTGTGGTTGCTGACAACTGTGACATGGGATGAAGAGGACCTGACATGTTGCATGTGCTAAGAAGCTACAGACTGACTCAACTAGTTGCCAATAACCAATCTTAAACTTTTTTTCTGGAACCCATATGCCAAACTAAAAAGTTTAGAGGCTGATTGTAGGAATTCGTTCCCATGACTGGTAGCAATGCTACTATTAGCACCATCACCATTACCACTGTCGTCGTCATCATCATCATCATCACCATCACCATCATCGCCATCACTTTGATCACCATTATCACCATTACCACTGTCATCATCATCATCATCACCATCACTATCATCGCCATCACTTTGATCACCATTATCACCATTACCACTGTCGTCATCATCATCATCACCATCACCATCATCGCCATCACTTTGATCACCATTATCACCATTACCACTGTCGTCATCATCATCATCATCATCACCATCACTATCATCGCCATCACTTTGATCACCATTATCACCATTACCACTGTCATCATCATCATCATCACCATCACTATCATCGCCATCACTTTGATCACCATTATCACCATTACCACTGTCGTCATCATCATCATCATCATCACCATCATCGCCATCACTTTGATCACCATTATCACCATTACCACTGTCATCATCATCATCATCACCATCACCATCATCGCCATCACTTTGATCACCATTATCACCATTACCACTGTCGTCATCATCATCATCATCATCACCATCACCATCACTTTGATCACCATTATCACCATTACCACTGTCGTCATCATCATCATCACCATCACCATCACCATCACTTTGATCACCATTATCACCATTACCACTGTCGTCATCATCATCATCATCATCACCATCACTATCATCGCCATCACTTTGATCACCATTATCACCATTACCACTGTCATCATCATCATCATCACCATCACTATCATCGCCATCACTTTGATCACCATTATCACCATTACCACTGTCGTCATCATCATCATCACCATCACTATCATCGCCATCACTTTGATCACCATTATCACCATTACCACTGTCGTCATCATCATCATCACCATCACTATCATCGCCATCACTTTGATCACCATTATCACCATCGCCACCATCTCTATCACCACCACCACCATTATCACCACCACCATCACCATTATCCCCTTGACCACCCCCACCCTCTCCATCCACTCGATCAAGTTACACATTCTCCCCCTATTCTCATCAGGTCTCTCGCCATCTTCAATGACAGAGGAAGGCTCCCCACCCGAAGCATTGGGCTGTGGTGGATGATGCCATGGGTACCAGACTGAGGTAGGAGGGATTCCAGCTGCCCACAGGGCCACGGTGCCCACTCAGCCTAGTCAGCACTTGCTCTCGGGCATCTCTTCACAGCACCTGTACTTCCTTCCTCTCACAGATGACCCAGCTCCACACCCCCACCCCCAGGTCTCTGAACCTCCTATGCTCTCTATGAAGCAAACATGAACTCCTTCCCCAACACGACTGCTTGGCCTCCATCTCTCAGACCTCAGCCGCAACTGAGATCAAGTCCTTCAGATACCTGGATCCTTCCAGGAGCTCTATCTCAAAGACTGTGGTCCCCACACTGAGTCAACTCCAGCAGTTAGAAAGCCTACCCTTGTTCCTTGGTGTGAGACTCCTCGAAGCCCGGCCCCTCCCCATTCCTTCTGTACCTCTTGAGCACACTTTAAGCACAGGAGGGGTCCCCACGAGCCCTTGTGCAGCTGAGGGGTGGAGACATGGAGTTAAGGGGACCATTCAGTTTGCAGAGCAAGTGCACAAGGTGTGGGTGTGATGCCCAGATACACGCCCAGTATGAGTCTTCCCAAGGGGTGCAAGCTCAGGAGTAGCCATAAGGTTATTTAAATACTGTCTTCTTAGTTAAACAGAAAGAGACCAGAACCCTGTTCAATTCAGAATTCACCTACTCAGACTGTTACACTCGACACCTTCAAATAGGACTTCAGTACTTGGCTGTAAAGTGTAATGACTCTAGCGTGAATGACCTCATGTTCTGAGCACAGAGATGCGATTTCTATTTGGGCAGAACCAGGAGGAAGAGGTGAAATTGAATTAGATGACTCTTGAATCTTCATTGATTGTCCTAAAAGGAATTGAAGAAGGCCCAAGCCAGGCTCCATTAAACCTAAGGATGGAGAAGATGGCCCCAGTTCTCTGGTCACCCTATAATCTCCTCGTCTAACCCCCTCTCCTATCTGCTACTGGTTCTCCATCCCATACTTCTACCCATACTGTTTGAAGAATGTATCTGAAACCATTTATTTTCTAACAACAACAAAAAAATTCCATGATCAAAAAGCATTTGAGAGATACTGGACTCAAGGTATAGACACAGAATTTCCTCCTGTAGGAATCCCTGAGCTTTCATTTATAATGCTACATACTGTGAAACTGCCTTTCCCAAATGTTTCCCAGCAGACAGAGTGAATTACATGAATACATGTAAAAGGTTACTTCCGTTAGTGGGGTGATTGATGTAGTTCAAAGGGCTGCTTTTCTGTGGGATCCGGTTTTTGTTTTGATTTGGATTTTGTTTTGGGTTTTTATTTGTTTGGTTGGTTTAGTTTGGTTTGGTTTGGTTTTTGGTTTTAAGACAAGGTGTGACGTAAGCCAGGCTGGCCTCAAACTCCCAACTTAGCCAAGGATGACCTTGAACTCCTAATCTTCCTGCCTGAGTGCTTGGATTACAGGTGCATCCTACACATCTGGTTTCCATGGTACTGAGGACTGAACCCAGGGATCTGTCGATGCAAGGTAAAGATTCTATGAACTGAGTCATTGTCATAGTTTCAAGGTTTGGATTTAGGAAGGCAAATCTCCCAACCTGACTCTCACGTGGGCATACGTCAAAGGCATTGATGGACTTTCTGGTTCACAACTCGTTTCCAAACTCGTTTCTGGTTACACTCATTTGAGTGTAACGCAAGATGACTGGAAAGTTAATCACAGAAGAACATTCCACACCAGGGCACTGGCCTTCATGTGTGTCCACCTGGTCTATCTGGTCTAAAGAAACAAACTATTGGACCTTCAGTGGGGGAGTCCGTGGGCAAAGGACTTGCTGAACAAGAATGAGGACTTGAGTTCAGATCCCAGCACCCACATAAAAAAGGGCAAGTGGATCTCAGCAAGTTCGTGGCCAGCCTATTCTGCATAACAGATTCCAGGCCAGTCAAAAAGTCCTAATAATGATGATGGAGGTCTATAAGCCTATGGCTGGGAAGGTATAAACAGTGGCTATCTGGGGCTTGTTGGCCAGCCAGACTAGTAAATAAATCAGTACCTAGTTCTGTCTTGAAAACTAAAGTGAAGATTGTTCTGTCTTGAAAACTAAAGTTAAGATTGAGAGAGGAAGACACCTGACCTTGGTCTCTGGTTTCCACATGGACATGAACAAACATGTATATGTGCCTCTCCTGACACCCACCCCCTCCCACACTGCCGCCACACACACATGCGTATCCCCATACCCCAAAGGACTAATGGAAAAAAATGTAAAACACTGAAGAAGTTTTAACTGAGAGCAAAATGGGAACAAAAAAAATCATATTAAAAACACATCTGGGCTATTTGGGGCTGGGCTATTCAAACCTTGACTCATGGATACTGCCTTGAGGATGCGCAACTACAAACTTTAGATCCTAAGAAAGACATGAACTTGCATTTCCAGCCAATTCCCGGTAACAATGGTCACAGGCTGTCTTAGTCAGGGTTTCTATTCCTGCACAAACATCATAACCAAGAAGCAAGTTGGGGAGGAAAGGATTTATTCATCTCACACTTCCATGGTGCTTTTCATCACCAAAGGAGGTCAGGACTGGAACTCAAGCAGGTCAGGAAGCAGAAGCTGATGCAGAGGCCATGGAGGGATGTTCCTTACTGGCTTCCTTCCCCTGGCTTGCTCAGTCTGCTTTCTTATAGAACCCAGGACTACCAGCCCAGGGATGACATCACCCACAATGGTCCCTCCCCGCTTGATCACTAATTGAGAAAATGCCCCACAGCTGGATCTCATGGAGGCACTTCCCCAACTGAAGCTCCTTTCTCTGTGATAACCCCAGCCTGTGTCAAGTTGACACACAAAACCAGCCAGTACAGTGGCCATCTTGGAGCAGCAGAGACCTAGGCGACAGCAACACACACTGTTCTTCGGCAGATTGTGTGGCTGCTTAATGAGCCAGAGGGCTGGCTTCCTTTAGAGAAAATTATTCCACTTTTTACTGTGGCTCGGGCACCACGCTAGGTACTGAGGACATCACAGAGATGGGTCAGTGGGGAAGCAGAAAACAGGCACATCAGCCGGACAGCAAGAGGGAGATAAAGACAAACTTGAGGACTGGACAGACGAGCAAGTGACACATCAGAGAGCAGAAGCAGGGGCCCAGTCATGCAGGAATGACCAGGCTAGGGGATCCTGCATAGTGGGTTGGTCTGATGCTGCTTGTATTCTAATGCTAAGTACTGGCTTCTTAAGATGTGGTTGCCCCCAGACAAATAGATCCTCACGGACGCCAAGTGATGCTGTATTAACTTTCTCCCCAACTTAACTGGTCAATAAATACATAAAAGGCTAGAGCCTGTGATTGGGTATTGGAGGGAGAAAGGTGAGACTTGAGGATCCAGTGAGGGGGTTGCAGATAGAGGGGAAGAGGAGGAAGATGGAGGTAGAAGAAGCCACCATGAACCATGAATGCATGGCCAAGGGACATGGGGCAAGTGACAAGGAACTTTGTAGCTGGAGAATAAGTTAGTTTAGCACTAAACCTGCCCAAACTTGGCTTATGGTTTATAAATAAAATACTTGGATTATATGTCTTTTATACGGGCTTGTTAGGATTATAAAGTCCTTTTGCAATTCTGAGGATGAACATTAATGCTGGAGGGGGGAGAATCTACTTGGGGATGGAGCTGAGATAGCACCCGGGGCCAGGTCCTGTAGGAGGACGCATGGGATGAAGCTGTTGAGTCCACATAGACCTACTGTATACTACAGTGAATGGACAGAAAGCAGACAATCAAACTGAGGCAAAGTCCAGATAACACCAGGCAAAAGTCACCCTAGAGTCATCTCCAGAGAGGCCCAGTCTTCATGCAATGCCTTATGGAGACCAGCAATCTCTTCAGAGAGAAAGAGACTCTGCACCTGGGGTTTAACAGAGGGGTTGTCACACGATCTCCTCTGCCTGACACAAACCCCGACTCATGATCCACTGTAAGAAAGCGGATGTTTGGCAAAACCTTCTCTATATAAAGAACAGCAGGGTTGTGAGCCCCTTATCAGGAGTGATAGAAACTTTCCTGCAACTGGGCTTCTCAAGCATCTGGCAAGGCCCATTCCCCACCAACAGAGTGGGCTCTGTTCTTTAAACCATGTGCCTTTAAACCATGATCAGAGCCCTAAGGACAGAGGATGCTTTACTAGAGAGGATGAGGACTGGAGGTTAAAGGTGAAACTGTCTATCACTCAAAAACTATGTGTGTTGGTTTGTATATGCTTGGCCCAGGTATTAGGAGGTATGGCCTATTAAGAGGTGTGTCATTGTGGGCATGGGCTTTAAGACCCTCCTCCTAGCTTCTCCTGTTTCCTTCAGAACAAGATGTAAAACTCTCAACTCCTCCTGCACCATGCCTACCTGGACACTGCCATGCCTCTGCCTCGATGATAATAGACTGAACCTCTGAACCTATAAGCCAGCCCTGATTAAATGTTCTCCTTATAAGAGTTGCCTTGGTCATGGCGTTTGTTCACAGCAGTAAAACCCTAAGACACTATGTCACCTTTAGCCTCTTCAAAACCCACTACATTAATCTATAAGATTAATAAGATTAATAGGGACCAAGACCTATTTAACAGGACTTACTGTAAAGGATGAGGCAGAATACCTTATGTGTGATTAAAGGCAGCAATGAATATATCTCAATGTTTTCATTTCTACCAGAAGTTGATTTAAGCTCATAGGAAAGGCTGATGGTAGTGGCCTTGCTCTGGGGTAAGGATACATGGTTCACTGGTTTGTTCATTCATTCATTCATTCATTCATTCATTCCTCAACTCATGTGTCCCTGGGGCAACAATACAATGCACAGCTGGGAACACAGAGAAAAGCAGCAGCTTGCTTGAGATGCTAGGGCTGCTGGGAGCGGCAGGGAAGCCTGGGAAACAGGGGAGAACCCAATCTGAAAACCCAGTCTCTCAATCCAGGGAATAAGGGAGATGGCCCCATCGGTAAGGGGCTTGCCTTGTAAGCATAAAGCCCAGAGTTCAAGCCACAGAACCCACATGTGAATTTCCAGCCATGGAAGTGGTCTGGGTAGGTAGAAACAAGATTCTCTGAGCTCGCAAGCAAGGAGAGACCCTGTCTCAAAAAAATAAAACCAAGGCAGATGGAGCCTTGAGGGTGAGAAATGAGACTCTCCTGTGCCCTCCACACACGCGCTAATTTCAATTTATGAAATGGAGTCAGGCAGTAATTGGTTGTTTTCTGGAAAACGCTCTGGACCATGTCCTGCCAACGCTCTTCTATCTGCAGAAGAGCCTCCATCAGCCTCCCTGGCTAAGCCCTCACAAGATCACCCTGACACTTGGCGATGTTTTAAAAATGTTTGTTACATTGTTACAGCTGTGAGGAGTCAGCCTTGCCGGGTTTTGGGTTTGTTTGTTTGTTTATTTGTTTCAATCATGTCCTAATCCACCACAGGATGATACTAGCTCCTGTTACAACTGAATGCTTGAGTCATCAAAATTTGTCTGCCAAGGCCCCAGATCCCAAGAGGGTTGCTGGCCGGGGGTGGGGGGATGTTGGGGGGGAGGGAGCATCATCATCAAGTCAGGTGTGGTCCTGAAGGCGGGGCCCCAGGATGGGATTAGCATCCATCTGAGGTGAAGAGACACAGTAGCATCCTCTCTCTGCCACATGAGTGCACAAGGGAGCATCCCTCTGTAAATGACTCTAATGACATCTTGATTTTGGTTGTCCAGACCCAAGAACGGTGAGACACAAATGTCTTTGTCTAAACTGTCCAGTCCATTGCACCATCTAAAGCAGCCAAGGATCCTGAGATCCAAGAGTCGAGGAGTCATGTGTTGGCCATGGGCCTGAATCAGGGGGTCCAGCTGCCTCCAGACCCTCCCTCCAATTGGATGAGGTGTTTCCGTGACAGCTGAATACAAGGAAGGGAGAGAGCGAGTCTGTCTTTGAGGAATGGTTTCTAGCTAGTTGACTGTTTTCTGTCGGTCTTTGTCAGCTGTTTTATAGGTTGGTCATTTGTTCCTCTGGCGTTGACCGGCAGGCATTTCCTCTGGGTACATGGCAGCTTCTCTCTGGGTTGTCTAATATGTCTTAGGAGCCACATAACATGGTTCCCTTTCTTGCTTCTATCTCAGCAGCTTCCTTAGCCTCCTCTAACCTGACAGTGCAACCCTCTCACTCCTGCCAATGGTATCTTCCACTCATTCCCTGACTTCCATCCATGGGAATGCTGGAGAGATGTTTAGGCCCTAGGCACCTTCCACAATGTCCTCTGGATCAACCCACAAAAGACATCTGCACTCCATGAAACCCAAAAGGGTCCTTTCTGCCCCTCTTCACATCCCAAGAGTACCACATGCTAAACTTGATCTTCCAACCAGAGACAGGTACACCATGGCATGAGATAGACTGGGGTCATGGACTATGTACTCAAATGTCTCCTCAAAAGGCCAGCAATCTCATCCCACATCTTTACCCTGCTACCCTCCTCCTAGACAAGAGCATCACATGGAAAGACTCTGAGTGACAAGAACATCCACAATGGATAAGCTAAGATGCTGAGAGCCATTTGAGGGGTTAAAAAAATGTCTCAGGAATATGCGTGTGATTGTCCAGTGTCCAGGGCGGAGCCTCCACTGCCTGAGTTACTGGATCATCCAAATATGAAGGGGCCTGTGCTCCATCCCAGTGTTAGGGTCACAGCTTATGTGGGAATAGATTTTTTTCCCTGCAGGAAACTATTGAGAGACCTAGGGAGAGATGGAGGACAAGATGGGCATCCTCATGACAGGCAGCAGGGGGGTGGGTGACACCACAGCTTCCTGTGGATGCTAAAAGCCTAATGGTACTGTCTGTATAGGGAAGATGTAGAAGAGCATCGCATCCCAGGGCCCCATCTGCCAGCCCCAGGATGGTGCCTCCATCCAAAGCATTACCCTGCCCAGTGCCAAACCCCAGTCACCATAACTCCACCTGGCTACAAATCACCTTTTAACTGTTCTGAACTGAAAGCCAAGCAAGCCACCCTTCTTGCAGTTGGATGGTGACTGCCCAGACCAGCACAATTCCTGATGAGAGAAAGGGTAGGTGCAAAAGAACAGGTGGACTTACGCTCATATAAACAGGAACATGGGGGCCAGCAAGATGGCTCAGTGGGTCAAGGTGCCTGCCGCCAAATGTGATGACTTGAGTTCAATCTCCAAGAACCATGTGATGGAAGAAGAGAACTGACTCCTGAAAGATGTCCTCTGATCTCCATAAGCACACTGTGGCATGCTTCCCCAATGCACATGTAGACAGACAGGCAGGCAGGCAGGCAGGCAGGCAGGCAGGCAGACAGACAGACAGACAGACAGACAGACAGACAGACAGACAGACAGATATAATAAAGCAGGAGCTTGGTAAGCAAGGGGGTGGGACTCCAAGAACATGCAACCATTATCTGTGGTCACCCTCCACTGTGAGAGTGACACCTAATAGACTCATCTTACTCATCAAGGTGAACTCAAAAGAAACCTTCTTGGGGTTGCCACTGCTGCCCCAGTTTGGTTGGCAAGAGCTTATTTTACATGGCTTTCTGACCTTGACTCAGCCCCTGCCCCAGGATGCTCCATTGGGGCATCACCCTGCCACTTGGGTGACTCCAATTATACCCCGCCACTCAATGGTGACTCCTACCTGAGCGCTGGCTGAGTCCCAACAATGATGTGCAAGACTGTGGCAGTTTAAATGAGAAACGTCCTCCACAGGCTCGGGTGTTTGAACATGTGGTCCCAGTAGGTGGCGCTGTTTGGGGTGGTTGCTGGAGGAAGACTGTCACTACAGGTTTCTAGCCGTATCCCACTTGCCTGTTCTCTCTCTCAGCTTCCTATGAGTAAATGAAATGTGACCAGCCCACCTCCTGCTTCTGCTGCCAGCCCTTCCAATCTGTGATAAACTTTGGCCCCTCTGGAACTATATGCCAAAATAAACTGTTCCCTCCTCAAGTTGCTTCTGGTCAGCATTTTATTATGGCAGCAGAAAAGTTACTGACATGAAGGCCAAATACAAAAGCAAAAATAAATAAATAAAATAACTTGCTTTCCCAGCAGAGATAAACAGAGCAGACTTCAGAAAAACATGGCCTGGTAATGAAAACCGAGCCATGCATTAGCAGGAACGAAAGTGTTCAGGAATGAGCTTATATAGTGAGCCAGTGGCAAGGATAGAGGCAAGCATTGCAGGGGAATGGGGGAGCCCTCACACAATCTGGCTGTCAAACAAGGGAGTTAGGAACAGCTTGGAGATGTCTTTCTCGAAGCACCAAGTGACAATTCCACCCTGAGCTGAGAGACAGTGCTAATAACTTTGTTGAAAAAAAAAAAAGAAAGAGTATGAAGAACAGCACAACGTATTAAAAGTAAGGGCTGTTGTGGCTTGGATGTGAAATGTCCTCACAGGCACCTATGTTTTGAGCGCTTGTTTACCCAGCAGGTGGCGCTGTTTGCAGAGGCTATGGAAGCCTCAGGGACAGAACTAGGTCACTGGGGCAGCTTTGAAGATTTGATCTGTCTCTTTTTCCTGCTCCTCTGCTGCCTCCCAGCCGTGATGGGAACAAGCAACAATCCCACAATCCTGCTGCCATGAGTCCTACTATGATGGACCAAGAGCCTTCTGAAACTGTGAGTCAACTCACCCCTTCTTCTCTTAAGTTGCTTCTGTCCTGTACTCTGTCACACTGATAAGAAAAATAACAGATGCAGAAATATATTGGGTTATCAGTAGCTGGTGTTCAGAAGGAAGCACAACATTTGAAAACTCAAAACACTAAACAGAGCAGTTATAGCTGAGCATTTCTCTGGGGCTTCTCTGCACGTTTGGCTTCTGAAGCTCTACCTACAACCTCTGAAACAAATGTTGCTTGCCCCCTTCTCCCCATTCTAAAGATGAAGAAACTGAGGCATGAACACACAAGCCAACAGCCCGACAGCCAAGCGCAGAGCTAGGTCTCTGTAGGGTGGTCATGTGATCTCCAAGGTTCTAGGGAGTTCTTTGGAGAGAGTAGACATGTCCACACAGTTTCTGGCTCATCCCTCCTAAGCATGGCTCCCCTGTAAGCAAGGATCAGACTTTGTACAACATCTTGCAATGCTGGTCTGACATTATGGTTTTATTAGTCTGAGTCCTGCCTAATTATCAGTTGTTAGAACCTGTGTTCTGAGCAGGTACTGCTGAAGAAGCCAGGCTGTTTCCTGCTGTGACATTTCACTAAATTAAATCTTCAAGCTTTCCCCACCATGGACAGAGACATCCTTAACAGATTAGAGAGCCTCGAGTGTAAAGAGGCATCTGCAGAAGTTCTTGCTTGCTGTTATAAAAGTTAATTTTTCGACATCCCCTCCACCCCCCCACCCCCCACCCCCACCCCGCCCCGTGCATGCACCTCACCTCACCTCAATTAAGTGCCTTCCATGCTAACAGATGTAAAGTTCAAGGAACAATGCTTTTAATGCGAGCACTAACCAGAAGGCAGATCCATTCGGAAATAAAATATGAATAAGTGGCTTTCTGCATTGGCTAATTGATTAAAAAAGTAATCTTCCCGAAGCGACGCGCCACGTATTTGTTTATATTACTGTTAATAACTCACCAACTAATGATAAATGTATGATAATTTATTCTAAGTGAAACGAAGTGTGCCCCAAAGACAGACTCTGTAAATGGAAGCTCATGCTCACCAGAGTTTGGGGCAGGAGCATTAATAATGGGATTCTCTTACTCCAGCAAAAATTATCATATGCAAATGTGCTCCTAGCAGCCATATTGGGGGGGGTGGCCCAAGGGAGCCTGGAAAGCAGAAACCCTTGGCCAGGTTCTGGGCAGTGACCTCACCCTCTGTGGCAAGGCTCAGATAGCCACTGCTCTCAAGTCACAAGACTCCATTAATTTACTCTTTGGGCATATTTAAGATTCAGGCTCCTTCATCTCACTTCTCTTGTACATAAATAGAATTAATAAAAGCCACCTAATGTCCTATTACGTACATTTAAAAATCATTAAGCCAAACTATGCCTGTGAATTTAGAAATTATGTAATTATTATCTTCATAAATAATACAAACAAATGCAATCTCTCCACGCAGACAGATCCAAACTCTATTAGCATCCGTGTGGCCTCTCCCTCACACATCACTGCGATCATTCTCTGATGTGTGGGGGACCTGTAGAGGCGTCAGTCGCCTGGATTAAGGAGGGGACCACTCAACCCTCTGTCTACAGTGGCAAAGGTGAGAGAGCAGAGAACCAAGCTGTTCCCGAGAAATTCTGGATTTGCGTGGTCAAGAAGAACCCCACCAATGCCAGGCAAAGCCTCCTCATCCCTCCAGGTTCACATGCCAACCAAGAGGCTCAAAGCCAGAGATCAAATTGCCTCTATTTTGGTGTATTTCATTAATGAATTGTTAGGAGGAACTTATGGTAGCCTCACTAGACAGCAGGATCTCAGGCCCAGGGATCAGACACCAGGCTGACCTCAGACAAGTCATGTCACATGCCAGCAGCCACTCTCCAAGGTTGTAGTAGGGACGTAAAAGAGATCTGCTCCACCTACTGTGGGAAAGTCAAAGAAATATACATGTCCTCGACATGTCCTTTTAGTATGTAGTTTCCACACATATCTTTCATTGGACTTACATGGATTCTTTGAACAACCTGTAAAATATAGCCCTTCAATGAACCCACTTTCTGATTATGTTTCCTCAATTATATATTTGCTTTTTATTTATATTCCATATATAGTGTGTGTTTACAGTCCTTCAATCCTCTCAGTAACTGAAGAGAGTAGATCCTTTTATATTTATATAACATAAATGTAATAAACAGTAAATAGGTGATAACCTGATGATGGGTAGATGGGTAGATGGATGATGCACAAAGATAACAGATAAATGGATTATTGATTAGGATAAGTGGATTGATATGTGACAAATGGATAATACGTAAATGACAGATCATTGAGAGATAGATAGTAAATAGAAAGCAAATGACAGGTTAATAAATGATAGAGCCAGGAGGTGCCTTGAATCCCACCACTTGGAGGCAGAGGGAGGCAGATCTCTGAGTTCTACTCCAGCCTAGTCTACAGAGCGAGTTCCAGGACAGCCAGGGCTAGACAGAGAAACACTGTCTCAAACAAAACAAAATAAAACACAAGATATGTGACAGGCAGATAGATATGCAGACAGATGATAGATAACAACTGATCAAAGATTTTTTTACTTCTATACGTGTTCAAATTGGTAAAACAAAGAACGAAAATGTTCTCTCTCCTCAGTCTTCCTCCCTCCCTCCTTCTCTTGCCCTAGTCTTTCTCTCTCTTCCACTGGCTAAGCCCTTGAGGTGTCTCTGCCAATGGGTTTCTTACTTCTTTCATTCCCACCACACTGTTGAAACAGAGTCTGCCGGCCTGGTTTGTTCTCTGAACCCTTAGCCACCCTCCATGGACAGGCAAGCCCTCCCTGGCCAGCCCTAGGTGACACACTGCCTCTGGAATGAGAGATTGTCCTTGTCCCACCCGACTGCACCTGGCAGAGCTGAACAAAGCTGGCAATCCCGTGTCATGCCACAGGGAGAAAGTGAGGCAGGCTCTGAGCCCCATGTACTGGGGTCATCTATCTGTGTGGACGCTGTTCCTCCCACAAGCCATGCAATCCAAGGTGAATCAGAGTCTCAGAGCAGAGGCAAGTGGGCTGGGGAGGCTTGCTGCTGGACCCGGGGAACTCCACATGAGATGGTACATGTGGATCTTTCTAGAACTCAGAACTCCAGTAGCCTCCTTAACTTATCATTCTACCTTCCAAGAGATATGAAAGGCATGCTCTTTAAAACAGTATCAGCTGCCTGATTTCCATTTTGGGACAAGCAACCTTGCTGTCTAAACCCAGAGACCTCACCCCAGGGCAGAGTTCTTCCAGAAACCAGGGAAACCAGCCAACCTCAGACATCCAGAAAAGTCTCCATATGGTTTATGGTTTCCATAGAGGAACTTCATATAGTGTTGTCAGAGAAAAGAGGGAGAGGGCTGAAGAAAAGAAGAGAGAATCTGTAATGGCCTGTGAACCATAAACACATCCTTCACTCTCCCAACCCTCAGCCCATGGGACACACACAGCAGAACACGGCCAAGGACAATAATCAATGTGCCCAACACAAAATCCTAAGCTTACACTTTAGAAAGACTTTTCCCCATATTTGTTGTTGTGACCTTTATAGATGGTGACCTTATGGTACCCAAAGGCTGGACATGACTGTAAGTCAATCCCTCCCCAGCAAAAGTATGCTCATCCTTGCACTAAATCCTAGGGAGCTGAGTTCCTGGGATAAGAATCCTTTAGTGCCTGGCCTTTGCCCAAAATGCCAATCACTGTCAGAGCATGTGCAAAGCAAGACCAAAGCCCTGGATGCATCCCCAGGCTCACCAAGAAACAGGGTGGAAGAAGGCGGGAACCCTTCTCTGACTTTCTTTGCCCTGGGAAATTGCATCCAGGTGCCGTCTGCTTCCATCCATCTCTGACTCAACCCCTGTAGGTGCAAGCTGGATTCTGCATGGTGAACAATTGCCATGATCTGTGGCTGGGACCTGCCTGCCTGTTGCTCCTAGACTCAAAGTCCTTCACTGCTCTGGAATATAGTCCAACTGAACTACTCCAACTAGACCCTTCACACATTGCCCCATTGTCTTCATGTTGCTTTGGGTGCTCAGAACTAAACTGTGGGTGTGGTGTGCGTGTAGGTGTGGGCATGTTTGTGTATATAAAGGTATATGTGTATGAACACGCACATATGTACTTGCATACGTGCATGCGTATGGAGGTTATAAGACAACCTCACATGCTGTTCCTTGGGGACTATTTACCCCTTCTGAGACAAAGACTCTTGCTGACCTGGAACTGGCCAAGTCATCTAAGGCAGCCCAGATGCTCCAGAGGTCCTCCTACTTCTATCTCCCCAGGGCTGGGATTACAAGTGAGAACCACCACACTCAGTATTTCTACATGGTGCTGAGGCTGAAACCCAGAAACTGATGCTTGCAAGTGCTTGCAAATGCTTTTCCAACTGGGCCATTCCCTCGGCCATAAGGGAGCTGCGTGTAACCTGGACTCTTGAGCATATCACACAGCCAACCCTGTCCATTTCTCACCCCTTCCCTGAGGACATGTCCCCAACCATAGCCCTGGATCTTCAAGCAAATAAGAGAATCAGGTCTGGGGATGTCGGCTGTTGTCCCTAAATGCCTGGGTACCTAAAAATATCACTTCAGAGCTACAGATGGAGCTGAGTCCACAGAGGGGCTGAGGCCATCACAGTGCTTTAAAAACAGCCTGCATCTAACCATGGTGAGTGGAGCCACGTGTTTTATGCTGCAAAGCCTGCACACGGGGGGCCAAGTATTCCTTTGGGCATCTGCCGAAGGAGAGGTAGGGAATCTACAGAGCTTAGTTTTCTACTGGCATCCACTCGGGCTGGCAAGCACGGCACTGGGGGAACTCAAGTTTGATGGACGGGAGGAGGGTGTGGGGGTGCGTGCCAAGGTCTTGTAAAACGCACACTGCTGATGGACGCAGTTGAATCTCCACATTGACGATGTTCGCGGAGCACATAACCACAGCGTGAGGACTCCTGTGTCACAGATGCACGCCTGTTGGAGGGTCAATGCTACGTGCCTCGTGAGGCACTCGTGGGTAAGGAGAAATAGTCCCAGGGGTTCAGGGACAAGCAGAAAATAAAGCAAAACTGAGCTTTGGCTGTTTTCAACCCAGCCTGTCTTCAAATCAGTAGATGAACTCAATTTGGAGGTTTATAATCCCTGCTCCAAAATACTACAATGTAGAAGAGATACAAGTTGTCTGGGGAAATGCAAAATCCCCAACACATAGACTTGTCTGCCTTAATGTGTATTGTATGCCAGCTTCCTCTAATGTAAAACATCCCCCCCAAAAAAAAAGGGGAGAGGCTCCTGAGACTTGATGGGTAAATAGACCTCACATGTCTGAGGAAAATTCTCCAAGGTTCCTCTCCACTGTTATGGACACAATCACAACCGATAACCGCTTGGGGAGGGCCTCTCTCACCTGTGGATCTGCCTGCAAGCTGTGCAGAGAGCCCCTGGCTTGCAGCATTTTTTGGAGACTTCACCCCTGTGAGGGTGGGCTTTTTTTTTTAATGATAGAGCTTCTTTTAAGTCATCCATGTACCTTGAAGAAACACCTCACCCATGACCCTGTAGGTAACCCCCACCTAGGATCTTGTGAGAAACTCCTTACCCATGTTCCTATAGGTAACCCCTCACCCAGGCCCCCTTTGACAAACCTCTCACTCATAGTCCTAGAGGTAACTCCTCACCCAGGCCCTTGTAAGAAAATTTTCACCCATGTTCCTTAAAATAGCGTCCCACCCAGGCTCCTGTGAGAGACCCCTCACCCATGTTCCTACGAGTCACCTCAATAAATCATTGGTTTGCCACATTGGACCTTCCTACGATCATTATGTTGGTCTGCTATCAGTCTCCTTTCTGGGGTAAATGTGTGTGTGTGTGTGTGTGTGTGTGTGTGTGTGCGCGCGCGCACGCGTGCACATGCATGTGCACTCGTGGTATCTTTCCCAGGAAAAGTTTCTCACACTCTAACCCAACAGGATATTGGCCACATACCAGAGGTTCCTATGGTCTCCCACGCTTCTTTGGCGCCTTTGCTATCAGGTGATGAGTGTGACAGTCAGCTGTGGCCAAGCCCCCTGGTTACCAACTCACTTCATAGTCCAGCAGCACACACATACCCTTGCCCCATGGCTAACAGAACTCTCTAGAGCCAGAGGGCAGAACTCCAATATGCCCATGTCCCTATCAACCATCTCCCAGAGCTCGGGCCTCTACCATCCTACCCTAAACACGTAGTAGTCACAAGAAGAAAACCTGCAGTGTTTAGTCTGAGACATTATGGCACTCACAACTTAGACAACTCTCCCAGGGCAGCAATTGAATATCAAGTCAACTGTAGGACAATTTCCTATCCATCACATCTAATACAGAGTGAACACACAGCCCACATTTAATACCACTGCAGCAGAGCCTAGCTATAAAGAAGAGAGATTTATTTTTTATGAAGTCCTTAAAACAGTCCTCTGTTCCCAACTGCTTCTTCACAGTTGGTTGAAGCCTCTGTCCTAGACACCCCCTGCCTCCATCTCTAAAGATATTTAGGGATCTGGGCCTTCATGAGCTTGAAGTCTTCAAGAGACATGAGAGAGTTCTACCAACAGGGTATGGGTCTCTTCATACTGTTTCATATTGTCCACAGAACTGTTGCTTTTTAATTAAAGAGTCCTTATAGATGAATGAACTGCTTGTGTCTCTGAGAATGGAGATGGTGATAATGATGGTGTGTGCACGCATGTGTGTGGTGTGTGTGTGTGTGTGTGTGTATGTGCATGAGCGCATGTGTGGGTACCATGAACAATCTTCAGACAGTATGAATTAACATAAGAACACTCCACACGTCATAAACGTAAGAACGTATAAACTGTCTCTCTCTTTATCCAGTAGAAGTGGGTTTGTATAACAATATACCATCTCTGCTCTCCTTCTACGTGTATACAATAAACACGTCCCATAAACCATTAAAATCAGAAAAAGGCTCCCTGACCTCACAGAAAAAAAAAGATAAATGATGTGGTAAACTTGTAAACCACTCCCTAGATATGACTGATATTTGCAGATTAACTAAAGCAATGTTACTACCCTCTACCAAAAAAAAAAAAAAGAAAGATTTTGGCAGCATGTTAAAAGTTACTTTGAGGCTACAGTTATTAATATCTTAAGATGGCTATTAATGGACCTGAACATCTTATTGATTATGACTTTTGCAAATCAAGAAAGACAAAGCAGAGGGAAGACAAGACTATGCTTTCTGACAGTTTGTCCATAAATTACAGGAGGAAGAAATATGGCCCAGTGTCTCCCTTAACCTAGAATCCTAAATGTGGCCTTGATGCTTTTTAAATTTTCTTCAACAGTTCCAATTATGTCTGCCAACTCCTTATGTTTTATTCTTGACAACTTCATACGTATATATGATATATTTCCATTATATTCTCTCTCTCTCTCTCTCTCTCTCTCTCTCTCTCTCTCTCTCTCTCTCTCTCTCTCTCTCTCGTTAATTTTATGTGTATGGACGTTGACTTGCCAATAACATGTGCAGTGCCGTGGAGGCCAGAAGATGCCATGAAGATGGTTAGCAAAGGTCACATCACTCTTAAAGAGGGCACTCTAGACAGATAATAGTGTTGTCTAACTCCCACAGTGCCTTTCTAGGTACCACTGGCTATATTCACTGCATACATACCTGCCATTCCATCAAACTCTTATGGCTGAGGACCAGGGCCAGGAGCAGACTAAGCACACAGTACCCCCGACCCAACCCCTTAGGAAAATGCTTCCCCAGAATACTCATATTTGGTGCCTTCCTAAAAGAACTTATTCTCAAGTGTTTGGGGGTGAGGGTTGTTTGTTGGTTTGTTTGTTTGTTTTAATACTCAAGTAAAATTCGGGTCTGGGGTGTTACTGGGGAGGAAGAGACAGGTCTGGATAGAATAACGGATCTCATACATGCAAATGGGCTTGTTCAACTGTTCCCAACCTGTGGGTCGCAACCCCTTTGGGGGCCAAATATCAGCTATCCTACCTATCAGATATTTACATTATGACTCATAACAGTAGCAAAATCACAGTTATGGAATAATTTCATGGTTGGGGGTCACCCCAACATAAGGAACTGTATTAAAGGATCACAGCATTAGGGAAGGTGAGAGTCACAGTGTTAAGTCATTAAGGTTGCAAACATATAAGTTTACAAGTATACAAATGCCTTTAAAAGGTTTCTGCAGTTAAGTCAGATTTTTTTTCCTTTCTCATTTTAACAAGAAGAAGAGGAAGAGGAAGAGGGAGAAAGGAAGAGACGGGGGGGGGAGCAGAGAGCACCTTTATTTGATCCTCATCAATGAGGCAAATTCCTCTAATAGAAGTATTCAGGATTGACCAGGGGGTTGGGCAGATAAATTCCCACTCTTGCCCGGACTTCATGCCAAGTGCAGTTCCCCCACCAAGTGAAGCTCCTGGCGTTTTTTTGATTTGTTGCCAATATTTTTATCCCAGACTGTAAGTGCAGACAGTTTATTTCACAGGCACACACACCGAGTTTCTCTCCAAATGAATAAGCTGAGGCACAGGACGGCTATTCTTAAGAGTCCCTGCCTCTTTGCAGTCCATGAAATATATGTGGAACCATCCCCGTGCCACCTACAAATGAAAAAAGTCAAGTAAAATTTACAGTCGGGAGGCAGAGCTCCAAAGGGGCCCTGGTAAGGCTAATTTAATACATCTGTCATGGACACTTACATGCAAAATGCAATCCAAAACATCATACCCACCCCTGCTTCAGATTAAAAAAAAAAAAAAAAGAATAGACCGATAGCTCAGACTCAGAATCTAACAGCTGTCCCGCCAAACAAAGATATTAACCTCGGATGGTTTTACTTGCCAGTAAAATCTGATCACTCGACAAGCCTTTCAAGAACATTTACTGTCCCCATTACAGAAATTGCTACACTGGCTTTCTGGTCTTAACCAAGGGCCATAAATCAGGATTAAAAGCTGGGGGTGAGCTCTCCCTAAGTCAGGAGGTCAATACCACCATCCTTAAATTCCTCACTGGTCTGGAGCAGGATACTCCCCACTCCTAGGTATCTGAGGTAGGGAAAAAAAATCCACACTATGCAGGAGACTGGACACATGCACTAGGGTGCACAGACCGCCACACAAAGATTAATTAGTTAATTAATTAAAATGTGGTTATGAGGAATCGTCATGGCTAGTCTTGAAAAGGCATTGACCCAAATCACAGTCAGTCACTAGGAAAAAAGGAGAACAGGGATGTGTTAGGGGGAAGATTGGGGACAGGAGGATCCCTCGGCATTGGAGGCCAGTCTGGGCTACATGACAAGTTCCAGCCAGCATGGACTGCAAAATGAGAACCTGTCAACTAAAGACCCAGACAAACCAAAACTCAGCCATGGCCTGAGTGTGCTCACTGGTTAGGATGCTGGGGGGAGAGCGTGGGGTAAGGCTGTTCATGCTTCTGCAAAAGAAATCCTTCAATTTCAGCTCCTAAAAGCAATCCTATTTAAACTCAGTAGATCAGCAAACAAATAAATACAAAGGAGAATATCCAAAGGGGAGGGAGACAAGAAAGTAATGGGAAACAAAGGTCAAAATACATTACAGATGCATATAAAAATATTTTAAAAAGAAAAACTGAAAAACAGACAACACATGATGATACACACGGTATTTCAATGAAACTATCAGATAAGTCAAATATACATACATATATACATATTACACAGGCATGCATATATTTGCTACATTACACTGGGCACGGTACATGGATCAACTCTTTGATTATGGTATATGCATAACACATATGCTTATATACATGTTTTAATTTTGTTTTCATTGTATGTGTATGTTTTGCCTGGATGTATGTGTGCATACCACATGTGCGCAGTACCCTTGAAGGCCAGCAGAGGGCGTTGGATGGCCTGAAAGCACAGTCACAGACAATTGTGGGGCGTTATGTAGGCACTGGGAATCGAACCAGGAGCTTCTGGAAGAGCGGCCAGCGTCCTTAACTCCTGACCCATTTCTGAAGTACACATTTTAAAGTCTCAATAATAAAGTCACCACAGTTTTCAAGGACAGGATCAAACTGTCTAACTTCAATACAAAGGAAAAGAGACTCTTTTTGACTTATAGAAATCTATTTATAAGATTAAAAACAGAAAGAAAGAAAGGGGGGAAAAAACCACCACAGGTGGGAGGTTCAAAGCCCCGCTAGAGTTGCCTAATTAGATGAGATGACTTCTTATTTCACGCACTCAGGGCTGGGAAATGGTGAAATCCCGGTTTAATCAACCCTTGGCCCCATAGTTCCTCAGAGGAAACTTTTTCCTCAAAGCCATGAACTTCAGCTGAGAATTTGTTAATTTTACCCTTTGTGCGCCCTCCCCTCTGATATCGTCCTAATGAAGTGCACGGAAATGTTAATGTTAGCTGGGATTTTTCGTTCTGACTCTTTCTCAAACTTTTGCCCTCAGACCTTTCTTTTTAATAGATGAAGCCGCAGAGAAGGGCAGATGGGAAGGAAAGGAGAGACGACAGCAAAAGGAATCAGAGGCAAACAGGTGAGTTTGTCGGTTATTAAAACAGTAATTGGGTCTTGAGGAAAATCCCCCCCCCAACAGCTGTTTTAGGCTCCAGTTGTGAGATGCATGCTTGGAGCCCCAACGTAGCCCTGACCCCTCCTTTCTATTGTCCAAGGTTCATCAGGGAGAGACTGAATCCATCCTTAATGGACCAGTAGCAATATGGGTTAGAGCATCTGTAAGAATGGGCATTAGCACACCTGCTAAGAGTAAATGGAGGAGTCTCATTTGCACCATCCACCAAAGACAGGTGACATCTAATCAGCAGGACAGAAGTGGTTTTAAACCACATGGCTACTATGCTGGGCAGGCACATGGCACCCCAACCTGCCATGCAACACAGCAAAGAGAGCTGAGCGGAGACACTAGAAATAGCTGGAGACATCTCTGAGTGACTGGCTTCTAGTACTCTCTCCAAACAAGTTTACCTCTTAGGGCATGAAAAATGGAGGAAACCAGTCACCTCCCACACTCGTCTTAATATCTAAGGAGAAAAATATATGTAAACGGACCAAGGGAAATAAAAACCAAAATTGAAATGCTTGCATATTGAAAATAATACCTACCAAGGAAAAATGCTCTGGGCTGGTAGTCCGGGGTGGCTTTTAACGTGACCACCTCTCCCTTCTCAGGAGCTTAGACTTGGTTCTTGGCTGGTGATAGGCTGTGTGAGAGACCTCTGCAAACAACAGAAGATATGACATCTATATGGTCACAAGCACCATGTTGTATGCTGACCTGAAACACATGGCGGCTGTTCTAGTTTCGATTCCGCTGCTGTGGCGAAACACCCTGTCATTCCAAATGTAACTTAGAGGAGAAAGGGTTTATTTCAGTTTAAAGATTGAACCGCTGCTAGAATCATGGTCCATCAATGAGGGGCAATCCCAGTAGAAGTTCCTCAGGGCAGCACCATGCCGACAGTCAAGAGTAGAACGAAATAAATACATGCATGCTCACTTGCTTGCTTGCCTGTGCTCAGCTAGACTTCTTACATGGGTCAGGACTCCTGCCTAAGGGATGGTGCCGCCCACAGTAGGCTTAGCCTTCCCACATAAATTAACAGTCATGACCATGGTCATACCCACAATCCAAACCAATGTAGACCATCTATCACTGAGCCTGTTTTCCCATGGGATTCAATTAAATTATTGTGGGTTTTTTTGTTAAGTAATAAAATTAGATGTCTCTGATCCAGATGAGACATCTTCAGTGACATACAACTTTTGACAGTCTGTAGACCAGTCTATTCTTCCAGGAGGCCAACTGTTGTGGTTTGAATGAGAACTGTCCCCCACAGGTTCACGCATAAACATTTGGTCTCCAACTAGTAACACTGTTTCAGAAGGTTGTAGAGCCTCTAGGAGGTGGGGCCTACTAGAGTAAGTGAATCACTAAAGGCAGAGCTGGAGATCTTATAACCCTCCCCACTTCCTGTCTGTTGGCTCTTTCCTATTCACCCCCCCTGTGCTCACAGACCCAAATGCACATCCAGGAGATGTCTCCGCTGCCCACTCACAGCACCAACGAGTCACCTTCTCCTTCATGAGGAACTACATCCCTTCATATTACAAGTCAAAATAAAGCCTTCCTCCCTTAAGCTGCCTCTTTGACAAGTCGTTTGGCCAATGAGAGACATAACTAGCACAGTAAACAACATATCTGGCTGACCACAGACTTTCAGAGTTATGAGGATCGTCCTTGAAAATCTGCAGGAGCCAGGACATATGGTGACTGATCTCAGTAAACACAGGAACTGTATCTGGGTGTGGAAGTATGGTAGCTTAGTCTTGAGAGAAAAAATGGTGGGCTCTGTGATGTTTGTTCTAGCAGTAAGATATTAACATAGGCTGTTCTCGTTTGTTTGTTTGTTTCAGTAGGAAAGAGTAGAAGATCTTAAGATGGGAAGGCAGGGTGTGGAGAGATGACTCAGTGGTTAAGAGTGGGTGCTGCTCTTGCAGAGGACCTGAGTTCGGTTCCCAGCCTGGGTAGCTTGCAACTCCAGCTCCAGAGGATCTGATGCCCTCTTCTGGTCTCTGTGGGTACTGCATGCATAAGGTGCCCATTCGCACACAGGTTAAAAAAATGAGGTTAGTGCCATCTAGAACTTATCAGAACTGCTATACAACAGGTAGACGTGTAGAATACATGTCTTATATATCTTATATCTTTATATATAAATATATCTTGCATCTTTATATATATCTTATATCTTTATCTATAAATATATCTTAAAAATTTATAAATATATAAATGTATTTATGTCTGATATAAATGAGTATCTTCTTTTCTGGAAAATGTGAACATATTTGCCTTTTTCATTGGGTTTTATCTCTTTAATTAGTCACTGCAGTTTCTCCAGTGTCTCAAGATGAATCACAAAGACTAAAGCTAATTTTGAGAGGTCATTCCAATCCTTACTAAGAAGCCTCTGGAAGTTCTGAGTCTGAAGAACAGAGGCCAAGTCCCTATGTACAAACTGCTTGTCACAAACCGCACATTGGCATGACCCCAACATGAGACAGGCGTGAAGAAGTGAATTCTTACTCAGCACTCACCTACCTCCTGACTCTCAAGTTTCCCGTTAACACCCTCTCCCTTGGCTGCCCGCCAAGTACTTCCCATTCCCGCCTTGCCCATAATTACAAATTATCATTTGGGGCTGACATATGCATTCTCCGCCCAGAATGCAGTATGGACCCAGTAATTAAAAAGAAATTGCTCCAGAAAAGAACTGCTCTGTACAATTTAGAAAGATAATAGAGTTTATAAAGTCACAGGGCTACCAGCCACACTGAAAATCCAGGCTATGCATTTATATGTTCATGTCTGTGCACATATGCATACATGTGTGTGTGTCTATGTGCGTCTGTGTATGTGTTTCTGTGTAAGTCTATGTGTGTCTGTACGTATCTGTGTGTGTCTGATTGTGTGTCAGTCTATGTCTCTATGTGTCTGTGTGTATGTCTGTGTATCATAGTGTGTCAGTGTGTGCCTTTGTGTGTCAGTGTGTGTCTGTGTGTATGTCTGTGCATCAGTATGTCCGTGTGTCAGTGTGTGCCTATGTGTGTCAGTGTGTGTCTGTGTGTTTTCTGTGTGTCAGTGTATGTCAGTCTGTGTCTATGTGTGTCTGTGTGTTGTCTCTGTGTGTGTCTATATATGTCTGTGTGTCTAGATATGTCTGTGTGTCTAGATATGTCTGTGGAGTGTGTGTGTGTGTGTGTGTGTGTGTGTACACATATGCATGTGGAGGCCAGAGAAAAAACATCAGCTCTGTTCATTAAGTAATATCTGCCATTTCTTTTGACACAGGGTTTCTCACTGACCCCCCACCTCACCGAGTAGCCTAGGCTGGGCAGAGGGCTTCAGACATCTGCCTGTCTCTTTGTCTCCAACCCTGAGATGCCCACTACCATAGCCAACATTTTTTACCTGGGTTCTGGAGCCCAAACTCAAGTCTTCACACATACAAGCCAAACACTTTACTGACTAAGCAATATCCCACTTCCACAGGCCAGAATCCCAAAGCCTTCACAGTGGCATGGTTGAATTTGATCAATTATCATATTCTAAACCAAGATGCATTCCATGCTGTCATTTTTCTAGATGTGTGTGCAGCTTAGAACAGGAACGTATCTCTTAACAATAATATTAAACAAATGTAAGGAATCATATCTCTGTTTTTCTCAGAAAAGGGCAAGCTAGAGTTTGAGTCATCTACCTGAAAAGAGAAACAGAAGCCTTGGGGTGCAGTTGGCTTTAACTCCACAGAAAAGCAAATCTCTTAATTAAAATATGCATTGACTGGTCTTGAACTCTCTAAGTGAGCTCTGTAGAAGAGGCTCCCATGATGAATACCTTACATACATTTGCCAGTGACTCATAGCACTATGTGGTACCTCCACCATGCTGCTGTAGACAAATGCCTTCCAGGAATCATCTCAAGAGAGAAAAGATTTATCTTGCTAATGATTTAGGAGAGACTACAGTGGCCATGGTGGCTCTGTCTGATGGCACAGAAGAGGAAGTGTGTGGTGGAGGAATCAGAGAGTCAGATGGAGACTAGGACCTCGCACAAGTTCCCAAGTTACACTTCCAAGCGTCCTGCATCTTCCAGATGTGTCCCACCTTGTAACGTATACACCAGCTCCCGAAATAACATCTGCAGACCATGCCCTCAGAACGGAAACCCATGAGGGACGCTCTAAGTCAGCTGATAACCTCCCCTAACAAGAAGTGTCTGCATCACTTGAAAAGTCCCTAGTCATTTATCAAAAGCTGCTGAGGGGCAGATGGTAGGGAGTGGCCAAATTCTGTGCCAGGCACCATCTTGCGGCCACAATACTAAGCAACCCGTACCTGTCATTGAGCTTGGATCTAATCTGTGTGAGTGTCCCGTGATATGCAGAAAAGGAAATGAAGTCAGGGACCTTGACTCTATGAACACACCACCAAGCCTATGGTTTCCTACCACACTGCCTACCTTGCCCAACAGTTCTTAACAGCATGTGAAAAAAGGAGGGGGTTGGGGGAGCTCAGATTTACAGCAATCGCCCCAGCCTCCTACTGATAGGTGGCTCTGCTAAATCTCCCTCAGGACCTTCAGAAGAGCAGTCAGCACTCTTAACCGCTGAGCCATCTCTCCAGCCCCGTAAAGAACTTTTTAAAAGGCTTATCCAGCTGTGTTTTGTGTCGTACTCTCTAAGGGCAGATAACTCAGGATGGATGACAATGACTTCATGATGCCATCAGCCCCTTGCTGCCTCGGCCATCCTGTCAGGGGCATCAGTATGGTCTCCTTCCAGCCTTACAAGAGCCTGATCCCAATGCCTCAGCCTGGGAAACTCTTCCACACCCATGTCTGGCTAAATTCCCACTTACTGACACCCGCTTCCAGACTGCAGTACTTCAGTCAGCTCTGCGAAGTGATTTGGGAAACTTTGCATTTCCCACGGCATCGTGTTTATGGAAAATCCTATTCACACCTAAAACCCCTCCAAATGCCTGACCCCAAATTGTTGCAGTAAATATTTAAATCTTAGCCAGAGGTTTCTACACCACCTTTGACCCTTTAGTTCCTGCCCTCATATTTATAATAAGCCATGAACAGATATGTTAAGGTTTGGGCTATTGCTATGGATTGTAATGCTAAATTCTATACCTGAAGGTCTAGGCCTACAAGAGACTTCTCATGTTTACAAGCTTTTGTTGTGCAAACCTTGTTCCTTGATGTAAAACTATTGGTTAAATAAAATTGACTACAGCCAGTTACTGAAGGGATTAGAGGTAGGTGGGTTAGGAGTGATCTGGTTAGAAGAGGAGAGCCAATGGGGAAAAGGAGGAGGAGGAGAGAAGGGAAGAAGCTGCCACGAGGGGAGAGGAACCATAAACACATGCCAAAAGAAACAGCAAGTATCTGGGGTACGCCACTGGGGAGGTAGCCAGGCCTGCAGTTAGAGGAGTAGATTAGAGGTGACCCCCCCAGTAATTGTCAAAGCCAAATAAAATAATCACAGTGTAAGTGTCTAAGTATCATTTATTTGTAAGCTAGCTGGTGATAAGCTTAAGTTGTTTATACTTCACCAAGTTGATATGATTTTTACAAGAACAGAGTCTCCCGTTGCCACCCCAGCCCCTGGAGTGAGGGCTATACTCCCACAAATCTCAGTGTTGACCATGCCTGACATAGTAATTACTTTTGAGTGACCGTGACACGGCAAAATTTACTTTTAGTCACAAAGATTTATTTTGGCTCACTATTTCAGAGGGATTTGGGGGGAGGGTTTTCTGTCCCTCATGGTGGGGACAGCAGGTTCTATGAGCTTCAAAGGGAGTGACTGGTACTCCACCTGCAGAAAGCAGAAAGGTCGAAGGAAGGGCTATTAGGGGCACGTTACAGCATCCTCTACACAGGCTCCCGGCTTTCTGGGTTGCACGCACACACACTCTTCCTGACCCTAAAGGTATCGGTTTTTGCCACTGTCAACCTGATTAGAGAAAGGCATTCCCGCCATTGCATCAGCCTGTGGTCATCAGCCCTTTGGCTCCCACACTAGCTGAAAGGGTTTCATCCCTATGGCTATATGTTCAAATCCCAGCAACCACATGGTAGCTCACAACCATCCATAATGAGATCTGACTCCCTCTTCTGGAGTGTCTGAAGACAGCTACAATGTACTTACATATAATAAATAAATAAATCTTTTTTTAAAAAAAAAAAAGGTCTTTACAGTGGTCTATTTTATATGTGGGGTCGTGGTATTGGGGTCAAAGGACAACTTGCAGGATTCAGTTCTCTCCTTCCACTGTATGGGTTCCAGATATAAAACTTAAGCCATTAGGTTTGGTGGAAAGCACCCTTACCTACTGAGCCCTCTCAGTGGGCCCTACATAGTTTATGTGTTTGTTTGTTTGTTTGTTTCTCCAGACATGGCTATAGAGCCATGGCTGTCCTGAAATGTATTCTTAGACCAGGCTAGCCTCGAACTCAGAGATCTGCCTTCATCTGCCTCTGCTGGGATTAAAGGTACATGCCACCAATTCCAGGTGTCGATTCCTTTAAGAGATAATTTTATTGGGTATGGCTGCTGTCAGGTGGTTTTATGTTGCTGCTGCTGCTGGTGTTGTTTGTGGTTTGTTTGTCTGTCTTGAAGCAGGGTCGCCCGGTTTTTTGAAGTATGCATGCTAGATGAACTCTTGACCAACGGGTGATATCTCCTGCCTTGTCATTTATTTCTTTTGGGTCACCTCCCTAGACATAATGGAGACCTACCCATCTGAGGGAGGAAGTATGGGGACACAGGAGCTGACCTTGGCCTTGCAGGAGAAACAGCCTTTCTGAGAACACGATAGAAAGTCCCTGGCCAAATACTGAAACCAGCTGTGCTCAGAGACAAAACTGAGCGTAGGAAACTTGTGGAATGTTGACCAGGGTAGATGTGCACACGTCCCTAATCGGAGCCCAGGAAAAGCTTTTCCCCCTATGTTGAATAACTCCTCAGTTATTTGAAAATTGGTTGACTTGCTTTTCACGTTTAGAATTTCAAAACCTTCTGACTCATTATCAACTTTTTTTTTTTTAACCAGTAAAAACGGAATTTTGTCTCCCCGGCAGCCATCATAAACACTAAATTGAAAAATTGTTCATTTGCCACAAGTTGCCACATTGTTCATTAAATTGCGCACGTAGCAGCATTAGCACTGCTCTCAGTGGGGGATAATTGTGACTTCAGTCACAATGAATGGCTGTGTGAGGGACTGACAATGGTGACCCAAGCCTTATTTTTAACAGTAAAAAATTAGACACAGCTGAATGCCAACAATTCCCACACATGGTGTGTGTGTGTGTGTGTGTGTGTGTGTGTGTGTGTGTTTGTATCAGTCCTCACACACACCCATCTGTAGTACTGCTTTTCATGTGTGTGTTAATGCACTGCAAAACTCCAAAAAGACATTCACATCCCAGCCAAACATTTAGGGAAAGCATAAATAAACCAGGCTTTGTAAGCCCCCTGGTCTCTGACACAGCCATTAGACTCTTCTGCTTCAGTGAAAAGCAGCCCAACATGTCAGGGTGTAAAGTTGACTCTGCTTTAGACTTTGTGTCTGGACTTAAAAGGGAAAGTAAATATAATTCTCCTTCAAGAAAAAGAAATAAAAATCATATCTTGAAGTTTTAAGCATTTATTTAAAAAGTAGTAGGTTTTCATAGTGTAGTGGTTATCCTGTTTGCCTAATATAGGAAAGGTCCCAGCTTCAAAATTTTCCTGGTTTGCATAGCTGGAGAAGTGATTTGCTGGTTAAGAGCATGGAACTCGCCTTGTAGGAACCTAGTCCTGTTTCCAGCATCTCCACATTAGACAACCATCTGTAACTTCGGCTCTGGGGAACCTGACACCCTCTTCTGGTCTCCACTGGCAATTCACTCATGTGCACATGCCCACACACAAACACACACAATATGCACATAATTTTAAAAGGCAAAAGTGTTTCTACCTCCTGGTCCTGAACCAAGAACAGACTAAAACCTTTAAGACATGTCCCTCAGTGACCCACTTTTTCCAACAAAGCTCCATGTTATAAATGTCCCACAACCTCCCAAAACAACACTACCAGAACAAACAGGGACTAAGAGTTCAAACGCGTGAGCCTCTGGGGGGACATTTCACATTCAAACCTTAACAGTAATTTTATAAAAGAAAACTAGAAACTATATCACCCCCATCACCATGGGATGTTACATTATGAATTTACCATTAGTGAGCCAGGATAAGATCTTACTTGGCACTAGATTTGCTTTACAGTGATCTTGGCTATCTAGCATCGCCAATATAAGTCACCCAGCTTACAAATACACTAAGACAGTCTCCTTACAATGAATCAATTACCCATATTTGAAGTATTGGGAGATTTAACATAATATTCCCTTTCTCTGAGAAAACCAGAGATTTCAGAAACACAACATTTCTCGCTATACCTGTGAACAAATACGTGGCATTAAATAGCAGCTACCCTTGAACAGAGCATACATCCCCTAGAGCACATGCCCCCTCTCTGCCTGCCCATTCATTATCATCTCTTTGGGAATGTTCCAGTTGCTTCTATAGGGATTCAATACGCCAACTAGAGATACCCCATGCCAACTGTGAGCATAAAACACAGCAGCTGTCTTGACCTTTTGGGTCAGACAGCAAAGATCACCATGCCCAGCCAAACACAATGGAAGACTCCAGAAAAGACCCTCCTTCTGCCTGGCCATTGACTGTTGCTCCAAGTCCAGACTTTGTGTTTAGATAGCACCTTCAGAAGATTCAGAAGTTGTAAATGATTTTGGTTCACTGAGGGAAAAGCCATTACTGTCTTGTTGACATTACTATCTTCAACAAAACTCAACCTCAGAGGCCACTGCATAATTGGAATAAAAGGAAAATTTTCTGTATCCTTTGAATAATGACTTCACAAATATATGCATATTTATATTTATGTGCATATAAATAAATACATCAATACAAAATCTTGTGACATCTACTTCATCTCAGAGGCTCCTTCATCTGGATACGATGGTTCCTCTTCATTGTCACCTTGACTGAATTTCTAATCACCATGGATATACACACCTGGGTTTGTCTGTGAAGGTGTTTATAGAAAGGGTTAACTGAGGAGGGAAGACCCACCCTAAATGTAAGCAGCACCATCTATGTATTAGGGTCCTGGGTGGAATAAAAAGGAAAAAGTGAGCTGAGCACCAGTATCTGCCTCTCTTTGCTTCCAGACTGTGGATACAATGTAACCAGCTGCCTCACTTTCCTGCCGTCATGCATTCTCTGCCATGATGGACTGTCTCCCTTAAAACTGTGAGCCCAAATCAATTCTTCTTCCCTTAAGTTGTTTTTGTCAGACAGTTGTTCACAACAACAGAAACATAACAAACATACTAACCTTCATCCAATTTTTATGTTTTAACCATTTTAACAATTTTCTTTTTATCTTAATTTTTGGAAGAATATTGTGTTAGCTGGTTTTGTGTGACAACGTGACACAAGCTAGAGTCATCTAGAAGACAGAACCTCATTTGAGAAAATGCCTCCATGAGATCCAGCTATAGGGCGTCTTCTCAATTAGTGATCATTGGGGGAGGGCCCAGCCCATTGCAAGTGGTGCCACCCCTGGGCTAGTGGTCCTGGGTTCAATAAGAAAGCAGACTAAGCAAGGCAGGGGAAGCAAATCAGCAAGCAGAACCCCTCCACAGCCTCTGCATCAGCTCTTGCCTCCAGGTTCCTATCATGTTTGAGTTCCTGTCCTGAGTTCCTTTGGTGATGAACAGCAATGTGGAAGTATAAGCTGAATACACCCTTTCCTCCACCAGCTTACTTTTGGGACATGGTGTTTGTCACAGCAATAAAAACCCAAACCAAAACAAGTATACTCTGATGAGGTTCTGTCCATTTTAGCAGGATCAGCCTAGAAAAGCTTTCCCTGTTTCAATGTTTTTAGAAGGCTGACCTAGAAGTCTCTCAATTTCAAACCCCAAACCAGGTGGGAAATTCACCCTTGCTAGAGACCTTCTGATTACTTCCAGGTTCAAAGATCTGATGGGAGGCAAGAGCTTGTGACTCCCCCATGGGTTGTACATGGGTTAATAGTGTTACATACACTTGTCTACTCTACCACCAGCTGCCTTTCCACCCATCAGCTTCTGAACCAACCTATTCAACCCTGACCTCTGAACTCTCCATTCCCACCATGCTCAGACCAGCTCAGAGCAGCCCCACCACACACACCCCTTGGGAGGATCATGGGGCAGGGCTGATCTTGCTATACCTCTTGTTTCCTAGCTCAGCATGCTAGCATCCCTAAAAGACTTTAGAAATAAATCTAATGAAGGATATTCCAGCACAAAGCCATTTATCTGAATTCCATCAAAGGGACTCAAGTGAGGAATAGTGTCTGTGATTCCAAGGCACTCTAGCTGTTTAAAATAAAACTACTCCACTTTAGTATATTGAAGACATATGGGAAGGCAGAACAACCTCAGTGCCACACACAGAGACAAGCTTACATGGAAGAGATAAAAAAAAAACCCAGCTTATTTGTGAGTTGTGAAACATGCAGGATAATGGAGCTAAGTTGGGGGACCAGTGCTTTCTTTCCAGTGGGTATAGCGTGGAAGGATTCTGGTGCAGACAGATATGGGAACTTGAAACTACTCCCCAGTTCATTCAGAGAACCATAGAGAAACATGGACCAGTGAATGGCTCTGGACTTGTCAGTCTAATGTGAACTGTCATGTGAAGGTTGCCATAATTGTAGCTTGGGTAGAAGTGTGAATCCCAGATCTTCAGATTGGTCTTACATGGTTTGTTACTAAGGAGATGGGAACACTGGAGGACAATGCTGTATCTCTGACCAAACAGGAAAGGATGGTTGTGAGCCACGACTGAAAGAGCATCCAGGCTACAGAAAAGTCAACTCATGGGTCCCAGATGAGAAATAAATTCTTCTGAAGAGACCAAAGGAACACCTGCCTTCCCGCAGAAACACAGCACCGAATCTGCCATCCTCGGTTGACTTACAGCTTCCCCATGGCAGGCCAGACTTTCAGCTCTTCCCCTCCATCACCACACAAGTATAACACCATCTGCCAGCAGCAGGTGGATGGGAGACTGGTGGGGATTCTGGTCCAAAGGGTCAACAACTCAGTAATAGGACATGTACACACTGGGGACCATGGTTTATGATATTGGATTCTATTCTAGACATTTTTGAAGAGTCAGCCTTCGTAATTTTCATCATGAAAAATGGAAGGTAAAGAAAGGAGAATGCATACGTGAGCTAGCCCCTTCACAATGGCTGTTCTACAGTGTGCAAATAGTTTGAGCCATTGGGCTAACTGCATCTAACAGAGGGTAGGATACAGTATTTAGACTACCTCAAAACTGGGAAGAGTTTTAAAAAATTAAAAACAAATATATGTTTTTAAGGGAAAGGTAAGCTATGGTGGTGAACTAAGGTGGAGATAGGATTAGTTTAAAGGGGCTGAGGGGTTTTGGGCAGGTGGTGGGAAGAGTCTACCTGTGACCATTCACACAGCTCCATGCATACTTGAGACAAAGAGTCACCAAATGCACACTTAAAGCAAACTTGTATTTGAAGCCAGTAGCAACTTAAGCAAACAGCTTTGAGTGTTCCAAAAAGTTCACACCCATTTCCGATGACTTAGTTCTGTCTATGTGAGCACAGTCCCCATGAACAATGAAAGACCACCCTAACCCCCAGGAGGCCCTCCCAGAAGCCACAGGGAAGAATCAAACCTTCCTGGATCAGATGCATGCCAGCAGATATCTGGGTGACACCCACACCTCCACCTCCATGTCTGCACCTGCCAGAGAAACTCAAGAGAGATGTAGTGAGGGAGTTCAAATGCCCAAGACTGAGCTAATCTCCCAGGGTCCCTCTGTCCAGCTGCTCAGGGCCTAATTGTTCCCATAACCCTATCCTGCACCCTAGACTCTGGCTATCATGTGGCAGAGGTCAAAAGATAGTTAGCTATCTGATGAAAGACAAGACACATAATAGGAAGATATATACCAGCCACACATATCCACCAATCTAAGCTCAACTTGTTAATCTCTAGGTTGCGGATGGCTGGTTTTACCCTTACAACCAACTTCCTTGGTGATGTTGTGTGACAGTTATGCGTTTTTAAGATTTCATCTCATTTATGTGTATGCGTGTATACCACACATGTGTGGGTGACCTCAGAGGTCAGAAGAGGGTGTCAAATCCCCTGGAAATGGAGTTACAGGTAAGATTGTAAGCTACTACATGGGTGCTGGGACTAGTACCTGGGTCCTCAGGAAGAGCAACATGTGCTCCTAACTGCTGAGCCATCTTTCCAGTCCCTTGACTTCTTTTGGTTTCGGTGCAGGGGGAGGGGAGAGGATGTTTCTAACGTAAATGTCCTCCTGCAGGACACTGCTGTGAGCATAGAATGAATCCCTGGGTATTATTTGGAGCGCTACACCCACTTTCTACTATAACACCTTGGGCTACCTGTCTCTTTCATTTGGATATTCCCAAGCTTTAAACTTTATCACTGGACTGCTACACATATAACCTGACCCTCATGAGCTCTAGGGCTCATTTAGGGAGTTATCAAACCTAGGTGTGCTCCCAAGAATGTAGTCTAGAATACAAACAGACATGTAGGGGTCAGGCAGGGGTCTCCACTGTTGGAGAATAAAACCCTTGACCTCGGCATCTGCTCCAACCCTAGGCTTGGTATCTGGACTGACCTGGTGACACAGATGTCACCAGACTAATGACAGAGATAATGTTGAGTCACCAGGGTCTACACCTGCACAGAGGCACAAAGATCTCCTTCTGAGACATACCCAATTCCACTTTGGAAATCAGATGTATCTGCAGCTCTTTATCCATCTGTGTCTTCTACACGGGTCTCACCAGCTACACACAGGAGTCAGCATCACTACTGAGTCGTTATGAGATCAACACTGGAGTCCCATTAGTGCTGCTCTCCTATCCTATTTCATCACAGGAGACAGTCAAAGATCCAGAAGAGTGAATCCAGCTTGCACAGGAACTGGGAAACAGCAGACATTTCCACCACTGTGAGGTAAACTTTCTAATCAGACAACCTTCCTGATTACAAATGGAAATGGCCATCCACGACCACATGGTGCCATGTAGAACCCAGCTGGCTGGATCCCCACCAAAACAGCTGGGCAGCATTTTCTTCCGACTGAGAGCAATTCACTGTAACATCTTCAGACAGACCTATCTTGCTTCCTTTTTTTCCAGGGAGGAGGAGGAAAATGAGAAGGAGGAGAAGAGGAGGAGGAGGAAGAGGTGGAAGAGGAGGAGGAGGAGAAAGAAGAAGAGGAGGAGGAGAAGGAAGAGGGGGAAGAGGAGGAGGAGGAAGAGGTGGAAGATGAGGAGGAGGAGGAAGAAGAAGAGGAGGAGGAGAAGGAAGAAGGGGAAGAGGAGGAGGAAGAGGAGGAGGAGAAGGAAGAGGGGGAAGAGGTGGAAGATGAGGAGGAGGAGGAAGAGGTGGAAGATGAGGAGGAGGAAGAAGAATAAGAGGAGGAGGAGAAGGAAGAGGGGGAAGAGGAGGAGGAGGAAGAAGAGGAGGAGGAGTGGAGACACAGTGGAGACAGGTTTCTATATCCTTCAACTCACTGCATCGGACATATACAGCTTAAACTCTCTTCAGATCTCTTCCACCTCACATCTGAGACCTGATGGGTGAGGAGGCCTGGAGCAGAGCAGATGTGTTACTCTCATCGTAATTAACAAAATGGAGGGGAGACTGGCTAGCCAGGAGGGAGAGGGCTGCGAGGATTGTCCTGATCGTACCAATTTTGCTGATTTACTGTACACAGATGTGAGCAGGAACAGAGGCGGTTAAAGAGAGCCAGCCGGCAGTGGTTTGCGTTATTACAAACACAAATAATGGGAACCTAACCCGATTTGTCAGAAGCATCAAAGAACTCAGCAATGGGAGTCTCCAGCTACATGCTCTCTGCAGAGTCACTTCAAGGGTCAGACCCTGAACCAGCCTGAACCTGCACCGGAAAGAGAGGCCATCCCACTGAGAATAGTCACTGCTTAGCCTCAGAGCGTCCTTTGCAAAAAGGCTGAGTGTGTGGGTGAACCGTAGGGCAGAGTCCCTCAGAAGTAACTTTCAATCGCCTGACTTCACAATGCTTTCCGCACGCTTTTCAAAAAGGTCCATACTCTTGGCTGGGCTGTTAATGAGATAGTGGATTCTGAAAGTAAACTCACTGGGGCACAGCCAGCCAGCTAGTAGCAACAGCGCTGAAGAAAGCCACACCCCTCTCCCATGCACCAATTATCAAGGCTCCCTCAGAGAGGGCGGGGCCTCAGGATTACTTCTCCTTCCACGATGAAAATATTCCCCGTGGTCTCGGAAACTCCCATGCATACATAAGAACATGGCATGTTCCGCCTCTTACGAGCTATTTCCCAACTCTGGGAACTTGCCGCGGACAAGAGTCAGTTCTCAGACCAAGAACCTTTCTTTCTCTGATGAAAGAATTCTGGCAGCCTAATAAGCCCCTATGAGGCAGTAAAGAATGCCCGGGGCCCAGACTAGAAATTTGCTGAGAACACAGATTTTCATGTTGTATTTACCACACAAATTGATAAATGTGTGTGGAGAAACACATCGGCTTGATTCTACCAGTCGGCTTAATTACATATAGGAAAGCAGTGGCCTCTAAGCTATAATATGCAAAAATATTTTTGCAGGGCTGGAGAGACGTCTCAGTGATTAAGACCACTTGATGCTCTTCCAGAGGACCTGTGCTTGGTTCCTAGCAATCACAGCAGGTGGATCACATCAGGTGTGTGTTTATGTGTGGTATAAATGGTGCATGTGTACATGTATGTGTATATGTATATATGGGTATGAGTGTGTGTATGTATGTGTTTATATTCATAGATATGTGTATATGTGTATGTGCGCACCTCTGTGTGTGTGTGTGTGTGTGTGTGTGTGTAAAACTCCAATTCCAGAGGATCTGACAGCTCTGGCTTCCATGGCAACTGTACTCTCCTGTGCATATCCAACACATACACATCATTAAAAAGGAAAACAACCCTTTTTAAATTTTTAAAAAAGAAATAAATGATTTTTCCTTGTCAAGTAAAATCAAAGTTTTAGAATAATTACAAAAACATGAGTCTGCGAGTTGCAGGAATCACTTCCCAACACACGCATGCATCTGAGCCATGCACACTCTAAAGATTGTTGCTACCCATCAGGCTTCAAGAAAACAGGGCTACAAAGGAGCAGAGGTCAGGAAGCCCTGATGCCCAGATCCTAGGGAATACGATGCCTAGGGAACAAGATGCTCACAGTTTGAGAAAGCTTAAAACCCTGCACACTGGTCCCTGACATGGGAAGCACGTGAGTACAGTGTCCACAATGATGCTGTTGGACTGGATGCATCCACCTACATGCTAGCTGTTCTAGCACAGGATCAGAGCTGAGCAGCTAAATGGAGATGGTACCCTCTCCAAGCCAGGCCCTTGTGCTGCTATCCCGAGAATGATAAAAAGGGACGGTCTGGACATGATGCTTCCTTTCCTGTAAGGCTACATATGGTCCGGAGAGTTCTAGGGCCGTTAGTTGTGTGACCTGCTGTTCAATTCAGCTTAAACTCAACAGAAACTCATGGAGTTTGGTACCCCAGGATCCCAATGCAGCCCAGTTTGTTCCAGGGATAGAGCCACATCTGGGTTGCAGACAATTGTTTGAATACTTCTATTTTCCTTACATTGCTCACATACAGACACATCAGCGGGTTCTAATTGAGATCAGTGTGAAACGGGAGGAGCTGGGGGCATGGTTCAGTTAGTAAAAGCACTTGACCCCTAAGTATGAACATCTGAATCCTTATCCCCAGCACCCACATAAAGTCGGGGGCACAAAAGTGCACATCTCTAACTCCCAACTCTGAGAAACAGAGACAGGAGGATGGCTGAGACTCACCATGTCAGTCTAGCCATGTTGGCTCCAGGTCTCAGTGAGAGTCACTGCTTCAACAAGTAATATATCAGTTGGGGAAGTCATTGACCTCTGACCTCTATAGGCATGTGTGTGCAGACATACAACCAAGGAGAGACCTGGGGACAATCAGTGGATACAGCTGAGAAAAACAGGTGGCCCTTGGTGGCTTCGTGGCCTAGACTACTCTGTGTCAGATGACACATGACCAAAGCTGTCTTGGCAGAGGGTGAGTGAGGCAGGGGATAGAACAGGCTTCCTCTAAAGCAGGTAGAAGCCATCCAGGCCCCCATGAGCCTTGGAGATGCCAGTTCTGTCATTGATTTTTAAAAAGCTACCAGAAGTCCAAATGTATACCTGATTTGAATACATTGGCACTCCTGTTCAAAAAGCAATGGACACTGCCTGCATTTGACCAAGCATGGCATGCCCATGAGCAACATCTGACCTATGACTGCTATTTTGTCTTTCCCAGCCTGAGCAGTACCAATTTCCAGAATAGTCAGTATTTCGGCACAGCATCCTTCCATCCAACATTCATTACTGACTGGAGTATTCACATACCCTCAAGCTCCATCCTCAGCATGGATAAAACGCCCAGGCTCCCTTCAAGAGTGCTGGCACACACTGCCCGGTCTCAAATGATACACCACCAGTTCCAGAAACAAGAGATACGGGAGCCAAACACGTGAACAGAAAGACCTGAGGGAGACCCTGAGCTTGTCCGGGTGAACTCTCTGCCAACAAACTGAGACACCAGCAGGGTGTGTCGATCCCATACCAGAACCAGTTACCTGCTGGTACAAATGTCATCTTGACACCCTCACTGCCAGATCTGACCATTTAGGACAGGGACACCCAGGGCTTTAATGCACCGAAGCCCCAACAGGAAGAAAGCAGTCCTTCATATCTCAAGCTCAGAGACTATACCCTGTCTGGGAGCATAATTAAGCTGGAGAGAAAACCATGGGAGACGGGATTATGCGGTTGGCTCCTTGCTCCTCTCATGATATGCCAATCAGAACTCTTCCAACCACCAATGAAGCAAACTTAGTAGCTTAAAGTTAAAACACAGCTCATTGGTTCTCGTAGGGAAACAACTTTGTGGTAAAGCTATAACTTCAGGTACAGCTGCATGAAGACTCACACAAGGCCACTCTCCAAGTTCCCAGCAGCCCCAGCTCGCATCTTTTCATTTGTTTGATTTTGTTTGTTAAGATAAGGGCTTCATATAAGCCAGACTGGCCTCTAACTCACTACATAGCCAAGGATGATCTTGAATCTCTGATCTCCCCATCTCCACCTCCCAAGTGCTTGAATTACCAGCAGGCACCAGCAGATACTATATATAGGATGCTGGGGACCAAACTCGGGGTTTTGTGCTGAGCATTCTGTGAACAGAGCTACAGCCCTGGCAGCCCTGGCTACAATGTAATCATCTTTGTTGCCTTATCGCCTTTCAAGTTTCCAACAGAAGAACCAAGCCGGTGTCTCCTCCACGGCTATTGGATCCGATGCCAATCTCGGATTCACTGTGGTCGGGCAGTGGAAAAGGTCCATCGCTTCCCTTCCGCATCTCCTGAGCGTGACCTCATCATGTGGACTGCTTGGGGGATGGCTCCCCAAAAAGAAAGAAGACGCTGTGACAGGAAGCTGCAGCGGAGGCTGAATGTACAGATGACGTCAGTGTCCTCAAGAGGGAAAACAAACCCCACCCGGGGCCGAGAACAAGCCTAATATTTATGAACTAGCAACCTCCCCCAGGCCAAGCAAGTACAAAGAATGAGGCAGGGAACCATGAAGCCTGCCCCAGAGAGAGACAGAAGAGAGAGTCGAAGTAAGCCCAGGAATTAAAATGTGTAAGGAGACCCACGCTGTGAACAAGAGAATTGCAAAGTGACTGACTTGTGACCATTCCTAAGTCCCACACAGGGCAGGCACACACGTTGGGAACACAGCACAATGAGCAGAGGGAAGGGCTATCCTTTGGCTCAGCAGAGCAACATCCCAAAGGTGTGAATCAGAAAAGGGCATGACACATCCCTTCCTCTGCCTCCGCACAGAGCCTGGGGTGACGATGAGGTCAGAACAGCAGGCCCAGGGACCTGCTGATGCTAGATGCTGCCTGCTCAGTGTGCACACTGCTGGAAGCTGAAGCATCATCTTCAGATTCCCCATAGAGCAATCTGTATTGACAGTAAACTTGAGGGGTCTCACGGGCTGGCCTGGAACTCACTACGTAGCCCAGGCTAGCTCAAACTCAGAGACTGGCATGCCTCTGGCCCCTCCCCCATCCCGAGTGCTGGGATTAGAGACATGCACTACCATGCCTGGTATGGAACAATCCTTTTCTAAAAGCTGACTCCCTGATGTCTGTGCTGGCACAGAGGTAAGCAGTTTGTCCTCCAAACACACACCAGTGAGCCACTCAAGCGTCCCCATAGTAACTGCTCTCTATAGCACAGACTCTACCAGGTATAAAGACAAAACCGTGCACAGAGACCACTAAAGTGTGGTTATAGGCTGCATCCCTTTCTAGAAATTCCTCCATGGCAGCCAGGCATTCGCTAAGTTCAACAGACAAGACTGAAGCTCAGAGCCATCTTTAGCAAAATGACTTTTACTGCCCTTTTAAGAAAATTCTTGCTAGGAACATGGAGCTAAGAAATAAGAAAGGGCCTTACTGGTTGCTTCAGGAAACTGCCCCAAACTAGTTTGCTTGAACAAGCAGTTGCTCAGTTGGGCTATACACATACTATATTTTTTTTAAAGACTGTGTCAAGAGTCACAGTGAGCTTCCCTCCTAGCCATGTCTAGTTGACATCCCCCCCCCACCTCCATACATTGAGGGATCAGCCACCTGGGCTCAGACCCTCACATTCTAAATAGATCTCCTGACATCTGTCCCTGATACCCTGCTGAGACTCACAGAGCCATTTCCTTACTGTAAAATATGAAACTTAGCTTTGCTTAACTAAGAAGCTGTGCTCGGGCCATTGAGAGATGAACAATTCTGCCTCACAGCATCTTCCCTTCTGCAGTGGCTCAACGACAGCTACCCACAGGAACCTGGAGTGGGGAAGGACACCGCCAGAGCACCATACACACATGGTGGTATCGCATACCCCAGGTCCCCTCACTGCCCTTGGACTCTCCTTGCCTGGTCTCTGGGAACAGCACCTCCTCTATTGCTCCATCACCCTAGAGACAGCAGCTGCCAGCTGTGTGGCTGAGAGTGGAGCATCTTCACCCCTGTGTCCAGCTCTTCCTTCATTTCAAAGCCAGTGTGTGGGATGGAGATGGTTCAGTGGTCAAGAGTGCGTCCTGCTCTTACAGAGGACCCAAGTTCGGGTTCTTAGCATCCTGCAGGGACATCTCACTAAACTACAGTGCCTGGGTATCTGGTACCTTCTTCTGTTCTCAAAGGGCACCTGCATTCACGTGGAACACGTATACATGCAGCTAAAAGATACACATAAAATAAAATAATGTTTAATTTAAAATATGGGGCTGTCTGGGTAGTGATGGTACATGCTTTTAATTTCGGCACCCAGGTAGAGGAGTCAGTTGGATCTCTGAGTCCAAGACCGGCCTCATCTACAAAGTAAGTTCCAGGACAACAAAGGCTACACAGAGAAACCCTGTCTTTAAAAAAAAGAGTGGGGGAGCTAGAGAGATGGCTTAGTAATTAGGAATACTTGCTGCTCCTACAGAGGACCAGGGTTTGATTCCCAGAACCCACATGGAAGTTTACAACTACCCAAAGCTCTAGTTCCAGGGGATCCAACATCCTCTTCTGAGCTCCAGGAGCACCAGGCATCCACACAGTACATGGCATTTAGGGAGGCAAAATACTCAGACATAAAATGAATAAATCTAACTTAAAAAAATTTAAACACATGCAACCAGGAATACAGTGTTCTCGGTCCAAGCTGTATCCAAATGACAGGAAAGGCACACAGTTAAGATGTCAGTTAGAATGCAGAGCTTGTCAGAATGTCACACCCAGGCACAGCCCAGAGACGGCAACTGGTTAAAATGAAAATGTGGGGGACCATACACCAACTTAATATCGACTTTTAAAACCGAAGTGTGTATATTAAAGTGAGAATAAATTTCTAAGTAAAACCAGAGGGAAGGGTGCAAAGCATATTTATGAAAGAATCTGTTCTCCCAGAATGCATAGCTGTGCTAAGCATGTAAGCAGCTGACAGCAAAAGCTCTCAGTCTTCTGAGGAGAAACACTGAAATCCACAATCATAGTTAAAAATTCCACCAGCCTCCTCTTGGTGATGAAAGGAAGGTGTAGACAAAAAACAAAAAAAAAAACTCAACTAGGATTTGAGTTACAACTAGGTGGAAAATAGCTAATAATGGCTAATGACTCCCCAGACTACCTGTCACTTACTGAGCATCCCACCCAGAAACAGCCATGGTGTCCTTGTCAAGACCGAAGTGAGGGTTTAGTAAGATAGACCCTATTTTAAAAACAATCAGGAGAGGGGCCTATTTGTAATCCAAGGACTCAGAGGAAGAATTGGGAGTTGAAGGACAGCCTGACTACACCATAAGACTCTGTCATAAAAAATAAGAACTGGGTGAGATGGCTCAGTGGTTAAGAGCACTGACCGCTCTTCCAGAGGTCCTGAATTCAAATCCCAGCAACCACAGAATGGCTCACAACCATCTGTAATGAGATCAGATGTCCTCTTCTGGTGTGTCTGAAGACAGCTTTTTGAAATAAATTTTTTTCAAAAAGATAAGAACTGCTTAAATATATACATTCATTAACAAAGTACTATCTGAGGAAAATGGAAAAGACTAGAAGTTTATAGCAGAAAGGTATCTGATCCTAACTACTCAAGAGGCTGAGGCAGGGGGATGGCAAGGTGAGGACTGCCCACACTGCATGACAAGTTCAAGGCCAGTCTGGGTAACTTGGTGAGGGTCTGTTTCCAAAAGATGGAAAGAGCTTGATGATGTAATAAGGTACCATGGGAGGGTGTCTACATCAAGTAAACTCCATGTTAGAAATGCAATATAGAATCAGACAGGAATATGGCTGGGAGCCCTCAACACTTTCGTAGAAACCATAGGTACCACCTACTTATGAGTTGAAAGCAAGCAACAGTAGACATTAGCAAAACAAGTATAAACTGTAAGAAATAAAATTATAGGAATGTCCGAGAGGCAGAGCTAAATCAGTGCCTACAAGAACAGAAATCAATTAAAAATAACAAAAGAAACAAATAATAATAATAATAATAAAGAAAACCCAATAGAAACATAAAGCTGTCTCTTTTAAAAAGACAGACAGGCCCCGTCAACTCCAGCCAGGCTGCCCGAGAAAAAGGAGAAAAGAAGAATTATAAATGGCAGGAATGAAATAGGACCTGTCACAGAGGTCTGGGAGGCAGGAAAAGGCTAGCAGGAGCTCAAACAGCTGATTCCTATCTACTTGACAATTTAGATGACACAGAACAAATTGTCAACAGTCACTAAGTACCAAAGTTCACCGGTTATAAAAATAAATCCTTTGAGGCATCCTAGGATGATCAAAGAAATTTAATTTACAATTTGGGAGCTGGGAGGGGAGGGGGGGGCGGGCTGGGGGGGGCAAACCCAGATGGCTTTGCCAGACAAATCGAACATTTAAAGAATGATGAACTCCAAATGCAAATGGGGTGCGAGTAGGGGAGGCCTCGCCTGGCTTCAGGAAGCAAGCTTTACCAGGTACCAAAAGCAAACACAGATCGGAGTTTAGTAACGTGCTTGCCTTGCTAGCACAGGTCAATTCAGAACTCACGGTTTTAAAATATAAAAAGCCCAGCCTGGCAGTGTATGCTTGTTATTCTAACACTGTAGAAACTGGAGACAGGGAATCCCTGGGGCTAGCTGGCCAGCTAGCCTAATCTAACTGGTAAGCTCTCAGGTAAGTGAGAGACCCTGCCTCAGAAAACAAGGTAGACAGTAGGAGATTAGAAGTCCACCTTGGTCCTCCCTGTGTACTCACATAGGTGTGCCTGCCCACACAGTCACACACACTCCCACACAAGAGCGCACAAAAGAAAGAAAATATCTGTCTGATATTAAAACACAAATGCCTCTATACATCAGCCAATTAAATGGAATTATAGGCAACTAATTTGACAGCATGAATCAATTTGGCTTCTCTAGGACTACACATTAGGTTGGTAAGTGAAGATAAATTGATGGAATCCACCATATCCAGAGAAGAACTTGGAAAAACCCAACTAATGCAACAATTGGACCTGTTGTTAATTGCTTCACATCAGGATGCCTCTTAACTGGATGATGGTGAGCACCTTTTACCATGGAGCTTCTTAGATGATGTTAGTGCCTGGTTATCATGGAGTCTCTTGGATGATGGTGAGCACCTTGTACCATGGAGCTTCTTAGCTAATCAGGGACATCCCCTGATGATGACAGAACATCCCCATCTCCACAATCAGCATCTACAAGAACCTAGAACTAGCATCAGACTTCATGAGATGAAGTGGAACGCCCAACCTTGAGACAGGGCAGGGGACAGTTGCTCTAACTTGATGTCACTCTGAAGATCATAGTCAGTGAAACAGAGGAGAAGGAAGAAGAACAAAAGAGTGAAGACTGAAATATAAATAGCGATGGGATCCACAGAGGACTCCATTAGCCCTGAACAACATTCCCAAATGCCTTACACGAAAGTCAACTGAAAGTGAGCTTAACGGGGTTGGAGAGGTGGCTCGGCAGTTAGGAGCACTGGCTGCTCTTCCAGAGGACCAAGGTTCAATTCCCAGCACCTACATGGTGGCTCACAACCACCTGTAACTCCAGTTCCAGGGAATCTCATGCCTTCTTCTGGCCTCCATGGGTACTGTACCCACCTGCTATACTTAGCTTATATACAAACACTCACCTACATAAGAGTTTTTAAAAGAAGAAAAGCAACAGTCTGACAGTAAATGATACTGGAATAACATCATTTCAACACAAAAAATTATAAATTTTGCACCAAACACACAACAATGGCCAAGCATGGGTCACAAACCACAACGTGCCCTGTGACTACAAAACTTCTAGGAGAAAGCTTCTGGATACTTCAGCAAAAGCAATTTTCTCAAAGAAGAATAGAGGAGTAGAAAGTTTTCAAAATAAAAAAGCAGAAGTAAAATAAACAGGTGGCTGAAAAAAGTAAAGACCATGTTCAAATCACACATATGATAGAACAAACGCAGGAGGATGGCCCAAATTAGCTGCCTGTTTTAAAATGTAAAGGATTTGAACAGACATTTTTACAGAGATGTGATCTGCAGATGGTAAATGACCACACTAAGGCCTGGTCCACCCCATTAGTGATTAGGGAAATTCAAATTAAAACCACCACGAGGGGCCATTATACCCATGCGAAAGCTGACATGGTAAAATTCCAGGGTGCAGACAAGAAGTGTTGGCAGACACGTGGATCAGCAGGAGATGCCAAATGGTCCCACTGTTTGCAAAACAGTTTGGCGGTCCCTTTAATGTCAAACACATTTCCCATATGTCCTAGTTAGCACTAATTGTCAACGTACCACAGCCTGGAATCATGGTAAAAGAAAGTCTCCATTGAAGAATTATCTAGATCAGATTGGTCTGTGGGCGTGTTCATGAAGATGATTAGTGATTCATGTGGAAATGTCCAACCCACTAAGGGTGGCACCATTCCTAGGAAGGTAGGCCTGAGCTCTATAAGGAAGATAGCTGAATCTGAGTGATCCAGCCAACAGCATTCGTCCACAGATTTTGCTTTGAGTTCCTACGTTGACTTCCCTCAATGATGGGTGTATGTAACCTAGAAAGGTAAGCCAAATAAACCCTTTCATTTTTAAGTTGCTTTTGGTCTGTGTTAGAGTTAGAGAAAGTTACAGTTATATACGACCCACAATCCCATCCCTAAGTATGTACTTAGAGATAATAGAAAAAGTATATTCATGCCAAAATCATACAGCGTCTTCTCGAGAAATAGCTGAAATATCCATCATCCTGGGAAGACTTAGCAGACTCTTGAGTCAGCCCACTCAGAAATGGAAAGAACCACGCTCACATTCAGCCACCTGGAGAAATACCAATAGTGCTGTTGTGCCTGGGAAGGGTGTGTAAATAAGTGGAAGCTCTGAAGATAACACACAGTAGGACTCTCATCTTGTAGAATGATCAGGACAGCAGAGTAGGCATTCCCAGGTGCAAAGGGGAAGTGCCTGGTACCACAGGAAGATACATGGAGAAGGCGAGAAGTTTCTATAGTCTGGTTATGGTGTGGTCATTAGATTATATGAAATTCTCAAAATTTATCCACAAGAAGATGTGTTTTAGGGCTAGGAAGATGGCACAGTTTGCTAACCACTTGCCCTGCAAGGAGCCTGAATCATCAACACTTGCATTAAAAAACAAAATGGACACAACACATGTCTCTATTCTTGGTGCTGGCAAAACAAGAGGACCCTTAGGGTTTACTGACTAACTGATCCAGTCCAATCATTGAGCTCCAGATTCAACAAGAAACCTTTTGTCAAAAAGTAAGGTGGACAACTGTCTGAAGAAAATACTCCATGCCAACCTCTGGCTTTTTCATGTATGTGCATACATGTGCATGCGTGCCCATATCCACACAAGTACACACAGAATAGGAGGGTTTTATTGTATTCCAACTAAGTTTCAGTTACCCTGTATTCCTCACAAACACCACGTAAGTTTAGTGGGCAGTGGAAGCTTGCACTATCCATTAACGGCTCCACTCCATGATGGCTCTCCACAGTGGCTTTCCCTCCCTGCTTCTCAGCCTTTGTCAAGTTTTAAAACTCCCCAGCTAGAGCTTCTGAGGCACCAGGTGACTGTCAGGGTTTGGGTCCTGACATATCGACTCTGTTACGTAAGCCAGGCTTGACACCTCAACTCTAAGAACAATGTTTCTCCAGTATTTCTGATTCTGCAATGTCCCCCAAAAGCAAACTTCACAAACTCCAGCACCCACTTAACATCTTTCCAAAAGTGATTTCTAATCATCCCCATTGGAGTCTCCACAGTTGCTAGGAATGAGGTTGCTGGCGTATTGAACAAATCTTGACATTTGAAGGCTCGGCAATTACATCATTCCTTTGAATGTATCTATTGGAATATAAATAACAGACACCCACCACCATCCATTATAAAATCAAGGAGAAAGTCTTCATTAACAATCAGAAATATTGTATTGTTCCGTTTCCCCAAAAAAATGCTTAGGCACCTTCGTCTCCCTCACAGTTTTACCTTCACCCAAAAAACATTTCTAACCTTGACAGTCAAGCACCTGCCATTCTATTGTGTCTCCCTGAAAGAAAAACTTATACTTCCATATCCAACAGAAGCTTCTTAAAGTTGATTTGCACTGTAGGATTCTCATTATTCAAAAGTTTCATTAGGGGGCTGGAGAGATGGCTCAGGGCTTAACAGCACTGGCTGCCCTTGCAGAGGACCAGGGTTTGATTCCCAGCACCCACGTGGGTAGCTCACAACCACTCATAGCCCCAGTTCCAGGGGATTCGATACCCTTTTCTAGCCTCCAGAGGCACTGTATACATTATATACAGATAAGTTTGTAGGCAAATTGATACATATGAAATAAAAATATATAAATCATCTGTTTCTTTCAGTAAGTTGACATGGGTGTGTTAATCACTGTACAATCACACTACAAACATAGAACAAGTTAATAGAGACTTTACAGGCTTAAAAAGAAAAAAGAGGAGGCTTTTCCATTGCCCACAGCCATGTAATTAATCTGTATAAGTAAAACAGATCATAAAGCAAAAGTTAGAAGTTCCTGGAAATTAATATTGAAAGTGATGAGGTGTGTGTGAGCTCAGGGGACCTGCCCCTCCCCAGGACTCTACAGACAGTCAATGGTTTTCTTCAGTGGTGTGGATGCTGGTAAGCTGCCTATGTTCCAGTGACTAACCCTTCATCCATCCTCCTGAAAGACACAGGGATGGAGTTCAATGGGTCACCAAGGAAAGTAGAAGGGGGACAGAAGAGGGACAAGATGAAGGTGAAAAATGATCCTTGGGACAAGACAAGAGTGGGCAACAGAGAATAAACATAATCAAAATATAGTATGTGTATATACACATACATTATATACATATCATTACATATATGTATACATGGGACAAGAGTAAGCAACAGAGAATAAACACAATCAAAATATAGTATGTGTATATACACATACATTATATACATACACATACATATGTGTATATGTATATATGGGACAAGAGTGGGTAACAGAGAATAAACACAATCAAAATATACTATGTGTATATACATATACATATATGTGTACATATATGTATATGTATACATGGGACAAGAGTGGATAACAGAGAATAGACACAATCAAAATATACTATGTGTATATACACATACATATACATTATATACATATATACATATATGTATACATGGGACAAGAGCGGGTAACAGAATAAACACAATCAAAATATACTATGTGTATATATATGTACATATATGTTACACATATACATACACATGGGACAAGACACAAGTGGGCAATAGAGAATGAACATGGTCAAAATATATGTATATATACATACATATACATATGTGAGTTTTACTGCACATATATATGTAAATGTATATATAAATGAAATTAAAAAGAAACTGTATATATCAGAAGGAACTGCACTTCTGCACAGAGCCAAGGGCAGGAAGGGAGCCATGCACTCAGGATTCAAGAAGCCAGGCTCTAGTTTGTGTTCCTTCCCCCTTGCTGAAAGAGACTGGATCCAGAAAACTGTGTCAGAACCAGACAGCCAGCAGCCAAGGCCCAGGGATCCTGGCAATGAAAGAACAGAGGTCATGCCTCGGAGGTGGCCCTGCAGAAACTGCTGCCCTCCCCCATCTGGGCATGGATGGCCTTTGTCGATGGACCGATGTGGGATGGAAGACCAACCGGTGGGCTCATCAACTCAGAACTGCAGGAAAACCCACATTTTTGGAACCCACTCCTTACCCCAAAACACACTAACCGCAGACCATCTGTCAACCCAAACTCACACCTGTGACATCACAGAGTTGGAGGAGACCTGACAAGTCTATCTGTTGCTGTCCTGAGCCCCTAACCCTGGTTGTTTATCCGCTTTACAATCCCTTTTGATTCACAGGGGCTTTTAAATTATAAAAAGAGTGAAGGAGGAGGTGACTTGGTGTGTAAAAGCTTGTTTGAGCAAGCCCGATGACCTGGGTTCAATCCCTGGAACCTATGTAAAAAAATAAAAAACCACCTGTAACCTCAGTACTCCTATGGTGAGATGGGAGACAGAGCCCAAAGAATCAATTCATAAGCCGCGGGGGGGGGGGGGTCAGTTATCATGTCATGTGCTGTATAGTGGTGGAAGGAACAAGAGAGACCCTGACTCAAAAGAAGATAGAAGGCAGACAGGTGTAAAGTTGTCTTCTGACGTCTACAGGCACCACAGCGCATGAGTGCTCATGTATACAACACACACATTCACACACACACACATTCACACACACACACACACACATTCACACACACACACACACATTCACACACACACACACATTCACACACACACACACACACATTCACACACACACACACACACATTCACACACACACACATTCACACACACACACACACACATACACACACATACACACACACACACATTCACACACACACACATACACACACACATACACACACACACACACATTCACACACACACACACATTCACACACACACACATTCACAGTTGGACACGTACTCACAAATAAATAATAGCATCCTCCTCCTATTCAAAATTGAGGTACCACCCCCCCCCACCCATGGTGTGACCTTCAAGGACACACATTCAACTGACAAAGTAAGCCACGGCTCTGAAGAAGGTTCTGCCACGCCATTCTGGGAAAACTGAGAGAGGGTAAACATGACCTTTGGCCCCTCTGCACACTGCAAGCTTTTGTCAAAGTTTGAGTATTAGGCTATCCATAACACTGGTGTGTCTCCCAAGCCGGGTTTCCCTCCTCTTTTTGATATTATACTTATCTGAAGTGCAGGCAAAACCCAACTCCCCAATGTGTACCATCTAATTAGGGAAATCAAGCAAGACATGTTCTTGGAACAGATAAACAGAATTTGGTACGACGAGGCAGGCTTCTTTGTAAACTGCGTTAGCAAGTCTGTATGTCAAAACCGCTGCCTTGTCCCCCATCCACCCCCCCCCCCGCCTTGTTGCGGTCCCACCCAGAATGTTAATCGTATTACTCAAATTGCTCTCTCTCCCTGAGAATTCTTTGTAGCTCCACAGATCTCGAGTCTCGGAACACTGAATGCCTGTAAAACAAGCGATTGTGTGTTTTGATGCTTGCTTTTAAGGGAGCATAACGCAAATATTTATTCACCACAGTAATTTGCATTGTGCGTGTAGTTTTCACATCTAATTAGGGATTCGGAAAAAATTACAGTCGTTGGAAACAAAAGCTTACATTGCATTTAAATACACATTCAAAGGATGGAGTAACTTCTCTGTGAGGGTGAGATTCCAGACTGAGACTCACCACTGAGGCTGGAACGTGGAATTGCCTGGAAAGTTTAAAAGCTAGAGAACAAGCTGTTGTGGCCATAAGAACTGGATATTACTGTCCTGTTGGTCATGGGCAGCCATGCTACCTGATATTGTCAGCATCCCTTCCCTGTGTTCCTGTGAGATAGACAGAGCTCCACTCCAGCCTTTGCACGGAGGACCAACAGCCTAAACTTTCAACCCCTTCTGCTTTCACCCACCACATCTTACTGAGTGTGCTTCTTGGTTCACAAAGGTCTCAAAGAGCAAGAACTTGGGTTGGGATTTGGAAGAAGCCTTTAAGAAAGCGGGGGAGGGGGAAAGGCTGTTTTTCTAAATTGAGGGTAAAGAGATGTCACTCTGAACATTCTTTGGGCATTCTTTTGCCTAAAGGACAGATAGATAAATAGTGGCCGTTGTGAGATCAAGTGAAAAAATCAAACATGTTAGATTCCTCAGGTCTCACTGGAGCCTCGGATCAAACCTGGCATGATGTCAACCCTCGATCCCAATGTCTTAGCTCTGTGAAGTGAGGAGGATGTAACTGGACTCTTCCCATAAGGAAATCAAGCCCTCTCAAGGATAATCCATCCCAATGTGGACTCATCTGGCATACTCTTTGACTACTGTGGCCTTTCGATAAGTTCAGATTTTTCTACATCTCTTACCAAAATGCTATCAGGAGGGGAAAGGACATATCTGCTTAATCAATGAAGTCAGACAGAAGTCATCCATCCAATTCATCATTCTGTATGGTTCCCTCACACATACCGTGCACAGATCCTGAAGAGAGGTGTATACAGCTGAAGACCTGTGACAATCCCTTTGAGGTGGCATCCCTAAATGCTTATCCAGGGCAACAATATTATAGACTCCTTTAAGACATCTGACGCAGCCGGGCAGTGGTGGCACATGCCTTTAATCCCAGCACTTGGGAGGCAGAGACAGGTGGATTTCTGAGTTCAAGGCCAGCCTGGTCTACAGAGTGAGTTCCAGGACAGCCAGGGCTACACAGAGAAACCCTGTCTCGAAAAAACAAAACAAAACAAAACAAGACACCTGACACTTCTTCCCCACTGCTTCTAGGTCATGAGGGATGCTTCGAAGGCCTAGGCATGAGCAACTATCTAGAAACATCCTCATAAAAGCCATCCCTGAGTGGTCTCTACCAAGACAGGCCCAGGTAAAAGCCCTTGGCTCTCTTTCCACAATCCTCTTGGGAAGCAAATATAACAGGAGACAGTCTACGTATATTTCATGTTGGTTTGAGTCTCATGGTTTGGGTCTGAAATTTCTATTTTATTGGCATGAATAAAATTCTATTTTATTGGCACACATGAAGGGGTTCAGTAGACATTATTGTACATTGTATACTTAAATCATCTCCTCCCTTGAGTCCCATTCTCCTCCTACTCCCAGTGTTCTACCCGGCCCCTCTTCCACCCCCATACAAACTCTCCTCCCTCTTCCCTGCAAGGTATATAATTATTGTGGTGGCCCAATGAGTTTCCTTAGGGTTGCTTACAGGGGCATGGGCTCTTACCAATGATTGTAGTGCTGAAGAAAACATCTCTCCCACAGCAACAATTAGCCACCTGTGGATCCTCAGAAAAGGGAAGGGCCTCATGACCTTCTCACCCTAGCTCTGATTAACTTCCTATAGGTACTGGGTTGGGGAGGAACTCGTGAGCCCTTCTCCTCACCATGGCAGGAGATGGATAGGCCCACTCTTGCTGAGGTCTTGCAAGACTGATAATCACATCTGCTGTGAGATCAACAGAGTAGTAACAATGTCTCCAAAGACTAGCATGCGGAAAGTTTGGTCCCCAGTGTGGCAGGAGTATGAGGTAGGGCCTTTGGAGGGTAATTGGATCATAAGGGCTCTGAATGTATGAGAAGAGCAAGCCATTGGTGGGGCCACAGCTGAATGGGAGGGGATGGAAACTAGAAAACTCAGAGTATTTGGAGAAAGAGAAATGTGCCGAAATGTGTATCTTGTTTCTGTCCCTTTCCTTTCTGCCTGCCTCCTGCCTACCACAAGCTTGTTCACTAGTACGTGTTCTCTGCCTTGATGCACTGTCCAATAGCAACAGGGTCAAGTAGAGACAAAGACCAAACCCTGACAGCCTGAGTCAAGGCAAAAGCTCTTCTTCTCTAAGCGGATTCTCTCGTGCATGTTGTCACAGCAACCGAGAACTAACTTGTGTCCATAATCCATTTGGATAGGATGAACTCTTCTGTGGTCACCACACTGGCACAGGGTGGGTGAGAGCACCTCCCTCAGGCTCAGAATGCCAGGATCCTGTAGGTGAGATACGCAGACGGTGATGAAACCTGAACTATGGTCTGGTGGGTCTTCCTGAACAGCTGCCGCCACTGAAATAAAGCAGCAAGAAGGCAACAATACAGTATCTGATGATCTGGGGCAGTCCTACCCTGTGGTGGAGGGTCCAGGCCCAGGGTCACAGATGAACCAGGGATCCTGGGATTTATATCAGAATAAGAGCGCACTGTGGCTAGGAATTCCCAGGGGATAGAGGATGCTTCCAGTGCCCAGAGAACCTGCAAAACTCAATATGGTGCCTTCAGCCATAGTGGGCTATATTTTGTGATCATCTGATCAGAAGTTTGGACTAGATTGAACAAGGCCAACTGGTGGTAGAAGGAGTTCAGAAAGGGGAAGGAAGTTAGGATGACAACATCTTTCACCCACATGGAAAGCCATTGTTCTCCATTGGTGTGACACAGCCTTAGCAAGCTGAGATGACCACCCATGCCTCAGTTTCCCCCACTTACTGAGAACCTCCCAAGGGGTGATTTCACCCTCATATGTAATCAGAGTCTGATTTTTGCCATGTTCAGAGTTGGTCCTCAAAAATAATCTGGGATTTCAGGGAGAGTCTCTATTGGAGATAAAACCTAGAGGCAAGCAGATTCCTCAACTGAGACTGAGTGGGTTGCTCAAGGATTTAGGCGGCCAGGTGGTGGGAGTGAGCGGAAGCCATAAGAAGAAGCACCACTCATTCCAAGCAGGACTGTGCACCTGTGGCTTCGAGTCTGCATGGCTAAGCACTCTTCTTATTCCACACGTAAATGCATCTTGTCTCCTCATAACCATGAAACCAAAGTCTCATTCTCTCTGCAGTCTTCCCGTGAACATCCTTACAATCTCGCCCTGCAGACACGGGGACCACAGCTATAAACAGGTCACCATCACGTGCCAGCTTCTTTCCCTTTTCCCAACTCATCCACCATCAAAAGCCAGTATCCTAGGACTCAGGACCACACTGAGAGAAACAGAGCCTCTTCACTCACCGTCACAGTTCTTTGTGAATGGGAGGCTAAGCTGTACCCACGGGACATCAAAGCAATCAGCAGGAGTCACTAATGGTAGAAACTGACTGTGGACACCATTGAGGGTCACTCAGGAACTCAGACGCCTCTCCACCTCACAGCTTGGGGTAGGGGAAGCCCAACCTTTTGGGAAAGCACTTCACAACAAATACAGTCAACAGTGACCAAGTAAATGCAACACAGAGAGTTACAAAACAAAAACTGTGTTGAACTAATAGAAAGAAGTTGCATTATGTAATTGTCCAGCAAAGGCAGAAAGTCCTAAATTATAGCAAGGCATTAAATTATATATACATTCAGGATATATTTTTAAAATGTAAGGACATGCTTATATAAACATATGAACTCAAAAGACTTGAAAATAAACTACATGTACATCCTATATATAAAGCGGTTTAAGAACTCACAGAAAAACAAGCAGCAAAAAATACATAAAATGCAAAGCCATTGGGATTAGGCAGTGAGACTCTTTCTTTTTATCTCTCATTTTGAAATAACTTGAAGTAGCTTATCACAAACATTAATAAATAACTGCAGTGCTAAAGGACCTGAATTTGAATCCCAGCCCCCACATCCAGGAAGCTCACAAGGGCACATCACTCCAGCTTCAGTGGATCTGGTGCCCTCTTCTGGCCTCTGAGGGCACTACACTCATGTGACATAGATACACACAGACACATAGAGAAACAAAGTATCTGCAGTGGAGTAAAAGAGGAAGACAGAGGGAAAGAGAAAGAACAGAGTTTAAAATAAAAGAAAACTGAGGATTAACCCTATTAAGAAGACCAAGAGAACAGCACCTGTAATTAAATATAGCAAGTTCAGCCCTGAGAGGACACAGGTGAAGAGCGATGAACCCTGGATGACATGAAAAACCCGCCATGTTCACAGAGCAAGAAGTACAAACCATGCTTTTCCCTGGTTCTGACACAATGAAATAGCCTAGAGGGAATCTGAGTCTAAATACATAGTGTCCTTTAAACACCACCCTATGGGTGTATCCTAAATACCCAGAGATTCTAGCTGAAGAGGGCTCCAGGACTTGGTCTGTACAGGCACTGGGGGCACCCTGAATTTAGTCATTCAAGGGCTCCTTAGCATTCTCCCTCCCTGATTTCATCTCTTGTTTTCCTTTCTTCCTGCTCTCCCTTCTCTTCTTCTTCTTTCTCTTCTCCATCTCCTTTCCTCATCTCTGCTTCCTTTTTTAACCACTCCCTCTTCTCTCTCTCCCCTCTTCCCCTTCCCCCTTTCTTTCTTTTCTCCTCCCTTGCCTCCCCACCTTCCATCACTCCATCTCTCTCTCTTCCCCCCCTACTCTTTGCTATTTCTTACCATCTTTAGATATTCCCATGATGCCCCATACTTCACTTTTATGACTGTAAAACCTGAATAAAAAAATTCCCATTGACTGTTGGAAGGAATTCATCAAAACTGCATTCATCGACCTTCATATTTGGGTCTCTGCTCACTCCCCAACCAATACTGAGGCTTCAAGGTGCCCTTGTGGCTGTGAGTAGATCCCAGGACCCCAGAGCCCTAGAAGCAGCCTATCCCACCCTTGCTCTATCCTGAACTCCAGCTACAAAACCTGCAGAAGGCCAAGAGAGACATTCAAAAGGAACAAGCCCATTAAATGGTCTCGTTCATTTTTATAAAACTGCTAAAATCAAAAGTCCTCTTCTTGCCTAAGCTAGGCAGCTGTTCAGTTCCTAAGACCAGGTTCTTCCCCTCTGTAGGATGGGCAGGATGATGAACAGGATGATGGGTAAGATGATGGGTGGGATGATGGAAAGGATGATGAGCAGGATGATGGGTGAGATGATGGGAGAAATGATGGAGGGGATGATAGAAGGGATGATGGGTGGAATGATGGAAGGAATGATGGGTGGGATGATGGAAGGGATGATGGGAGAGATGATGAATGGGATGATAGAGGGGATGATGGATGAGATGATGCACTGGATGATGGATGGTATAGTGGAAAGGATGATGAGCAGGATGATGAGTGAGATGATGGGAGAAATGATGGAAGGGATGATGGAGGGGATGATGGAAGGAATGATGGGTGGGATGATGGGTGGGATGATGGGCAGGATGATGGGCAGGATGATGGGTAGGATGATGGAAGGGATGATGGGTGGAATGAGGGGTGGGATGATGAGTAGGATGATGGGTGGGATGATGGGAAAGATGATGGATGGAATGGTGGACAGGAAGGTGGTGACGTTCTGAGGAGTGAGTAAAGATGAGATATCTAGGAGTCCACCTGCCTCAAAAGAGCACTTGGTAAGCAGGAAGACCATTTATGTGTGGCTGACACTCAGTAAGCAAAAAGACCTGATGGAATCCTACTCTGGCATCTGGTCACCTCCCGCCATTCTTGAAGCCCTGGAGACAGGCACATCCTTTCTGGTAGAGGCTGCTCAGGTGAAAGTGGTCTCCCAAATCAGCACCACATAACTCCCACAATTGGCCATGACCGCATGAGAGATAGCAGTGTCTCCTCCTCAGACTACTGTGTATCCCCGGCCTTGACCTTGATCCTTCTCATATACACCTGCCCTTCCCCTGGCCACCCAGAAAAATAGTCTGCAGAGCCAACTGTGTTTTAGGCAGTGCTAACACTGTGATAACGCTGTGTTGACCTGACAGAACATCAGCTTCAGGGGCCTGAGCTAGGTTCTTACTGCGTAGGAAACATGAGTCCTTCCACTGTGACACTGACTTGAAGGGACATTATCCTCAAAGCACACCCACATCTGAGCCCTCTCTGAACTTCTACCCTTTCCCCGGGAAAACCAGCTTGACTCAGTAAAGAAAGTAGACACGGGCCAGAAAGTCACATGCACGGGGAACATATGTGTTTCCCAGACTTTCTCTCTTCTGATGCATTTTGGCTTTTCAGTTCTCTAGCCTAAGCTTTTGACTATAGCAAGAGGCTTCAGCTGCCTTGCTGTGCACCTGCCTGCTGTCATACTATGCACCTGCCAACGAAGTGACTGCTGGGAACAGGGCCAGGGTGCTAGGGCAAGAGAAGGCCTGCTTTGAAACCAAATTAGTCTACTGCTCTGGTGACTTGAGATTGTCACATGGGCTTCCAATCTCAGTTGGGGGTTTACCCTCTCCTCCTCCCACTCCCAAAACAAGCAAGCAAAAAAACCAATACCATGTGAACAACACCGGATGGACACAGACTCCTCGAAACATGACAATTTAATGCCTCCTGCATAAAAAAATTCAATGCCACTAAAAACCCTTTGCAGGCTCTCTCTCCTCTTGAGTGTATTATCTGAGTCTCCTACCAGTCATGTGCTCGAGGTCAGAGAAAGAGTCAAGAAATGGGACTGTGAGCCCTCCTTCCAATAGCTGACTTTTCCATGGCGGCTCCCAGCTTCCCTGTTCTGAGAACAAGCCTTTGATCCCATTCTCAAATGTTGGCCACAAGTGTTTTCACTTTCAAGTTTGGGACCTCTCCACCCTGCATAGATTTGTAATTTCTGGAACTGAGGTAAGGTATGGGATGGCATGTCTCTATAGATAAAATAAAGCCCCCTTAAAAACCAACAATTTAAGGAGCCAGAGAGATGGCTCAGCAATTGACAATGCTTGCTGCTCTTGCAGAGAGCTCAAGTTCAGTTCTGAGAATCCAGGAAAGGCGGCTCACAGCCACCTGTAACTCCCGCTCACTCTAAGGAATCTAACGCCCTCTTCTGGTCTCCATAAGCATTGCACTCATGTGCATATACACCCAGAGAGACAATACCAATACATATAATTTTTTTAAATTTGTTTTCTTTTACAAAAGCCAGCATTTAAGATGTGTGGCAGCAGATTTTGTACATAAATGACAAACTTGCATATTGTAACCTGAGTCTCAGGCCTCATTTCCTAACAGGCTGGCTCCCTGATCTTTTTGCTTGAGTTCCCACAATATTATTTCCACGGTTCACCCAAGCCTGATTCTGGCATCCAAAGTCCAACTCACAAATCCATATGCTCACAGGTTCCCACCCCCATCTCTTGCAAATGGAAATACCATGTGTCTGTCTTCATCCCATGTGTTTCTTCCCCTTTCTCATCCGCTTCCCAGCAGTCTCCAAAGCTCATCTACTCTTTAATCCTGAATGAGTGGAGGCCACCTGTCGACCTCATGTTACCCAGGGATCCATGCGCACAAGCACAATACGCACACACACATACCCATGAACCCCTGTTTTCATCGACAAATCCTTATTAGTTTTTTTTTTTTTGGCTGTGCATGTATACATCCTATTTGAGTGTACATGCATTGTAAAGCTAGAGGACCACTTTAGATGCTGTTCCTCAGGATGCCATCCATCTAACTTGTTAATTGAGGCAGTCTTTCAGGAGCCTAGAATTCACTCATTCAGCTAGGCTGATGGGCAGCAAACCTAGGAGGATCCACTCCCTTCCAGCTCCACATATAACCACACACCTTTCACACAGTAGGCACTTAACGGATCCAGCCACCCCCACCCCACCCCTAGCTCTGTGTTCTTCGCAGTCTCATCTCGAACCACCATAGAACTCCTCAACAGCCCTGGAATTCGACTCTAGATCTCAGTCAATTTGAGCTATTGTTCCTGATCACCATTGACAAAATAAAGTATGAGAAAAATCAAACAACATGCTATATTTCTGTTCATTTGCCCAACACATCTTGAGCATTCAACCTGTCCTGGGCTCTGAGCTTACACTAAAGGGAGAGAGACTCTGCATTAAACCCTCATGGGCACGCCTGCTGGACATACAGCTTAAAATTACAATCACAGCCAACAGAGAAGCACAGCTAAAAGGGAGAGGAGACATTGGAAGTCAGACCCTCCGGCTCTCCCTGGTCAGATCCCGAACCAGCTTCTCTGAGGTTCAAGTTCAGCCTTAGTTTGTCTGCAAGTTTGTGAATATCACCGGGATAAATCTCTCGGCACAGTTCCTGCCACCAAAAATTGCTGGGAAAATTAAGCGTTATGACTATTAGCCGATGTATCCCAGTAGCCGTTTAAATTACTGTAAAAAAAAAAAAAGGCACTGAGCCTTTTACTGCCAGGCAAAGGTTCTTTGGACAATATTTTATACTCTTAAGCACACTTAAAATTTTATTGACCCTCTGCAATATCCAAAATGCTATGCTAAATACTAAAGAGAAGTCAAAGATAGAAAAAAAAACACAGTTATTTGTTACTCTAGGGGAACTTAAAGTTTTGAAGAGGGGATACAAAATGGGTTTTGAAGGTCATACCTATGGACTTGTGGAAGGTGGGGGAAAACATCCCCAACCTCTCAGAATTGTTAGCATTCAAATCCCTGGATCCTAAGACTTTGATCACCTCTTTTGGAGATAAAAAACCAGGATGAGAGTAAATGAGGTCTTGGATCATTTGGGTAGCCATAAAAGCAACTGCATGTACTGTACCAAGAGGGGAGGGATGGGAAACACGCACAGGATACACAGAGCAGGATGGAGGCTAAAAGTGGAAACAGGGGAGATGGGAGATGCCGCAAGGTAGAAGCATAAAGAGAAAGGGAGGAGGACCGTGGAAGCAGCCTGGTGTGTGCCACTTGGCAATCTAGAACACTGAGCAAAGAAAAGCCCCAAAATGGCTGGCTAAGTAGACACAAGGACTATGAGGGTCAGAAGCAACCTCCTCGTTTCCTGCCACTGCTATCTAAAGCCATAAGGTTGGGGATCATTTGATACAGCAGCCATGGGGAACTCATACTCACTTGGACCAAAATCCATCCCTGTCCTTTGGTCTTTTGTTCCTGGTGGCTTTGTCTGGTTTTGTCCTGTTTAGTTCTCACTGTAGAGTTGAGGACGATCTTGAATGCCTTTTAAAATTTTTATTACATGTATGTATGTATGCAGGCATCCACACCATGGCTTGCATGGGGAGGTCAGAGGACAACCTGTGGGAGTCAGTTCTCTCCTTCTACTGTGTGAGTCACAGCAATCAATTAGCAGTAAGTGTCTTTACCTACAAAGCTATCTTGCTGGTACCGATGTTTGGTTTCTTTTGTTTGTTACCACTTGAACCATCAAAAAGAGACCACCAGGTTTCCCATTCACTTGGATGGTTCTGAGGTGATGTTAATGCTGTGTGGTTCAGTTCTCCCTAGCCCACTGTTACCCTACTCTGTGCAATAATGTGACCTCCATCACTCCTCTGTCCCACCTATACCAACTTTTAGTCCATGGTCCAGACTCTCCCCTCTTTTCACACAGCTCCCTCCCTCAGCTGTCCTCACAGCTGACATTAACCATTGAAAGAAAGCTCCCAGACAGCTGCTCTGGTCAAACGCTGATGCACCTGTCCTTCTGAGTATGAGCCGTGGCTCTTCCTTTGGGTAATGCTTTCTCTCCTTGCTCCATACACCACAGGCTCAGAGAAGACAGAGCAGACCTTTGTCCTCCCTCACCACTGTATCCCCCGAAATACAGTGTGAGGTGAACAGAGCCACTGGTGGAAGGGCATTACTACCATGAATTAGAAAGTGGAGGGGATGAAGTAAGCCATAAGACAGAAGGAAGGGGGGTTGCTGAACAGAATCACGACGATTTACTCCTGCCACTTAAAACAAAGTGGCTTGGCTTGCAGCACTTTGAAATTGAGAGGGCAAAGATAGCCATACACTTCTTCGGTGTGAGGACTCTTGAGGACCTAGCCCTGCGTCCCCAGGGTAAATACTTACTGTGCAGGTCTGGGGGGGTCACTAAAAGGTGGCCTTCAATATTTGTTTGATGGGTGAATGGGTAGAGAATGGATGGGTGTGTGGATGGATTTACTGGATTGGGTAGATGGGGTTGAGTGGATGAGTGGTGGAATCAGTCTATTTAGATAGACCGATAGACAGAAGACTGGATTGGATGGATGGATGGATGGATAAATGGATAATAATCAGTTAAATAAATACATAGTAAACAGGTGAATTAGAAATATTATAGTGGGGTTGGAGAGATGGCTCAGCGGTTAAGAGCACTGAGTGCTCTTCCAAAGGTCCTGAGTTCAAATCCCAGCAACCACATGGTGGCTCACAACCATCCATAATGAGATTTGATGCCCTCTTGTGGTGTGTCTGAAGATAGCTACAGTGTACTTACATATAATAAATAAATAAATCTTTAAAAAAAAGAAATATTATAGTGATATATGTTTTCATAATAATGTTTTTTTCTAATATTTAGTGCAGTCCTTTAGCTTGGCTTCTTAAGAGTAGAACTCACATAAACAGACCTCCCAACTCTTAAAAACTTGGTCATATAAGTTGTTTTGTTTAAAAAAAAAGTGTTCTTATCATGTAGCCCAGGCTTGCCTGGAACTTAAGATCCTCCTGCTTTGGCCTCTGGAGATTACAGACATGTACCACACCTAACCACATGCAAGCATTTCTTAAATAAAATAGTAATTCCGTTTACATCATTAATTCAAAGGCTTCCTGCCTCCTTAGTCCCCTACAGCCTAATTTTTATAGCCTTTAAACATGAGCAATAAAGCTAGTTTCCCGCTTCCTTTCTTCTTCCCTTCCCCCATACATAGACACACACTCCCTTGCTATCTCTCTAAGTCTCTCATGCCTTAAAAGTGACCCCTTTGATGGGACAGTCACTATAAACTGAGTCATGCTCCCTACCACCCAAAGCTGCCGGAGGAGCTCCACCTTCCCTTAGCAAGAAGCTGCTTCCACTGCCCCAGACCTCCTCCTCTAAAGCAGACTGGAGGCTCCTGAAGCAGCCAATCCAGGATGAGAACTCCCCCCATGCAGGACGTCCCAGGCACCCAGCTCGCAGCTGGCATTGCACATGACCATCAAGGCCCAGGCACAAATGGCACAACTCTGCAGAGGTTCGTCCCCCAGCATCGTGGGTATCCGCATCTGCTTCTCGGGGATATGCAGCAGAGAACAGCATGCAGAGTGACTAGTGAGAGAGAAGGCAGGGACAGGTGACAGGTTTCCAGAAGTTGCATTTAAAACCTCCTCAGTCTCTGACTGTCTCCAGTCGGCCCACAGGTTTTTTTGTTGTTGTTGTTGGGTTTTTGTCTTTTTTTTTTTTTTGGTTTTGGTTTTCTTTTCCTTCTCATCTAAGTGTCCTTATATCTGCCCCACTCAAAAAGCTCAGAGCCATATACTCGAGCATCTACAGACAGCAACATCATGTTTCTAACCAGGACTCTGGTGTAAACACAAGGTATAATAAGCTCCCTGACCTGGTACGACGGTCACTCTGCAGAGAAGTTTGGGGCCACAAGCCAAGGGTACCCACAAACGGTGTTTCATATCATGCCCCCCCCTCAATCCCCAGGAGACAGAAACACAAGTCAGGACATTCTACTTATGTTTGAATTTCCAAAGAGCTGGGTGAGGGAAGATCTGCAGGATCCACTCATGAAACTGACACATTTACAAAGTCCAAGGTCACTGGACTGATTAGCCAAGGTCATTAGCACACGAAAATATGTGTTCTATTGTATTTAAGGGTTCCTATTGGGGGAAAAAAGTAAAAACAGTAACACAATACAGTAGATACTTAGCATTTGATACCAGCTCCATTTTTTCCATTCAGTCCCAGACAAATTAGACATTTTAGAGTGTATGTTTACTTGGTTGGAATGCTCTCCAGGGTAGCCCATACTGGACTTCAAGTAAAAGTTAGAACCTGCAGACATGAGTAGAGAGACATGAGTTCTAGTCCCCAACATCCATGTAAATGCTAACCAGGCATGGCAGCCACCTATAAACCCATCAATACGAACTCAGGGGATCCCCCTAAGTATATTGGGTAGGGAGGCCGGCCAGAACCAGTGTGCTCTGGGGTTCAGCAAGAGTCCGTGCCACAATATGTAAAATGGAGGATAATCAAAGAAGCACTTGATGCTGACTTCCAGCCTCCATGTGCACGCACACACACATTCCCATCTACCCACAGACACACGTATGTGCACTCATGCCAACATGCAAACTACACATACGCACACTCGCTACACACATAAAACAGACACGTTTCTACAAAGAACTTACAGGTCATCACACAACTTGAGAGGGAGGTAGGGGGACAAAATGGAACAAACACCAGACCGTCCTCGGGTGCATGTCACGTCCGCCCCTATGAAGTCCCCTCTTACACTACTTGATATCATCCCATCATCCCCATCCTTCCCAGCTGAGAACACGGCTGTGTAACCTCCCACAAGCTCGGCTCTCAGCCTTGCTCACGGCTGCGTGAAGGTTCCCCACATTCTGACTGGGCTGCAACAGTCTGCCTGTCTTCAAAGTTCGAGCAAAGAGCCTTTTGTGACATTAACGTTACTGACAAGCTGGGTTCTAGCCTTTAGGAAAGGAGAAGGTCCCCCTCTCATCCCCGCCCGACATACAGTACCTTGTTTAAGGCCAAGTTCAAAAACACCCAGGGCAAATGTGGCTCCTATCAACACAGCTGCTCATAATGAAGGAATCAGTAAGGGAGTGAGGGAACACCATTGTTATCGTAGAGTCAGTCCAAAGCCTCGCTTAATAAAGACTTGCTATTAAGGAATAAAAACAAAGACGTCTATTCTTATCAAACCAAGCGACAAGGATACAGCATGCCTCCCAGCCATGCTGGAGTGGCATCGTGGCCCTGAAGCCAGGCTTTTAACCTAGGGTATGCCTTTTTTTTTTTAAACTAACCTCCTCTTTGGTTTCCAGTGTATTCTATATCCCCAAAGCTGTGGCTCCCTCCTGGGAGGAGAGCTACACCTCATTCGCTTACCTGAGCCCCCTTCAACAGCACTTGAAAACAGTGATATAGATAAACACCTAACACTGCACCCCCCCCATGCACGCACCCTGCAACCATCCCCATGCAAAGAAAAAACCCAGTAATCATCTGCCTAACTCTGCAAGATCCTAAGCAACTAGATTGCCAGAGACCAGAAAAGCCAGAAAACAAAATCAACGTATCATTAAAAGATTGAGCTTGTCAACTGGCTAGGAAGTTTCAGAGAGATGTTGCCTGATAAATATTCACAGAGAAATTTGTTTACAGGGTTTCTCCAGCACCCGGGAGACCGAAAAGAATCTTGATTTTTGCTGTAGAAAGGGAATTTGGGGGGGGGAGAGACAACGACCCACAAATAGAAACCACCTGATCGGTCAGGAAGATGTGTAGAGTCCATCTACCGTGTCCTGTGGATATCAGTCGCTTCGCAAGGCATCTCTGTCCCAAGCTGCCAAATTTGCTTGTATCAGGCAGGGAATTGAGGGAGATGCTAACAGCAGATAAAGGGGCTTTCTGTCTCTACTCACAGCCCCAGGTCAGGACCCCACTGGGAAGACTTGGGTCACACAGACAGTAGAGTATCCTGTGGAGGTATTGTCCCCACCCCACCCCCACCCCTGACAGCAGCTGCCAGAAGACTGACCCAGGAGACCCTGGGCTAAAAGGGACTCTGGCCAACTGTGTTCTTAACGGCCCGTGGTACACTAGCTGGCATTCCCATACAGCAGGGCTGTTCAGGATTATTTCTAAAACGGTTAGGGCCAGTTGGGAAGTCCACACCAAATTCTAGGAAGCTTCCAGGTCCAGGGCATCACAGGTTTCCCCGTTTCCCCTTGTCGCTTAGGCACACTCTCCTAGGGCATGGTACCAAGACTTCCAGGGAGATCACCTGCTGCCAAGGTGCCTGTCCCAGACCTTGGCTCCGCAAGTCTGCTGAACGAACACACACACACACACACACACACACACATATGCCCTCTCTGGGCCATCCACATCCACATCCACATCCACTCTCGGGCAAAGTTAAGTCCCCGGGCCCAGGTAGCCCCAGAGTCCTCACCTTTGGAGAAAAGGGCAGCTAGGCTGATGAGCACTGGAGACCAGAGGTACCACAGCGTCCCCATCTCAGATGGGCACATGCTGGAGACTCGGAGCGCGGGTCCTCTGCTCCTTCGTGGTGTCCTCTGACTGAAGAAGGGATGTCGCCAGATCCCCAGACAAGAGAAGCTGAGTTGGATGACCAAGACGCATCTGGCTAGGGACCCGAGCAGCAGGGCCGCCCTGTGCCGGGTCCCCACAGGTCCATAGCCAGGCCGCTCAGGCTTCGGGGTCCCGCAGCGCAGGCCGAGGCTCACCTCAGTGTTTCGACTGCGCTGAGAACTGGCTCCTGTATTGAATTTCACTCCACAAGGGGGGTCTCTGGTGTTGTGTCCCCAAGCACGGAGAGCGCTCTGAGGACTCTGGCTGGGAGGCTGCGGTGGGCTAGCGCGCGGGGGCGGCTGCGGGGCTGTGAGGTTGCGGGGCCCGGGGCGCGGGCAGAGGCGGCGCGGGGGTCCCCGGGCGAGTGGCCAGGCGCGCGTGGGGACCCGGGGCGCGTAGCCTCGCCGCCCCCATCCCGCGCCACGGGGCTTCGGCGCGCGCGCTCCGCCGCCCAAAGTTTGCGGGGCGCTGCGGCTCCACCCCAGCCCGCCCCGGCTCCCCACGCGCGCCCGGCGCACGGCCGGCTCCGGAGACGCGCGGCGCTCGGGGAGGAGGGCGAGCGGCGCGCGGACGAGGAGGCGCGGGCCCGGGGCGGCTGCATCCGAGCGCACCCAGAGCAGCGTGCCCAGGCGGGCTGGGGCTGTTGCTTCCTAATTTCTCTCTCTCTCTTCCTCTCTCCCTCTCTCTCTCTCTGTCTCTCTCTCTTTTTAAGCCCCACCCTTCTGGAGTGACAGCTGTGAGCCCCAATCCGCAAAGTAGGTCCCACCTTCCTGGTTGCGGGGCGCCTAGCCTCGCGGTCGCCCTCTCTATGTGCTCGAATAGGAGGCAGATGCTCAAAGGAGGTTATGGACACCCCGCAAGCCCCGGGGAGCGCGCACGAGGACCCGCGTGGATGTCCACGCTCACAACAAGTGTGGAAAGGCCATCAGCCCTGCCTTCTTAAAGCCTTCGGTTGTAGGCGGCTGGACAGCTCAGGACCCCTAACAGAAGCTTTAAGGTTCCCGGTGATCTCTAGTTGTGACCCTGGGATCCCAAACCGGCCCCCAAATTCCTGCCCCTGAAAGATTTCCATCCTGGCTCCCCGCTGGCCTTTGGGCATCAGGGAATTGGCAATAGGGAAGATATTTCATTGAAAGGGTAATAGGTACAGCCCTCCACTCATGCCTTCCAGGGTCTCTAAGGCAAACTCACACCAAGATACACAATTCCCATGCTAGGGTCCTGAGCCCTCCGCACGGCTCCGCGGAGCCTTGGAAACAAGCAGATTCTGTGGGGATTCAGAGAGGAAACCCAGCGTCAGTCCAATGGGTGAATTCACTTCTGCGGATAAAAAAAATGGATTGGGTTAGTTAATTCTCTTCATGGTGTGACAAAAAACTTAACAAGAGTAACTTAAAGAAAAGAGAGTCCGTTTGGGCTCACGGGCAGAGAGGGTATGTGATGAGTTGGTTAGTTTTTGCCCAGTTGACATGAGCCAGAGTCATCTGGGAAAAAGAAACCTCAGCGGTCGACATGCCGCCATCAGATTGCCATGTAGAGAACCAGTGGGTGTTTTAATGATTGCTGTGGGAGGAGCCCCTGGAGGCGGTACCGCCCCTGGGCAGGTGGTCTGAGTTGTATAAGAAAGGAAAACTACAAAGGCCAGGGAGAGCAAGTCAATAGGCAGCACTCCTCCACCGCTTCCCTGGTCTGTTCCCGCCTCCGGATTCCTACTCTAACTTCCCTCCATGATGGATTTAAACTGTAGGATGAAACCGACCTGCTCCTCTCCAAGTTGCCTTTGATCTTTATTTTTATCATAGCAAGAGCAGCACAGCCACAAAGAGCAGTGAGGCAGGCAGCTGGTCACATGGCATCTGTAGTCTGGAGATGAGAGCCGGGGCTCCGGGCTGGTTCTCAGCATCCTTTGTATTCAGTCCAGGACCTCCACCCATCCACGGTAGCACCCACATTCAGGATGAATCTAGTGTTAAACCTTTGTGGGAACACCCAGAGGTGTGACTTCACGGCGACTCTTAACCTAGGACATGATTAACTATCGCAGGACTCACAGATGCTACAAAACCATCCCCAGCTTTAAGCATTTTCAGCTCCCTGGCTTCCAAGGAAGATCAGAGGAGGCAGGGCTGTTCTGCCAAAAACAGCCCAAAAGCCTCTGTCTTTCTGGGTATCCTCATCTTCGGAGTGCCCCCTTCTGCTTTGTCCTGTGTGCCTTTCTGACGTTCTCTCTCTCTCTCTCTCTCTCTCTCTCTCTCTCTCTCTCTCTCTCTCTCTCTCTCTCTCCACACACACACACACACACATTTTCTGTTTTCTATAAACTTTACAGAGTTGGGGATGCAAAGAATCTGGTTGAAATGACTGCTGTGCCTATCCCTAAAGCTGATGTAGCGACTCCAGGTGGGACTACAAGTGGAACTCCAGGCTGCCTTACTGACCCATTCCCTGACTGATGGAGGAAACTGGGGTTTCATCGCTGGCACACATTTCTCTGAGTGACCCCTCACATCTAACCAAGCTTCCCCCTAATTTCTCAGTGGCTGATCCAATTGTGTGTATTCACGTATATTTTTAAAGGTTTATTTATATTTATGTTGTGTATGTGAGTGCTTTGCCAACATGTATGCAAATACAGTGTGTGTGTGTGTGTGTGTGTGTGTGTGTGTGTGTGTGTGTGTGTGCAGTAACCACAGAGACGAGGAGAGGCCAATCCCCTGGAACTGGCGTTACAGACAGTTCTGAGTCGCCACCTGAGTGCTGGGAATTGAATTTCTGTTCACTGCGAGAGCAGCTGATATCTTAAACACTGAGCCATCTCTCTAGATCCCCAAGTCTATTTTGTTTTATACATTTTGATTTTTGCAGTCCTGGCTGTCCTGGAACTTGTTCTGTAGACCAGGCTGTCCTCGAACTCAAAGATCCCCCTCCTCCCCCCCCCCCCGCCCAGTACTGGGATTAAAAGCATGCATCCACTACTGGCCATCTCAAGTCCATTTTTAGGACAATCCTTAAATTTATCTCCTAGAAGTTAATGGCCTCTATTTTTTATTTTAAAAATGACTTTACTTTTTTTTTCTCTAAATCGTTGCATCTCCCCCCGCCCCCACCCCGAATTGCAAGCAGCAGGCGACTCTTTTAAAGTATATCACCGCACAAGGCTTCTCTATGTCCTTAAGATCAAAGAGTCCAGCCGCTGCCTGGAATTTCTTCATCATACGTAGTTATCTGGCAAACATTCTCTCTGTTCAAACTGTGCAGACCCATCGAGTGGCTAAAATAAGAGGTAAGAACGACTCCCCCTCCAACTCTCTTCACGGGGCTGGTGGAATGTGTGCGCCCACTCCTCTGCAGGCAATTAGCAGAGCTAATGGTGGGGGAGCCATTCCTGAGGAAGGCCTGCAAGGAGCATTCATGGCTGCCTGCCAGGTCCTTGGCTGCAGCCTGGTGCCAGAGGGACCCCTTCCTATTGGATCCACCAGCGCTGTCGCTCTCAACGGCCAGAAGTGTGTTCTCCTCCAAGAATATGTGTTTCATCTGCAAAGCTATAAGTCAATTGGAAGCCAAACTCTGCCAATGATTAAATAGCATTAACTTGTTCACGCTGAGTATGCGAAGCTCGAGGCTGGGGTGGGAGGTGGGGGGGGCGGGGGCTCGCCATTTTACAGAAAGACCATCCTCCAGCCAGTTTAAAGAAATGCCAGCTATGTCCGAGGTCTGGTAAAGACAGCAAGGAGGCTGGGTTCCCAAGCCTCTTGGTGAATGTCCACAGTTGCACGTACTTGTGCCCATTTTGTGCATGAAGACATTATAGACACAAGAGACCACACTACATAAGGCTGAATCCCACTCCCTCCATCCTTCCGATGATGCGAGGAGAAACTCAGACGAGGGCCACGGTGAGGCATCCTTTGAGCAACTCAAGTGTGTTTATTTCAAAATGGCATAGCTCAATGGTAAGCATTGTGCTTGTATAGCACGCGTGAGGGTTCAGTTCGCAACACAAGGGAAAGTAAGGTGAAATGAAGTAAAACGTAGAGGGCTTGCCTTTCCGTGCAAAGTGCAGTTCCTAGCTGGAATTCACTCACAAATTTGACATTATTAATATTTGTGCTTTCACACACACACACACCTCTTCTTCCTTCAAGCCGTGTCTCTTTTTGAAATTAAGTTCTGTCGGTTTCGGAAGCATGGGAAATTCTAAATCGCAAACTGGCACCAAAGAGCCCTGGAATGGGCAGTCACATGCCCCCCAAACTTTCTTTTTAAATATAACTCCCCAAATCTCAATCAGGGACAGATCAGCCCCATGACCTCTTTGGGGAGCAGAGACAGCAGCCATGAGGTACACTGCACTCCAGAGAGGGTGCTATGTGTGGGGGGGGGGTGTAGGGGGAGTCCTTCCTGTCCATCTGTCACTCAGTCCTTCCCAGCACTCAGGTGACTGAACTTTGCAACTGACTGACTGGATTTGAGAGCAGGTGCCAGAGATCTCCACTATGTCAAGGCGGCCAAATGGCCACCTGTAGCTCTCCACACTACACCTGCCCTGCTATGGAACTTGTTCAAGAAGCCGCGGCTGTTGTAGGCTGGTGGCGCCCCCTTGAGGCTGCAGCCCAGCATGGATTCTTAAGAGCCTTTGCCTGCTACAAGAAAATTTGACAGGATCGTGGGAGCGTCCCCATAATCCTCCATTCTTCCCAGTGGCTGTGCTCAGATCAACATTGTTCTTGACTCTCTTCTGTCTGTCCCTGACTCACTCCTCCCAGGGCTCCGGGATGTTTGAGATGTCTCTCGTGGCCCTTTAAGTGATCAGAGCATTGGCCTCTGATCCCCGTCCCATGCTGATTTCCAGAACAGAGCAGAAAGTCAGATTCCAAACAATCTCCCCGCGCTCATGTGCAGGACCACTTAGATAAATCCTGCTTCCTGCCACTGAAGGCTTGATGAGGTAAGGATTCTCTCAGGTGGTTGGCATGGCAAGTCTGCTGTCCAAAATCCACCTGAGCTTTCCAGTTGTCCCCCAAGTCTCTGACAGAAACTATCTATGTGCCCCCCTGAAACTGGCTGTTCCTGTCTGTTAGAGAGCCACATAACGGCGTAGCCTTCATGAGGTGACATGTGCCTAGACCCGAGCATGCCGGTGGGAGATTATATGTGGTTTTCAAGTGGAGTCCAAGACACCTCTGGGTGACCTTCCAACCTTGCTATTCTTCCTGAAGGTTCCAGCTCAATGCAGGGAGACAACCCCTCCCCCAGATTCTTATTTTATCCCAAAGTCTGTGTTTGCTTGGCACACGTGTCGATCAATATGAGATGAAGCCAATGTGATTCCATATGGCAGTAACCACGCGGGGGCTCCCTGGATGGCAAGAGATGAGATGGAATCGTGTTCAGTTGGGAAGACTTGGAGTTAGTGTACCATGATGGTGTATTATATGCCTTGCCCACAGAAAAAGAGAATTAGAGGGTTCCTGTCATGATATCCTTTGAGAGTGACACGACGGCAGGTTTTGCTGGCACTAGCAGAGGAACCCTAATTCTTTTTGTCCTCAAATTCTAACTTACTCTCTCTGATCTTTTTAGTCTCTGACATAAGACTGACCAGCTCTCTCCAAACAAGTGATGCACTTCCACAAGGGTCCCACGCTGGCTACTGTTGTACTGACGGGCTCAGGAGTCTGGCTGATCCTAGGATGTGTGTTTGTCAGAGTGTCATTTTGATGTCTGAAGCCAACAAGCCCGTTTGGAGAGTTTACCTCCTCTGTGAGGCTGGAATGGAAATTTTGCAAGCTTGGGGGCTGGAGCTGGGCTACCTTCTGTGAAGCTCTCTGTCAGCATGGAGGAGCTAGGAGGTCAGCCAAAGCCCGGCTTTCCCAGAACAAGACAGCAGCTGCTGTTTCTCCAGCCAGTCCGTCACAAGCACCAGCGAACCCTGACACTCGGAGGAGGCCTGAGCCACAATCCCGTAATGAGGCCAACAGTTGACATGAGTCGGAAGGATCAATTCGTTTCCCTGGCTAAGCATTCAAATGGCTTGATTTCTTTTGTTTGTTCAAAAATCAAATCTTCTAATGGGCCTGAAAGGCTTCGTGCTTTGGGGGAGATCTCACGACCTAGCATGCAAGGCAGGCTTACCAGAATGCAAAACTACCCCCTCATCCACATCCTTACATCAAAAAAAAAATATCACTTATGAGATGGATATGCAGGGAGTTAATCCTGCCCTGAAGGAAACCTTAACTGGCCACAAAGAGGGAAGTTCCAGCCACCGATTTGTGAGTGTCTAACATCAAAGGCTACTACTGTAAACACACCACGTTGTGGTCATTCACAGTGTGAGACTCTGAGTATAGTTCCCATGGCCCAATTTGGAGTGACTTAAAGGAGCTTCTTGGGAATGAACATATTGACATGATAAGGCTGAAGGTAGTTCTCACTTAAAGGGACTCCATGTGTTGCTTAGCACAAGCCTTCCAACGCCACCAAGTTAATAACAGGGTTTTTTCAACTTCCCTGTAGAAAGCTGTCTCCCCGGAACAGTGTAAATCTAAGTGAGGTATCAGGATGGAATGGTAAGGATGCATCTGGTTGACCACTTATTCAGCACCGAACCATCACGTCACTCAAAGTCAGGATGGCCCCACCTACACAGACATATACTTGTCTCCAGGAACAGTCTATCAAGTCTGCGCCAGCTTGTCAGTTTATTACAAGGTCTGTGTTTGCTTGGCGCTTAAGCCGATCAATATGGGAGGCTTCCAGTGTGATTCCACACAGTCAGTTGCTTGTAAACTCCAACTTGACTTGCCACTCGAGTGACGTCAGTCTCAGCAGAAAAACAAAAAGTGACTGGGAAGGAAAGACATGCTCCCAGAGTTCTCTGGGTCTGAAAATAAAATAGATTTGCAGTGACCGAGTGGTATTGCAACTGATGTGTGACTTCTCTTAGTGGGGACAAGGACAAGCATCCATTCACCCCAGATAGGGTGTGCTGATGTCAGAAATGATTCTGCCCAAGACGGACTTGCTTGGGGATCCGTGCGTTTACTGTGGTTACCTTCAAGAGCAAGCTTGACCCAGGTTGTTGCATCCGCGCAAAGCAGAAGCAACAATTCCCAAATTAGAATCATGAGAGCTCCCATACAGCTTGTAGATCTGAGAGTCGCCCACCTCAGCCCCACCCCAGTCCCACCCCCACCCCCAGCCATAGGTCATCACTTGCGTGCCCTCTGGGAAGACACCTCCTAGTTCTTGTGACTTTCCTGTGACTTGTGGGAGCCTTCTGCTTCCTTCCACGGTGAACTATTTCCATCTGGACACAATAACTACACTACACTTGCTTGTGTGGGAGGGATTAGAAGAGATAATTTAAACATTTCCCCCCCACATTAAAAGAAATTAAAAATTAAAAATAAAAAAGAGCTCCAGGTCTTCGTCACTATTGTTATTGTTATTTTAATCGTACCAAGGTTGTGAGGGGCCAAGCGGGTGGGAGGGGCCATTATGTCATCCATTGCCTTTGGCACAGCTGGAGAACACAGCTGTCCTTCTCCGTGGGTCCAGGGCACACAGATGGCTTGGGCAGAGGCAGCAGGTGCGGCGATGGGGTACATCAGTGGGCCTGCAGTGGCTCCTAGTGGTAGCATTTGGTAGTTCAGGCACCTGCTTTCCCTCCCAGGGAACAAACAGTAACATCTGTCATAACAAACATATGCTCTCCAATGCTTCCCTTAGTCAAGTGATACATTTATTTAAAAAAAAAACTGCAAAGGTTTCTCACCATCTCACCTGAGGGAACAGAGGTAACCAAGGCTAAAAAGATTATGGAAACCCTGGATCTGGGCCCATGGAGGGACAAAAAGGTCTTTACCCCTAAACAATATGCAGGCACACTGCTCATGGATATTTACCTCGAGGACCCTATGTCAATATATCCTATATGCTTACACATCAATGTTCACTGCCGCACTATTCACAGTGGCCAAGATCTGTAAGCAATACAACGGAAGAACGGATGAGGGAAATGTTTATACATGCAATAGAATTTTATTCGGCCCTACCGAACACGGAAATTGTGCTATTTGCAAGAAATGGAAGCAACTAGAGAAAAATCAAACTGAGTAGCCTAAGCCAATCTTAGACAAATAAGACATGTTTTCTCTCTATTATGGTTCCTGGATTTCGTATAGTCACATAAAGCCATGTGTGTCAACGCTGAAGGAGAGTGGAAGTGAAATTGTCTAGGGGACAATAAAAGAACAGAAGGGTCAAGACTGGGGAGGGGTGTTTGGGAGAGGGTTGGAGATGAGATCACGATACACAAAATAGCTCTAAGAATGTTTTTAAAAGATAAAAGCCTCATGGAGGTGATTTGAATTTCTTTCAAGTTTGCCCACGTGGGAGCTGAAATTTAGTTGTTCATTGACTATTTTTGCATCACAACAAGAAGTCGCAAGAACTAGGAGGTGTCCTCCCAGAGGGCATGTCAGTGGGGGCAGGGGTGGGGGCAGGAGTGGGACTGAGGTGGGCCTAGGACTAGGGGTGGAGCTGGAGTGAGCCTGGGGCTGGGAGTGTTGCTGGGGTGGGGCAGGGTGAGGGTGGAGCCGAGGCTGGGGGGGTGTCAGATGGGCTGGGGCTGAGGCTGGGGTTGAGGCTGAGGATAGGGATGGGCCTAGGGTGGGAGTGGGACTGGCTTGGGGGTGGGTTGGGGTGGGGCTGGAGGAAGGGATAGGGTGGGACTGGGGAAGGGGTTCAGGATGGGACTGGGGGTAGGGCTGGGTTGGGATGGGGATGGCTACTCTCTGGTCTACAAGTTGCACAAGGAGCTCTCATGATTCTGATTCGGAAGTTGTTGCTTATGCTTAGCATTGATACAACAACTTTATAGTTGCATAGATGCGAAGCAACTAAGGACTTGCAAAGGGTGCAGGGCCGGCACTACTCTTTATTGCATAGGTCACTCAAATGAATGAAGCAAAGAGCTGCTTCCTGGAGCCCTCTTTTCACAAAAACCTCACCCACTGGGAGAGACCAGGGGGGTGTCTCCTTAAAAAAGATACTAGTTCCACTGGTGAGGGCTCCTCCCCATGACCTCACCCGCTTCCAAAGGTCTCTCTTGATGCCCTCCTACTTGAGGTGGCAATACCCACATGTGAATTTAGGGGAGACACGTATTAAGCCAATGGCACCTACTCTCCGGCATCAACAGGGTTGGGGGACTGAAATCATGGCGGAAGAAAGACTCAACACAGGGACTGTGGGGGGTGTTAAAGACTGTCCCAGATGTGTGTAAGTTTGCATGTGAGGTTCAGGTGACAGAGATCTGTCTGATGAAGATGAGGGTTAAGGCTACTGACTATGGCTAGTTAGAACAGAATCTTGGAGCTCTGGGAGACCACTGAAAAGCAGATGAGAAGCCCAGATGTCCTTCTTGCCACCTTTGGTGAAAAGACAGCCTCACAAGGTCACATTGGGACTTCCTGTCAAAACTGGCCCTTCCTGGTCATCATTTCCAGTTTGATCTGCAAGCGGCTACTTGTGTCTGGCTGTTATCCAGCTGTGTGTTTTAAATGAACCAGAATCCAAGCTGTTGGGTTTTTCTTTCTTTTTTTTTTTTCCTTTCTTCTTCATTTTCTTTATCTTTGAATCTGGCATTCCTAGAGGGGAAACTACTTTGGAAATAAATTTGGAAAATTCCATTTTGAGAAAAATCTGTGCTTCGAGTATACATATTTAGCAAATATTTTTCAAACGCTTTACAAAATCAGCCTTCGGAAGTTCCCATATTGGCTGAAGTTTATGAGCCAGCAAAGCTAGGGTTAACCGCGCATGCTCACACCTGGAACACAGGCTGGCAATAAGTGAGGAAAGAAGAAAATGCCTGTGCATTCAGGGTTTGGGAAATGTATGTTTTCCTCTTTCTTGTGCTCAATCTGAGCGCTGGCCCTTCTGAGCTGATGTCTGACTTGGTAGGATTGTTAACTAAACTTACTTTGCTTCTCCATGTCTCCAGTGCTCTTATTAGGGGACAGAGAGGGTTAGATGGAAAGGTTGTCAGCCACCGTGGGACCCATGTCACCTCATTCCCTGAGCCATGAATCACCTCTGTCTCCACACACCTCACTAGGAGAAATCTGCAGTGAGTTGAGTCCTCATAACAGAAAATAAACTACTTATTGTTGTCTCTCCTCATAGTGGGGATTCTGTATCTGCTTTGGATATAGTATTTTGGGAAATGTAAATCACGGGGAGGGGCAGGGTCCAGAGAAAGATCTGTTGGTAAAGTAATTACCTTAAAAGCACAAGGACCAGAGTTAAATCCCCATGGACTTACACACACACACAGAGAGATATACACATACATACACACATACTCACAGATATATACACATATACATACACACACATACAGACACAGAGACGCACACAGATACAGATACACACACACACACACAAGCTTGATGTGATGGCATATGTTTATAATCCCACTATTGGTAAGGGAGAGATGGGTAGATTTTTTAGGGGGTCACCGGTCAGCCAGCCTGGCCTATCTGGTGAGTTCCAGGCCATCAAGAGACCTTGTCTCAATTAACAAGGCAGACAGTGCCAAAGGGATGACAACTGAGCCCACCCTACTCCACACACATGTGAACACTCACACACGTGGGCACTCACACTCACAAAAGAACAACGTAAATCAGACTTGATAATTCCTCAGCCCCAAAGCTTCCCAGGCTGCTTGGCTTTCTCTATGAAAAGCCAGAATTCTTGACAATGCTCTACAAGGCTGTGTGACCGCCATGCACATCCCTGCCCAGAGTACTGCTTCCGACACAGCCTTGTTCAGGACACACAGCCTTTGCATAGACAGTTTCCTGTGCTAGGAACACCATTCGGTCAGACACCTCTGGGGTTCATTCATTTCCTGAAAGCCTTGGTTGAACACGCCTCGTTACAAATGCCTCCTGGTGATGTGCTAAATAACTGCTTTCATCTTGTACTGCCTAATCCTGGGTTGAATTTCCTAACAGGAACCAGCGCTATTAAATGCAGATGTGTGTGTGTGTGTGTGTGTGTGTGTGTGTCCTCAACGATCTGGGATCTCAGGTAACCCCCAAATCGAGCTTTTGTCTTTTGCATTGACAGCTCTGCTCTATGTGCTCAGAGCACCACAGAACAATGCTCTTCTAAAATGAGTTAAGGAATGATTGGGGCTGGTCCCTCTTCCCACTGCCTTGACTCACTCAGTCTGAGCAGGCAGGTTGCCTGTGCCAGAGCAACCTGTGTTCCTTCTGCTATTATGTAGCTACTGTCTCTTGGGAGAACAATTGTCCAATTTATTGAAGAGAACGATACTTCCAAGCCTGAGGTTAAGTCCATCAAACCCCTTGTATCTGATATCTCTGAGGGGAAACTGAGGAAGGGAGATGTGTGTGTGTGTGTGTGTGTGTGTGTGTGTGTGTGTGTGTGTGTGTGTGTGTTAATTACTTTTGAGTATCTGTGACCAAAATCTGGGATGGAAAAACTTCAGGTTGAAATGATTTGTTTTGGTCCCTGGATTGAAAGGGTTCCATTCACAGACCTCAGCTCCTTTGGTTCCCGGCCCGTGGTGAGGCAGAAAAGCATGGTGGACTTAACAGGACAGAAAATGAGAGAGATGGCCCTAATGGCAGGGACAGATGGCAGAGGAAGGAAAGGAATGGTGACATTTCCTGTCACCCAGGCTGATCAGAAACTCACCATGTAGCCCAACCTGGTCTTAAACTCATAAGCAATCCCCCTGTCTCAGCCACCCTAGCACCAGAATCAAGTCCTGAGCTCCCAGGCCCAGCTCACTAAGTCAGTTCCTGGATAGACTCAGCATTAAGTACCCTTGGCCTCAGCTGCTCTGGTTTTGAGTTCCCTTGAGTGACATAAAAACAAACCCCACAGAAGCATGCTTGTGGGACAGACAGCAACGGCAAAGGGGAGGGGGCGTCTGAAGGGAGGGAGAGCCAAGATCTCTGTGATTAGGAGTCACTTGATCCCAGGACTGGTGCCCCGTGCCCATCACAGCCAGGTGAGTCTCCCTCCACAACTTCCTGCCGCTTGGCTCTTCTGTAAACACCCCAGCAACGCGGGCGGCGGCGCGTCTGACACTCAGCCTTGAACTTGGAGGTGTAACGAGCTGAGCAACTGAGTACAAACTCGGAAAATGTGCGACGCCGACACCGACACTGAAGACGATGAAGGCAGGGCTTACAGCCCCGTCAGCATTTCTCAACTGCGCAAGGAAATGAGGACTCAGCAACCAAAGACACACACCTGCCGCCCCTCATCGCGGAGAAGACGCAAAAACCTAAAGTGTCTGTTCCTTTTCCAGATCTCGGCATCTTTTATGCAGGGGGGGCGGGGGGGGAAGAGAGAAAGAAACTTTAATAGCAGCAAAAAAAAAAAAAAAAACCCTAAGGTTCTTATTTCCAGTTTCAGGATGAGTTCTTTAACAGGTTGGGACTGGAGCTCTGGCTTCCTGGATGAGCAATTATGGTGTTCACTTCCCACCCACCCCACCCCCACCCCCACCCGAGCCAATTCAACACCATGCTTTGAAAACCCAAGCTAGCTTTGACCTTGCACAAGCCCAGTCAGCTATATCCAGAGGGAGCCGGATGGGGAAAAGCACAGTTTGGTAAAACGCATTTCCATCCTGGTAGAAAACCCATAGTAACCTTCACTCTCTTCCTGACTTCTTGCTCCGTGCTGGGAGTCACTCAGAACATCCTTGGCAAGTGGACTAACAGCCCAGTGAGCTGCGTAGTATTGTGCTCTATATAATTCGGAGAAATAGGAACGCAAAGAGGCTCGGGGAGAGTAAGTAGCACAGCTCTTAATCCAACCAGCGTGAGGCTTCTCTCTAGGTCCCTTGTTTGTATTGCTTCGACATGGAGTTGGGAAATGACCAGCTTTGGGGAATCTCAAAGCAAGTAAGCGTGAATGTGAGCAATCTCCAACAGGACTCTGTATTGGGATTTAGCTAGGAAGGGGTGGAGTCTGAGGGCTCTGATGTCATCCATGGGTGCGTCCCTTGATGGAACCAAGATATAGATACCATCATACAGGGGCTGGTAAGAAGCAGGGGGTAGGGCTTAGCTATGGTAAGCAGATCACCAAGGGGTGCGAGTGAAGGGGCGTGTCTCAAAACAAACAAAACTATGGATCAGAGAGTTAAGATACTTGCTGGCTAAGCCTGAGGACCTAAGTTCAAGCCCTGGGACCCAAATCCTGGCAGAAGGAGAACAGACTCTCATAACTTGTCTGATCTCCACACATGCACTATGGCACATGAGGGTTTCATACAACTAAGTACATTTTTTATGCAATTAAAATAAACATTGCCAACAGCCGGGCAGTGGTGGCGCACGCCTTTAATCCCAGCACTTGGGAGGCAGAGGCAGGCGGATTTCTGAGTTCGAGGCCAGCCTGGTCTACAAAGTGAGTTCCAGGACAGCCAGGGCTACACAGAGAAACCCTGTCTCGAAAAACCAAAAACAAAACAAACAAAAAAATAAATAAATAAACATTGCCAGCAGTGATAGTGCATGCCTTTAATCCCAGAATTTAGGAGGGGGAGACAGGCAGCGACTCTGAGTTTTAGGCCAGCCTGGTCTACAGAGCGAGTTCCACATTAGCCAGGGCTACACCGTGAAACCCTGTGTCAAAAATAAATAAATAAAAATAAAAAACCAAGAATTAATGAATAGTAAACAATTGGTTCTATCCAGTTGTCCATCCCCTTATGCTTCAAATATCTGCCTTTATCCGACTAATGGATGGCCTATGTCCTCCAACGATTGGCAAAGGGACCCACCAACTGCATTCTTCTCAATGTGGCCTTCACACCCCACCCCAGGGGGTTTCTGCCAGTATTCATGTGTCTAAATAGATATCCCTCACTTGTCACCAGCACAGTGGCCAGGTAACACAAGGTGACATTTGGAGTCCACGTGGCTTGCTGGAACCCAGAGGCTTTATGTGCTGATGGTCTTGGGCAGAGACAGATCCCAGGGAAAGGACCACAACTGAGTGTCCCAAGGAGGAGTCCTAACAGCAGGGCCCTCGGCTGAGACCCATGAGCTTACAGAGTTCTCCTGTATCCACCAACGTATCACTGTGGCTTCTAAATGCTCCCCAAACATAGCGCTGGGTACCACAGGCAAGACAGCTGACTCGACATTGTGAATTGCTGAGCCTCAAACCCACAAATAATAATAATAATAATTAAATAAAGTTGCTTTACGCTATTAAGTCATCTTGGCTTGCCTCCCAGAAGACGACCATAGGCTAATGATTTAGAAATCTCTGTGACCAGAGTTTGGGGGTCATCTGGGTAAACCTGATGTGAGCTACATGAAAGTGTTAAGTATGTATGCTGGGGGTGGTGGAGAAAGAGCCACTTTACCAGAAGATGTTGTGCATGGGTCACTGAAGCAATGCATTCTGGGTATCTACTAGCAACAGAAATCCTAGAGGGGAGAGTGAATGTCGGGGGTCCTGTGAACAGTCAGAAAAAGTCTACAATGCAGATGTTCAGGAATTCTAGACATCTGTTTATCTTGTAGATGAAGAAACAAAAACTCTGAGAAGGCTGCTACACAGCACCCCTAGAGACACCCCTTTCGGTGTCTTGACCCAGTTACAGATTGAGAGTCACAGACTGAGGCGACAGGGGTCACCTAAGACCATCAAAAAACACAGGTTTTTACCTTATAACTCATAATGTTAATAACATGACAGTTATGAGGTAGCAATATTATGAGAATAATTTTATGCTTAGGGCTCACCACAACCTGAGAAACAGTATTAAAGGGTTGCAGCATCGGGAAGGTGGAGGACCACTGCTCGACAGCAAGCCAAGATTATACAGGGCTCCCCAGAGTAACGCACAGCCAGTGCGGGTCCCCCGGAGCAACCCAGAACTAATAACGCAGGTCTCCTGATACCCAGGGTTCCAGGTTTATTCTGTCTGCCACAGACAAACTGTATGGTGCCCACACTGCCCACGCCACCCGCATGCTCATCTCTAACTGGAAGGGAGCTCATCTCATGATGCTGGAATCCATCTTCAGAGCAAGGGGGCTTACAGTAAGCCCAAGCAATTTCTACTCATGCCTGATGACGTCTGCCCTACCAAGCCATCAAATTGGCTTTCCCTGATTCTTGTAAGATGAGGTTCTCAAACATCTCTGAGCCAGGCAGGTACCCCAAATCTCTATCCCTATTAGAGCAATTTAGACAACAGGTCAAGGGTCAGCTACCAATACAAGACATGGCTTTATCTCCAAAACAGTAAGAGTTTATTTTTATGCCAAGTATGAGTGGCCAGGGCTCAGGAACACAGATTCAGGTTGACTCCTGAACCATGTTTCAAAGGGCTAGCATTTCATGGTCTTTTTTAGTAATATAACACATAAAGTTATATATCAAATATATATATATATATATATATATATATATATATATATATATATATATATATAATTAAAGATAGCCCAAGATAATTGTGATCTTGGATTTGTGCCATTCCAAGTCTCCATGATCAGGAGGTCCTGATCTAGTGTGAGGAGACTTCAACACAGATAGCTGCTTTTAGGTAGCACAAGTTCACACAAATATTCACCCCTGCGCACCTGTATCCTACACGGTGCCGCTGGAGCATGAGGCTGTAAGTGAGCCTATACTAAGATGGACAGGGATGTACCCAAGATGTGTAAGATAAAAGCATCTGTATGCATGTGAGGCTGGCCGTGGCAGCTTCTTGCACAAGTTCCTGATAGCAAAAGTGGAATGTGTGAATTGTAATCGACAAGTCCTGCCAGACCTTCTCTAGGTCTGACACTAGCCCTGCCCAGCCATGGGACCCGCCGTGTGACCTCAATGTTTCACCTTGTCAGCTCAGCATCTTTCCTGGGCTACAGTGGCTGGTCTAGGAGATGGATGTGCAGGTAGAGCCAGGGCAGGGGCAGTCACAGGCGGCCTCTAAGAACCTTCAGTCTGGCATACAGAGGTGAGAGTCTGTTTTCCTTTTCCAGGAAGACAAACACCAGGGCCCCTAGGGGAAAAGACCTGAGAGAGGAAAGCTCATATTTGACAAATAAAAAAAGAGTTCTAAGGAAGTCCAGAAGGTTGGATGTGCTTCGGGCTCGTGACAGGCATCCTTTCCTGCACGTGCATCACACGTCCAAGCAGCGTCATTTTGCCTCAGTAGCTGACCTCCTCCAGGAGCAGGTACTGACATCTAATTGGCACTGAAAACGACAACGATCGTGACAACCATTTGATATTGCTGCTGGCTTTTGCCATTTATCTGGTAATCTGGCTCACATCGCATCTTCTTAAGAGCAGAGGACTCATTAATTACTCATGGAGCACAAGTCATCATTGTCCTTAATTGTCACATTGAGGTTGCTGTTGGAAGTGTCTTTTTCTGCCAACATGAAATAGATTTTTACCTTCCATAGCTTGCGTGGCACCATTTTCCATGTTTGTAGGTAGAAGCATCAGCCAGCATCACAGGTACCCAACTGACTGTATTTTTTTTTAATTTTGTTTATTATTTTATTGAATTGTGTGTGTGTGTATGTGTGTGTGTGTGTGTGTGTGTGTGTGTGTGTGTTTTGGATACATGTGTGTATGTACACGCAAGTGCCTAAAGAAGCCAGGAAAGGATGCCGAATCCCCCAGAATTGGAGTGACATGTGAGCTGCTGTTGTGTGTGCTAAGAGTCAAACCCAGATCCTCTGCAAGAACAGTCAGTGCTCCTAACCACTGAGCCATCTCTCCAGCCTGTGGGTGGGTGGGTTTCACTTTTTCTCTACCTTGATTCTGTGCAATAGTTAATTCTTTTCTTCCCGGTGCTATGATTTCCAGTTGTATGGCACATTTTGTTTCTTCTCCCTTCGTAGTCTGATAACTTAAGAGTTCATCTTCCTGTTTGCCTTTGACGTACCCTGGGAACATGGCTTCCTCGTTTCCACACATATCCTCACCTCCATCCCAGCCTCATACCGTGGAGAGATGGCTGCATGTCAGTCCAAGGAATTCTTCCTGTGGTCCGAGTGAGAGTGCATGCTGCTGTTGGACAGATGTCTTCAGAGCATCTGTACATTTCTGTCACTTGACCTTGCAGACATGAGGTCCTGAGTTTGTCCCTAGAACCCACATAAAAAGCTGGGTCTGATAACACGGGTTTATAATCACAGCCTGAGGAGGCAGAGACAGAAGGATCTCCAGGTCCTGGCCACCCAGCTAAGCTTAACCCGTGAGTTCCCTGCCAATGAGGGACCATTTAAAAAAAAAAAATGATGCCAGGCATGGTGCCAAACACTTTTAATCACAGTGTTTGGGAGGCGGAGGCAGGTGGATCTCTCTGAGTTTAAGGCCAGCCTCTCCCCATGATGACATATTTTCCTGAAAATATCTTTTGCCTTAGAAGAGAAGAAATATTTTCCAGATCTCACAGCAAGTTTATGATATGCCTTCTAATCATTGAAGGCTATACACATAGCCTGCTCTCCTACTGTGTGCTTGGCCTGTTTAACTTTGACTTACCTTTAAGAGATAATGTAGTTAACCCTCTTGCCTTGAATTTTCCTCATGCAACAGCTTTTATGACCTAAGCTAAACACAGAGCTGTGTATTTGGCAAGTCAGGGAAGAACTAGCCACCTGATCTTGGAATCTAATGGTTGGAAGTCTACAACCACTCCCCTTCTATACTCTGTCTCAGTGTGTGTCTTCTGGATACTTCTATACTCGGTGGTTTTTGCACCTGCAGTCCTTCATTTACCTTTTGAGAGAGATTTCTGCAGGTGACCCTGAGTGTCCCGTAGTCATCTTGCAACAGAGAGGCCAAGCCAGAAGACTCCTGAGAAGATCAGCTCTGAAACCTGTGAACTGCTGAGCTGGGATTAGGGACTTGCAATCTCCAGAGATTGTCACAGGGTCAAGACCTGCTAAGCACAGGGAGGGCAGCAGAAGTGACAGGGTGAAGGCTCATATTGGCATGGCCAACAGCAGTGGCTAAGGTCCCATTATTGACTCAACTGGATTACAGGCCAAAAAGGTAGTGGTCACTGTGACCAAATGCCTGGCACAGACAACTTAATGGAATGATGTTTTGTTTTCTTTTGTTTTGTTTTGTTTTGTTTTTTAATGGGGTTCACGGTGTCTCAGTCCACCATGGTGGGAATGGCAGCATGGTGGACCAGCCAAGCTCATGGCGGCAGGAGGGTTTGAAGGAGACTCTTCACACAGTAGCCAACAGTAAGCAGGGGAAGCTAAATCAGCAACAAGAACGACTGTTAACATAACTTTCAAAATGTCCTGGATCCACCAGCTGGGCCTCTACAGCCTTCAAGACCACACCCTTTGGGGGAAACCAATGCCCTCTTCTTGCCTCTTTGGGAACTGCACTTACAAGGTGCACATATGTAATATATGCAAGCAAACACTCATATGCACAAGATAAAAATAAATAAATAAATGAAATCCGTAAAAAGAAGAATTAGAATTAGAATATCATGCACCAGTGCAATAAACCTCAGTTTTCTCCATTCATCTTCATCAAAGGAAATCCCAATTACAGTCTCCACTGAGGGAAACCCATCTGAAGTTGGGCTCCGGTGGATAATTACGACTTTAATATCTCACAGTCAACCGACATCAAGTAAAACCTTTGAAAGAACTTTAAAAATTACATTTATTCAGCCGGGCGGTGGTGGCGCACGCCTTTAATCCCAGCACTTGGGAGGCAGAGGCAGGAGGATTTCTGAGTTCGAGGCCAGCCTGGTCTACAAAGTGAGTTCCAGGACAGTCAGAGCTACACAGAGCAACCCTGTCTCAAAAAAACCAAAAAAAACAAACAAACAAACAAAAATTACATTTATTCATTTATTTATGTTAAAGGGGGGCATACGCCTGGAATAGCACATGTGGGAAGGTCAGAGAACAACTTGTGGAAGTTGGTTCTCTCCTTCCGTCCTGTGACTCAAACGTGGGCCATCAGCCTGGGAAGCCAGTGTTTCTATCTCACCGCTCCTTAGGTTTCTTTTGTTTTGTTTTTACTTTTTTTTTTAAACTGGGGAAGGATAAGTACCACAGCATACCTGTAGAAATCAAAGAATAAGTTTTGGGATTTAGTTCTCTCCTCCCACCAAGTGAGAACTGGAGATCAAACTCTAAACATTAGGTTTGGCAGCAAGCTAAGCCACCTCGGCGGCCTCCTACTTAAATTTCCCTAACCCCTCAAGATTAAACCTACAAAATTACTTGTTACAAAGGAGTTTCTTTCATTCTTCGCTGGGGCCCAGGCTGTGCCCATAATCACGGAATATTTATGTGTTTCAGGGAGCTTTAATCAAAGCCATTTCTTGTGCCGTGGCTAAAATACGGCGATTTCTTCTAGAAGACTGCATTGTAGAATTTTAATAGTCACATTTTAATTCAACATAGACATCCTCCCCCAAATTTACAAGTGTCATCAGCAAGCGCTGTGGGAGCCTGACACTGTCTAAGGACTTCATCCTGATTGGAGGCACAGCAGGCGACAGGTACAGAAAGCAGTTTTCACTGCAATGAGCAGGTAACTGGCGAGGTCAGCCGGGTCCTGTTGCTGCTGTTATTTTATTCATTACGCATTTATACTTCTGAGTCCATTTATTTATTCCTTGTTCCTCGGCAAATAGATGGAGGTGATGTTTGGTTCACTGAAAAGTGCCCTTTCCCCCACAGCTTTGAACGCCTGGGACGACTGGCCTTGCTGAAGATGCAGCTTGTGGGAGAACCTTATTTAGAAGCCCACAGAGCCTCATGAATAATCTGGACCTTTGTGACTCTCCAGACATGTCTCAAGATGCGAAGGGACACAGCAGATGCTCCCTGATGCTCCCCAACAACAGAGGTCAGGCTTCCAGCTGAACTCCTTCAGTCCTACAGGCACCCAAAGTTCTTTGTCCTTGTCTTCTTCCCTTTGTCTGCCATTCTTTGTTTCTGTGTCCTACCAGGAGCCCTGGTGAGCCTCTTTGAGGGGATCTACACAATGACGCTTCTTCAGTGGGATTTCCTCTAGCCATGGAGGACTAGACAGACAGTGGGCAACTGTCCCCAGATGAACCATTCGGACGATCAGGCTGCCTGATAGTTGGAACTGAATTCTAAGGCGGACTGTGCATCTGCCATCTTTTCTGTGAGCTGAGCAACAGAGGAAGCCATGTGTCAGGGAAGAGGCTGGAACTGCATGTGGGGGGCAAGCACACAGTGGAGCGGGCTGGGCTCCCTGATAAAGTGTATAACTGCCTGGAGAAGTAGGTTTTCTGAGTGTGTACAGTCTGAGTTTATCCTAGAAGACACTGGACAAGCAGAACACGAAAACCAGGCATATACACACACCCCATTTTCTTGAGGTTTCTATTACACCTTGTGAAATAGTGTGTGTGTGTGTGTGTGTGTGTGTGTGTGTGTGTGTGTTACAGAAAGAGAGAGAATATGTATGAGTGGGTAAATATGTATGAGTGTGTGTATGAGTGTGTATGTGAGTATGTGTATTGTGTGTATGAGTGTGTATATGTGTGAATATGTGCATGTGTGAGAGTATGAGTGCAAATGTGTGTGAGTACGTGTTATGAGTGTATATATGAATGTGTATGCATGTCTGTGGTTATGGTGTGAATTTGTGTGAGTGTGTGAATATGTATGAGTATATGTGAGTAGGCATGCATATATGCAAGTATGCAAGTTTGTATGACTGTGAGTGCACATGTGAGTATGAGGGCATGAGTGTGAGAATGTGTGGGTGAGTGTGCAAGAGTGTGAAAGTGTGTGTACATGTGAGTATGTGAGAGTATGTATGTGTGACTGTGTGTAGTGTGGGGATGTGTATAGTGTGGGCATCCCATATAGGAATTAGTTTTTCCTGAAGTTTCTGGTACTGACACCCTAGCAAACAAAAACCTTCCCATGTGAAAATGACTGACTTCACTTGAATATTTATAGAGATGACATTAAGGCTGGCTGAGAAGGAATGATTGTGGATGGTACCAAATCTGAGTCTATACACATGTGTATACATACATTTAATTTCTTGAGACAGGGTCTTATGTACTCAAGGCTGGCCTTGAACTTAGTAAGTAGCCTAGGATGACCTTCAACTTGTGATCCTCCTGCCTCTGCATCTATTAGTTAGGGTTCTCTACAGAACAGAACTGATAGATGAAAATAGATGGGAAATAGATAGATAGATAGATAGATAGATACATACATACATACATACATACAAACATACATACATACCTGTATGTATACACACATAGATACATACATACATATAGAGAGATACAAACATGTATGCATACACAGATACATAGATAAATATATACATATATACATAAATACATACATGTATGCATAGATACATACACACATATATGTATGCATATATAGATATAAACATAGATAGATACATAGATACATGTATGCATACATAGATAGATACATATATACATGTATGCATACATAGATGGATACATATATACATGTATGCATACATAGATAGATACATATATACATGTATGCATACATAGATAGATATATATACATGTATGCATACGTAGATACATATATACATGTATGCATACATAGATACATACATAAATAGATAAATAGATGGTACATACATACATACACGATAGATAGATAGATAGATAGATAGATAGATAGATAGATAGACAGACAGACAGACAGACAGACAGACAGACAGACAGACAGACAGATAATGTTAAAGGAGGATTTATTAGAGTGGCTTCCGGTTCACTGTCTAGAGTAGACCGACAAAGGCTATCTGCTGATGGCAAGGCTACCAATCCCATAGTTGTTCAGCAGCCCCAGTCTAGTGCTGGAGAGCTGGAGGATTCCTAGAGAGTTGCTTTGTTCAGTCTATGTTGGAATCCTGAAGAAGTAGATTCCAACACCAGTGAAGGAATGCCTCAGCCACAGGATAGATAAACTTGCCTGCAAGCGTGAGCAAAAGCAGAAGCAAAAGCTTCCTTCTTCCACATCCTTTCAGGTGGGCTGACACCAGAAGATGTGGTTTCCCACTTCACATGATCCACTGAAAAAACCCGCTTCACAGCCATGCCCAGCTGCTCGGGTTTTAACCGATTCCAGATCCACACTGATACAATGATTAGCCATCCTGTTGAATCTATAGGTTGTACCAGTGTTATGTGGTGCTGGGACTTGAACACAGGGCTCTGTGAATGCTACCCACTGAGCTACAATCCCAGCCCTCAAATCCCTATCCCACTGCTGTGCACAGAGGCTATTCCGTTGTCAATAAAAACAAAAACAAACAAACAAAAAAATAGTATCTACCAATGATGGCTTAAGTTGGAAAAATAAAAAACAAAATCATAGCATCAAGATAGAGACCCAAAGCCTAAATTGCAGATTAAACATTGAGTCTACTGCCTAGCAAGAGATAACCTGTGTCAGTAGGGGTGGGGTGAGGCACTGGGGACCTGCTTATGCTTATAATGAGGAGGATGGTTCACTCCATTCTGACTGGACTAACAAAAACATGGCACATGATAAGAGATCTCTGGGCATATCTTAGGAGGGGGGAGACCCACCCTGAATGTGAGAGGCATCTTCCTAAAGGCTGGAGTCCGAAAGTGAGCTGAAGACCAGAATTCCCTATGTGTTTCCTGATCCTTAGAGATGCAAACTAGAAGCCTCAAGCTTCAGCTACTATACCAGGAAGGAGCTGCTCCCCAACAGGAATGAGATATCCTCAAGTTAGCATCCTGAATGAGCCCATTCTCCCCGCGTTTGCTTCTTACCACTTGTCTAGCTTTAGAAACAAGACAAGCAGCTTTAACGACAGCCGTAGAGAAGAGTAAAGAGCCATCCATGGTGCCCCAAGTCTAGACCAGCAGTTCTCAACCTGTGGGTCAGAACCCCCACGGGTGTCACATGTCGGAGATCCTGCATATCAGATATTTACATTATGACCCATGACAGTAGCAAAATCACAGTTGTGAAGTAGCAATGGAGATATCTTTATGGTTGGGAGGATCACTGCAACATGAGGAACTGTATTAAAGGGTCGCAGCACTGGGAAGGTTGAGAACCACTAGGTCTAGGTGGGGGTCTAGAAAAGAAGCTGAAGGGAGCAGAGAGGCCCGAGAGTCATTTGGATGCATGTCCCCTGTAGGTATATGGTAGAGATGGGAAATAGAGCGGGGGGGGGGGGCTGCCGGGCTGAGGGGGGACGGAGGAGGCTGCTGTGGGGGAGGGGCAACAATAACATTCTAGAAATCTATGGTGGTGGGTGGTGTTTATCTCTCCCTCCCAATTTAATAAAAAGTGCTAAAAAATGCCAGGGTCTATTTTATATTAATTATCATCCGCAGAGCTCTGCTAAGTGCACACTGTCTCTCCGTTCTGGGCTACTTTGCCCCGGGACTGCAGGGGGGACCTGCCTCGTCCATCCGTCCGTGCCTGTGTTTGCTGATGGACAGACAGCTGGCTAACCTAGCTACTCTTTCAAGAGAGTCATAAATGCCAGGAACTCCAGAGAGAGGAAAACAATGTTGGGGGGGAGGGGAGCTGGGGAGTAAGATATCAGGTTCCAGTGGAAGGCAAGCTTCTTTGTGAGTCGGAGAAACCCAGAGGAACACAGGACACAAGGAAGAAAGAAAATGGTCTTCTCACTGGCCCAGCATTCCAAGTCCAGGAAAGAGACTGGCACTGATCCAGAGCTGGTCAAGGAATGGCTGTGAAGAGATGTGGTGAGGTGGCAGCTGGAAAAGGATGGGCAGATGGGATGGGGTGGGCTGACTGGGAGGTTGGGGGTGGCCTACTGGAGGGTATGAGTTAGTTTGATAGATTGGCTGATTGTAGGGGATGGGTTGATTGGAGGGTGTGGGTGATTGGAGGAGGTGGGTTAATTGGAAGGAGAGGGCTGATTGGAGGGGCGGGCTGATTTGAGGGATAGGCTGATTTGAGGGGGTGGGTTGATTTGAGGAGGTGGGCTAATTTGAAGGGTGGGCTGATTGGAGGGGGTAGGCTGATGGGCAAGGAGGTGTTGATGTGAGGACCTGGGCTCCACCTTCCATGAGACTATTACTGGATGCCACCTGTAGGGTCACAGTGCAGCATATCCATGCCCCTCAGGTGTAACAAATGCCCTTCAAAGGAAGGATGACACATGATCCTTGCCCACACACCACTTCCAGTCCAGGAAGCCTGTCTCAGGAAAAGCTCACCAGGCCCTCTTCATCAACTCCAAGGCCCACACATTTCTCACTAAACATCAGTCAAATTGCTTACCTTTAAAAACAAAGCTCTTCCCCCCAACTGAAAAGAAAGAAAAAGAAACAGGAAGCCACGTCTTAATGGAAATCTAGTGTTCCAGGTTGACAGATATTAGGCCTAATAAAGGAGGAGAAAAATCAAGCTAAACAACCCCATGGACAGTTCACTCCCAGATCAGCTTAGAGAATCACAAATGGAAGACAAGTCTGTTTCCCCAGCAACATCGGACATGCTCAGAAAGTCCCAAGATATCAAATTAATAAGCACCATTAGTAACTAATTTGAATCGCTTCGCCTAACCCATTGAATAAACAGCATTTGCCTCCCAAAAGCTCAGGGCCTCCACTAAGCAAGAAAGGGAAATGTGGGTTCCACGGGCCAGTGCTCATACTTGTTAATGAACGAGCATAAATATAGTTTCTCCCCTTTTTAATTATTATCTAATAACAAAACATGCGGGCACTAACAGGGATCGGAAAAGTCATTTTCCCCTAACTGTATGCGTTCCATCGTGTCTCTGACTTTGGAGAAGAGCGACGAACTGAAGCCTGGCTTGCTGGTCCACGTCCGGTTGCTTGGGGGCTATGTCCCAATGCTCGCCCTGCTCCAGCTCGGTAGAACAGTGAGAATCAAGTTCCTTTAGCCTCCGTGTTCTATTTAGATGAGCCCCACAGAAGATTCAAGGGTTAAGACGTTTTGAGAGGCACGGGGATGCTCGGTTCTACCCCTCTGTGGATTATACGTACTATGACCTCTGACAGCCACGCCCATCCTTAGGATGGTCACGCCCACCCTTGGGGTGGCCACGCCCATTCCTAGGATGGCCCCACTCCTCTGGGCTTCCTGAAACTCTGTTTGAAGTAGGGTCCCTTCTTCCCACCCCTATGGTTTCTGGCCTGGGTTTGGATGGTGGACATCCTTACCTCTCCCTTCCGTATGTTCCTGCTTCCTCCTGGCAGAAGGTTTCTCATAGGTCTTGCCCCAACCCAATATGTAGCTACCCTTCACGTTATATGCCATGTCTTCTTCCCCTGCCTTGGTCAAGTGCTCCTTAGACTCTGCTCAGGTTTCTGAAGCCACGGAACCCAGGCTAGCCTTAGACCTGCAGCAATCCACCTTGCTTCAGTCTCCGGAGCGCTGGTATTAATTATCGTCTTTCTGAGGCCACTATCATCTCCCTGAACTTTGAAGAACATAACCAGTGATTATTGTCACTAACCGATAAAGGTTAAGGACTCACTGGGTTCTTCATTTTGTGGCTGAATCGCTTTGAGCTATAAACAACAGACAAATGATCGCTTTTCAAACAGTCTGATGCATCTGCGCATGATCCTCATCGAGGCTTGGGCGTGGCAACTCATCCGTGACTGATGCCAGAGCAATTTACAAGGGAGGCAGGCTGTCCCTTCCCCCCTTTTTTTTTCCAATCAAGCTGTTCAAGCCAAATGTCAAATGATAACTTAGCAACTGGCTTGTTCACACTACATAGGAACCTGGCTGTGTACAGGCTTACTAGGTTTGCTGCCGTGCCCATGGTTTCACATCTCTACCTCATCACCTTTCTCAGATGATGGGTCTGAGGTCTCAGGTCTCCATCCTACCCCACTGCTGAATGCCTCTGCTGTCCCTGTTGTCTCCCCCCCACCTCTGCCTCTCATTGCTCCGTTCCTGCTTCTCTCTAGGACACTTCAGCCACTCTCTTGTCACCTCTACTTCTGTCACTACTGCCACCAAGGTGGTGGCAATAAATGCCTCTCTTCTGTTGCCCTTATTGCTGTGAGCTCAGCCTCCTCTACTTACAATAAAATAGTATGTCGTGTGCATGTATGAAGAGCTGTCTCAGTGGTTAAGAACACTGCTGATCCTCTAGGAGACCCAGGTTCAAGTCTCAGTACCCACAAGTCTCAGTACCGTCTCTGCTGGGACTCTTACCTGGGGTAGATGGATGTCGATAAGGACCCTTGGTGGGGAGGAGCCTGTTCTAGCTTGGTTTCCTGTTGCTGAGATAAACAGCCTGACCCAAAACAATTTGGAGGTAGATAAGGTTGGCTTGCAGGTTACAATCCATCATTGAGGAGCTGGAAAGATGGCTCAGTGGTTAAGAGCACAACTGTCCATGACTCTAGTCCTAGGGGAGCCAATGTCCCTTTCTTGCCTCAAAAGGCAGTAAGCATGCAGACAGTGCAGAGGCATACACCTGTGCACATAAAGATATTTTTAAAAGGAAAATAACCAGTCACATATACTCTCAAAGCCCATTCCAGTGACACAGGCCCTCCAGCAAGGCTACCAACAGTTCCATCAACTGAGACCCAAGTGTTCAAATGCCTGAGCCTATGAAAACATTCTCATTCAAAAACAAGAACAAAAGAAAAAAAACAAAGTTTATACCACAGACTGATTTTCTAATTGACACATAGAAACCTCACAAGCCTGATTCTGGAGAGGAAGTAGGTACTTTCCCCTGTGTCTACTTCATGGGGGCTGACTGCATCATGGGGCTCTGAGACACTCCTGGGGTCAGCAGGAAGCCTAGAGGACATACTCTGCTGAGGTCACCTGGATGGATCCCATAGCAGAAAGCATGTGGTTATCTTCCTGGGCCTTTCTGGAATGAATCAACTCGTGCCTCCTTTGATGATTTGGTTGGGTTTTGGGATTTAAATTCTAGGGAGGAGAGAGGGTTGCCTACCCCCATAATCTCAGAAAGAATAGGGCACCTAGAAAATGGAAAATTGGGAAAATGCTTACTTCCCAACAAGAACATTAGGCTGCTGTCCTTGAAAGAAGATTAAAGGACCCAAAAGGGCCAAAATTGAGATGTCACACGGTAACAAGGGACTTCCTAGTCTTGGCCTGGGAAAGACACTCTGTCTCTGCTAGGACTCTTACCTGGGGTGGATGGATGTTGATAAGGTCCCTTGGTGGGGAGGAGCCTGCTCTAGCTTGGTTTCCTGTTGCTGAGATAAACAGCCTGACCCAAAACAATTTGGAGGTAGATAAGGTTGGCTTGCTGGTTACAATCCATCATTGAGAGACTGGAGAGATGGCTCAGCGGTTAAGAGCACCGACTGTTCTTTCAGAGGTCCTGAGTTCAATTCCCAGCAACCACATGGTGGCTCACAACCATCTGTAATGGGATCTGATGCCCTCTTCTGGTGTGTCTGAAGAGAGCAATGATGATGTACTCATATGCATAACAATAATAAATAAATAAATAAATCTTTTAAAAAAAAACAACAATCCATCATTGAGGGAAGCTAAGGCAGGAACTCAAGGTAGGAGCTCAAAGCAAAACAAAACTAACAAGGACAGCAATGGAGAAGCACTGCTTCCCAAGGCTTACTGGTGTGCTTCCCATGGCTGGCCCAGCTTGCTTTCTCCCACCACTGTGCCTACCCCGCCATGATGCACTGTCCCCAGAACCACGCCTTAAGTTGCCTCTGCCAATCATTTCGTCACAGTGACAGGAAAAACAAACTCACTCCGCTTCACACATCTCTCTCTAAGTGCTTTGCCAGCCACTGTTCCCTGAGCAGGATATCTGCTCTGCTTAGCATGCCTGGCTCCAACCAGAAGTTATCCTTTAGAGGTAATGTAGTGCTGGAGCTGGCAAGATGGCGCAGTGGCCAAAAGCACTTGCAGCCAAGCTCAATGACCTGAGTTCAATCCCCAGGACCCCATTTAGTAGAGAGAGAACAGACTCCTGCAAGTTGTTCTCTGACCACTGTATGTGTACTGTGGCATGCATGCGTGTGTGTGTGTGTGTGTGTGTGTGTGTGTGTGAGAGAGAGAGAGAGAGAGAGAGAGAGAGTATATGCATGTGAATGCATGTGCACACACCACCCCCAAATGAACAAATAAATATAAAAACATTTAAAGGAGTTATGTGGAATCAGGCCCTGGGTGTCTGTCCTGTTTCTACCCCTCCCAAGCCATGTTACCCTGACATTATACACAATTTTTCCAAGCTCAGATTCCTCTGTGACAGAGGGTGGGTTTCTCAAGGACAAATCGCCCGAGAAACAGTCAAGAGCTGAGCCCTTCCTTAGAAGCCCCTGTCCAGGAAATGTTTAGAGTTATTGGCAGGCTGGAATGGGTATAGTCAATTAGTAAACCACACAGCAGTATAACGAAGTATGCATTCACCTGAGAAGCCACTGGACTCTCTGGAAAGCACTCAGAAGACCATGATGTCAGCAGAGAACTTTCTGGTATAGCGAAAGCAGAGTTTTAGCCTCAGCAGTTGGCTATAACTCCTGGTTGACAGAATCTCTGCTATACAGAAACAGATTCACCTTATGGAACCCCATGGAGGCTTTCACCAAAAGATGGAGAGCCTAGTCCTAGAGAGATGCACCCCTACCCCATGTTGCCCTTGTTGGCAACCCACAGAACCTACAGAAACATCTAGAAAACAAACACGAACCCCTACCCAGATTTTTGAAGCATTGCTACCAGGAAAGATAATCCATCATCATGAAAACAAACATCCATTTTACATTCGCATGCCAATGAGGGTGTCCTTATTTGCATAATGGTGGTGATTTGCAAGGGATGAAAATTTGCCTGAGTGAGCCTAGAGCTCAAAATACATTCAAATGGGGAACCACCATTGCTGTGAATTTTTTTATCAAGGATCCCAGTTTAGAACTATTTATCTAATGGGGGGGGCGGATTTGACTGTAATCTCATTATGGGAGAGAGTTGACTTTAAACTACACTTGAGGGCAGTGAGGGAAAGAGAGAGAGTACTGCTTGTCTGTTTATAGTTTGGGCTGGAAAATGGACTTCAACTGCTGCTCACAGGGGCCATCTCTGGACACACCAGCAAAATTCTTCAAGGGGTCCCTGGTTCACAGGAACAATGACCCTCCTACAATCCTAAACAAGGCTCAAGCCAAGAGTGAACACTGTATGTCCCTTCCCAGAAATAGAAGAAAAAGCATACCCTCAAGTATGACCACACACTGCTCTCAAACTTGCTGTATAGAAGGAACCAAAGTACAGCTAGAAACTCTAGCGGGAGGACAGTATTGGGAAGTGCGCATCTCGAGCCTCCCTGGACCTGATAGCTTTCCAAAAGCTGTTTGATTCCTCAGTATCATCTGGAAGTGGGAAAATACAGCCTCTGCTTCATCTCCACTACAAAGGCAGGTCCTTGCACACTGACCTTGGCACATGCTACAGTAATAAGCACACCGTGTGTATTTTATAAGAAGCATGTAGTGTGGCTTCTACAGCAATGAGCACATAGTATGACTCAGCCCTCCAATTTTTGTTCTCTTTTTCTCCTTTTTGTTGTTTGAGATTTCCATGTAGCCCAGGCTGGCCAGAAGCTCTTGGCGTCCCAGCCTCTTCCTGTCCTGGCCTCCTCCTTCAGAGTGCTGGGTTTATAGTTTGCACCACCACAACACCTGGCCATCTTGATTCCTTTCAGAGGGAAGTTTTCTCTCCGCTGGGAACAGCAGTGAGTGAGCCTGTAGCTGGCGAGTCTCGGAATGGCCACTGTCTGCCTCTACCTACCATGTGTGCGCACGTTGAGGGACTCACTGGGTGGTGGACAATTTCTTGCCCAGACTTTCTCTTCCTCTGGTTCTCAGAACTCCCGGGAGGGTCTCAAGTCCTCAGTTCCAGGCGCCCAGTCTCCAGTAGGGAGGCCTGGGGCCTAAGGGTATGAGGTTTGTCTGGGAACTGCTCTTGCAGTGCCCTCTAGTGGTTAATGACTGACTTAGCATCCAGAGCACCTTGTCACCCTCCCACTCTGCCCAGGGGATCTCAACTGAGCCTGTTCCCTCATCCCCTAACCATTCAAGTCCCCAAGATCCACCACCACACAGGGCACATTCCATGCTTATTACTGTAGAAGCCACAGCACATAGTTATTACTGTAGAAGCCATACTATGTGCTTATTATTGTAAAAGACACTCTGTGTGCATATTACTGTAGAGGCCACAGTGTGTGCTTATGACTATAAAAAGCAAGCTATCAGCTACAGGTCTCAGCACCATCTATCAGATGGCAGCAGGGTCAACTATGCGGTGTCACCTACCTATATGGGATGTGCTCATACCTCACACCCCGCATCTCCTTCCTACAGGACAGGTGACAACACGCATAGCTGCTGTCACTGTAGTCCCTGAAAAGCTGAGTTTGGGGTTCTGTCCCAAAGCTCTTCCGAGGGTAGTGGGCTTGTTTTCCTACATGATAAGATGCTTAAGTCAAATGTGATGGTCTTCCTGGCCTTCCCTGAAGCCTGAGAGCAGTGCTCAGGACGGATGGATGGAAAGTATTGAAGCTCTTATAGTAGCACAAGCCTGTAATCCCAGCACTTAGAAGGCTGAGGCAGGAGGATTTCTGGAAGTTTGGAGGAAGTCTGGGCTATAGAATGAGATCATATTTCAGAAAGAAAAAAATCCACAGAACATAAAGTGTTGACTCCCTGTATGTACAAGGGCACTTGATCAGTGTTGGGGACAACTGTCTTTTTCAACCCAGTGTCTGCCGAGTGCCTTTCTGGCAGACCCTGCCAACATCTCTTCGGCAGGTTCTCTTGACTGTCATCAGTTCCTGTTGAGGGCTCTTTGTCATATCCTCCGAGGTGTCACCTTGTCAGCTGGCCCATCCAATGCTCTCATGCTCCCAGCCACCCAGGGTGAAGCTGCGCTGGAGTGGAGTAGAGCCAGAGATTGTGTGTTGGACTTTTTAAAAAGCGTCAGGTTTCTAGGCAAGCCTAGTGGTCCAGGCCTGTCATCCAAGCACTTGGGGAAACTGAGGCAGAGGGGGATCATAAATTCAAGGCCAATCTGAGTAATTTAGGACACACACACACACACACACACACACACACACACACACACACACATCAGTATCTTTCCTCTCTGGCCTCTAGACCAGGGAATAGAACATGGGAATCGAGCTTTGCCAACCACTCCAACTCCAGTAGTCAGGACAGATTTCTAAGGAAAATCAGACTTCCAAGATCCAGCCACCCATTTAAGGAGCCTTCCTCCTTGGCCTGGTCAGACAGATGAACCACAAAAATCCCACCCTCTGCTTATGCAGCGTGTCCGAGAAAGAGGTGAGCTGGAGTCAAACACAGAAGAGTCAGTTGAGGGCCAAGAATATAAGAATGGGTTCCGAGGGTGTGAGTGCGTGCGTATGTGCATGTGTGGGTGCCTTGTGTGTATGTATGTGCATGTGTGTATGTGTATGTGTGACTGTGTGTGAGTGAGTTTGTGTGTGTGTGTGTGTGTGTGTGTGTGTGTGTGTGTGTGTGTGTCCACTGGGAATATCTGGGAGCAGAGGGTAATCCATCCCCAGGAGTTTCTGGCTGGGCAATACTACTTCTTCCTCCTGCAGGCTTCAGATCTCCAGCCAGAGACAAGGGAAGGCCAGGTTACAGAGTCTATGGGGAAGAGAGACAAGATGTTACCTGGGCCTGGGACATGTCGAGAAACAGACTCACTGGAACATGAGATTTGCAAAACATTCCATAGAAGAGAGGATGTGTGGCAATGGGTGCCAGGTGCCAGGCACACCATGCCCTGGACAAAACATGCTCAGTCAGAGTTGTGACCCCAGCTGGACCATGTGCTCCTACTCGACCGAATTTGGTTGTTGCCCTGGTCTCTCTCTTACTCTGTGAGAAAAGATAAATTACAGGCTCTGTTCAAAATCTCAAACAGGCTGGATAGATGACTCAGTGGTTACAAGCACTGACTATTCTTCCAGAGGTCCTGAGTTCAATTCCCAGCAACCACATGGTGGCTTGCAACCATCTATAATGGGATCAGATGCCCTCTTCTGGTGTGTCTGACAGCTACAGTGTACTCATAAATAAAATAAATAAATCTTTTTTAAAAAAATCTCAAGCTGGGCAGTGGTGGCGCATGCCTTTAATCCCAGCACTTGGGAGGCAGAGGCAGGCATTCTGAGTTCGAGGCCAGCCTGATCTACAGAGTGAGTTCCAGGACAGCCAGGGCTATACAGAGAAACCCTGTCTCGGGAAAAAAAACAAAAAAACCTCAAACAACGAAGAGAGCCTCTCCAACAGCAGCATTAGTGTGCCAAGCAGTAGTGGCTCATAAGATAATATAAGAAGATAACATGTGAAGGTCAACTCACTGAGTTTGACCAGCACTTAAAAATAGTCATTAGTAACTATTGAGCCCCTGGGTCTTTTACATGGTGTGCATTTACCCAAAATGCAATGCACCCAGCTCTCCCAGAGATGGGAGAGCCAAATATGTCCTCTCTGATGGCAAGAGGAGCTTTTGTGACACAAGACAGGGACAGAAAATGCAAAGGGAAGTCACGTGGGTTAAAATGTTTCCCCAGTTTAAAAGTAACGAATGGGCAAACGGAACAAAAGAGCTGAAGGGTCAAGTTTCGACACCAATACAAGGCCAAGTGCCTCAGCAGCCATCCTGGGACCATGAGGAGAAGATTAGGGGACTCGAACATTTGCTCTGGGATATGATTGAGCCAGGAAGCAAAACTTCAGGACATGCACCTTTTGAGAAGAACTTGACACTTTTGTAAATTAATCGGCTACGAGTGGCCCCCCACGGGCAATGGAAGAAGAACACTGAAATACCAAGCTGAGGACCTTCCCAAGTGTGCAAAGAGGCAAGTCACCACCAAATCTGAATTAGAGACCAAGTGGTTAAATAAAATCCCCACTCCAGAGAAAGAGACTCATGGACAGCTTCTGTCTAGACCTGATTAGAGAAATGCGTGTTTTCCTAGGTGAAGCAGACAGGTCATTGGAGAACATTCTTTGTGGTCCAACAGGGTTATCAGCAAGCATGTCTGCTTAGCTAGGATAATGTAGTCTTCCAGATTAGCCCATCCCTGTGCCTGTATGGTCCGAAAAGCACTGTAGCCATTATCCTGTAGATGGCAGGCAGAAACGTACACAGCTTACTTAGAAAGGTAGCTGCCATTTTAAGGGTTCTAATTTCTTCTCTGACACCACTAGAGGGGCACTGTGGAATCCCATCCTGCCTTCTGCCTATAGGAGCTCGGAAAGGAACTAAACTCCACGAATGAGACAGGAAGTGGGGCCCCTTGGTCCCCAATGAGATAAGGTCGAGTGCAGTCTCTATAGCAAGAGTGATGCTGGAACATTCTGTAGATGCAGACCCACTCGTTTACACGGTCTCGCAGTGTGATACATAATTCAACATCTATTCCATAAATATGAAATAGCCTTGGTTTGCAGTAGAGACACAGGCCCTTGAATGTGTTAAAGAGGCTGGCTAGCTTCTCTCACTCTTTTTCTTACCAAAAAGATAAAAAAAAAATTAGACTTTATCAAAGAAACAAGTGGTTGCTTTGCCTCGCCTCACCAGGTTCCAGAAATGATCACAGAAGCAAGTCAGAGGAGAGGAGAAGGTTGCAAAGGCTCACACCTCCTAGTCACTGAGCCCACACTCCTCATGCAGTCTCAATTCCATCCCCTGGGGAAATGTGTTGTGTGTAACTTTAAATGCTATGGCCTTTGCCCGTGGCTACGAGCCCCTCCCAGCTTCCCTTTTGTTCTACCATCTTTTGCTCCTTTGCTCCAGGAGATCACTTCACTACCAGCCCCCTCCCGAGACCCTTGAATCCTCAGATAAAAGACACACACACACACACACACACACAGTTTGTTCTTGTACAATTTGCCTTCTTGGCACAACCGACCCTGGGCAAAGGCGGTAGCGTGTAAGACCACACACAACAGGATCACAAAGTTAGCAAAACTTAACGTTTGTGGAAACTGAAGATGGTGGGGGAGGGGAGAGCGTGGGGGAGCATGAGGGGCGGGGGAGGGCCGTTTAAAGAAGATGGACACCAAAGTCAGGGAAGTGGGAGGTGGAGCTAAAGGTCAATTCACCTCTTCCTCTCCATCTCTCATCCTATCCCATATGCCCTGTTCTCATCCTCACTCATCATAGACCAGAATTCTTTCCTGGGCGGGAAATATGTCTGCAGCAGCTCCTGGGTTGTATAGCCGTGGAGCCTCTGCCACACAGCTTCCGGTTTTCTCCAATATCTTGAGTTGGGTTTAAGAACCCTGCCATGGACTCACCAAATGTCAAAGGGGCAGAGAGATGGGAAGTTGGGAAGAAAAGACCTGGATGCTCATAGGTGATACTAGGGTTTACCAGGCAATGGAGGCACCCCAATATTGTCCAAGAAAGGGGAGATGCCAACAGACAGATAAAAGTCCATATTCACCCCGGTTTTTTAGACAAGAGCCTGCGATGCTCAGTTCCTATGTGAATCCATGCTGTTCCACTGGCTTGTGATCTACAAAGACCAGCTAGCCACTCAAGCCTGAAGACAAGTCCAGTCCTCATCCCTAGCATGTGGGAAGTGTCCCATAGAAAGCAGATGTGGGTGTGTGATCTTAGAGCTATGTGGCTGAGCTCTCCTTTACTTATGGCTTGGGAAATAGAAACTGCGGGGTTGCTTGATCACATTTTAATTGCATCAGGAATAAATAAATGAAGATATTTTCTTCAGAAGACATCAAAATTCAAGGCTAAGGCTGTGCCGTTCTCATCAACTGCTCCCAAGACAGAGTCTTTCCACCTTCCACAGAGACTGTCTAGACCCCAGTTTATCCTGTTTCCCTGAGACCTGCTTGAGGTGTTAAATCAGGACACTTGACAGTTTTGAGTTGCTTGTGTGTGTTGGGGGGCAGGGTTTGCAAGGAGCTTTGCAACCATTAAGCCACATTTCTATCCAAAAATGGAGCTTGCAAATATCTAGACACTAGTCCATGCATTTGAAACCCACCCTGCCACAATCCATCTCTCTGCTAATGAACACACTAAGTTGTTTTCCAGTTCTCTTTACAAACTCATGCTGAAATAAACACTCTGATTTGAGGAGGGAGAAAAGCCCCCAGTACAAATTTTCAAGAACTCAAGTCTTATGCTTTTAAAACTCTGTTTCCTGCCCTGAACCAGTATGTACCTGTTTCAGAAATAGTTGCCAGCACTTAATATGACCCTTTTTGTGGCAGTTTTGAGAAATAAAACATGACCCTGTGATGCTGGGTTTGCAAGTCATGGGTAGATAATTGGCACTGTCACGACAGGAAGAGGGTTTTGGAATACCTGAACACCAGTGAGTCGAATAACCCACTATGTGCAGTCTGGCCCTTCAGTGGTTAACTGTAACATGAAAGGTCTGACCAGTTGTTGTCAAGTGAAGATATAGACGCTTCCAACAGGGCATCACTAGAGAGCTTCCCCCATGGTGGGATGATATTCCAGTTGGCTTTCCATAAAATATAATGGCCCAAACCAATGTAGGCAGGAAAGGGTTTCTTTTAGCTCATACTTCCAGGCCCTGCTCTATTAGGGAAGAACTCAGGAAGGAACCTGGGGTCACGAACTAAAGCACAGACCAGACAGAAGTGATGCTTTCTGCCTTGTTTCTAATTTCAGCTCAGTTTGCTTTCTGACACATCCCAAGACCCCATGGCTCAGGGATGGAATTGCCCGCAATAGGCTGGGCCCTCTTACATCAATTAGTAATCAAGAAAACCCCCCAACACACATACCTACGGGCCAATCTTATCACAGCAATCTCCCGACCGAACCTCTGGGCTGTATCAAGTTGATGGGGAAACTAACCAAGAGAGACTGCAGCTGCCGCTTTCTCCCAAAAAAATAGAATTCTGCGGAAGTGGGGCGGGGGGGGGGGGTCTCCAATGGTAGAGTGCTTGTTGTACAAACATGAGGAAGTGAGTTTGATCCCTAACACCTGGGTAAAAAGTCTGACTAATTGGGATGCTGGCAAGTACCTGCAATCTTGCCGCATGGGAGGCAGAGACTGGAGGATCATGGGAGCTTACCTGGCCAGTCATTCTAGCTCAGTGGTTCTCAGCCTTCCTAATGCTGTGACCCTTTTCTCATGGTGTGGTGACCTTCAGCCATAAAATTATTTCATTGCTACCTCATAACTGTAATTTGGCTTCTGTTGGGTATCGTAATGTAAATATCTGATATGCAGGATATGTGATGTGCAACCCTCCCCCCCACCCCCCGCAAAGGGATTGAGACCCAAAGGCTGAGAACCGCTGGTCTAGAAACACTTATGAGAGATAGCCTTAAAGAATTAGGTAGACAGTAATGGAAGAAGAAGGAAGACATTGATCTATGGCCTCCACACAATACAGGCTCACATATGTGAATATACACGTGAATGTGTGTGCGCGCACACACACGCTAAATAAACAAACAATACATTAGAGCCTCCATGCAGCATCTAGAAGCATGGCTCCAGAATGAATGGAAATCAGATCTGCCTTTTGGAAAGATGGGTCCGACTGATGCTGAGATCATTCTAAGGATAATGCATCCATTTAGCAAACAAGAACTCGTTTCCTGAAGCTTGCCCAGTACTGGTCTGGATCCTGGGGTGGAAACAGGCAGGGACCGAAGCCCCAGCACTGGACTATTCAGAACTGACTGGAAGAAATCTGCCCATTGTGAAGATAAAGGCTGTCTGGGAAGCTCAGTCAGACAGGTCGGGGCAGGCCCTGAGTGGAGATGGGGCTGAGGGTCACACTGTGGGATTGGGCTCCAAGAGAGGAATCTGGCAGCCTGTGAGGAGAGGAGGGTGTTACCTTTATATAGTGCAGGGACAGAGTGAATGTTAGCATCCCTTCCAGATTTCTCAGAGATGAATTCCATAACACATCCCCTGCCCCCACACCCCCTTTCTCTGTGCAGCTCTGGAACTCTCTCTCTTTGTAGACCACGCAGGCTGACCTGGAGCTCAGAGATCTGTCTACCCCTGCCTTGGGAGTCTTGAGATCAAAGGCATGAGCCACCATCACCCTGCCTTCCAAAGCACATTTTAAACCTCCACTTACCTCCCAGTGGACCCAAGAGTCCTTGGTGTGATCCACAATGGCTGGCACCCTTAGTGGGTATTGGACAATTCACCAGCATCTTTGACTTAGCCCCGGCTGTGATCATCACAGATGGGAAGAAATTGGGTCCTGTTTCCCTCCAGTAGTCATCCCCATTGAGGGCCTCTGAGCCTGTTTTCCCCCTCCATGGCTTTCTCTGGGGTCTGGACCTCTTTGAGCCTGTGCCAAGAAGCCTACACAGCACTAGACCCAAGGAAAAGCCTATTTTGTGGTCTCCCACTTTGGAATCAGACACTTTGGACCCAAATCTTCTCCAAGATGTTGGAGTTTGCTGGAGTTGTGTGTCCACGCCCTTGCCACCATATGTATGTACGTATGAGGCACTGGATGTAGAGATGACTTCCTACCTGGGGAGGGGAAAGGAAGAAGGGAAAATGGGGACAGAGTGACCATGTCAAGAGCATAGATCACCTACTCAAGAGTGGTCAGGAAGCTTTCAGGGCAAATGAGAACAGTCCAAAGGACCACCTGAGGGTCAGATACCAGGAAGAGAAGTCCGTTCTGGAGACAGAACGGCTTCAGTCAGTAGGGGTTAGGATAGCCACAATGAAGCCCGGCATCATGCCAAAACCACAAGGCTGGCAGAGCCCACCCAGTTGGGAAAGCCTGTAGAACAGCAGTTCTCAAACTGTGGATCGAGACCCCTTTGGGGGAGGGTATTAAACAACTTCTCACAGGGTCACCTAAGACCATCAGAAAACATCACGATTCATAACAGTAGCAAAATTACAGTTATGAAGTAGCAAAGGAAATCGTTTTATGGTTGGGGGGGAGGGAGTCAGCACAACATGAAAGGGCCTCAGCATTAGGAAGGTTGAGAAGCACTGCTTTAGAAGGACGTGGTTCATACAAGGTGTCCCTGCATGAATAGAGCCTGTGACAGAGATGTCACAGAAGCTCTCTTCCCACTCTTTGTCTCTGGACAGAGGGTCTCATGAGCCAAGTCCAACAAAAACATGTCATTTCTAAAGCTCAACCCCGCCCCCAGGACATGGAGCCATGGAAATGGGAAGGAGATGCAAATAAACAAACAAACAAAAAGATACCAGATGTGGTGGCACATACCTTTAATCCCAGCACTCAGGAGACAGAGGAGTGAGTTTGAGGCCAGCCTAGTCTACATATTGAGTCTCAGAGCAGTCAGGGTTAGATAGTGAGACACTGTCTCAAGAGGGACAGAACCTGTATGCAGGAAAAATCCAGTTCTGCTCTGTTCTGAAATGACAGTGCTAGGGATTGTTCTCCAGGAAAAAGAGCCTTAGCTCCGTGTCACATGACCGATCCATACCTGAAAGGACCTCGAAGCCCCTGACAGCCACCACGAAACAGCTGACCAAGGAATCAAAGAACCTTCCACGGAAAGAACATCCGTTTTGCTGGGGTAGTGTTTGCCGCCCTCCATAGTGAAGCAGAAAGAGGGACTACACGGAAATGGGCGTAGCCGGAGCAGGCAGGACGGACGGCATGAGGGATGGTCTCCCACTCAGGGCTAGCATCATCTTTAATCATGAGCTTCAGAGGAGATGTTACCCCTCTCCATAACATCCATAAATTACCCCAGTGTACTTAAGAATCAGACTGGTTGATTTATAACTCGGTTCATTTATAAAAGCCAAACTCAGCCGCCGATGACAGCGTCTGCCTGAGACATGGTTTAAAGGGAAGGTGGCCCACAAATTATCCAGGGTTTTGGTTTGAGACAAATTATTCAGGACTGCAGCGTCAGCAGGAATTGGGCCGCACATTAATCCCTGGCAGAGGAACCCCATCTCCGTGTCTGGCTTGGCTTATGATTTCAGGATGGTGGAAGGCTGACAAAGGAGAGAGGGGGACACCAGGGGTCCATGGGTGATTTGGGTCTAAGGTCATTTCAGAGGTCAACAAGAAGAGTGTGTATATGGCTATGTAACAAATGACCCCCAAACTGAAACTCAGACTCTTCAAACAAATGGAGTTTCTTCTTCCTCCCCCCCATAGGTCTCCATATTTCTAAGACTGTATTTATAATTTATATAAATATATATAAATTTATATATATATATATATTCCTATCAGTCAAAAACCACCGAAGGCAAAGCATTGAGGGGGATCGAGAAAGGATAACCACTAAAAGAAGGTGGCAATGTCTCTGATGAGGCGCTGCACACAAAAGGACAAAAGTCCCAGCTATATCGACTGAATACAAATGACCAGGCAAAACCTAAAATAGTTATTTATTCAAACATTTGTATTTGTCTCATCGCAACTTCTGTGGCGTAGGTGTCTGCGGTTTAACTTTCCTGCATGCTCCGAGAACTACATCTCTGTAATGAAAGCTGAAGACCACTCCCTGGGGTAGTGGACACAAGGTTCTCCAGGCTACCCTCGGTCCTCTGCCTTGTGGTCAAGGTGGACTCTGCCTGTGTTGGTGAAAGTTTCTCTATTGCTTCGAAGAGACACCATGACCATGGCAAATAGAGAAAACATTTCACTGGGGCTGGTTCAGAGGTTTAGTCCATTATCATCATGGCAGGAAGCACAGTGGTGCCCAGACAGACATGATGCTGCAAAGGAGTTCTACATCCAGATCATCAGGCAGCAGAGAGAACAGCACTGGGCCTGGCTTGAGCTTCTGAAACCTCAAAGCCCCGCCCTCAGTGACACACTTCCTCCAACAAGGCCACACCTCCCAACCACTACTGAGCCATGGGTCCATGTGATGAGAACTTGTAGTTCCCATCACCCCAGAGTTCTCCCCTGTTGAGAAGCAAGAGAGAGCCTCTAAGCCTTCTTCAGTGGCAAGCAACAGCATGGAATTCATTCTGGACCAAAACTTAAAGACCGCTCAGCCCTGCTTCCATTTAGCTTTGTAAATCAGACCCACACCCAGCCACACACTGGGGAAGCCCTCTCTGACCAATTCTCATTCCCCCAAGAAACCTAGTTAATAAAAAGTATCTCATTCCGATTTTCTGCCCCATCTCAGAGCGGCCCTGAGCTGGGTCCGATGGAAGGAACCTTCTATTATAGGTCATCCACTGAGTGCCTTAGCTCCAGAAACATGGTAGGGAGTATGGGGCAAGGCACGGACAGCATCTACCCATGCTGCCTTCCAGGGATAATGGAGTTGTTGAGAAGGAGGTTTTTAAGCAAGTTAGCATGACTGGGATACCATCCGTGATCATGCTGGTGGCTGACAGAGGAGGAAGAATATGGGTAGCAGTGCCATGAATGTCTACTGAGAGCCCTGGGACAATACGAGAGTGGTAGTGTGCACGTGCATGTGTGTGTGTGTGTGTGTGTGTGTGTGTGTGTGTGTGTGTGCGCGCGCGCGTCTTGAGGTGGAGGAGCAACACTGGTTAGTTGGGTTTTTTTTAGGGCAGGGTAGTTTTGGTTTTTGTCAAATTGACACAAGCTAGAGTCATTTGGGAGTAAGTGCCTCCATCAGATTGGTCTATGGGCATTTGATTGATGATTGATGTGGTGATGTGGGAGGTGGTCCAGTCCACTGTGAGTGGAGCCACCCCTGGGCAGGTAGTCATGGATTATATAGGAAAGCAGGCTGAGCAAGCCAGGAGGAGCAAGCCAGTAAGCAGCATTCCTTTATGGCCTCCACTTCAGCTACTGCCTCCAGGTTCCCACGCTACTTGAGTTGCTCCTTGGGTTTCATTTCCTTCAGTGATGGACTAGAACCTCTAGGCCAAAAAACCCTCCCCAAGTTGCATTTTGTCATAGTAGTTCAGCACAGGAACAGAAACCTAAATAGGTCAACAGAAAAGAAAACCTTGGAGACTCAGGCAGAAACAACTCTAAGACGCTGTCATGGTAGACAGCAGCTATGGGGGAAACCACCTCTGGGCTCTGGGCTCCGGGCTCCAGGCTCCATGTCCCACCCTAAATCATAGTCACTGTGACTCTTCTCTAAACACCAAACTGACCATGTCACAGACTTTGGCTTCATTTCAGGAAGAAATTAGAGCATCCCAAACATAGCATGTCCCCCAAACATTTGTGTACTGGAAACATAATCCTTACTCCCGATGTGTTCAAGAAATAGGGTTTGTAGGGAAGGCCTCTGGGAAGAATTTAGTGTCAAAGAAGGCTGCAGAGGGCTCTGTTAATAATCCTGCAAGACTGGAAGGACCTGAGCTGACACACTTGTTTTATATTTCCATGCCACACCCTCTGAAGTGTTAGGTACTACAGGAAACTCCTTGGCCCTTGCCTGGAAGATTCTACTATAATTCTCATCAACTTCCCTAGCAGGAATAGAAAAGAAACTTTTACTTATAAATAACCTGGGCTGAGATGACTGTGCTAGCAACAGGAAACATCCCCAGCCTGCCTTGTTCCATGTCGCTCACTCGGTACCAGCATGCTTGGCCACAAGCCCTGTGTCTTGTTTCTCTTTCTGATAGACTATGGTGGTCCAGAATTGCTTGGTTTTCATCAGATGGATTCTAAATAGATTACACCCTGAACTCTGCAAGGAAAATTAAGACTTGGAGTGACAGGCGAACTGTCAAAATATCAACAACCAATGGTGAAAGTATTTCCCCTTTGTTAGTCCTGATTACTTTAGGGTCAATGTCATCCTTGGCATTTAACATCCCTGTGATGTCTCTGAGTTTGGACTCACCATCGAGCTACAAGGATGGGCAAGTCTTTGGCTTGCAGCCCTTGGCAGCCAACAGTAAGAATCTAGGAGGAATTAGTTAGGCCTGTGGCTGAATTGTATTTATTAATATAAAATTAAATGACTGTCCAGTGTAGAAGTGATTGCATTTTCTATTTTAGAAATGTTCAAGTTTAAAAGGATGGCCCTACTAGACAGAGAAGCCCGGGTTTTACTAAACATGAAATGCCATAAATCATAAGAGAAAGTAACACTGAATGAACCAAGATGGAGGATCAGAAGTCAGCTCAGACCAATGCTCTCCAAAAGCTGGAAACTGTGGCCCCAGATTCTCCTCACAGAAAAGGCTTGGGCCCGTGTGAGGTTTAATGTTGTCAACTTGGTGACATCGAGAATCATCTGGCAGACAGACGAGACTCTAGACATGTCTGTGGGGAATGATCTTGTTTATGTTCATTGAGGTGGGATGACCTGCCCACTGTGGGCGGCACCATTCCCTTATAAGTGGAGGAAGGGGACTGAATAGTAGCAAGCGTTCATCCCTCTCTGTTTCCTGATGTGGATGCCATATGACCAGCCATCTTGCTGCTTCTGCAACCTTGTTTTACTCGACTACTGCCATACCTTTCCCACCATGACAGGATTTCTTGAACTGTGGACCAAACAAGCCCCTTCTTACTTGAGTTGCTTTTATCAAAGTATTTTATCCCAACACAGAGAAAGAAACTAAGAAAAGTGGGTCAGTGTGCTGAGGAGGGAAACTGTGCCAAAGAGGGGATGGGGAGGGAGGGGTGGGGGGAGGGGACGGGGTTACACAATGACGGCAGGAGCAGAATTGGTTGAAAGCAGACATCCAGAAAAAGGAGTCACAATGGTCTCTGGTTATGTTCATGGAAGCTGTTCTGCCCTGGGAGGTCTCAAAGACTACAGTTGCATGCCAATAGGTGTGAGGGAGTCACCCAATTAGGTCCTTTCAAGGGTCATCTGAAATAGACCCACTAATATCCCATGGTTGTCCCCCATCCGTTGCAATGGTGTCTTTGACTTTCCACTCAGCCCTAATCATGGACAGTCTCCACCCAACCCAGACCCCTATCAGCAGCAATGAAGGGACAGACAGACATGGCTCCACACTGACATCCTCACCAACCTTAAGGAGTTTACCCAGAACCCTAGGGACCTCAGCTCAGGACAAACCAGGATCTGTGACTTCAACTCTGTAACGAACTTCAGGATCAACTGGAACAGTGAAGTGGGGTTGGAAAATTTGTGAAAGATATTTGAATATGGGCTTACACACGAGGAGTAAGAGAAAGAGAGGCACTCAGAAGAAAGGAAGACATACGGAACAAATGGGGTATGTGCTTCTAAGGGGAGAGCTGTGATCATCTGTCTTAGCATTAGACATTTTGGGTGGCTCTCCAGTTTCCTCTCAAATGATAGCTACGAAACCTTCATTGGCTTCTCCTCTCCCTCTTTAAAAAAGGGAAGGAGAGATACCTGAGGTGGCTCTGGTGATGCCTTGGGTGGAGTATTAAGATCTGAGAGAGTGAAGCCAGGAGACACTAGGGTTGCATACGGGGCTTAGTACAGGTCATTATCCTGTGAATGTGGCTTCTGGTGAGATCCCTAGAGAACCACAAGGTTTGTAGCTAGGAAGGAGAAAGGATCAGCTACTGGTGAGAGGCTGAACCGGATGGCTGGGTAAGAGCCCTTCCCTCTTTTCATACCCCTCCCCCCAAATTTCTACTTCCTTTCTCTCCTGCCTCATCCCCTGGTCTATGGTGAACTCTTATGCTTGCACAGATGTTGATCGATCCCCATGTGTCTGATTGTTTCCCCCCCACACAACCTATGGGGGGACGCAAAGCCCACTGCCCATCAAACCACACCTCAGTGTGTTCTGAACCATGTAACACCAGTTTCTCACTTTAGAGAAAGAATTCTGTAGGACTGTGCATAGATTTTTTTAGCAAGCACTCTTGCCCAACACCTGCCAATTGTCTCACATGGTAGAGGGCTGTGGCAGACATCAGGGCTGTCACACTCTCTGGTAACAAGGCTCTCATCCTGGCTCTGAACCTCACTGAAAACAAAGAAGCTTAGCCCTGGATGCTGTGCCCTCGTTCAAACGAGATGCAGGGTTTGTGAATTCTCCCGGTCATGAGCCCACAGCGCTCTGGCTTGTAGGGAATGGTCTGCGAGCTGCCGCTCACCACTGGAAATGGGACATTGAGATAAGGTCATAGGAAGGGAAGCCTAGAAGCAAAGCCATTCAATTACTGCACAGTTCGACTTTAATTTGAAAGAACTGTCTTAATTGTCTTGGCTCAGCTGCAGGTAATAGAAAGGTTGAGTCAGCTTCAGATTTTTATTTCATTCACTGTGAGATGACTGATTTCAAATATTGAACTTCCTTCAGCGGAACAATAAATTACTTTCTGAAATATAGATTGTGCCAATAATGGATGAGTTAGACATAAATGGAATTCCAACATCTTAGGAACATAACCTTGTATGCATTTTTCTAGAAACGGAGAGAGAGAGAGAGAGAGAGAGAGAGAGAGAGAGAGAGAGAGAGAGAGAGAGAGCAAGAGACTTTTGTAGTTCCAAATTTCACAGAGGTATGCTGAATAAGCTGGCATTTTTCCAGATGTTTGAGCATCCAGGAGAAGGTGAATGCTCTGGATCCAAACCAAACTCCTCAAGAAGATATGGTGGAGGAGCCAGACATGTCCAAGAAGAAGACATGAGCAGCAGCCTAGCGCTCCCCACAATGCACATGGCCGGAGAGCCCATTTTATTCTGTTCTCTGAAATAGTAGTGAGAAGAGAATACAAAGCCTTCTCTGAGAAAGGCCCAGGGTTTCTCATCATGGTGACCAGATGGAAACAGCCCAAGGGAGGAAGTGTTATTTTGACTCCCAGTTTCTGTGATTTCAGTCAACAGTTCTCAGCTTGACTGCATTGATGCTGCTGGGCCAATGGTGACACAGAACTCCACAGTGGCAGGTGGTGCAGGAGACTAGTGATGTCATGATGGGCAGGAAGCAGAGAGAAAGGGAGAGGGGAGGACTTTTGATCTAGTATAATCTTCAAAAGCACCTACTCAGTGACCTACTAGCTCTAGCTAGGTCCCACCTCTAGAACCTTCCAAAATAGTACCACTTAGGGTCTAAGTTCAACAATAAGACTCTTGGGTTCATAATCCAGGCTAGAAACAAAAGGTAAACAGAAGAGATGAGCTAATGTTTTTAAAAATGTATTTTCTCATCTAGGATCTGTTCCTACGGTGCCTACCGCGAATCATCTCCTTCCACATTGAGGAGGGGGCAGGGTTCAAACTGCACAGAAGTCAGACCATGCTAGAGATTATCTTTAACTTTTCTGAGGTGAGGGGAGTTTCATATCCTGTGACCCAACCTCACATAGACAATGTGTGCAGTCACAGAGTCAGGAAGGCTCTAAATAAAAGAAAAGTTGTCTTTCCAGATTGTCATTGGCCTTGGAATATCAGAGACAGGATTAATGAATATTCATTGTTGCATCTTAGAAAGTGTCACGTGAGTCACAGAAAGTGCGTTGGTACCCGGAGAGTGGGAGTGTTGAGTAAGGGTGGAGAACTTCCATGAGATATCGAGAATGTGCCTGGAGGGATGACTGCTCTTGCAGAAGATATGAGTTTGGTTCCCAGGACCTGTGTGCTGGCTCACAACTGCCTCTAAACTCCAGTTCCAGGGTATCTGGTACCCTCTTCTGACTTCTGTAGATGCCAGACACGCATGTGGGGTGCACAGACATACATACAAGCAAAACACCCGTGTCTTAGTTAGGGTTCCATTGCTGTGAAGAGACACCATGACCAAGGCAACTCTTATAAGGACAAAATTTAACTGGGGCTGGCTTATAGTTTCAGAGGTTCGGTTCAATATCATCATGGTGGGAGCATGGCAGCATGCAGGCAGACATGGTGCAGGAGAGGTAGCTGAGAAGTCTACATCTTGCTCCAAAGGCATCCAGGAGAAAGATCTATATCACACTGGAAGACTTCAACTTACATATGAGACCTCAAAGCGGCACCTCCACAGTGACCTACTTCCTCCAATAAGTGACACTCCTAATAGTGACACTTCCCATGGGCCAAGCATTTTCCAACCACCACAAACCATATGCATCAAATAAAAGTAAGTAAATCTTAAAATATTATTTTTAAAGATGTCACAGGGAATAGTGAAAAAGACACATCCAAAATCACACTGGGGCAAAAGGTGTGGACAGACATCTTGATAGACCTATGGTACTCAACCTTCCTGAGGTTTCGACCTTTTAATAAAGTTCCTCATGTTGCAGAGACTCCCCCCCAACTATAAAAATCACTTCATAAATGTAATTTTCGCCACAGTAGTGTAAATCTCTGATAGGCAGGATATCTGATATGTGACCCCCCAGGTTGAGAACCACTGGGATAGGCAAAAGCATTCTCAAGTTCATCATTACAGTCGGGAAACCATGCTCTAAGATGCTCGGCAAAGGCCTTGACTTCTATCTTCTTTCATCTAATGGCACCTTTCCTTCATGAGGACATTTAAAAATGCCTCCCAACAAGTAATCCTATTAAAAAATGGGGTACAGAGCTAAACAAAGAGTTCTCACCTGAAGAATATCTAATGGCTGAGAAGCACCTAAAGAGATGTTCATCATCCTTAGTCATTAGGGAAATGCAAATCAAAACAACCCTGAGATTCCATCTCACACCAGTCAGAATGGCTAAGATCAAAAACACAGGTGACAGCAGTTGTTGGCGAGGATGTGGAGAAAGAGGAACACTCCTCCACTGCTGGTGGGATTGCAAGCTGGTACAACCACTCTGGAAAGCAGTCTGGCGGTTCCTCAGAAAACTGGGCATGACACTCCCGGAGGATCCGGCTATACCACTCCTGGGCATATACCCAGAGGCTTTCCCTGCATGCAATAAGGACACATGCTCCACTATGTTCATAGCAGCCTTATTTATAATAGCCAGAAGCTGGAAAGAACCCAGATGTCCCTCAATGGAGGAATGGATTCAGAAGATGTGGTATATTTACACAATGGAATACTACTCTGCAATTAAAAACAATGAATTCACGAAATTCCTAGGCAAATGGTCAGAACTTGAAAATATCATCCTTAGTGAGGTAACCCAATCACAAAAGAACACACATGGTATGCAGTCACTGATAAGGGGATATTAACCCAGAATCTCGGAATACCCTAGACACAATTCGCATATCAATAGATTTCTAAGAAGATGGAAGGAGAGACCCCTGGTCCTGGAAAGACTGGATGTAGGGGAATACCAGGACAGAGAAGCGAGAGGGGGTTGAATGGAGAAAAGAGGGAGGGAAGGGGGCTTATGGGACTTTCGGGGAGGGAGGAAACGGGTAAGGGGAAATGATCTTGAATGTAAATTAAAAAAAAAAAACTTAGAAAATAAAATTTAAAAAAAAATAATGTCTCCCAAAAGTCACACATCACCCTGGCTTGGGGGTCACTACTGGTAGAAATGGCAAGCAAGAAGAGGCTGAGCTAGAAACATGACTGTGGCTTCTGAGGAGCAACTGGACCAGTTTGCCCAGCACAAGGCATTCTTAGGAGACAAGTTTGGCAGAGCACAGGAGGCCATGTTTCCAAGGACTATTGGCTACTGGAAGGTTGGTTTCTACCGTGCACAGAAGTCACCAGGAGCTCTAGGCCTTCAGCTAGACAGTGCTAGGTGACTCCTCTGTCCTCTAGGTAACTTTATTCTGAACCATCACAAACAGCATCACCTTCCATGGTGGCCTCTGGCTTCCTGCTACATTTGGCCAATTGAACAGGGTTAGAGACAATAGTCCAGGGTGTCTATGCCCGTGGATGTATCTCTACTGGCCCCCATGGTCATTTGTACTGCTCCATCAAAGGCTAGAATCAGATAATTAGATTCTCTCTCTCTCTCTCTCTCTCTCTCTCTCCCCCCCCAACCCAGACCTTTACAAGTTTCTCTGGTCCCACCGCAGGGAGTCAAGACAGGACTTATGCTGCATCCTTCTTAACACAGACTACATGAGTAAGCTGGAAAGGAATGAAAAGGACCAATAGCCCCATAGGGATCCAGGGTTAGCCTAGTAGTGGGGATGCTGTTCCTGTCTCCTTCCTTCCTGAAGGTCTCTCATTCCATCTCAAAGATGCACACAACAAAAGAACACATTGGGTTTCAAAAATAAACCGTGTTAAATAAAAAGGCTTCAAACACATTGCCTAGCTGGAGGCGGTCTGCCATGTTCTCAGGCATCAGAAACACCCTAGCATCTGTTTGTAGTTTTCAGTCGTTTGAGTTCATACAGAGTCAGGGGACGAGACTGCAGTGACTTCTGCCTGGAGAGAGGACAGAGGATCTCCATTCCGTGCCTGTGGAGTTCTCCTCCAAACACGGCCTTCCACAGCCTGAAGGAAAACAGTTGAATCAGAGTGACCTCAGACAGGCAGTGGCTAGTGTAAAAGTATCTTTTATTCTCCTGTAGTGATTCTCGTCTCTGAGGCTTCCTGCCTCTGTCTGTTAACCTAGACCTAGTCCTGGAAGCTTCTAGCCTCTGTACAATCTTGTCTAGGCATAGAATGTTTTCAGCCCCTGAGACTTATTGCTGAATAAGATGGCCCTTTCTAGTTCTTTCTAAGCTCTGACTGGCTGGCTCAACTCAGCTGTTCAGGCTCAAACTCCTCTCTATGGTGAATGATTCAGTCTGGCTTCTCTGGGCTTCTCCTGAATTGCTCTGCTCAACCTCAAGCTGTCCTTGTCAATCTGTTCTAATCCTCTGGCTCCTTCTCATTCTCTGGTTCGTTCTGTCTTCCCCTGGGTCTAGCTTGTTCTCTCTCTCTCTACAACTTGTCTCTGTAAAACTGTCCCAGTAAAACTGCCTCCTTCCTCTCTCTCTGCACTGCTCCTGAAGTAGCTTCCCTTTCCTCTCTCCTGTGAGAGTTGGGCAGATCCTAGTCTGTCAAATCTGGTTCATCACTTTGTCTGCCACTCAATTAGACATCACTTCCAGACATGGGCACTTCCTTCTACAAACTACTTTTACCTTCATTGTTTGGGATTAAAGGTGAGTACTAAGGGTGTGTCTGCATCCCAGTCAGAGGGATTAAAGGTGTGTGCTAAGGACTGAGCCACACCACAACTAGAAACAGGGTTTTCCAGTAAATAACAAAATCTCAGAGATCACAATGTGATCAAATATCCTGCAACAGGTTAGGATGCCTTGGAGACAGGTTAAGGTCCAGGGAATATACTGCACCCATCAGTACTCACTAGGCCAATGGAGAACACACACTTAGTGATCCCAGATTTGGGAAGGGTAAAATTGCAAACCAGGAGGAAGCATGGGTAATATCATCAAGAATAGCCTTGAGGCTGGGAAATGTGGGTGCGGTAGTGCTGTGTTTTGCATCTGCAATGTGGGCTGAAAGTTCATGTCTCAGTTGGTAAAGTGTTTGAGATGTAAGCATGGAGACCTGACTTCAATTCCCAGGACCCCACGTGAAAAGTCAGGTGAGGGAGGGGCTCACCAAGCCCTACCCTTAGCTGAGGAGATAATGCCAATGGATGGTGGCTGAGGCAGAGGGAATATTGGTTTTCATCAGCCATGCCATGTGCTCCAGTTAATGGTCCAACACCCTCCACATACCAGCAATGCTCTCTATGACTCCAGTTTTAGGGCACCCAACGCCCTCTTCTGGGCCCTGCAGGTACTGCACTCACATGGTGCACATTTGTACATCCATACTACAGACAAAACACTCATACATACAATAATAATAATTAAAAAGACAGACCAAAACAGAGATCTGCAAACGATGGCCTGATGGTATGCTGTCTGTGTGAAATATCTTATTTCAGATATTAAATATGTATGTTAGTCGAAAGTAAAGAATAAAAATATTATATGCCAAAGAATTATTAATCAAGAGAAAGGAGATCCTTTCTCAAAATGAAACATAAGGATAAGGATATGGCTTAGCTCGGCAGTAGAGAACCTTCCAGGCATGTATGAAGCCTAAAATATAATAGTAAAAATAAATAATAAACACAGGATGGTCTCGTTTCCTGGTGACAGGGTCTTCTGATAGAGTAGTATTAATTCAAAAACCTGTCCCATTGTTACTTTATGGAACTTAGATAAAATATGTATTCTCATTCATCCGTCAACATGCTACTTGAGTCGGAGATGGATCCAGGGATGGACAGACTGAGATCGAGAAAGGCAGGTGAAGATGAGGTTGCAGTGGGCTGCTGTCAGCTGCCTCCTGCCTTCCCAGTCTCCCCTTTCTTCAGGGAACAGTCCTGTGTCTAATGCCTTTACTTCCCAAGGCAATAACCTCAGAGAAGGCAGCTCCAACCTGACTGGATCCTGAGCACATGGGAAAGTGTCTGGGATTAGATAGGAATTGAGTGTGAGTGTGTGTGTGTGTGTGTGTGTGTGTGTGTGTGTGTGTGTCCATTATAAGAAGGGATGGTAGGTTCAGCTGAGATACAGGCAGGAATGGAGGTATTTTAATGCATATGGGAGGCTTTTGTAGTGTTGCTGGTTAACTGTGAGAAAATATAAGCATAGAAAAAGAAACAAAATCACAGTCAGGACTGAACTGGCCTGGTGGCACAGGCCTGCCAGTCCAGCTATTCAGATGCACCTATGTGAACATGCACGCCGAGGTCAGAGGACAACCTTCGATGTCATTCCTCAGTCACTATTCACCTTCTTTTGAGATGGGGTTATCTCACTGGCCTGGAACTTGCCAAGCAGGCTAGGCTGAACAGCCACTGAGCTGCGGGAATCCTCCTGTCTCCGCCTCGCCAGCACTAGGATTTCAAGCACGTACTATCACGGTTAGCTTTCTTACATGGGCTCTGGGGGCTTGAACTTGGATCCTTTGTGCTTTGCCACTGAGGCCTCAGCCCAATCTGTGAAGGAATTACTTATGTAAGCATCCTGATTGAAGACCCCAGAAGCCAGGCAGTACACAGTATGACTCACGTATCCCTAAATGATTTCCCCTCTGCTCTGTCCACACATCTTCCTCGGTGAGCCCCCACTTCAGTGAGCACACGGATCTTAATCCTGTTGGGGTTCTTCTTCCCCAAACCCCACTGACAGCTCTATGAAGTTTAAGGATGGGAAATATTTACACCCTGACTCCCACCCCACCCATATCTGAAGGCTTGGATTTGGCCAGCTCCGTCAACTTGGTGGTGAGCTGCACATCTCCATAAGATTCTGGACTCCTTTCCCCGTCTTGAGTTAACCCCTCCACTGAGAAAACCACTCCTCTGGGGCTGGGTTTCCCTTGATTTCACCAAGCTTGGAGCGGAGAGTCCAGCTCAGCTCGGTTGGTACCTTCCTGTCCAAATACAACGGGCTACAAAGCTGGCCTTCCAAACCCGGCCAGCCTTATTCTACTCCTGGGCTTCTTCTGCTTCTGGAGTGTTCTGTCATGAGCTCAAAGGTTGGGCTGGGCCATCGGCTGGGGGTAAGGGCGATGATTTATCTTCTCCAAGGAGCAGAAATTGAGGTCAGCCAGGACACAAGGTGGCTAATTAGAAAGGACCTCAGCGGCTGAGGCAGAGTGACTTGCGGAGGTACCTGGGGTTCGGGTGCGGTTACAGGCCTGTGCGAGCGTAGCTGCAGCTGGGCTTCGGATGCCCGGAACAGCCTAGCTGCAAACTGGGCAACAATTCTTCCCCAACAGTTCCCCACACAGGGTCACTTCCAGTCTCTTGGGTCATTTTGCTCAGGGACTGGATTCTGCTTTTGTTATGCAAACCAGTCCAGCCCTGCCAAACCCAGTCCCCTAAGGACTCAGCCAAAGTTATTAAAGGATGCGAATCAAAAAACGGAAGGAGGTGGAGGGGGGGGCAGGGCGGTATCCTGCGGTAGAGAGAACAGAACACAAGTCTCGTTCTCTCCCTCTCATGAATATCCTGAAAATTGCAGAGGTGTGCTTCTTCGGGTGTGTGAAGGAGGTGATTTCAATCCCAAGAATATGTTGCGTTCAAACTCATAATAGTTGAGATCTGAGGAAAGGCGTGTAGGTGTCTGTTTTTAAAAGACTGGCACTTGCGAAGGAAAACAAATGGCCTCCAGTTCATCCAGTTATAACACTGAGGTCTTCGGAAACCGATCGCAGAAGAGTAGCAGACCCCACCCGCACCGCACCCGGAGGAAGCAGCCCGCTGCCCATGTGAACCCGCAGTCAATCACTGAGAACCCCGCCCAGGGGCTGACTCTTGAACTCTGTCCGGCAGGAACAGACCCCTAGGCAGGCACAATTACTTGCTTTTGTGTGAGATGGGGAAATGTCTCCGAGCTCATTAGGGAGACCAGTGATGGGCGTTAACTTCATGAAACACAAGCTCGGGTGTCTCTTGTGCTTGGCATACACTAGGATGCTTTCCTGTTCACAGAAGCGTCTCAAAGATTTAAAAAAAAAAAAAGACATTAAAGCACGAAGCATTTTTCTCTCAGCTACCCCACTTAAAAGTCTGTGGGTGGCTGTAACAGGTTCTAAATGACTGGAGGAGGGGGGGGTTGGAAGACAAAAAAAAAACTAGTGTTATTCTTTTGTTCTATTTCCTTTTAGTTTTAATTTTTTAATATTTTTATTATTTTTTTTTTATTTTTGGAAGAAACCATGCTCCAAGGAGAAAGAGAAGCCCAGAAGCCACTCAGTTGACATACCATGTTCCGACTTTGGTCCTCAGCAGAGAGGGAAGCCTGTTCTACCAGCACACCAGCGGGACAGGGCATTTAGAGGTAGAGAATAGAAAAAGAAAACCCTCCCTCTGCTGCAGAAGGTGGCAGTCGGGGACAGTCTTGTCACCAGGTGACTGGATGGTCTCTCCCTCCCCAGGGAGGTCAATGAGCTGTTGCTAACTGATGGATAACCAAGTACAGTTGATTCTCCTTAAACTGAAGGCTGCTGTCACCTGGGAGGGGCACAGCTTTATCCAGGTCAATCCTGCTGATTCCACACTCAAGCTCAAGGGTCCTCCTCTCTCTCCCAATCATCCCGTTATTTTGTCCCAGACTATCATACAAGCCTGTGCTTCTCCTGTATGCATTTGCTGTATTTTTATTTGGTTTGAGAGAAGTCTAAAGAACACTTCCTTTCATGTCTATCAACAAGTCCCAAGGTTTCCAAACACTCCCAGATTACCAATCATGCACCAGTTAAAAGTCATAATAATATGTCACTTCGCGGGTTTCTTGATGAGTTTCGACAGGATCGCTGTGATGGTTCACATTGTCAGCTTGACAGGATCTAGAATCAGGGAAGAAATAATTCTGGGCTTATCTAGGAGCGTGTTTACAGAGAGCTGGCAGAGGTGAGAAGACCCACTTGAATCGTGGACTGCTGCTGTTTCCTGATTGCAGATACAATGTGACTAGCTGCCTCGCAGCTCCTGCCGCCATGCCTTCTCTGTCATGGTGGACTGTATCCTCCCCTGGTACTGTAAGCCAGAACAAATCCTCCCTTCTTAAGATTCTTTTGTTGGAGGGGGCTAGAGAGATGGCTCAGAGGTTGAGAGTACTGAACTACTCTTCCAGAGGTTCTGAGTTGAATTCCCAGCCCCCAAAATGGTGGCTCACAACCATCTGAAATGAGATCTGATGCCCTTTTCTGGAGTGCAGGCAGAACACTTTGTACATAATAAATAAACAAATCTTTAAAAAAAAAAGAAAAAAGAAAAAGAAAAAAATATTCTTTTGTTGGATATGTACTGTATCTTATTTTAAAGTGTGTGTGTGTGTGTGTGTGTGTCTGTGTGTGTGTATGTGTATGTGTTTGTGTCTCTGTGTGTGTGTCTGTGTGTGTGTGTGCATGAGCACGTGCACACAGATGTACATGATATATGTGTTTGTGGTGGCCAGAAGAGGGTATCAGATCACCAGCACTGGAGTTACAGGCAGTTGTGAGCTGCCTGGGAATTGAACCCAGGTCCTCTGGAAAAAGCCAATGCTCTTAACCGCTGAGCCATCTCTCCAGCCCCCTTGGGTATTTTGTCACAGCAACATGACAAAGAACCGTCACCTTGAAGTTTCACTTGGAGCAAGCAAAACCAAATTATCTACAATTCCCCAACCCATAGTGGATTTATTTATTTATTTACTTATTTATTCATTTTACCCCCAACAGCCTTCAACATATGGAATGGACGGGTCACCAGGAGGCACGGTGCCACCAAGGAACAGAGACACTGTCAGATCGGCGAGACACTACTGCTAACCGTATGTCCAGTTTGGGATCACGCAGTGCAACCAGCTCCTTTCGGGGCTGTTAGTGACTGTAATGTCACAATCATGAGGAGTCTCTGCTGCCTACCCCAGAACAGAAACTCTTTAGAAGAGTACGCGCAGAAAGTCTTAACTAATCATCAGTGGGAAATGCTTTCTCCCAGACAGTAGTCGTAACTTGTTGATATGTTTACCTCCAAAGCCTGAAACCCATTAAGAAATCTGTCCACAGCAAACTCCCAACCAATCACACCGTACTGGCTTTAATATCCAGTGGTTTCCAATTGCACGGGACATGGGACATAGGCTTCTGAGGATGGAGGGAAGGCAGGGTCTGCTGTGTGTCCGTGGATCCTGTGACTGCATCACACGTTCCTTTGGTCCAGGTACAGCTTAATGGATCTAGAGATGCTCGAGCTGGGGACAGCCTCAGGGAAGCCAAGAGACTGGTTTACACTGGAGAGCCTCCTAGCAAGGTTCCATGGAAGCAGTATGGGAATTAGTGAGCCTCCTCAGAATCTTAAAGACAGACATTATGCATCAGGGGATGTTGTGGGAGGCACAAAGGACCATGTGGAAAGACAACTGCTTCCATACCAAATGTGGCCATTTGGCCTTGGGGGGGGGTCCAAGGCAGCACTGGTTCTGATGTCCTTAGATGAGGGAGAATCCTACTTTCCACAGAAGGCCATGATCCCTCCCCTGTTCCCCCAACGGCTTGTTCTGCTAGAAGGGCTCTTGCCTCTCCAAGAGATGAGATCAGGTTCTGCCTCTTACAGTGGTTCTCAGCCTATGGGTCTCAACCCCTTTGGCAAACTTCTATCTCAAAAAAAATTTACATTACAATTCATAACGGCAGCAGAATTACAGTTATGAAGTAGCAACAAAATAATTTCTTGGGGGGGGGTCACCACAACATGAGGGTCTCAGCATCAGGAAGGTTGAGGACTGCTGAGTTGCAACATCGAAGTTGTGTCCTCTGGACTCCGTTCCCAAGTGAGAATTTGGTGCAGCACTTAAGCGGGAGTCTCCTGGTAGGAAACCAGTTGGCCTAGTCCACTGCAGGGCAGCCAGGAGAAGCCTCAGGCTCCAGGAGCTTCTAGCTCAGGGGACCAACAGGATAGCAGCCAAGGCTTCAGATAATTTATTACGTCCATTGCTCAGCCAGGGATCCTCTCCTACGGGGCCGAGAGCTCACTAGGCTAAAGGGCAGTGACAGCCCCAAGTGGGTCTCTGTCCGACTCCTGTGCCCACCACCCGCAGGAGAAGCAAGGGAACCTGGGGTTAGCCCAGGGCTGTGGTCACTTTCCGGGGCAGAATAGCAGCTGCCTCGAGTCGAGGATCTGGAATTGGATTCAGGGTCAGTCGTGTCTAAATTCACGTCAAGAAAGAGAGGGTAGAAAAGAGGCTAAGGAAATCTTTAGATTTTTGGAGGTATTAGGGGAAATTTGAGTGCAGACTGGTAAAAGTCAGTGAGGAGTTGAGGGTATGGTGGTGAGGGACACAGTCATGCACAGAAAAGATGCAGCTGTACACAGAAAGGTCCATCATTATTGCCAAACCACTGGCCGTGAAGGATTCCTTTAGAGCGATCTAAACGCAGAGAGGGAAGGGGAAAGAGAGAAAGAGACAGACAGAGAGAGAGAGCGAGAGAGCAAGAGAGAGAGAGACAGAGAAAGACAGACAGAGACAGACAGACAGAGAGAGAGAGACAGAGACAGAGACAGAGACAGAAAGACAGAGACAGACAGAGACAGACAGACAGAGACAGACAGACAGACAGACAGACAGACAGAGACACAGAGAGAAACAGAGATGAGCAAATGATGTAACAGACAAAAATCAGAGAGATGGCAATGTCACAGAGTGGAGAGACAGAGACACAAAGATAGGGAAGAGAGAAAGAGATGAGAGAGAGAGACAGAGATAGGGATGAGAGATAGAGTGGAGAGAGAGGGACACAGAGATAGGGATAAGAGACAGAGACACAGAGATAGGGATGAAAGACAGAGATGAGAGAGACACACACAGAGATAGGGATGAGAGACAGAGTGGAGAGACAGAGACACAGAGATAGAGATGAGAGACAGAGACAGAGAGGAGAGAGACACAGATAGGGATGAGAGACAGAGATGAGAAAGAGACGGTGACAAACGTGCTGCTATTTGTTCAGTCTCTCAGGAGCATCCATACGAGCTATTTCTATTTCTTATTTGTATAGAAATAAAGAAGGAAGGACAAAAGAAAGGAGACAAAGGGTAAGAGGGTCCTGAGAGTGTGAGTCCCACAGAGGAAAGAGAGGCTAAACTGAACTGACCCTCCAGGGTTCTGAGGAGTGAAAGACAACAAAAGGCTACTAGGAAAGGGAGGCCTCGGAGATGCTCTGGGGCAGCTGCCAGACCCCACCCACCTGGAGATGCTCACAGGTCCCCTGCCAGACCCCACCCACCTGGAGATGCTCACAGGTCCCCTGCCAGACCCCACCCACCTGGAGATGCTCACAGGTCCCCTGCCAGACCCCACCCACCTGGAGATGCTCACAGGTCCCCTGCCAGACCCCACCCACCTGGAGATGCTCACAGGTCCCCTGCCAGACCCCACCCACCTGGAGATGCTCACAGGTCCCCTGCCAGACCCCACCCACCTGGAGATGCTCACAGGTCCCCTGCCAGACCCCACCCACCTGGAGATGCTCACAGGTCCCCTGCCAGACCCCACCCACCTGGAGATGCTCACAGGTCCCCTGCCAGACCCCACCCACCTGGAGATGCTCACAGGTCCCCTGTTAGGCCCCACCTACTAGGTCTGGGTTCATTGGCCAATGGAGATAAAATGGTAAGCAATTAGCTTTATTGATAACACCAGAAATTTATCCATTTGGGCTATTAGTTCAGTAATAGTAATCAGATGGCAAGAGCTACAGCCATGGTTCTATCCCACCACTAAAGTAGAGAGGCTGGGAAAACAGGCAACATATACATGTACGCATGCATGCACGAACGCGCGCGCGCGCACACACACTTTACCTCAGGTCTGAGGTTTTCATGAACGAGCAGAGAGAGAAATCTTTCCTTATCATACACATGGTCAAGACAAGGGACAGAGTGTGCACAGCCATGTGGGGACCTGGGAGCTTTAGGTTAGCATTCAGACATCCCAACCACGTGAGACACAAAGTCTTAAACCTCCCCTCCCTCTCTCTCCTCCCCCACTGAGGACAAAGACTCTGATGCAGCAGCCACACTGAAGCCACGATTCCCTGGCTTTAATCATCTTCCTGAAGAAAGTACATTAGGACAGGGCCTCCCAGGTGCCAGTGTGAAGGTCAGCCAGATAATGATAAAAAGCTCCACATACATCATAAAACTCCTAAGAGGACAAAAATCCAGCATTCCTCTCCGGGCTCCCTAATAAGCTAATAGAAGGCCCGCCCGGCCTCACCTCCACAGACTATTTGTTGAACGGGTGATGGAGAAGTTGTAAGACTCATAATGACAGGTGGTCAACCATAGACTAATGGGGCTGGCTGGCATTCAGGCAACGCCGGTACAGTTGTCCCAGTCTCTGAAAACTGTGGCCGTGCTCTGCCCTAAATAGAAAATACCAACATCGAAGTTCTCCCGGGTCAGGAGTTTGCAAACTTCTTCTGCAAATGGTGGACAACGAATGCCAAGGCCCTTCAGGTACCACGTTGGCACCTGTCGAAGCCACTGTGTCACTGTGGGTGGACCAGACCATTTGGGGACCCTTCTGATAAAACTTTACTGACATAACAGGAAGTTGAGTGTGTCTCGTCAGAGTTCCTGTTCTGGCAGGAGTGGTTTCCCGCGTCTGCGTCTGCAAGAGCTGTTTCCTGTGAAACATGCATGGTGTGAGTGAGTGGCTTTTTGCGTTACAAGATAATGCTTTTCTTTTTTCATTGTTTATCCTGCAAACTTCACCTTTCCAGGGAGTGAGAATCAGACACACATCACCCTAGGTGAGGTGAGTGTTACAACAAGAATAAACATCAGAGACACTGTTAGTCCTTGTCTTTCTGTTTTTAAAATGTAACTTCTGGGAAAAAAAAAACATTTATTTTTAATGCGTGTGTACGTGTGTGCCTGTGTGTGCTCATGTCTACCACGTGAATACAAGTACCCGTGGAGGCCAGAAGGGGGCGCTAGATCCCCTGGAAGTGGAGTTAACAGATGGTTGTGGATGCTCTAAATTGAACCTGGTCCACTGCAAGAGAAGTCAGTGCTCTTACCTGCTGAGCCATCTCTCCAACCCAGTTTTAGGGACTTTTCTAAGTGACAAAAATCAATGGCAGCTGTGTCCCCAGATGCAGCAGTGTAGTGGTGGCTGTTGAAAGAGGTTATGAGGATTCCTTTATTGGTTAGGGTGGTGTGGTGGTTTGAATATGCTTGGCCCTCTGGACGTGCTACTATTAGGAGGTCATACAACCCCAAAATAAAAATTGGTCCATAAGGTAATACCCATGTAATACACACTGCTTTCGTTGTTGTCTCAAAAGGACATGGATGCATTTTATACTCTGAGGAGTAGCAAGACTTTTCAATTGCTCATGCAGGCAGCTTTCTTGTTGCCAATGGCATGCCACCTCCTGTCCTTAAATATTTTCTTCTCTTCTCTTCTCTTCCCTCTTCCTCCTGCCTGCTAGATCTGTTCCACTGAGCCCCACCCCCACACCTCCAGGCTCAAAGACCCTGACTCAGTTTTTGGTGGAAACAACAGTGTGAATCCATCTTTCCTGGTCCTGCCTTCAATCACACCTGCTCAGCGCTTGTACTGCATGTAAAGCTGCCTGCTGCAGACGCCAGCATCCACCTCTAAATCCTTAGGTTTCGAGTTGCAAACCAAAGTGTGGTTTCTAGGATAAAGGTGAATTCTTGACTCTATCCCTCTCACCATACTATACACAGGTCCCATGGGAAGAAGAGGAAAAGAAGATGAAGAAGATGAAGAGGAGGAGGAGAAGGAGGAGGAGGAGGAGAAGGAAGAGGAAGAAGAGGAGGAAGGGGAGGAGAAAGAGTAGGAGAAGGTGGAGGAGGAAGAGGAGGAGAAGGAAGAGGAGGAGGAGGAAGAAGAGGAGGAGGAGAAGGAAGAGGAAGAAGAGGAAAAGGAGGAAGGGGAGGAGAAAGAAGAGGAGAAGGAGGAAGAGGAGGAAGGGACGAAGAGGAGGAGAAGGAGGAGGAGAAAGAGGAGAAGAAGAAGGAGGAGGAAGAGGAGGAGAAGGAAGAAGAGGGGGAGAGGAAGAGGAGGAGGAAGGGGAGGAGGAAGAGGAATAAGAGGAGGAGCAGGAGGAGGAGGAAAGGAGGAAGAAGAATAGGAGGAGAGGAAGAGAGGAGGAAGAGGAGGAGGGGGAAGAGGAGGAGAAGGAGGGGGAGAAAGAGGAGGAGGAGGAAGAGAAGGAGGAGGAAGAGGAGGAGGAGGAGGAAGAAAACAGTCACATCCAGTGGCTGGGAAGAGACTTGTCTGCTCTCTGCTGGTCTGACTCCTTATGGTCGGTCAGCATTAGTAAGGCAAGACTGCCTTAACAAATTGACCCATGAGCTGATATAAATCTAAATCTCTCCATAAGAATATGCCTCTCCCTAGTCAGCCTCAGGTCTCTCTGGGATTTTTCTGTCTGAGATTCAGACTAAGGGAGCTGCTGGGGAGTGGAGGAATCATGACAGGGCAACACATCAGCCACAGAATGGCCCCCGACACACCCAGAGTCCATCGGTTGAAGGAAGTCACAGGACTGTGCTCATCATGGCTGGGCAGGGATGGAAGATCTTCCCTTTGGCAATGGAAGAGAAAACTGAGGGAGAGAAAAGTAATTGTGTCATGATCTTTTAAAAAATACTGATTTGTAACTACAAATTCCCATTCTAAATAGATTTCACAGTCTGAAAATCTCCAGGGGGAAAAATCTTATAAATTATTCATTTTCATCTGGCCAAGATGACGCTCTCAGGATCACAGATCAGAGAGGCCCTCAGCACACAGATGTAGGTCTACGACATAATTGTGGTGCAGTGCCCACGGAGGCCAGCAGAGGGTACCTTATCCCTGGAGCTGGAGTCATAGGCACTCTGTTGTGGGTTGCTTGATGTGGGCGCTGGGAATTGAACTCACTCTGTAAGAACAACAAACACTCTTAGTCACGAAGCCATCCCTCCAGCCCCTGCCCTGCAAATTAAAATATCTCCTCCCTCCTGACCTAGATGCTCCCACCCTGGTTTCAATTCACAGAAAATCCCCAGAGGAGGGTAGCCCAGGACACCGCAATGCGGCTTTCTCGGTGCACTTCGCTTCTTTCGCAGAATCAGCCAGCCGTAGATGCCGCACCATCTACGATCATTCACAAGGGAGAAATTGTCACTTTTCATAATTCAGAGGCCAGAGTGATGGCACCACTCCTCCGAAAGACGAATCTGCCAGCCGTTAGGGAAACCTAACTGCTTCTGACAGATGCACTGGAAACGCCACGGACCGGGGAGCCATTTGTCCCTGCAGGCATTTGACTGTCAAGAGTCTGGGGCGTTCAGTCAGGCCTTTGCATCTTGCCTCTGACTAAAAACAATTAAATGCTGAGTACTATGCTAGCGTATAGGTTGTTTAGAAAGCCTGTCTCCCACTTATTCAGAGCCCTACGAGGAGAAGGCACCCGTGGGTGCATCACAGAGACTCTTCCTGTGCGGGCGGCTCCCATTAGCAACGTTAATAAGCCACCAGCAGCACCACTGTTCTTAGTGAGGTCAAGTCAGGCCGACTTCACAGCCCACAACTAAGACACCCAGAGAAGGTTCTAGTACAGATAAGAGTCTGTTCCTAGGTTCCAGAGATGGTGCTTACCCTATGAGAACCTCAGAGATGTGAAACAGTGTTCTGAGGGCAGGGTGGGAAGAGGAAGAAGTGAAAGCCACTAGATGCCCCACGGCGGAAGCTGGGCCGAAGCTCCAGATAATCAATAGCCAAGGACACTTTTTCCTTTACGCGTCCGCGACCTATGGAGCTCAGCCAGCACCGTCTGCGCATGTCAGAGGCGGGGGGGGGGGGCGGGGGGGGCGGGGCGGAGATTTCAGTAAAGTATATGACTGTCCTCAACGTAGGGATGATCTGATGATAGTAGGGCAGACACAAGCAAAAGGGTGAGAGCAGAAGGCGATTGTTCTCTCACTGACAACATCCCTGTTACCAACATGATCACCATCACCATCGTCACCACCTTTATAAGCATCACCATCATCACCATGACTACCATCACCTTCATCATCACCATCATCAACACCCCATCAAGCACCACGTATCAGCATCACCATCCCACTTACCACCGACAACATTATCACCATCACCATTGTTAAGCCTGAGAAGGGAAATACAAGGAAATCCGCTTTTCTGGTCGATGTCATTTCTACCATAAGTAGCTAATGTTTTAGTTTTTGTCTCCCTCAAGTGTTCAGAGACCAAGTGAAGCTCACGAACATTTAATTTCTCTGCACAATCGGGCTGTTCTGTTTCTCCAGGATGGAAACTTTCAAACCAACCCATTTCACACAAAGCCTTAGCTTTACCTGGAGCTAGAGTGTCATGTGTGTTTCTGGACTCTTCTACCTGACAACAGTCCCAAGTCTGTCTGTCTGCCTGCCTGCCTGTCTTTCTCTCTCTCTCTCTCTCTCTCTCTCTCTCTCTCTCTCTCTCTCTCTCTCTCTCTCTCTCTTTCTCTCTCTCTCTCCACAGCCCTCACAGGTCCCTGTTGTCTGTTGATGGTTTAAATAAGCCACATCGCCACGACCAATTCTTGTTGGCTTATGGGTTTGCTTTTCAGTGCTATTTAATTTAGATTTCTTTTTTATAATTTGCCAATTTCTCTCTTAAATGGGGTCAGCGTTATGAATACTAATAAGACGAGGACTTTAATAACATCCCAGCTCAATCACCCCACAGACCCAAACAATACTTTTTAATCAAACAGAATTCAGAATTCAGGGTTTCCGTTCTGTTCAAGATTTCTCCTCTACCTCGGAGGAACAGAAATCTTTATCCACAAAAGCCAAAGTCACAATGTTTAATATATATTATTCAACAATGGCACAGGAGTTACCGAGGATCTATGTGGTATGCGAATAGAGCTACACACCTGTCTCCTCAAAATAGGGATGGTGTTTGTAGGATAGGATGTCAATCTGACCGAAGACAGGAACATTAAAAACAAATGATAATCTGGAGAAAGCCTTACATTTCAAAAGCAGTAAGACTAAGTTGTCCACGTATAAGTATTTCCGACAGACCAATAAGGTGAGAGATTAGAAGACTGGGTATGGTTGCCCCACCATGGTGACTGGCATGGAGCATACGGGCTGCACCTGTGTGATTCTGGCAGGTGTTCAAGTCCCAACATGGGGACTGACCACAGCTTTCTTTAAGACATGGGGAAAATCAAGTTACTTTTCTTGCCAGGTCAGTTCGACCTTCGGGCTTCTCCGCGTGATGGTTGGTCTCAAAGACGGAGAACTCTCATCTCTGCTGCCAGAGCTGAGGTCAGGATTCACACAGCTTAGCCACCCTGTTTGTTATCAGTAATACACGGCAGCTAAGTTAACTCAGCTCTTGACTATAAATGCTGGCTGGCTCTGTGCTATACAGAGAGCATCTGGGCCCAGTGGATGGAGACCAAGCAGCCAGCTCTAACTGAAGATATCACAGAGAGAACTGGGCTGGATGTCAAGACTGGCCAGCACTGATTGACAGGAGCTGGAAAGATGATTCTGTGGCCCCAAGAGCCTCCAGCCAACACAGCAGACCTAAGCAGAGACACACAGACCTGTCTCTCTTAGCTCCCCGTCGAGACAAGTCAACAAATGTCAAAACCTAACTTTTGCTCAGGGTACTTTGTGTGTGTGTGTGTGTGTGTGTGTGTGTGTGTGTGTGTGTGTGTGTGTGTATTTCATTTCTTCTTTACCACTGTGGGTCTGCTTGTGAACCCATTTCCAGATAAAGAATCAGGCTGAGAGAGAGAGAGCTGTTATAGAAAATGTTTAATCTCAACCTGGGGTTTCTACCCTGCCTTTGACTACTTAGTTGCCAGATAAAAGACACACACAATCTTTATATTTACAATCAGCCTTAATCAGCACTAGAGCTGTGCAGACATCCACCCTCTATGCTATTAGAGTCTTTCCTATCAACAACCCAGAGTGATTATTTACTATGTTTCATATGGGCCACTCTTAACTCCAGTTGGCCAGCCCTCAGGGCCATGTTTCCTTGACTCCAAAGCCCATGGTGTCTTCCTCCTCCTTCCACCATCTTCCTTCCCAGAATTCTTTCTCCTCCCAGATGTCCCACCTCTATTACCTGCCTAAGCCATAGGCCATAAGCTTTTTAATTGACAGTTGAGGCATCCATACAACCCCAAGGCAAAGAACGTTTTCTTCTGCACATGCAGTTGAAGGTGAACTTCATGGACATTCCCAGCATTCATTGCATGTGCTCTGACGTCTTCACGCTAACCTCAATATCATAACAGACAAGCCAGGAATCCTGTTGTCTTCGCTCAGTGAACCTTGACCTATGCTCGCATCACAGCCAAATACAAATCATAGGATTTCCAGGTGGCTGTCCTCCATGACAGAGGGGTCCAAGCTCTTTCCTATGAAATACTCAGCATCAGAGTGTGTGGTAGCAATGAGAGCAATGTGGGGACAACTCACAAAATGTTTTTAAGAAGGGAACCTGGAATGGATTACATCCCTTCTGCCCAATCTCAATGGTCAAGTCTTGCCAATGAGATACCCCAGTTCTCAGTACAAAGATGTCTGAGGACATCTTGCAACTCTACACTGAACCTCACAGAAGAAGATGGCGGGGGGGGGGAAGGGTGATTCCTGAGTCTTATAAGGAACAGAGAGATACACATCAAAATGACCTAGAGAGCCCCGTCAATATCTAGATCCTTGAACGCCATACCCAAATTAACAAATTGAAGGCACAGGGATGGAGATCAGGTGAGTTCAATTCACCTCGATGCTCCAGCCCTTCTTGGGTAAAGATGGAGTTGAGAACCCCGAACTGTGTGATTTTTTTCAAGCCTTTTCCCAACTTTGTGTGGTTTCCCTTTATAATCTGAAATCTGAAAATTCCTACCATGGATTCACATTCTGAGATGTGTATGGGTTTACGTGTGGTGCACATATATGTGCATGTTCGTGTGTGTATATACATGTACACATGCTTGTGAAAGTCCAGAGGTCAGGTCCCAGCCACCTCGCTTGTGAGACAATCTCTTCCTTGTGTAGGTCACCAATCTGACTAGGCTGGCTGGCCAGTGAGACTCAGAGATCCACCATCTCTGCTTCCCCAGTGCTGGCAATACAAGCATGTACCCCAACACCCTGATTTTTTAACTTGAATTGTGGAAATCAAACTCAAGACCTCATGCTTGTGTGGCGAGGTATTTTATAGGCCGAGCCATCTCTCCAGGCCCTGAGATTTGCTAAGTCACTACCCTACCCCCAACCTGCAGCTGACTAAGGAGGCTCTTAAGATCTCTGCCCTTGTCTGGATAAACCTTCACTGAAATCTCCACAGCACATCCTTTAAATGACCATTCCCCCAACTGTAGCCTGCATTCACAGTCTTCTTGACTCTCCCAGGCCTATACAATGTCTCTGGGTGAGGAGTTTAGCTTGAAACCCTACGCCTCACCCCTACAGTTCCCACAGACCCCTGAATAATTCTGTGTCCTGTCTCCCTCCCAGCACTTCTATTATAAATACCCATTCCTCTCACTACATCCCAAAGATCGCAATACCGATGACGTCTGGTCCTATAAAAGCTGAGCAATGATTTCCTCCTAGGGAGGTTCATAAAACCATACTTAAATTGATGGATAGCTGTCCTTAAATGGATGGAGGCGGATGTGCTGAGTCAGAGGAAAATTGTGGCTTTGGTATCGACCTGAAACTTTCCTCTTTTTCTTCAAAAGAGTTGCCCTATCCTCTTTTTTCTTTTCTTTTTTTTTTTACCTTCACTAGACTACAGAGAGTCAATCAATAGCCTGAAAAGAAAGCCATGCATAAGGGATGGTGAGAGTCAGAATGTAGAAGTGCATTCAGAGAGATTGCCCTTCCTCGGGGCCCAGGAAATCCTTCTGTGAGAAATCCCACCCAAGGTGAGAGGCCAGAGGAAGATCTTTTTAAAAAGCCCAATATTAGTGCAGAGTCCAGAAGCTACGTAATCCCACTCCTAAGCTCATCATGGCTGAAGGAGGAGGTTCGAGCATAGAATGTAGAAGCCCAAAGGTGGGCTGAGAAGAATGATTCACTGAGAGAGCAGAAGCTTGTCTACCAACGCTGCTGTCTTAGGGTTTCCATTGCTGTGAAGAGACACCATGACTAAGGCAACTTTTATAAAGGGCAAATGGTCTCCTTGACTGTGATGGTTTAAATAAGAATGAACCCCCCACCCAAAGAAAAGGCTCACATATTTGAATGCTTAGTCATCAGGGAGTGCAGCTATTCGAAATGATTGGAAGGATCAGGAGGTGTGGCCTTGTTGGAGGAAGTATGTCTCTAGGGGTGGGCCTTGAGGTTTCGAAAGTCCATGCTAGGCCCAGAGTCCATCTCTCTGCCTGTGGACCAGGATGTAACTCTCAGCTACTGCTGCAAAAGCTGCTTTTATATCTCCATGATGATAATGGATCAAACCTTTGAAGTTTGAAGCCAGCTCCAATTAAATGCTCCTTCCTTTCATAAGAGTTGCCTTAGTGTTCGGGTCTCTTCACAGCAATAGAACATGACTAAGACATCAGCTCTGTCTCCTCAGCCTTTGATGGGTGAGATCTGCTTTCTTGTAGCCCTGGGCAGCATCTTAGGTGCTGGTTTCTCCTGCATGGCGTGAGACCAGGAGATTCTCTTAGGTAGCAGTGTCTTATTCTACTACCATGTGCACGTCAGGTCTGCCTCCTTTAGGCCACATGCAGGAACATGGGGCCTTGTTTGCTGAGGGATGTGTAGATGCACACATCTGTCTGTGGATGGTGTCATCAAAGGAAGCTCACCACATTCTATGAGGAAGAAAAAGCACTTGGACCAAATGCTACCAGGGAGTATGGTGTGTAGGCTTAGATTCTTCAAAACCTACTTTAATAAGGGTTCTTAAATGTTTTAACCTCCCGTCCAGCCCACCACCCATCAGAGGTAGTGGAAAGGAAAGGTTAATAAGGAGGATGTGGACCCATTTAGAAATAGTTCTTTGGGGCGATTCCAATCTTTGTTGTCAGGACATCAGCAGTTCAGTTCACACGAATCACCAGCCTTTCGCCTGATCCACTTGCAAACACCATTCACGAATCAGCAACAGCGGTTCAATCCAGAAGAAACCGCAAGGCTCTACCAATTGGCCCGAGTCTGTATAGAAGCGACAAGAAGCTATCGCAATATCAGGAGAAGTTCTTTGGTGTGTTTCTCTTTACCAAGTCAGCGAAGAACGGCAAGGTGAACCAATGCCAGGGTCCTCCACTGACTGTTGGGTTACACTTCTAGCCGTTCCAAACATCATGTGTCCTCTTGAGTATCTGCCCTAACAAAACATCACATGCCCTATTTCCAGGCAGCTTCCAGAAAAACACCACATTCCTGTTCTCGGCAAAACACCCACCCACATGTCTGCTTCAGCAAAAACATCCCCTCATAAGGCAGTATCCAGAAAAAGATCACATAATACAACCGAGACTCCAAAGAAACCAGAAGTTTCCACTTCAACGGAGTCTCATAGGTTTCACGTACCTGACCACACTCCACACGAGGACCTCTTCCTTAAATGAACCGTGAAGAAACTGGGCTATGGCCACTATAGAAATATCTGTGGAGCTTGCACATGTCACTGTGCAAGACCAGTCCAGACTACCCTGAAGTCCAGCTGTTAACACCCCCGGTCTTTCCTGAAGATGGTGCTAACCAGTTTATAGACCAATGCCATCTAGACCATAACCAGTACCTTTATTAGGGACCGCTCAGAAGTGGAAACCCCACAGTCCCAAGCAACATTTCCAGAGGTACCTTATGCAAAAAGTGCACTCAGCATTCACGAACCCAACCCTGTAACCAACAGAGTCCACTCTGCCCCACATTCCTGAGCCTAGCATGAGAGTTTCGGAGACATGGCTGGAAAGACCCTTCTGAGGGATGCTCAGCCCCAGTGGTTACTAAACCCTTGCTATAGATCACTCCACTGAGTTCTCCATTGAGTAGGGAGTCATATGATGCCCAGAGGGTACCCCCCCACCCCACACTTCCATTTCCATCCTTACCCCACCCCCCAAGCTGACACTGACTGTCTCTGTATAATTACCAGGGATGGATGCTCCTGGGTCCCTCTGTGGTGTTTGTGTTTCTTATTGTCATTACTACGAACAACTATAACTCCTGGGTACCCTGTGCGAATCATGCCCCTGAGTTGTTGGTGCAGCCTGCAGGGAGAAGTCCTTGTCCCCAGACAGGAGCACCGAGCTGAGAAAGGATTTATCATTGGCCTGAAACCAGCCAAGTAGGCTAGGTTGGGTGACCAGCAAGAACCAGACATTCTTCTGTCTTTGAATGCTCAATAGTGGCATTATAACTACATATTAGTATGCCTGGTGTTCTTTTGATTTTTTTTTTAAACTGGGATTCTGGGGAAATCAAACTCAGGTCCCTGTGTCTACAAGATGTGCATGTTAAATACTAGGCCATTTCCCAGCCCCTACATGGTTTTATCTTTTGAAAATCCTCCCTGGACGACAGCCAACAGAGGGAATTGGCTAGGAAGACCAGTGCAGGTCTGGAGAGATGGCTCAGAGGCTAAGAACCATGACTTCTCTTCCATAAAAATCAACACCCACACAGCGACTCACAATCATATATTATCTCCAGATCCAATGGATCTGGCACCCTCTGCTGGCCTCTGCTAGTACTGCATATATGTGGTAAGCGAGCAGACAACCATACACATAAAATTAATAGCAGCAGCAGCAACAATAACAACGACGACGACGACGACGACAATAATAATAATAATAAACAACTTAATGTGTGTGCTGTTTAACCCGGCCCATATTTTCTAGAACAGCCAGACCAGGACCTGAAACTCAGTGCACGGCCACACGCAATGATGGATCTAGAATCAGGCTCCCCATCCTGAAGAGCACATACAAGCGTTTACCCAAACCTCTTCCTATGCAGCCCCTCGTGCCTCACAGGGACCCTGGTACCCACTCTGCCTCAGAGGCCCATTGAACTACAACCCCTTTCCTCCATGGTCACTAGACTGTGAAGTCTGGCCACAGGACCCAACGTCAGGCTGGGGGAGAAGCTCACGGAGCCCAAGGCAGAGAGCTGCGGTCTGGAACACTAGCCCTCATCTTCCTCCCCCGGCACACAAGGCTCCCATAACTTGGCAGCACTTGCCATGCGCAGGCAGCCCAATCAGGGCCCTTTCTTAGGGAAGAATGCTTCGTTTTCTCCCTTGTGTGAAGGGGAGAGTGTCTCCCGGAGCTTCCCTCGCAGCCAAGCACCTCATCAGAGTCTAACTTCCTGCATCTGCGTGTGATAAATAGGGCTTCGCAGGAAAGGGCTACGAAACGAAACGAGTTATCTGCCTCCCCTCACCCCATTCCGCCCCCATCCCGAAAACTCAGAGCCAGTCTGCAACTTCCCAGCCAAACGGAAGAGGGAATGAGAAGCCGCTGTGTGGATCATGGGGAATCTCTTGTGCTGGGACTGGACCCCGCCAGGCTGTGGAAGGGAGCAAATGTGATGAGAGAGAGAGAGAGAGGGAGAGAGGGGTGGGAGAGAGAGAGAGAGAGGGAGAGAGGGGTTGGAGAGAGAGAGAGACAGAGAGACAGAGAGAGACAGACAGAGACACCGAGAGAGACGAGAGACAGACAGAGACAGAGAGAGACACAGAGACACAGAGAGAGACACACACAGAGAGAGACAGAGACAGAGAGAGACACACACACAGAGACACAGAGAGAGAGACAGAGAGAGAGAGAGAGAGAGAGAGAGAGAGAGATGTTTGGCCCTGGGCGCCATTAGAAAAGACTAGAACACCTCTGTACACATCTCTCTACTCTACAGCAGCCAAGGCCAAGCTCTGTGAAGCTCCACCCCGACTCCTACCCACTCCATCCCCAGCCTTGGCGGGAGGGGGAAATGTTACATCATTGCTTTAAGTTTCTTTTCTCCTGTTGCTGAGATAAAATGCCCAGACAAAAGTGAAGGGTCTGTTTTTAGCTCCTGCTGTCAATCATAGCAGGATATCAAAGCAGCTGGAGTTGGACGCCTGGGACCCGCAGACAGGAAGCAGAGAGAGATGGATGCTCTCTCATTCATCTTGCTTCCTCCTTCTCCTACAGACCTGTGTGCAATGATACCACAAGAGGGCATGCGAGAGTGAGTGGACCCAACCCCTAGATGAAGAGCTAGGCCATCCACAGCTGCTAAGAGAGGAAGAATCCACTTTCTCCAGAGACAAGCTTCCTGATTGGTTATCCATTCCTAGAGGTCAGCCCTAAACTCATGTACATATGAGCGAGCAACACTGAATGGACTCAGTAGATTATATTCATACACTCAAGTGTTTACAAAGAAGTGAAGATGATTCATTCCACACCAATTGACCTTACGTAGAGAATCCTGACAGGATGCCTCTAGGACTGCTTTCTTCCCACGTGATTCTTTGTATCATCAAGTTGACCGGTTGCGATTAACCATCACTCTTATGAAAGAGGAAACAGGTACGTTTTCTTGCTTAGCGTGTCTGATCTTTTACCCCAACAGCACTTAAAGAATATCAAACAAGACATGTCATTTGATGGTCTCATTCCAAACCTCCTCCAGGTGGCAAGAGTGGCTTTGTTGAAAGCAAACATGACCTTGGACTCAAAGCTCAGTATCTTCAAGCACCAAAGTTATTAAATGGAACAGAGTAACTCTGCGTCCCTCAGGGTCTCCATGGAGACAGATAAGATTCCTCTGGATATGGGTGTACAGGGAGGGAGAGACAGGACCTGATGATCAGAGGACCAACAGATGTAGGTAAATCACTACTAGATTGTAGGTAGATGGGTTGACAGACACAAATGATTAACAGATTATAGAGAGAATAATAGCTTGATATAGACAGGTAGATAATTGATGTGTTCATAAGAATGTTATAAAGCGAAGTTCTCTTTGAAAAGCTACCTTTGTGTTGAAGATTCCACATGGCTTGACTGGATACGCAGAATTGCATTGATCATGGAGAGTTTTAAATGTTGCAGATCCAGGGCCAAATTGTGTTGGGTTCCTGTTGGTCCACCTCCCCATCTGGCTCTCTGAGTCAGTTTTAATTGTCAACGTAACACAGCCTAGAGTCGTTAAAGCCTGGATTGAAGAACTGCCCATATCAGATTGGCCTGTGGGCATGTCTGTAGGGAATTCTCTTGGTTATTAATTGATGCAGGAAGACTCAGCCCACTGTGGGCGGCACCATCCCTAGGCAGGTAGCCTGGGCTCTGTAAGCAAGCTAGCTGAGGATGAGCTAATGAGTGACTGAGTCAGCAAGCAGAATTCCTCCATGCTTTTGCCTTCCAGGTTCCTGCCCTAACTTCTGCCAGTGACCAGAAGCATAAGCCAAATGTATCCTCTCTTCCTCTGAATTGCTTTTGGTCACAGTAATTTATCACAATAGCAGAAAGAAAATTAGGACACTGACCCTGCATCCTTTGACTGTCATGTGAAACCCTTGGGATGTGCTAACAGATGGCTCACTTGCACTACTCAAAATGCAATGATGTCTCAAAGAACATCTGAGACTTACAGATTTCCCTGCTTGGCTGTAACCCACCTACCTGGTTACTGGATCAGTGTATTTGAAAAATGTCATGATTTATGGCTTCCTTTTGTTCTGCAACTATATAAAAATATTACACCTTGGAACAAATTATTTGGGATTGAATCTGTGTTCCTGGATCATGGTCACTTATATTTGGCTTAAGAATAAACTATCCCTGGCTGGGCAGTGGTGATGCACACCTTGAATTCCAGCACTTGGGAGGCAGAAGCAGGCAGATCTCTGAGTTCAAGTTCAGCCTGGTCTACAGAGTGAGTTCCAGGACAGTGAAGGCTACACAGAGATAGCCTGTTTCAAAAGGAGGGAGAGAGAGTGAGAGAAAAGAAAGAAAGAATAAATCATCACTGTGAGATGAGAACTCACCTATGCTGATAATGGATAGACAAATGGATGGACAGTTAGATAAGAATGACTGACACATAGAAGAGAGAGAAGAGATGGGATAGATGATAGATGGATAAACAGGTGATAGACAGACAATCCTGTGATAGATAGATAGATAGATAGATAGATAGATAGATAGATAGATAGATATGCACTCCCTAGATGGATGGATGGATAGATAGACAAATAGATAGATAGACAAACAGACACTGCTGTGATAGATAGATACATAGATACACTCCCTAGATGGATAGATGGATAGACAGTCAGACAGACAGACAGGCACTCCTGTGATAGATAGATACATACAAACATAACATACATACATACATACATACATACATACATACATACTCACTCCCTGGATGGATGGATGGATGGATGGATGGATGGATGGACAGTCAGACAGATAGACACTTAGACACTCCACTCCTGTGATAGGTAGATAGATAGATACATACATACATACATAGATAGATACATAGATAGATACATAGATACATAGATAGATACATAGATAGATAGATACATAGATAGATAGATAGACACATACATAGATAGATAGATAGATAGATAGATAGATAGATAGATAGATAGATAGATAGATATGCACTCCCTAGATGGATGGATGGATAGATAGACAAATAGATAGATAGACAAACAGACACTGCTGTGATAGATAGATACATAGATACACTCCCTAGATGGATAGATGGATAGACAGTCAGACAGACAGACAGACACTCCTGTGATAGATAGATACATACAAACATACATACATACATACATACTCCCTGGATGGATGGATGGATGGATGGATGGATGGATGGATGGATGGACAGTCAGACAGACAGATAGACACTCCACTCCTGTGATAGATAGATAGATAGATAGATAGATAGATAGATAGATAGACAGACAGACAGACACAGATGACGAGGAGGGAGATGAGACGGGGACACAGAAGACAGGAAGAAAGGGAAAGGAGACATGAAGAGCGGCGCTGATGTCTAGGAGCTGCCTTCCTGGTTTCACGCCCATGGTCTGTGGAGTGACCTGCAGGCTGGAGCTCGGGGAGGAGTTCCACACTGCAGTCAGGAGGCAGAACTCTTTCTCTGAGCAATCTCAACTTTAGTGTCCTTAAGCCTTCACTTGACAGGAGGCCCACCGAGGCATGGATGGTCATTTAGTCAGTAAACTGAAATGCAAGTCACAACTACAGATGGGCACCTTCCTATCTAAAATTAGCATTTGTCTGAAGACCTCCCCTCACGGTGCAGGCAGATACGAAATACACCAACATCGTTCAGGCCATTGCTGGCTTCTTTACCTGGTGTGGGACAAGCTACATGAAAATCAGTAAGCTGAGGGCTCTGACATACTCAGCCTAGGTTAGGGGGTTGCGGTAGAGGTGGAGTAACTGACGACCAAAACAGGGCACAGAGCCTGAGTGACTGCTCTTCTGTGGGGCGAGGCCGGTGTCTCAGGTCACACACAGAATGGATTCATCCCTGAGTAAGCTCACTGAGTACCCAGGAGTCGGCCTGAGAATCCAGAAATCCACTGCCTGGGCTGGGGAAGAGAAGGGAAGCAGAGAAGGGAAGGGTGGGGTCTAGACGGACAGGAGTTGGGCAAAGGTGCTTTGTTAGGAGGGAAGAAGAGGTTGGGGACTGAAAGAGTGCATAGAGCATTGCTTGCAAGAACTGTAGTGCAATGCCTCCCCCTAGCGTCCCTGGAGAAACATTGCCGCTTCATGGTCTTGTGTGAAAGGCAAGTTTGTCCAAGTTGATCTATGCCAGTGGGGTCAAAGGATCATAGATTGATAGACAGACAGACAGATGATAGATAGATAGATAGATAGATAGATAGATAGATAGATAGATAGATAGATAGATGGATGGATGGATGGATGGATGGATGGATGGATGGATGGATGGATAGATAGATAGATAGATAGATAGATAGATAGATAGATAGATAGATAGATAGATGATTGATGGATAGATAGATAGATGAGTAATAGATAGGTAAATAGGTAGATAGATCATAGATAGACAGACATGATAGAAAAAAGATAGACAGATGGATAGATAGATGATAGATAGATAGACAGATAAGCAGACAGATGGATAGATAGATGATAGATAAATAGATGATTGACAGATGGATAGATAGATGAGTAATAGATACATAGACAGACAGATGATAGATATCTAATATTCTGCACATCAGATATTTACATTAGGATTCACAACAGCAGTAAAATTCCAGCTATGAAGTAGTAAGGAAATAATCTCACGGTTGAGGGTCACAACCACGTGAACTGTATTAAAGGGCATAAGCATCAGGAGGGTTGAGAACCACTGGTCTCCACAGACCTCCATGGAAAGCTGTCTGGGAAGGACAACCAAAAACAATGTGACTCACTCCTTACGGTCATGTTGGTTCTTCTGAACAAACAAGAAAATGTTTGACATGAACTCTGTGTTGCATCTTGGCCTAAATTTCCTAGGGCTAAAAATGGATGATTTCATAGGTATCCCAGAAAACCATGGGGCAGAAGCAAATTTCCCATCAAACCTCCACAGCCCAAAGCATGTCCATTATCAGCATTGTGTTAGTCGGGGTCCCCAGAGGGACAGAACTGACAGAATTATATTATCTCTATATTAAAAGGGAGAGTGGCTTACGGGCTGAGGTCCAGCTAGCCCAGCAATGGCCATCTCCTAACAGAAAAGCCAAGAATCCAACACCTGTTCAATCCTTGAGGCTGGGTGTCAGAACCCTGAAAACGTAGGCCCTTGTGCCAGTGAAGGGATGCCCCAGCAGCGGGACAGATGGACATGCCGGTCAGAATGAGGACAAGCAGACAGAAAAGCAAAGGCTTCCTTCTTCCATGTCATTTTTATAGGTGTGGCCCAGGTTCAGGGTGGGTCTTCTGACCTCAAATGATTTCTTATAGGCATGCCCAGCTGCTGGGGCTTTTTAGTTAATTCCAGATTTGGTGAGTTGACAACCAAGAGTAGCCACTGTAACCATTATCAGCAGCAGCAGCACCGTCACCATTACCACCATCACCATCATCACCATCACCAACAACATCACCATCATCACCACCATCACCATCGCCATAACTATAATCTCCACTAACATTTATCACAGACTCTAATATCCACTAGCATTTGTCATGGCCATAACTCGCATCAATTACCGCTATCACCGTCATCATCCCCTGGGTGGCTCTTCACACAGCACCTCCCACTACAAGTCTCTCAGCCACTGAGTCAGGAAGACAGTCAGCCATGGTGGGAATGTGGCATGCTGGTGGCCATCTGACGCCCAGCACCTCAGAGGCACAGCCACCTGATCTCCGCGGGTTTGTTTAAAATATCCCTGTTTTAAAATCTGGATATGAGATTTGTTTGACCCTCCTATGAACCACGTAAAATAGGATCTAGGGTGTGGCTCAGCGTTGGGCTACTGCTGCGGGGTTTCCGGAGCAGGTTTCACAAGGCCTCCGTACTCCAGCTTTGCCACTTCCTGGCCCAGTGACCTGAGCTGTAGGCGAAACATCTCCAGTCTGCGTTGTCCCACGGGAAAGGGAAACGACCCCTCGGCGCAGGTCTTATGACGACATACACAGTCTTTAACCACGTGCCCAACCCTTTGGTTTTTTTGTGCAACATTGGACATAGACTCTCCTTCGCCACATCAAACAGAGGGTGTTCAGCTTGTGACCCACATAAAAATGCATGTTTGGGGTGTGTGCGCGCGCGTGTGTGTGTGTGTGTGTGTGTGTGTGTGTGTGTGTGTGTGTGTGTGTGTGTGTGACATCGGGACTTGACATCTACAAAGGCCATGCTCACAGACCATGATGTTTAAAAAAAAACAATAAAACAGTGTTTTAAGTAAGTTTATGATCTTGTGTTGGGCCATGCTCTCTTGGGCCTCATGCAGCTATGAGCCATAGGCTAGACACCTCTCTCTGGGCAGTTCTATGAAAATGAGGAAGTTCTGTTGCTTCCTTTTAAATTTTATGTGTATGAGTGTTTGCTTGTGTGTGTGTGTGTGTGTGTGTGCGCGCGCGCGCGCGCACCACGTGAGTGCAGTTCCCAGAGAAGCCAGAAGGTGGCACCATATCCCCTTGATCTGGAGTTACAGGCAGTTGTGAGCCTCTGCATGGGTTCTGGGAACCAAACTCAGTCCTCTGAAAGAGCCGGAAGAACTCTTTAACCACACAGCCGTCTCTCTAGTCCTCCTGTGATGCTTTTCAAACCTGAATACAGGCAAGGGCCAAGTCACAATTATATGTTTGTGTTTGCCAGCGAATCGTAAGGAGTCCTTTGGTTCCCGGGACAAACGAATCTGCTGAAATGGAAGACAAAATGTGTGAGCTGTGACATAAGTGATGGAGGAAATAAATCTTGTCATCTTATAGCGTCACTGTGGCCCTAAGAGTGGCCATGATGCTGCCATGATGCTGATCGGTGACAGCAATTATTAGAATACATTTGAGGGCTACACGTGTGCCAGACACCAAGGCATACACTCACTGGCACCTTATTAATGACTTGCTATGTAAACATAACTATTTTTGGATCCATATCTACTCCATTAAATTATACCTAATCATCATACTATATTAAATATGTCTAATTCTCAGTTATCATGTAAAGTACATGCCAATCATGTTTCCATTCTACAGATACTAAAATTGAGAAACAGGTAAATGCTATTCTCACAGCAGAGTTGGAGTGGGAGCCAGGGATGCCTCCCCTGGAATCTAGATGGGTCAACTCACCCCAAGACTGGGCTTCAGTGGTGGGTGCCCTTCATAGACAAGGACAACAGCCAAATGGTTACTGGAGAAGATGGAAGAGTTGGGCATGGTGGCATGTGCTTATACTCTCAGAGCTGCTGAGGTAGAGGCAAAGGGTTATTTGTGGCTCATGGTTTAAAGGGATGCAGTCCATCCTGGTGGAAGACATGGTCATAGGAGTGTCTTAGGGTTTTGTTGCTGTGATGAGGCACCAGGACCACAACAACTCTTATAAAGGAGAACATTGAATTGGGGCTGGCTTACAGGTTCAGAGGTTCAGTCCATTAACATCAAGATATCGGTGCCCGGCAGCATCCAAGCAGGCATGGTGCTGAAGAAGAAGCGGGGAGTTCTGCATCTCGATCCGAAGGCCCCCAGGAGGGCCTGGCTCTTCCTCACTGGGCAGAGCTTGAGCACTGGGTGCCCTCAAAGTCCACCTCACAGTGACTCACTTCCTCCAAAAAGGCCACACCTTTTCCCACAAGGCCATGCCTCCTAATAGTGTGACTTCCCACGGGCCAAGCATATTCAAACCACCACGACGCCTTTGTTCTTCATTAGCTCTGCAGTTCATCTTCCGCAGAAGCTCTGGGACAGGGCCACCCATTTCCTGGAACTGGAATTGCTGGGTTCTACCCATTCAAGGTGACAGCTGGGATCTTCTTTACGTTCTGTGCAATAAACCACAGGGTTTTTTTTAATGGTTTCTAGGGCTGGAGGCATGGCTTAGTTAGTAAACCTAGTAAGTAAGCTTAGTTAGTAAGCCTTGCAAGCTTGCAGACCTAATTGTGAGCACCAGAACGCCTATGGAAAAGCCAGGCATGGTGGCATGTGCTTGTAATCCCAGCGTTGAGGAGGCAGAGACAGGTGGGTGTTCGGGGCTCACTCTACAGCAACCCTAGCCTAATCTGTGAGACTCTGTCTCAAAAAAGAAAGTGGATAGCACCTAAGGTTGGGCTATAACCTCCACACACGTGCACACAAATGCACTCCTTCCATACACACACAGAATAAAAGGTTCCTGCCTCCAGTCCTTACAGAGCAATAGAAAGGCTTAACTCCGAGCCTGGTGCCTGGATGTTATTGATATTTGACCACTACCACCTGTGTGGGCTCATGCAGCCATTAGTAGTCGACACTGAAACTCAGTCTATAGGAAGCTGGATTTCCAAATCAGCCCTCCTCAGCCTTTGATAACTTACTTCAAGCAGTTTGGGCTCTGGGTGTCATATAGAGCTGGGAACCTAGAAATACAACCCTCTTTAAACAAACCATCGGCAAGAAACACGAATAGGGAACCATTTAGGGAGATTAAACGGGCTGGGTTGTAGACACTCATCACTGTGGCTGCCAGGCTCCAGTTCAGGAGCCCAAGGGTTTGTCCTCGTTCAAGAAATGCCAGGACAATCCATCATCCTCAGTGGGAATGCGAGGTGAAATAACGTCGTTAGCTTGTAAAATATGGGCCCTCGTTTCCCCTATACCTGTCAATCCGCTTTATGGCTGGTTCAGCCTTGCAGTAAGTCGGGAAGGAATTAGAGAGGTGCTAGGTTCGCTGCTCTTCAGTTACATCATCTACAGGTGTAAAACATGGTACACAGTGGAGGAGCACAGAGGGGAACAGTCTGGGGGCAGTGATGGACTGAGCTGAGGAAGGCTGTCACCAGGTGGTGTGGCACATTATACACCTCTGAGGCCAGCATTCAGGATGCTGAGGCAGGAGCATTGAGTTTTCTGTTGGCCTGAGCTACATAGTATGATTCTGTCTTAAAAGTAAAGGGAGGGAGGAAGGAAGGAAGGAAGGAAGTCAACGTACAATCATTAAATCATACCTTCATGTAGCCTCATAAAGAGAATATAAGTAATACCAAACTTGTCCACTCAGCTCTCTTATAAAGAGAAAAAAGCCACACATGCACTATGATGGCTCTTTTAATTATCAACTTGATACAACCTGGAACCATTGGAAAGAGAATCTCAAGGAGGGATTGCCTGTATTAAGTTGGCCTATAGGGACTGTCTTAAATTAACTGATGTAGGAAGACCCAGCCCACTGTGGGCAGCACCATTCCCTAGGCAGGAGGTACCGGACTCTATAAAAGGGAAGAAATGAAGCTGAGCTCAAGTGAGCAAGTCGGTATACATTTACCTCTCTCTCCTCTGAACGGTTCATGTGACGTGACAAGTGTTTGAAGTTCCCGCCTTGACTTCCCCGCAATGATGGACCTGGAACTGCAAGCTGAAATAATTTCATATGTCTCCTAACATGTGTCAGGATATTTTATCACAGCAAAAGAAGGAGAAAAAGGAAGAGGAGGAGGAAGAGGAGGAGGAGGAGGAGGAGGAGGAGGAGGCGGAACCAAAACCTGTATCTGCTTGTATTACGAATGCTAATTATGTATGTTCCCCTCCCCCCCAAAAAAAAATCTGCTTGCACAAGAGTATCTGCATGTAGCTTCTGGGAACCTGCCTCCAGTTGATTCTGATTGGTAAATAAAGATGCCAGCAGCCAATGGCTGAGGAGGACAGACAGGGGTTCGATTTATGATTTCTGGGACTTGGGATCAGGAGGAGAGGGGGAAGGGGACTGAGGTCAACCATGCCTAGAAAGGATGGAGGAGAGGAGACCTGCTATGCCTGAGAAGAGTGTAGGACAGAGATGTGGCTGCCATGTGAAGGAGCCCGGACAGCACAGCCCAGAGGGCTGCCCAACTGGGTGCAGAGCAGTCAAGATAGAACACAGAACTTAGTAAGTAGTAACTCAGGATTATCAGTGGAAGGTAGATTCTGCCAGCATGGAGATTAGGCAGTGGTCCAGCTATTATGCTGTTTAAGGCATATTAAAATATAAAGGCTGTATGTGTGTGTGTATGTGCATGTGTATCTTTTATTCAGCAACCTAGACCATTAGGGTGGGTAGCAAACCACACTGTGGGAATTAATTTTTATTTAACTCAACAAGGACCCACAGCAACTTTGAACTCAGAACATTATTCAGAACCGAAGCTGCTGGGCCAAAATAAGTGTACATAACATAGTCTTCTCTGAGTGTTAAATTCCGGAGAATCCAATGCAGGGTGACAGAGGACAGACTGGGGGGAGGGGGGTGGTACTCCTCAGTGGAGGCTGGGTGATGGTGAGGGATGGAAGACATCAGTGTTGTGATGACAGTGATGGGGTCAGACACCAAGCAAATCTCAAGGATGGTGACCCACAGGGGAGTAGGTTCTCTAGTTCATTCATTCAAAGAAGTAAGTATCTAATGTCTAATTTGTCAAGAGATCTTCAACCAAGTTGGGAATAAACAACACCTACCCTCTCATCTTAAGGTTTGGAAGAAACCAAAGTTCACCAATCCATTTAATAGGCTCGCTTATAGAGCATGGGTGAGGAGTTACTGATAGGAGTCTGGGTGACCCCAGAGCAGCTGCATTGGAAGGTCTTCACCAAGCATGCACGATGGCTTCCCCCATGGTTATGCAAATGGAGTCCCTTCCCCTAGTCTTCCCTAGCTAGTACACACTAAGCTCTCCCCGAGACATGAGGCCAAGAGCAAGGTTGTGTATGTGTGGCTGGGAGAACTAGCTGGGAACTCAAACAAGGGTGTGTTGAACCTTCTTTCCACAATTTCCTTCTCTGAGAGGACATCAACAGCCCATAGGTCTCTCAGGACATCATTCTCTTGCTAGCAGGAGAGCCGGTCTGAAGAAAACATCAGCTGTTTTACTTGGAGGATCACGTTGTACAACAGTTACAAACCCATAGAGGTTATGACGATCCATTTTAATTAGCTGCTTGACCAGATTGTGAAATGTCTAGAGTATTAGTGACACCTACCATCGGGCATGTCTTAGAATTTCCAGAGAAGTTTAACTGAAGAGGCAAGACCAGAATGTGGCCAGTTCATGGACGATGGAGCCCTGGACTGAAACAGGAAAGGAAGAATCTGGCAAAGGACCAATTTTCATCTCTCTGTGTTTCCTGATCTACCAAGAAGACCATGAGTGCCCCCATACCACTGCATGTAGGAGTTGGTCCTACCAACATATCTGCCACAATGGATGGTATATCCGCTGAGCTGTAAACCAAAAACAGATCCTTCTTGTCAGGTTTGGTCACAGTAAGAAAAACCATTTAAAACATGGGTATGCCCTGAAACTTCTCCAAACCCATTCACCATCCCCCCTCTTCTGGCAGAGGACATAGGTCAACATTAACAATGCAGGCCGATCGGTTCAAAGCACCAACCAACGCATGACTGTTCATACCAGCCAGCTTATTTCAACAAATCCACAGCTTTGGGTCTGCAGGCTGCGGCCATGCATACAAACCTCCTGGAGCTCTGAGATGACTCCATCCATCTCCATAGCAGCTGACTGGTCACAGGAAGTCAATGGGAACCTCTGAGCAGGAAGTCAAGGACTCGGGCCATGCATTTATTAGCCTGTTGGCTTCTTTACTTCTCAAGTGCCTGCTACAAGCCCCGCACTGTGCTCTCCAATTCTGTCGCGGAAAACAAGGTCAGATTGGCACCAAGCACATCCGATGAACTAATTCATCTAATACTGTCTAAATGTTGTGTGTGGAAAACAAATTGCGCCTCAGTTGAAGACTGTTATTTGTCTAGGGAAACGTCCCTCTGCGCTGTCTGATTAGAGTCCCATGGCCTCTGATGTCTGTATGACCCACTAATTCCATGACAACCACGGCAACACTGGAAGAAGCCTTAGACACACACACACACACACACACACACACACACACACACACACTCTATCATGGATTTTCTATGGGGGAAGGTGGCTGAGGAGAGGTTTTCCTGACCTCCAGCCCCCAGAAGAAAGAACTTGGGGTCCATCCATATCCACCCCCCTGTACCTTCTGGTCTATTTAGTCTATGTCCGTTACCAGTGTTTAACTCTGGGCTGATGGTTCTGTCTGGCTCCGTGATTTAGTGGGAAGAATTAAATGCATGCCTTACGCTGTTGAGGTCATGTCTAAGTGACAAGTGATTTTGTGAGACTTCTCTTGACACACATTATAAAGTATTAATGCTTGGGGAGATATTGATATTCCACATTACAGAGAGCTGAACCACTGACTCCATTTGGTGCCCCCCCCCAGACATGAGATGGGGATATTTTTTTTTGTTTGTTTGTTGGTTGGTTGGTTGGTTTGTTTCCTGACCTATCTCACTCTGTGATCCTAACAACCTCAGGCTTACCCTTCTTTGGAGAAAATGAAGGACTTGAGGCAGAGTGACCACAGTAAGCCAAGTGTGAGGACTGTGAAAGGTGGCAGTTCAATGGTGGTCAGCAGCGAGAAGAGCCATTACTACGGTCAACCAGAGCTGCTCTGTGACAACTGGGCCTGGCGGGCACATTTCTCTGTGTTGTGCTCATGCTATCCAGAGATGAGTGGGCAGACGCCCCGAACTCAGGCGTGGAGAGCCAAATATTTTATATCTAGAAGCAGGGGTGTTTGGCTAGTTTAAAGAGAGAGGGAATTTGACCCAGAGAGCTGATCGCGACCAGAAGGCTGCTGCCACAGACTGACCTAGAGCACCCAAGGCAGCCTGTCTTCCTTAAGGTTTTTATTGCTGTGATAAAACACCATGCCTGAAAGCAAGCTGGAGAGGAAAGGGTTTATTTAGCTTATGCCTCCAAACCACTGTTCATCACTGAAGGAAGTCAGGGCAGGAACTCAGACAGGGCAGGACCTAATGCAGGGCCCATGAAGGAATTACACTTACTGGCTTGCTTACTGGCTTCCCAGGGCTTGCTTAGCCTGCTTTCTTATAGAACCCAGGACTACCAGCCCAGGGATGGCAGCACCCACAATGAGCTGGGCCCTCTGCTATCGATCACTAATTAAGGGAATGTTCTACAGGCTTGTCTACAGCCTAAGCTTGTAGAGGAATTTCCTTAACGGAAGCTCCCTCCACACAAATGACTTTAGCTTGAGTCAAAGTGACAGAAAACTATCCAGCATCTACCCACACAGTAGCCCCATCTACTACGGTCACAGAGGGAAATATCATGCCCTGTCAGTGCCCCTGACTAGGGCCAGAAGCCGCTCTCACTCCCCATAATGCCCCTGGTCGCTCTCAAATTTGGCAGCTGTCCAATGGCGTCACAAAGAGAGGCTACAAAGAAAGACAGGGTTTCTCTTTGTAGCCTTGGCTGTCCTAAAACTCACCCTGTGAACAAGGCTGGCCTTGAACTCAGAGATCTGCCTACCTCTGCCTCTTGAGTGCTGAGATTAAAAGTTTGCCCCGCTGCCACCACTACGAGGCCCCAAGATATCTTTTTTTTTTTTTTTAAATGACGCTGGGCCACCAGGTTTGGAAAATCGGGGTGGATGCCGCCCTCTAGTGGCGGAGCTTAGAACAGGCACTCAAGAGCCTTAAATTCTTTCACCTTAAATAGCTTTGTTGGCCTTGATTTTTAAACTTCTGAGTCACGTTTTTCTAATTCCACAGAGAAGGAGAAGCAGCTGCTATTGGTACCTTATAAATACACAGACTTGTTTTACAATAGAAAGGGAAGATTGGTAAATACTTACGCATTGCTCAAGAGAACGCTGAAGCTCGTAACTTTCAGACACTGTTCCTGAAAAGCTACTTTAAAAAAAAAAATGGTGTTTTGTTTGATTTGGTTTAGTTTGGTGTGGATTGGCTTGGTTTGGTTTGTTAGTCATTTTATAAAACAAGGACGTATAACCAGAAGTCCCCATGCCTTGATTCTGCTTGGAGCAAAAGGAAAATTGAGTGTCTGGCACATGGGATTGTATCTGGCTTTAATGATTATTTTTCTAGAACATTAAAGTCACTGAGGATAGAAGGAAGGGAGAAAGCAGGTATGTGAGTTTACACTCACACTAAGTGTAAATATATTAATCATAGCATAAAAGACGTCATCATGTTTCTTCCTCAAGACGTAATTAAGCCCTATTTAAGAACATTTCCTAGTCTCAACCTGTGGGTCACGATCCCTTTGAGGCTTCCATATCAGATATCCTATATATCAGACATTGACGTTAAAGTTCATAACAGTAGTAACACTACAGTTATAGAGTAGCAACGGAATAATTTTATGCTCGGGGGATCATCACAACACAAGGTATTAAAGGTTCACAGCGTTACGAAGACTGAGAACCACTGGTATAGAACATGACAGACACGATGAATTCCTTCCCAATCATAAAACACGACAGCGTGGTTTTCATAGGAGATCAGCTGTTTTCAGGGCTGAGGTGACTCGGTTAGCAAAGTGCTTGCCTCGCAAACAAGTGGATCTGAGTTTGACCCTTAAAACTTACCGACGATAAAGCCAGGCGTGTGGGACTGGAGAGATGACTTAGAGCGTCCACACGGAGGCTCAGAATCGCCTGTAATTCCAGTTCCAGAGAATCCAGCGCCCTCTTCTGGATTCCCCAGGTACACATGCGTGCATGCAGGCAAAACAGTTCTACATAAAGACAAAATTGTTAAATCCTATTGTGACACCCCCGCTCGTCCCCAAAATCCCAGCACTGGGGACACAGAGATTCTGTCCAAGCACTTTCTGTGTATTGCGACAGTGAGGGCCACTTTCACCACAGTCTCCTTAGCAGATGAAGCACTGTGCCTGCAAGACAGCTCCAATCTAGGAAAGCTAGGACGCTTTGCAACCTGTCGCCTTAGCAACGCACAGCTGAGGCGGCTCCACCTTCAGACCGGCCAGTGGTTTCCCCAACTCCTTCTCATCTTTATCTCAAATCTTATCTTAGCCAAGGCTGTCCTAGTCACTCCAGCCATTGATGATGATGCCTGCTCCCTGAGAGAATGCGACGTTTTGGATTTACTATTACCACAGCCTGACTTCTCTTGTCTGAGACTTCCCCTACTAAGTCAGAGAGCACAAAAGGACTTACAGAAGCATTTGCCCATGAACCTGCTTTAAAGCGACCGTAAATTGGTGTATAGTGAAGATGACTTGACATTCCACACCCACACCCACATCCACTCCAGTTCCTTCTGGGGGATCTTGGATCCATTGGCAATGTCTGGCTGGTGAGCGAAGCCAGTGACTGAGTGAACATTCATCGGGATCCCCACCAAGATGCTACTGGAAGGGAGAGGACTCTACAACCTTGGTCTGGGGCACAGCCGCTGCTCTCCGCATGGTGGATTCTCTGAGGCTGGGTCTCAGGACTTTCTATCACACTAATGGCTTTGGGCTAATTGTTGGCATTTTGTCTAGGCTCTGCCCCACAGTTACCTGGCAACAGCCAGGTGTGCCTGACTCACTAAAAGGGGCTACTTGACCCCTCCTCACTCTCTTGCTCTCTTGCTCCCACTCCTAACCCTCTCTCCCCCCCCATTCCCCTCCCCCCCACGTGCTCATGTCCGGCCTCTACTACTCTATTCTCTCTGCCTTTCTCTGTCTCTTCTACCCTCTCAACTCCCTCCCCATGCCCTGAATAAACTCTGTTCTATACTATACCATCATGTGACTGATCCCTCGGGGAAGCGGTGCCTCGTCATGGGCACATCCACCAAACATTCCTCCACTCCTTATCTTTTTATAAAACACTAATGACTCCAGAAGATCCAGAGAAGCCAAAAGTATCTGGTGCTTCAAAAGCTTGAAAACCCTGTGTTTGGAAGCTATTCAGGGTGAACTTCTATGAAATGTCCCCCAAATATCTATGCGTTAGAGGATTAGCCTCTGCCTGGGGTGGCCCTTATCTGAAGATTGAAGAATCTTTAAGGGGTGAGGTCTCTAGTTCATGGAGAAGTGACCTCCACAACATTATGGAACCCCACCCTTACCCCCCGACACCCCTTGAGATAGAATCTCAAATGTGGCTCTTGAGTTCCTGGACCTCCTGCCTCTGCCTCCTAAGTGCCTGGTTCACAAGTGTGTACCACCCCCACCCAACCCCCTCTTTTCTTCTTTCTCTCTTTGCTTCCTGGCTGTGGCGTGACCCTTGCCTCCCTCCATGGACCCAAGGCAACAGGAATAAACTCCCCAATGCTAGGACGACATCTCTTTGTAAGCTGCACTGTCCTGTGGATTTCGCTAAAGGAACAGAATGGACTGACAAGCGTCCCCAAGTCAAGAGGCAATGAGAAAAGAGAGTCTCTCTGCACTTACTCCCTACACACACATACACTCTCTCAGGCAAGTCAGAACCCTACGTCGTCAGAGCCTCTCTGGTCTACACAGTGCCAGCAGTCAGGTGGACAAGCAATCCCCCCTGAGTCTCTGCTGCGCCCTCCAATCTGTGCCCATGGCTGTCTCCGTGGCCAGCCTCTGAGATTGCGCCCTGCTGGCACTCCCCTCTGTCCTTCTCTGACAAAAGCATCCAGGGTGTTCTGGATGTTCTTTTTAACAGTTTAAGCCATAGACCCAGTTCACGCTCAGAAGATGCCGGGCGAATGTGGGTATTAATTCTAACAGATTCTTTTCGAGTCATTCCTGAGAAGCTGTTGATGTGCTCCCCCGGGGGACCTGTATGATGGAAATCGGATGGGCCACAGAAGCCTTGAAGTTGCTCCTCTGTTCTGTGTCTCTGTGAAATTCCCCACACTGTGAGTAGGACCCGCCCAGGCTGGCAGAGCTCGGTAGGGCTCAGCTTCCCACGCAAAGTACAGCTGTCTCAGAAAGGAAGCCATCAAAGGCAAAAAAAAAAAAAAAGATTCATCCGTTATCCTGGGCTTTTGCTGCTGCTAAATGGGAAGGAGGTGAATGTCACATGTCCTGAACAGTCACCAACAACATGACAGTTGTCAGCTACCTGCTCACCTAAGAAGCTACCGCATGCCCTCCCCGAGTGCCAGTCAATGGCTTGTCCCCTGTGGCTCCCAAGATCTTTTTGGCAGCTCATCTTCTATGGGGGATGCAAAGGGATCCTCCTCAGGGTGGGGGGTGGGGGATGGGGGATATCTGGGTGCAGGATTCTACCCAACCACTCTCCTCTAGCCTTTTGGATCAGAATCCCCTCACCCCCCCCCAAACCCCATAAGCAAGACTCACCAACAGTGTGACAGTCCTGACTACGAGCTCCCAACAGAAACCTGCTTTGATACCGTGTGGGTTTGCACAAAGCAGATTCTCTTCTGCTGTCTTTCTCTCTCTGGATCACCAGCTAGGAGCTGAGTCTCTTTTTCCAAGTGGCTCAAACAGGTGCTTCTGCCGGGAAGCAACTTGGCAACGTCCAGGTAAGGAGTTGTGGGTCTGGATCAAACACTAAAGTCACTGTTGGCACAGTCACAAGCCACAGCTGACTTCTGTACAGTCTCTCACAGGTTGGTAGCCCTGGCACAGCCAGCCGGAGAGGAAATGTGGTTGCTGGAATTTGAACTCAGAACCTTTGGAAGAGCAGTCATTGCTCTTAACCACTGAGCCATCTCTCCAGCCCCTCATGTGGAGTTTTTAAACATTTTTTTTTGTATAAATGTATTTGAACTTCAGTCTAATGTCTTAGCAATGAAAGAAGACAGTGGACCCTGTGAACTGGCAAATGGCTCAAGAGAGTTTCCCAAACTCAGCCGTCCTCTGAGAAGAGCTTTAATACTGAGCATGAGACAAGGCATAAGGGTCCCTCCATCTAGGATCAGAGGAGACAAGCCAGCCTTCATGTGGGGCCTCCATGCCCCTGCCCCACTGGCCCAGAGAAGCACCAGCAAGTGCTCACTGGGAAGCAGGAATCTAGATAATAACAAGCCTGCCCAAGAACTCGTCTTTCATCTCAGCATCGCAGCGCACTTAGAAATATTAACAGCTTAATATGAATCTATGGGACATGAGGCACTTAAAGACACCGGGTAGCTCAGGTGTCTTGGATTCCCCATATGGGAATGGAGCTTAATAGCTATCATAATGAGAGCCTGCAGAACGAGTATCATTAACCCTTGCCACAGATAGGGTAGAGGGCACCACTACCTACTCCCTGCCCCAGGCGGGGATCCCAGAGCCTGGGAGACCTGCAAAGAATGGAGTACAGGAGACTCGGGTCACAAGGAGGGGCTCATCAGCTGTTGGGGAGATGGCTGGGACAGTGGCTGGGACAGAAGGCAAAGCACACCCATGGGGTCCGTGAGAGTGTCCTGAGGCAGGAGTATGACCGACTGACAAAGAGGCATTTGTCTAGAACAGAGATAAAGTGCCAGGGGACAGTGGGAAAGAGGAAGCCACAGTCAGTCCTCTAGCTGACTGGCCAGGAGCCCTGGGAACAGATGCTAGAAGACATGGGAGATGGCAGAGGGGCCAGGCCAGCTGCTCTGAGGAGCCTGTGGAAACTTCTCTAGGGGTTAAGCAAATGAGCACCCGACTCTAACGATTTCAGCTGCGCGGGGAGAGGGTGAAAGCAAGACTGTACCTGGCACACACTCGAGCACGCACACGAACACACCCAAATATACACACATATACAATACACACATGCATACACAATACACATACATACCACATGCATACACATATAACACAAACTCACATGCACACACTATGCTCACATACATGGCACACATAATATACAACACATACACAAACACATACATACTCACATTTACGTACACAGATACACACATGCATATATACCCATATATGTATACGCACATGTATACATATGCCTATATAAATTCTCTCTCTCTCTCTCTCTCTCTCTCTCTCTCTCTCTCTCATGCAGACTTAACTGAGAGCATCTGCCCAGATCATTCTAGTATGGACTCACCCAGAACCCCAGGAGGAGGGAGACCCACCTGGGTCAGCTTACTTGTAGACTCACAGAGAGACAGGGCCTGGCCTAACTGGAAAGGACACCAGGTCAGCAAGCAAGAAGGAAGGGTGATTGAACAAATGCCTGGACCCATATGAAGGTCAGGTTCCCACATTTCCACCTGAAGTCGACCCCAGAGGAGAAGGTTAGCTGCACAGGTTTCTCCCTGCTTAAAGAAGGCTCACCATCTGGACTCCTGAACTCTGGGAGTCTTTCTCCAGGAGGAGAAAGACCAGAAGCACACCTCCCCATGTGATAACGGTTTTACTTACATGAGACAAACCCACAGTCATGTTAGAAAGACACTGGCCCATCAGCAAATCCACACTGGCTGGTCAGCCGAGACCTGAGGCTGGCTATGGATTCCAGCACACAGCAAAAACAGACCACATGTCTATGAGAACAGAATGCCTTTAGCAGAGTTTGTAATGAGCATAATTGTGTGTCTCATTCTCGGACCAGTCAGCGGCTGCTTCAGTCAGATGTAGCATTTTAATATGTCTCTGTGTGTGTGTGTGTGTGTGTGTGTGTGTGTGTGTGTGTGTGAGAGAGAGAGAGAGAGAGAGAGAGAGAGAGAGAGAGAGAGAGAAAGGATAAAGATATATAGATAATAGATGATAGATGATAAATAATAAAGAATAGAAGCTATGGGGGCTGGAGAGATGACTCAGTGGTTAAGAGCACTGACTGCTCTTCCAAAGGTCCTGAGTTCAAACAACGTGGTGGCTCACAACCATCCGTAATGAGATCTGATGCCCTCTTCTGGAGTGTCTGAAGACAGCTACAGTGTACTTACATATAATAAATAAACAAATCTATAAAAAAGAATGGAAGCTATATAAATGATAGATATATAGATGATAGATTATAGATAGATAATAAGAATTGAAGCTATATAGATGATAAATAGGTAATAGATGATTGATAGATAGATAAATAGATAATAGATGATAGATTATAGATTGATAATAGATAAAGAATTGAAGCTATATAGATGATAGATAGATAGATAGATAGATAGATAGATAGATAGATAGATAGATAGATATAGATAGATAGATAGATGACAGTTGACAGATTATACACATATTCTCTTGAAAACTTACAGCTAAGTCCCTCCTCCCCTAGAATCCCCACCCCTTGCCCCATGCCCATGCTATGCCAGCCACCCCGTGGTCTCCCTGACCCACACTGCCTGCTGGGAGCCGAGGTTGTTGCATATCAGGGAGACTGTGGGCAGTTGCCCTGATGCTCTCAGCAAAGAGGCCACACAAAGTCCAATCTGAGAAAAGTTACTGCCCTGTGTGAAGACTTGCCGCACACTCGGTTTGCCTGCCCTGAAACCTGAGATCCAAAAAAACATGCAAACAGCGGGGCATCAGTGCCTCTCTACAGGGAGTTCAACGCTGTTGCTACCTTCCCCCATCAGACACCTGAAGACCATTGCTGGGTTGTCTGCAGTGTCCACGAGATGCCACAAGGGGGCAGCAGACACACTGTTTAAAGGGAACGTGAGACTCTGACACCACAGGAGAATCTGGCTGTTAAAGCAGAAACCTGTGCTTTCCCACCCCGTTCCCACAACCCAAATTTAGCAAATTGACCAGAGGTGCTCTGTGTACCAGCCCAGGAGCCACTACAAGCATATATGCACACATGTGTACATACATACATACATACATACATACACAGGACAAACCTGCCTATAAGCACACATCTTTGCATATGTGTATGCACACATAGCTTGTATCTGTGTGCATGCACACCATTAGTATGAACAAGGATGTATAATTGCACATATGCATATTCACACAAGCACGCAACCATATATGCATACCTGCACGTACATGTACACATACACATAGAACATGTACATGGGACTGGAGAGATGACTCATAGGCTAAGAGCACTGGCTGCTCTTCCGGAAGACCAGGGTTCAATTCCCAGCACCCACATGACAGCTCACAACTGTATGGAACTCTAGTTCCAGGGAATTTGACACCCATAGACAGACAGACAGACAGACAAGCAAACACAATACGCATAAAAAATAAAAAGGAATCATCAAAAAAGTTTAAAAGAACATGCACACACATGATCATGCTATACGGTCCTGTATATGCGCAAGCAAATTTGCACTGTCACACACATGTTCACATAAGCTTATGCATGCGTGTCCACAGACACACATATTCATGTGCACATGCATGCATGTGTGCCTGATGGATAGATACACACATGCATGCTCACATACCTATGAGGTGTATGCACATGTGTAGCATCTCATAGGATAAAGAATATTTGCTCAATGTGTGCTCAGAGGCATGACACCCTAGTAGAAACCCCTCTCCTCCTCAGGTCCTTGGCCCTGACACTTCCTGTTTAAATTCTGCCGAGTCCACATGTTGCAGCCTGGACTGAGACACACCTGCTCTATAGACGCATCACGTATGGTCCAGTGATTGTTTATAAACCAAGCTGTCAACGTTTCCGAGACTGACGGACTCCGCCCACGCCTATACCATCTTCCTGACCGTGGCAAGTCTTGTCTCCAGCAAGATGAACTTGTTGTGGGGACAAGCAGCGGCTGGGCAGAGGTGGCTTCTGTGGAGGTGGCTGCCCTATCCCATGTGCCAGAACTCTGCGGCATCTCTCCTACTCCCCCAAGCCCTGGTCAGTGCTCCAGTCAGCTCGAGTCTGCACTGGTGCCAAGCTGTATTCTTTATACCTACTTCTCCTAGCCGCATTCCCGGTACCCCCATGAGCTCTGGTGAGGTTTCTCCTCATGGCAAAATTGCTCCCCGTTCACCTAAAGCCTTATCTTGGCACACCTACCCTGGCAGTACCAGGGCACAAGGTCTTCAAAGGAGCTGTAGGAGTGGACCCCGATCTAAAGGGCTACTGTCCTTAGGAGAGAACAACACAGCAAAATGTCTGGTCCCAAGCACAAAAGAATGGTCTCTTGAGGACCTGAGGGAACAGGGAGTAGCTAAATCTGCCAGGCCCTATCTTTTGCATTTTTTCTGGGAGACGGTCTGCCCACTGGTACTGTAGCTGTCAGCCGTGTCCTGTGCTGGCATGGGCAGAAATTCAGGAAGCAGTGTGCCAATTGAGGCCAAGCAAGATGGGGTAGAGGAATTGCAGCCTCAGCATCCCTGTGGCAAGAATCTTAGTGCAGAGCTGGGACCCGGCATCAGAAGGGCGGAGTCTTGAACTCCTCCCCCTGCTACAAAGCTGACCCAGAACTGTCCAGTACTGGAGAGAGGACGGAGGCAGGAAGCCCAAGATCCTTCTAATGAGTTTACTCAGCCTTTGGAATATCAAGGATTTGTTTTCCTAACACTAGAAAGAAGGATCAACAGCAGGGGCCCCCTCCTGGATGGCCCAGCTGGCCTGTCCTCGCTTTGTTTGGGCCCCTAAAGAGCTGGAGCTTATCAAAGGCGTCTTTGCACCTGAGGCCTGCACAGCCACTGCCTTGGACAAGGACTGCACAATCCCCTAAATCCCCAGCCAAACAGCCACTCCAGCAGAACTGGGGGGCAGTGGCTTTGAACTTCTGTCCCAGAGGCTTTAGCGGGCAGCAGTGGCCTTTCTTTGAGGAGGGAGCCACCGCCCTCCTTTCTCCGCAGACAGAGGTGTTGATGGACCCAGATGATCGCTCTGGAAGCACAGGCCACCAGGCTGCCAGTCCAATCCTACCCTTCTACCCGACTACCCACAGCCCCCTAAAAGTCTCCTCTCCCAGGGTCCTCCCACCTGCATGAAGGCAGTCGACAGCAAGGCGATAGTGAGTCTATGAAAACTAAAGGCTGTTTTAAGTATTTTATTCTGATATACACTCCGGACTTAGAGGCTGTCCTGAAATCTTGTAGAGAAATCCCAGGGTCCTTTCCTCAGATACTTCAGATACTTCTGTCTTCACAGACAAGTCCACACGCACGCAACACACATACGCAACATGTATACACGGCACACACATACACCACAGAAACATACACACTACACATAAGCACACACACACCACAAGCACATACCCCCCACACACACACACACACACTGTTGTACAGGGCTGTCCATGGAACCAAACTGTCCCCCATCTTCTGCTGGCCCTGTTTGCAGAAGAACATTAGAGCTGAGCCTGTTGACTTTGGCCTTCCCTCATAGAAAGAAGGGCAGGGAAGGTCACGGGGCCTCACTTGGGTAGCCACCCCCGCCCCACCAGCTGCCTGCAGTAATGGTTTAATTGCACGTGGTCTTGGAGAAGGGGCTAGAGACCCGGGAGGGGCGAAGGGGAAGGTTCAGCTACACAACCCTGGGAGAGTCACCTCTACTGGGTGAGAATCTTTCAATGTGGGTCCTTTAAGGTCACCCAAGTAACCTTTCACCCACTACTCTGTACGTTAGCCTAATAGATGTACTTGTACCCCAGAACAAACTTTGACGGAATCACATCCATTTGTTGGCGTCTTAAAAGGGGGAGGAGACATTAGTTATTTATGTCTCCCTCGAGGAAGGAATTTTAACAACATATACTACACACTACACATAAGCACACACACAAGAACAAACATACCCATATCACACACAGACACACATTTGCGTAAATATACACATGCACACACATAAAACATACCACATGCAGGCACAACACATATGTACACCCATACGTTTACACACACACACACACACACACATACGTTTATACGCGCACACACATACATTTACATACATAAACATATGTGTGCACATGCATGCACCACAGAGACATACACATACACACACATGGGGGTCCACGATGCATGCGTTCAACTTTCAAGTTTACCTACTAGTTTAGAACAAAGCCCATCTTTTCTGCAAAGGCTGTCATCTCCCGACAGAGATACTGCCCAGCTCCTCCACAGCGCTGTCTTCCCTGGCTCATGGGCTACAGAAATACCTTCTTCACCCACGCTCAAGGATGCATGAGGCTTCAAGGGACACCGTGGGGGTGCAATGGGGACTCTCCCCTGTTGCAACTTGTCCCTACCATTCCCAGTGTGGTTTTCAGACATCCTCAAACCTGTTTCACTCACTTCAAGGTTTATCTGGGCGATCTTGCCAAACCGGTGGGTACAGTCCTCCTCCCCACTATTTTTTTTTTAAACTGGTGCCATTTAAGAAAAACAAAACAAAACAAAACTGCTCTATCAGATGGGTCAAACTACCAAGTTTTGATGTTATCAGGTGTGAAAGGAGGAGCTAGTCTGACCCGAGGAAGGACCGACAAGTTAACAGAGACACTTTTGAGCAATTGGGTGCAGCTATTAAAATTTTAATGGGTGTGCTGGGAATGTGGTTTGGCTGGTAGAGCTCTCACCTAGCGTGCACAAAGCCCTCGGTTCAAGTCCTAGCACTGCATGAACTGGGCATGGTGGCCCACACCTGTAATCCCAGCACTTGGGAGGTAGGAGTATCTGAAGCTTGAGTTTAGTTTGGACTACAGGGTAAGTTTGAGGTCAGCCTGGGCTACATGAGACCCTGTCTCAAGAAAAAAAAATTAAAAAGACAATAAATGACTCCTCACTCTCCAGTAGCTCCAGATTGCCACTGAGGGTCTTCCAGGATTCAGTCAGCAACAGGCCCCATACCTGGGAACCACAGTCACGAGGGATATCGTGGAGCACAGCACAAACTGGTAACCATGAGAGCCCCTCAGAGGCTGCCTTTTTAAAAACGCTGCTTCTCAAAACAAACAAGGATTTCTATTTTATCCGTCTGTTTGGGGGTAAGACCCAGGGACCAGTATTTATAAATCTCTGCCTCTGTGTTCAGATTCAGTCAGAACAAAACCATTGGGGGGTGGGGGTGGGGAGGGGCTGACTCACCATGTAGATCCCCAAATGGACTACAGGGTGCGCAGGTGAGCAGAATTTGGGCAAGAAGGAAAGGATGGAGGGAGGCGAAAGGAAACTTTTAGTTTCTAGAACTCTGTAGATTCCTCCCCCGCCCCCCTCATGCCCCCACCCACCCGGCTTGACATGAGTGTCTCTAACCACTGAGCCCTATGTGCTCTGCACAAAGCCACTGATGGTCTTGCTAGGGAGGACAACTGCTGTGCCAACTCTAAAGGGCTGTTCCTTTATTGTACACACCATCCCGGGGAAAGAAGTACTCGTGTACACTCCGCTGCAGAAACAAGGGAACGAAATGGGCCGTGAGCTCGATCCAGTACACCATAGTACACACACAGCAAGTGCACACCACAACTTGAAGCAAGATGGTGTCTTAAAACTATGGGGTTCCACGGGGGGGCCACAGGACAGCAGCGAGCCCCCCACAGCCTGGCAAGAACGGCTTCATAGCCTGGGGAAACAGCATATGTCAGGGACCACACGAGTGACTTCTGTCAGATACGGTTACTCAATAAGTGGAACTGTTTAACCGTTCTTTTTCACCTGGGAATTCTGCAGCCACAGTGTTGTAAGAGAGGCCGTTGAGATGGTTACGGGGCCTAGGCTGTCTGCTCTCTGTCTCTTACAACCAACATCTCATTCTGAAACTTCGTAAGACAGCCTGGCACAGCAGACAGTCGAGGGCTCCGGGGAAGTGGAGTACTGTGGCCGTGGAGTGTCCGCGGAAGAAATGATTAGGACTCAGGGGGAATTAAGACCTGAAGGTCTCTGTGCAAAACAGCAGGGGTGATGTCTTGGCCTGGACAGACCGTCAGGTCCTCTTGAGAGCTTGCGTATGCATCAAATTCCACCGAATAAGCTCACTGGCCTTTTAAATGTTTTTATTAGCCTATATTAATTATACATAATTATGGGGTTTGTTATGATATTTTCATATATATGTATATATATATAAAATGTATTCTGTTCACATTTAGCTCCTCTTACCCTCTTTATCCCCCCCCCACCTCCTCTATTCCCCTTTATCTTCCCAACTACTTTAAAGACTTTTAAAAAAGAAAAAGATTTATTTTTTTATTATTTATCTTATTTTATTATTTGGACATGTGTGTGCCTGCATAAGTTTATGTGAACCATGAGCACGTAGGTGCCCACGGAAGCCTGAGGATGTCAGAATTCCCCAAGAGCTTGAGTTATAGGCAGTTGTGAGCCACCTGATGTGGGGGTTGGAAACTGAACCCTGGTCCTCCGCAAAAAGCAGTTTGTGTTCTTAACTGCCAAGCCATCTCTCCAGTCCCTACTTTCAAGACACTCTCTCTCTCTCTCTCTCTCTCTCTCTGTGTGTGTGTGTGTGTGTGTGTGTGTGTGTGTGAGTCCCAATGAGTTTAATTAGGGTTAATTATAGGATTACGGGATCTTAGGTAAGGGTTTATGGGTACCTTACCAGTGGCTATACAGTTAAAGAAAAGGCCTCTTCCCCATCAGCCATTAACTGTATATGAATAATCAGTGAATCCATCAGAGGTGAATCCCCGAAGCCTTTCCACTTTCTATGATGGGGTGTCAGTGGCTTTATCTTGTTCATAATTACTACTGTGAGTCAAGAGCACAACAGCCATGCTAGACCCAGAAATCAGCAATTCTACTCCGTTCCCCGACTTTCCTCCAGCTCTTAAGATCTCCCCACTTCTTCCCCTACAACATTCCTTGAACCTCAGAGGGATGCTGTCGATGTCCCTTCTATGGCTAGACATTCAATATCCGTTCTCAATCTTTTGACTAGTTACAAGTCTGGGCAGTTACCACTGATCACTGCAAAAGGAAGCCTCTCTGACCATATCTGACTGGTAGCACTGATCTACAGGTACAAACACAAGTACATAGAAAGCAATTTGACAGGCACATCGTGTCCATTTAGCAAGCCAACAGCAATAGGTTTTCCATTATGGTCTATGACGTCCCCCATGCACTTGTGACTAGGTTAGGGTTAGCAGACATGAATTCCCACCTCCTGTGGACTGACCCCACAAATCTAACCGGAAAGTGGTTGGTTAGCTCCATAATAGACTTGCTGCTATTGCAAGTGGGTTCATCTCACCTAGCTGGTCAGTATTCTTATACACAACTTACTAAGATCCCTGATGACATTTCCCGGCAACCTACATAGCATGTACAGAAAGCAAGATTTGTTGTTTTTTGTAACCCTACAGCAATGGCGAGGTGTCTCCTTCAAGCCGCATTATTAGACACCGGTCCAGGACCAGCATAAACATCAGTCTGTAGTGTTTACAGACACCAGTAATAAATGAAAAGGGAGCACACAGTCCATCACCCAAGAGCTTTAAAACTATAATACAATGAGGAGATAAAATGAATTAAATCTTTAGATCTCTACTATGAACCGGGCATTGTAAATTACACACGTGGGTTAACTCTGGGAGACGACTCCACTTTCCCCTTGCAAAGGCAATACTGTAGTCACATGACTTGTATAGATGTGGAAACTGAGGCAAAGGGTATATAGCAACTTAGCTAGGTGGTACTGAGCAGAGCCAAGCCAACATCACATTGCCTCTCCTGGGATGAGGCAGGGGGGTAGCTGTGAGTTTGGGGTCAGACTGGGCTATAGAGTAAGAGCCTATTCCCTCCCCCAAATTCCCCCCCAAAAAAGAAAGAAGAAGGGAGGAAGGAAGAGAGGGAGGGAGGAAGGCGAGCTCAGCGTTCCCACTTAGTCTGTCAATCATTGTCCCAGCATCCGGCACTAAGTACTGACCACTCATCCATCCACAGCGTATAGTCATTTGAAAGTCTGCAGAAATCTCTGCTTAATTGTCACAGAGGTTCCGAGGTTCGAAACAGAAACAGCGTTGAAACCCGGCTTTGTCATTCAAGTCTCTTAAGCATCCTGCATCCCACGTTTGTCTCTGAACGGAGCCCAGATCTGATGTGTGTCTCACTAACCTCCCAAAACAGCCCCAGAGGGCCACAGGCACATACTGTGGAGTTCAGACCCACTCCTGGGGAGGTCACGACGATAACAAAGGCTGTCCTACTTTCTGTAGACAGCGGTGTCAGCCTTGTCCTGGATGCTTGCCTGTAAACGGAGCTGAGAAAAGACTTTAAAAAGAAAACTCCACAGAGCGAGCCCGACACCCTCGTGGAAGATGAGACTCTGAATGCGCTTCGTGTTTCCTTACGAGGGCAGATGGCAGAGCCAGAAGAGAAAGCAGGAGTTTTCCAAAGCTAATAGAAGAAGCACCCAGAGAAACACCTCCTTTCTCCCGTGAATCAACATCATCAACCCTGACCAGGGAAGCCCCAAGATGGAGTTGGTTTTTTAATTCAGACATGGCGTAGCAAACCTAAGAGAGGTTCGGTCTAAAGGGCTTCATATTCTTAAAGAATGGGAGGGGGTGCTTAAATAATAAAGATGAGAACATTTCGTGGGTACATGATCAGGTATGGGGGAAAACACTATAAGGCTCTTCTCAGAAATAACCTAGGGGCTAAGGCTGCAGGTTGGGCACAGAGGCCTTCCCCAGAATGAAATAACTCAGCACTACCAATGACTTCTGAGAACCTTTAGAGATTGTCCTTATTGAGCCCTTGTAGAAGTCACTGTTCCCATTCTAAAGGCAGCAGGGCCACCAAGGGCATGTATCTGTAGTGAGCAAAGCACCAAACTTGAAGAGGAACGGGGAAGGTATTAACATGGTGACTCCCCCAAACTGGGCCTAAAGCTTTGCATCTGAGTCAGGAACTTGGGGATACATGGCTGGGTTAGAAAGTGGCTCTGATTCTGGGTCTCCCTTGATATTGGCCAAAGCTGGACCACAGCAAGAGACGGAGGGTCTGTTTTCAAGATGATGCCCTCACATGGCTATGGCCATGTGGTCCTCTCAATGGAGATGCGTGAATGTTCCACTGACCAGGCATCTAGCTTTCCCTAAGTGAAGTATTTAAGAGAGAGGGCAAGGGAGAGGCCATCACCCTTTCTTGCTGTAGTCTCTGATGGCATAATCTCTGATGACGTAGTCACACTCCAACACTTCAATCATCCCTGACGACTTAGAATCTGCTCAAATTCACACTAAAGGAGAGAAGTCCGCTCATGCATTGTGAGGAGTGAATGGCGGAGAATTTCAAAGTTCACTTGGAAACCTTCAGAAATGTTTTAGAGAAGGGAACGAGGCCACTATGAGAGCAGCCAAGCCTCGTAAAGGCTGCTTTTCCCTTGCTTCTCTTGGGATGTGTGTGCACAGAGCCTGACCATGGGAAACTCACAGGTGTAAGGAGACTATCTTATGTATTGTATGGATGCATCACCTGTCAATTAAAAAAAAACCCTACGGCCTATAGGAAAGGGTGACTAGAAGGCAGGACCTCTGGAAGGAGAAAGAATTCTGGGATAGAGCCAGGCATGGGAAATTAGCCAGGAAGATGTGCCAAAACGGATGTACGGTACTTGCACAGGTAACCAGCCCCATGGCATAAATGTCGTTATGATCTAGTCAGAGAAGAACCTAGCTATATGGCCAAAGTATTTGTAAATCTATTTTGAGTTTGAGTCTTATTTCTGGGAGGAAGAACAGGGCCCCAGCTTCAATGCACAGGTTGAGCAGAACATCTCCAGTTGTGAAGAGACTTGCAGAGTCCACAAATGCTGCCTATAGGCTCGTACACTGCACATCCACCCTGTAAGCCTCACTGTTCTCTGACTATAGCTCAAGACACACAGGCAGTGATAGTAAGACTTCAAGTGAGGCTGCTGTATGGCGTTTGGGCGAGTTGGAAATTTAACATCTGCTTTCAAACTAGGATGGTACCACTGTCATCAAGAATGATCTGGGGGCAGGAGAGATGGCTCAGCAGTTAAGAGCACTGACTGCTCTTCCAGAGGTCCCGAGTTCAATTCCCAGCAACAACAGGGTGGCTCACAGCCATCTGTAAAGGAATCTGATGCCCTCCTCTCTTGTGTCTGAAAAGAGCAACAGTGTACTCATATACATAAAATACATTCTTTTAAAAAAGATTTATTTATTTATCATATGTAAGTACACTGTAACTGTCTTCAGACACTCCAGAAGGGGGCATCCGATCTCATTATGGATGGTTGTGAGGCACCATGTGGTTGCTGGGATTTGAACTCAGTACCTTTGGAAGATCAGTCAGTGCTCCTAACTGCTGAGTCATCTCTTCAGTCCCTAACATAATTTTTTAAAATGCTGTCTTAAAGTGTTTACAAAAAAAAAAAAGAATAGCCTGAATGTCTTAGTCACTACATGTGCAGTGGTGAGCACAGTGGGAAAAATAATTGCCTTTTCCAAGAGTCCTCAGTATCCCTTCTCCCAAGCCCCTGCTCCTATTTTATAAGGCTCTAAGCCTACAACAGAATTCATGCAAACCTAGACTCAGAACCCTAGCTAGTGTCAGCTCAGTAGAGATAGCACCAGGCTCACTGTGCTGGTTATTCTAGTTGTCAATTTGACATAACCTAGAATTACAAAGGAAGAGTCTCAGTGAGGTATTAGCCTGAGGGGACATCTGTATCAACTGCTTCAACTGCCTTAGTAAGTGTGGGGACCCCCAGTGCGAAAGGAGGCATCACCATCCCCTGGTTTTAAACCTTGAATGAATAAGGATAGAGAGATCTAGCTGAGCACTACGCATGCTCTCTCTCTCTCTCTCTCTCTCTCTCTCTCTCTCTCTCTCTCTCTCTCTCTCTCTCTCCCCCTGCTCTTGAATATGAGAACCCTGAGACTGAAGGAGGTCGGAGGCCAAGGGACCTGTTCAAGGTCACAGCAGTGGCAGGGCATGTGATCCTTGGGAAACAACAACTAAGCTCTAAAAATATTTAGGGGAGTAGCGACATTCAATTTATTAACAACACATGGCCAAATGAACAGAGAAAGCGGATTCCCCGTGGACACTCGGTGGAGGGCATGAACAGAATGTCACGTTTGTGTCCTTTATTGCTCACAGTCAACAAAGGGAAGTTTGGAAAGCGCCCATTCACGGGCCCCTCAGGCTTGGCTGAAAAGTTCCGGCGTGCTCTCTCTCTCTCATGACACATCACACTCGGGAGAAGCAGATCTCACATGTGAGCTCTTCACTCGTTTCAATCCTAAGTATAAAGGTGGGGTCCATCTGTCTTGGAAGACATGCTTGGAAATACCTTGGTCTCTTTGCTCCTGGCTAAGTAACTAAAAGTCTGCCAAAGCTACGTCCAATGTCAAGGTGACCTACAAGAAATGATGCCCAGGGTCCCAACGAAACCAAGAATAGAGTCAGCCTTCAAGCTCCACATAAAAATCCTGCCTTCGTGCCTATGGTTCTCTGCCAGCCTTGATGGCAACCTCTTGCTCTTCCTCTGCCCAGGAAGGCCACACCGCCTCTCACTTACTGTACTTTCAGTTGTGACAGAATGCTCTGAACACTCTCCAGACTTCCTAAAGAGGTTTGGGTCCCTAACTCCTCATGTCTGTTTGTCCTGACTCTTAACTAAATAGGTCCAGACAGTCCTTACTCTCAATAGAGCCCCATAGCTGAGGATTATTTAAAGGGAAACCAGATGTGTATAAAGGAAAGCAAAGATGCGGAAGAGGGAAGTGAGAGGATATGCTGATGGTTGGAGCCGATGGTGCAGATGGCGACGCTGATATCTGTGATGACGGTGGTCATTGTGATGGAGATGATGGCGGAGTTAGTGATGCTGAGGGCCATGTCAACAGTGATAAGGATGGTTGGTGGTGATGACCGTGATAGTGAACAATGAAGACTGATATTGGTGATGACAGTCACAATGATCTCTACTGAGATGGTGATGCTGATGGTGACAGTGATGGCAAAGGTTATGGTGATAACAACAATAACAACTAAGATAATGATGTCAGGAGTGCTGACAGTGATGTTGCTGATGGTTATGATGATGTTGATGATTGTTACAGTGATGACGATAGTGACCATGGTGATGCAGATGATAACGATGCTGCTGATGCTGCTGACAAGACTGAGGGGGGTTACAGAGATGACTACAATGATATGGGTGTGACTGTGATGGGGTAACAGTGATGGTAGATCTCATGTCCCGAGCAGGGTGCAGAGGTCTGCATGTGTTTGATGGTTAACACTCATTTTAATTTCAACTTCCCTAATAAGGAAAGAGCCAGAACAAAGAGCCTAGTGAGATCTCTGGGCTCTAAAGACCACACTCATGATGCCTTTAAAATATTCCCTCCACAGGCAAAGAGAGAAAGTCAAACCAAGGAGGAACAAGAGAGACAGCATCTGTGCTCCAAAGATAACTAGCTCCATAGACAAGAAGTCGGACCACAGTCTCAGTAGTCACCCATGTAGTAATGTGAAGGGAACAAATGTCAAACCTTCATTACTAAAGGTCAAACAAAGGTCTCTAAAGCTACTCAGTGGGAAGCCGAGGAGGGCCTGGGTGCTGAGGCTGAACTTCTCGAAAGGGACTCCGAAGTCTATAAGGTCTGAGAGAGACCTCATTTCTCTGATTTTTCTTCTCACCGAGTAAAGAGAGTTTATCTCCTGCCCCTGGACCTTCTTGTGTCTTCTTCTCTCACAGACTGCAATGGACAGATACCAGCCTGAAGGGCTCTACTGCCAAGCTCTTGCTGTTGGAATCCTAAGACAGGGATGTCATACCTGAGGGTGGCTGATGGTTGGAATCCAGTCTTGTCGCTCACGTTTCAGAGCAAGAGCATTCAGCAGTAGAGGGCCTGCATGTCAGTACATTCTTAGTGAAATATTCCAAGAGACAAGGTGGCTGGTCATCAGAAAGTAGATTTCTGGGTGATGTATTCTCACTATCAAAGTTAGGTTCAGATGCAAATGCAGAGATCCTACTATCATAAGCAATCTTAGGACAGCAAGACTCTGAGAGGTATATTTCTCTAATGTCGCCAACATCCTATAGACAGGATTCTTCTTCTGTCCAGGACACTAGACCCCTCCTCTCGTGAACGCACATGTGGCTTTGGTCTTGTGGCATCCATGCTCAGGACAGTGACAATCCAAGGTCAATGGAGCAGCAAGAGCAGCCTCTGTCCCTGACAAGAGGGCCATTGGTGGCCACGCCCACCACTCAATCTGTTGGATTGGGACTTGGTCACATGACCATCTCTGCTTCAGGGAAGTTTGGGAAACTGAGTACTTCAGCTATAGTGCGTTCCAAACTAAACACATTGCTCTGAGAGGGCAGAGAGGCAGACTAGATCTTGGTCGGATCTCTGGTACCAGCTCTCACGTCTAAGAGAGAGCTTACTAGGTCCTCAATCAGCATTAGCTGCCTTTTGACATTTGACCGGCTAAGCCAGAAAGACCCAAGATCAGGAGATTTAGGAAAATGTGGGGGTCAGAGGTCAGGGGTCAAGGGCCAGGGGCCAGAGGTCAGGGGTCAAGATCTGGGGCTGAGGGGTAGGTTGGGGGGAAAGATGGAGAAGAAAGCAATACCTTTATATTCTCAGTTCTAAGAGACTAAACATAAAGGAATTCTTAAGACTTAGGGGCTGGCAGCAACCTTAGGTCAGACTGGTTGCAACAAACTTTAAGATAAAAAAAAAGGAAATGAATTTTTGCCTCAAACATTCATTTAAAGAAATGGGGGGGGGAGTCTCTAGGAGCCTAGACTCACACTTCGCTGGGACGTGTGTGTGTGTGTGTGTGTGTGTGTGTCCCTTCCTCAGAGATCCTTCTAAGTGGAGTATGCTGCTGCCTCAGAACGAGACTTCACAGGCTAATTGATTTCACTCTCTGGAAAACTGCCCCACCAGACAGCTTAACGTTGTCTTTCCTTTCATATCATTGCTTCTAATAATGGCTCCCTGGATCAGCATGAGAACCCGGTACCCTCCTCGATGCTTATCCTGGTTGTTGCTTCTGAAGTGCCCGCCTCCTCATTGGCCAAGCAGTTTAATACTTTCAGGATTACCAACTATCCCCAGGGCCCAGGGCCGTTAAACCTTCCTCCCTGGTGGGTGGGGGCTGGACTGGGCTGGGAAACTACCAGAAGTCATTAAAAGTAATTTGGTTCCAGGTTATAATTAGGATTCATCTGTATGACGCTCTTCCCAGCCACTGAGACTGCAGAGGCTGCCTTCCACCTGTATTTGTGGACAGGGCCCCAGGGAACACAGGGTAAACCTGGCACGGGGAGGTGGGGAAGGATGGTTGCAGAACCTGAGAAGGAAGCTAGAACCTGGGCGCAGGCGTGTGGTTTGCAATCCTCTCGCTCATGAGAAAAAATGGGTCAGAAGGAGAAAAAAGATGGGATGTATTCTCTCTCTCTCTCTCTCTCTCTCTCTCCCCCCCCCTCTCTGGACCACAGCAGCTCCTCATCGCTCAGGTACACAGTCATGTTTCCTGGAGAGTGCCTTCCAATGCTCTCCACAGTGCTCCTACTGTGGGGACTTCAGATGCAGACTGAGCTGGCAACGGATGAAGGAATGAGCAGGTTGTCTGCACCATGCTGACATGGATGGGGGAAGTGCCACAAGGCCCTGTCTCCCAATGAAGAGCTGTAGACAACCAATGGCTGCTGAGAGAGGAAGAATCAGTTGTCAGGGACAAATCCCCTGATAGGTTATCCGATTACACGTGGTCAGCCCTAAACATACAAACTAAGGGGAAAACTAGTCTCTGTGACTGGTGTGTGTGTGTGTGTGTGTGTGTGTGTGTGTGTGTGTGTGTGTAATGTAACAATAATAATTATAGACGATGGGGTCATGAAATTGGAAGAGAAGTAGGGGGACATGGGAGGAGTTGGAAGTGGGAGAGAGGGGGCAGAAATCATATACAGTATTCATGTATGCAATTCTCAAAAAATATAAACAACACACATTTAAAACATTGGCTTGATCTTTTTCAGCTTTTAGACTTTGACAGTTTTAATATTCAGGCCTGGTGTAAGTTAAGCAGACCCATGAGCATCGCGTGGCCCATTGCCAGCATGGTATCCTCCCCGACTTGCTCCACACCTCTATTTGGGAGAGCACATCGAGGGAGAGCATTGTTCCCCTTCAGAGCAGACAGATTTGGGATTTGGTTATTCTGTTTTAGTAAGTTACATCCCAACTGAACCTTGCATTTCTTTTTCCCATTGGCTTTGTTTCCACATAAAAATACCTTATATTGGTATAGCATTTGAACTTTAACAACAATAACAACAACAGCAAATGCTTCATAGGCCTGAAGACTGGCTCCGTGGATAAGAGCACTTGCTGTTCTCGCAGCCCTGGGTTCTCAACACACACAACACGCTTCTCTCCAGCTCCAGGGAAGCCAGTGGCTTCTTCTAGTCTGTGCTGGCACTCACACACACATACTGCACACACACAGACATAGAATAATATACACAAAGGTGACACCTCTCACGGGAGTAGAAGGCTCTTCTCTTGTTTGGATGCTTTCTATTCAATCACAGTCTCTGTCTGTCTGTCTTTCTGTCTGTCTGTCTGTCTGTCTTTTACAAACACACTCACACACATAGATACACACACATTTTCTCTGTCTCTCTCTCTCTCTCTCTCTCTCTCTGTTGTTTATGTTTCTGTCTCTCTGTATCTGTTCCCATCTTCCTCTCTTTGTGTGTCTGTCTCTCTGTGTGTCTCTGTCTCTATTTCTCTCTGTCTCTCTTCACATATACATTCTCTCTCTGTCTCATTTTTTCTCTCTCTCAGTCTCTCTCTGTGTGTATGTGTGTGTGTGCCCCCCCTTGATCTCCAGAAGACCCAGAAGAAGGCATTTGAACAGGAGCCACAGAAAGATGGCAAGGATTCACCAGCCAGCTCTCCACTGTCCTGACATACCATGGAGATGACATGACCGCCCCCGTAGCGTCCAGCCCTATGGGTGAACATTCTCTGCTAGCATCTCTAGCAACATCTTTGTCTCATTTAATCAAATAGCTCATGTGCTGGTGTGAGAGAGCTCCCGTGAGCTGGCACGCTGGAGGTAGACAAAGAACCTGGCCCACAGGGTCTCTGCGGCAGGGGCGGGCAGAAAGGCTTCATCTGCTGCCACAGAAGTAATCTACTTAATGCCTGTTCTTTCAGTCTGCCCTGGTGAACGCCCCTTAACTTCAGAAGCCATGGGAGAAAATGTCCAGTTGGCCAAGTGTGGACCAGATGCCTGGCCAAGACTGGAGGCAGGGGGACCTGAGGACTAGCTCTACAGAGCCTACCCAAGGTGAGAGAACGCCTTAGGATATTGCTCTCCAAAACTCGTTGGCCTCCTCCTCCCTGGCAGAGAGCAGGTCTGAATTTCCCAGGCTCCTTTGCCATTCAATGTTAATTATCTTGGTTCCCAAACCCTAGCCCACACAAATGAGCACAAGCCATCAGACCAAGCCCTTGGACACAGGGCTTGCCCATGTTCCCTCCACCTTATGGATGGCTGCAACGACGACAGCCTGAAACAACCCAGGAAATACGTGTCACAGACAGGAATCTCAGTTAACACAGATACCCCTGTGATCACGCGGACAGGGGTCTCCACTCTTCACAATGCTGTGACCAAAATAAGAGTGAGGGTCACTTGGGACCAGGATACTGGTACAGTCTAAACATGGGGAAGAAATGATAGGAAACTTTAAAGGTGGCTTACAGTAAAGTCCACCTTGTACATTATTCAGTACATGAGAGGGAGTATGGGGGATTAGTTGGAACAGCTGCCTTGTAAAGATCAGTCTAACAGTTCCCATGAGACTCGGACAGGAAATCCTAAACGATGGCAATTAGAGGCATTTCCGGTCTCCCCTTCACATCATCTTCTCATCCCTAGCTGATCATGAATTCTGGAAGACCCCAACAAGAGGGGCCATTTCCACTGGAAAGCATGCAGACCTGCTCCATTATGAACAACGTTTAGCTCCTTTCCTTCCAGGTCACCAAAAGCTATTACCTCAGAAACCTGGCTCCATCAGGGGCCTGACAGAGACACAACGTTTGTCTGAGAGCTTGTGGGGGATCCCTCTACTCTTCCCACCAGAGATATAGCCTGTAAGTAGCCCACAGTCCCCTCAGCTTCCCGCAGAATTCTCCCATTTTCTTTCCATTCCCTGGTGGCTGACTTTGTCCGTCCACGAAGAATGGCAGGAAATGTCTTCTCCCACTTCTGGTGTCAGAAATAGAAATCTGCATATCGAAAACAAACAGCGTGGCTCACCGGAGTGTGTGTGATATTTTTCTGGGTTTGCCTTTTATTTACTTATCTTGAAATAAGGCATAATGTGCTCCTTACTCCTTCTGTACTGCAGGATAACCTTGAACTCCTGATTCTCCTGCTTCCATCTCCTACGGGCTGGGATGACCTGAACTGGGATGACCAGTACATAGCACCATGCCCAGCTGGGTGCTTTTGTAGGGACCTGAGGAATCACAAAAGTGAACCCTAATCTCTTACCAGTTACTATCATCCAAAATCAAATGTGAAGGAGTTCTTTCTCCTTAAAAAAAAAAAATCCAAAACTGGGCAGTGGTTGCACACGCTTTTAATCCCAGTACTAGGAGGCAGAGGCAGGCAGATTTCTGAGTTCGAAGTCAGCCTGGTCTATAGAGAAAGTTCCATGATATCCAGAGCAACACAGAAAACCCCCACCCCTGCCCCTAAAAAACTATCTAAGGAATCATAACATCAAAGTGGTATTTTTTTTGTTTTTCTTAAACCTTTTTAAAAGATTTATTTATTGTTATATGTAAGTACACTCTAGCTGTCTTCAGACACACCAGAAGAGGGCATCAGATCTCATTACGGATGGTTTTGAACCACCATGTGGTTGCTAGGATTTGAACTCAGGACCTTCAGAAGAGCAGTCAGTGCTCTTAACCACTGAGCCATCTCTCCAGCCCCCAAAGTTATATTTCCGAAATAAGCTTCCTGGGGCTGGAGAGATGGCTCAGCAGTTAAAAATACTTGCTCCCTTTGCAGAGGACCCTTGTTCAGTTTCAACGTCCACACTGGGTAGCTCATAACCACATGTAACTCCCACTCCACAGGATATGACCCCCTCTTCTGGACTTGGTCCACACAGGTGCACATACACACATAACATTTAAAATAGTTTTAAAATAGGCTTTAAAAAAATCAGCTTAAGCAGTCTCCTGGCACATATGTAACAGATGTGCAGCTTGGTCTTCATGTGGGTTTTGAACAGCTGGAGCAGGGGCTATCCCAAAAGCTGTTGTCTGTGAGTGGAATATGCTCTTCCAGCTGGGCTGCCTTGTCTGGTCTCCGTGGGAGAGGAAGCGCATAGTCTTGCAGAGACTTGAAGCGCTAGGAGGGGGGGATACCCAGAGGGGCCCCCACCCACTCTGAGGAGAAGGGGAGGGGGACGGGAAAGGATTGTGGGAGTGGATGCCTGGGGGGGGGACAGTGAGCGGGATGTAAAGTGAATAAATAAGTAAATAAAGAAATATAAAAAAAAATTATCAGCATAAGCAGCGGCTCTAACCCCAAGCTGATAGCCCCATTTAAGTGAGAGTCCAGTGGATCTCAGGGGAAAGTGCCACTTTGGAAGGAGGCCTTTCCAGGTCAGTCTCACACCAGCCCTATCCCAGAATCAACTCTTCATCCTACTCGAAGCACTGACTGGTTCAGGTGTCAAGTCTGTAGGTTAGCGAAAATAACTCTTGGGTCCTGTGATGCCTCTAGCACACCTTAGGGCTAACTGCCTGTGACTAGGCAGAAAGCGATTCAGGAGAGGAGGGAAGGGATGAGGGATGGCGGAGGAGGCTTGGGGGAGGGGCACTGAATGATCACAGGACTCTTCTGTCCAAGAGTCCCCAAAGCATTCAATGCCTCCGTCATCACCCAGAGGCTCCCAGAGACCGTTCCTACCCTTCTTACCCTCTGCAATGCAGGGACCACCCAGAACCTCCTCCCACTCCCCCAAACAGAGAAAGAGCAGAAAGTTCAGTACGTCCTTAAGCCCTGAGCTCAGGACAGGGCTCCCCGGCTTTGGGGTGGGTGGAAAGGTTTTGCTTAGGCTCTGAGGTTCTCTGACAATCTGAGAATCTTGAAGGGCAGCCCAGGCCACCTGTACCTGCCTGAGAGTGTGGGTCTCGCAGAGACAGGAGGATGCCCTAGGGCCAGAGTGGAACTGACCACATGCCCACCAGCCTGAAACAGAAGTGGATACACAACAGCGGGAGGGACAGCAGCTGCTGGCCAAAATAAGCGTAAGTGAGATAGGAGGCAGGATGCCAGGGCTCAAAGGATCCCGAAAACTTCTTGTTCTTCCTCGTGTGTCCAGTGGGGAGGCAGGGAGTGATCTTCCAAGCCCCACCCAACTCAAGAGCCAGGATTCGCTCATCTCCAGATGAAAGGGGGTGAGAAAGGACAGTCTTCCTGGAGAGCAGATAACGGCCGGCCGGCCAGTCGACCGACCGGTGCACAGGGCAGCGCCAAGCCAGGGACCCTTCAAAGCCGCCGCTCCTGCCCCCATAGCTTCCTGTTTCCTGCCCTGCTCACACTTCCCTCCCTTTGTCTCCCAGGCCCCAACAGTAGAGCTTCAGGGAACCACTGTCAAGCTCCCCCAGCAATGAGATCAAAGGCATCAGCCCACCCCCAGCACCCCCCCCACCCGCCCCACTCTATTGTCTGACCCATTGACTTCCTCCCTATCTGGTCTGGCCGTGCCACCGGCAGACAGACAGCTATCAGAGCCCCACAGAAGTTGGGCAGCTTCCTCAGGGCCTGGACTGTGGAACTACTGAATCCCCAGCATCCCAGAGACCTGCAGCTGCTGCTGATAAACGTATAAAGATGCTGGACTGTGCGTGTTTTCACAGGTCTGAGAGCAAAATGCCTGGAGTTGTGATTTTTGGAGAGAGAGAGAGAGAGAGAGAGAGAGAGAGAGAGAGAGAGAGAGAGAGAGAGAGAGAGAGGAAGAAGGAGGAGGGGGAGGAGGAGGAAGAGGAGGAGATGCAGAGGAGAGAAGAGAGAGCCCAGCCTCTCTCACACGGACACCACTAGCGAGTGTATCTCTTTTCCAAACTTGTGGAATCCTCTATGTGTCTGAACCCCACAATCACAAGACCATCCTGTATGTGAAGCCTGAAAGAGGCTCACACTGTGGGAAGTTTGTGTAGCCAGAACACAGAATACCACCAGGCTCCCCTGGAAAATGTAGAGGGGGGGGGGTGCTCCTGTCACCTGCCCAGATGAAGGAAGGGCAGTATGCTGGTTAGTAGTTTTTGTCAAGTTGACATGAACTAGAGTCATCTGGGAAGAGGGAATCTTAATTGAGAAAATGACCCTCCCCCATCAGATTGACCTGTGGACATGTCTATGGAGTATCTTCCTAATCACTGATTGATGTGGGAGGGCCCAGCCCACTGTGGGTGGTACCATCCCTAGGCAGGTAGCCCTGGATACTCCAAGAAAGCAGGCTGAACAAGCCATGAGGAGCAAGCCAGTAAGCAGCATTCCTCCACGGCCTCTGCATCAGCTCCTGCCTCCAGGTTCCTACCTTGAGTTCCTGCCCTGACTTCCCTTTATAAGGTACTACAAGTTGTAAGAGGAAATAAACCCTTTTCTCCCCAAGATTGCAATGATTGGTACTTTATCACCACAACAGAAAGCAAACTCGGACTTGTAGGCATCTCAGGACAATTATGAACCTGTACCCCAAGCCTAGGACAGAACATCACCTGCTTTGAGGTGGATAGGTGGGTTAAACCTGTGTGACAATTTGCCTCAGGTGCCACATACTGGGTCAGTGAGAGTTCTGGGAATGCTCTCACCTATGTGCATCGGACATTCATAAAAGCCACCCACCCTGAGTTATTCCAAAACACATCCCCATACTGTTCTGAAAGCCCTGAGTAGGGTTGTTTGTCAGGAAAAAGAAAGAGAATTCCCTTGCTTCCGTTTTAGTCCTGGGGATGTTCTTGCCCTACAGAAAGCAGTTTCCTGATTCAGGCAAATCTGATCCCTCTGCGCCTACAGGAATAGTTTGTGATGTTTTGATTTTCTCATCTGAACAGACGTCTGCACAGGATATGGAACCTTCATTAGCACCTTCCTCTCCAATAGCTTTTGTCTGCCTATGAGATCAAAATAACCCAGTCTGTGATAGGGCAATGTCTTATGGTCAGAACGAGGGAAACAATGGTGTGTATAGTCAACCAGCTAAAGACCCAGGAGGAATCCTGTCAGGAAGGGCATGATGCTACCATCTCAGGCCATGAAACACCACCAGCCCAAAAGGTACAGATTCTGACTTTCAAACGCACTCCCTGAGTTTGGAAAACCTTGTAAATGCAGATTTCCCAGCAAGGCTTTGGGCAGATGAGAACAATGACCTTGCCTGTCAGTCTGCCAGGCAGTGGGTATGATCAGTGGTGCCTTATGCCATGAACCTGTCTATTTCTTCATTTACTCTCATGATAACTTAGCAAGGCAATGGTCATCGATTTATAGATTAAAGAACCCTTTGGCTTAGAGAGGTGAAGGTGTCTGGTAGAAATGTACAGCACATATTAGGTGACCCCTGAGAAGTTCCTCGGCCTGTCTGTCACTAGAAGTCAACTTAGAATCACACCAGGACAATGTTCTCCATGGTCCCCAAAGGAAACCATCTTGTGGCCATCAGCTGAGGATGGTCCAGCTGAACATGGCACACAATGGCATATGGCTCAGCCGGGAAGAGGGGCGAGGTCCTGGCACATGACACTGTGTGGGTGGACCGTAGGGGCATGATGTTGGAATGAGGCAAGTTGAACACAGGAGCCACTTGTGGTATAAGTCATACAAAAAGGAAGTGCCTGGGCTTTGGGACTGGCTATAGGTAGCAGTAGGTTCAGGGTAGATACACAGGGGTAAGGTGCCTCTCACAGTGATGCCAATGTCCTGAGGGCCCTCATCAAGGTGATGCAGAAGAGCATGCTAGAGGGGACACACACACACATACACAATGAATGCACATGGGAGTCAAGCCTAGTGGGGCAGAGTATAATCCCAGGCACTTGAGAAGCTGAGGCAGGAGAATTCCAAGTTCAAGAATAGCCTGAGAAAGTAAGTGAGATCCTGTTTCAAAGTATAAAGCCAAAAGAGGTCTGGGGTATAGCTCAACGGTAATTTGCATTCCTGCTTTACCTGACAGATATGAGGGCCACGGGTTCAATCCTCAGTACTGGAAAAAGTCTTTATCATCTACCTAGTTACCTGTCAATTATTTATCTGTCATCCACCTATCTCCCATCCATATATCAATCATTTATTTTCTTTTTCTTTCTTTTTTAAGATTTATTTATTTATTATATGTGAGTACACTGTAGCTGTCTTCAGACACTCCAGAAGAGGGTGTCAGATTTCGTTACGAATGGTTGTGAGGCACCATGTAGTTGCTTGGATTTGAACTCAGAACCTCTGGAAAAGCAGTCAGTGCTCTTAACCACTGAGCCATCTCTAGAGTTCCCAATCATTTATTTTCTAATCTATCATCTATCATCTAATCTCTACCATCTATCAATCAATCATCTATTTATCTATCATCTATTTATGTATCTATGTATGTATGTATGTATCTATCTATCTATCATCTAACAATACACATACACCCACATTCAGAACAAAAGTAAAGAAAAATCTAACCACACTGAGATACTCCTCGCACTGCATGGCTACAGTAAAAGAAAAACTACAAACAGCACCAAGACGGAGCAGCCAAAGTCCACATCTCCACATTAGGAATGGGACTCACTGCTGTGTGGCCAGCAAAGAGCCCTGCAACGAAGTCCTGCAGACACAGACCCAAACGACAGTCACCTGTAACTTGGGGCTGGAGGTGGGAGCCTGGCTTCGCCAAGCATATACAACTCCAGAGTATACCCTGAGCCTGTAGACAGCGTCTTTCCCCCTGAGTCCTCAGTGCCTGGCATGCCTGTGTTCTGGTCTCCTCTTCTTGCAAGGACACCTGTCAGAGCCTACCAGGACCCATGTGATCATGTCATTTTATCTTACTTATCTTTCTAAAGTTGATACCCCAAGTACTCTCCTGCTCTGAGGCAGTTGGAATTAAGGCTTCCACATAGGAATGGGTGTGGGGCGTGGCTGAGCCTATAAAGAATTTCACTGTGAGAATTCACCTGTCAACCCCTAGGAAAGCTACACACCAGCCTCCACAAGCCACCACCCCTGTTCCTAGAAGTCCCAGCAGAGCAAGGCAAGGCATGAGTGCTAGATTTACGCACAAACTTGACTCAAAGCAGTGTTGATTACCTTGGCCCCTAAACTGGAGACCACTCTCGTCTAGTGGGCACTGCATAGGCATGGTTCTAGTTGCCTAGTTTCTAGGTGAAACAAGACACAGTGCAAATACAAAGCCATTTATCCAAGGGGCATGACATTGCCATACACCCTGAGTCACCACTGGTTTTATACAAACACCCAGTCTATGCAAACCCCACACTGAAGTCTCTCCCCAAGGGATAGACTGAAGCTGTTAGCTCATGGCCATCCAGGGGAGTGCTTTCTCCCATCAGCCCTTTGTGATGTGTTTGGGAGTTGGGAGACTCAAAGGAAAGACATTCATTTGAATATGGAAGTCGGCTGTGGGAAAAAAAAATTAGTTCCTCTCTTTTTTGAATTGCCTTGTTGAAGTCACGTAGTCCTTTGTACCCAGAATAGCAGTGAGGCAGGATAGGGAAGTCAAACTCTCTCAGGCTCTTAGAATGAGGGTGGGGGCAGCTCTCTAAAGAGGGACTCGATGTGATGTAGGATCATCCACCATTCACTGTTGTAAGACTGTCAAGGCTGAGGGACACTGCCTGGTGAAGAGCAAAATGGAACTTTCTGGAATGATATCATTTCCCATCAGATGGGATGAAGACTACACAGATGTTCAAAGTTTTTTCAAATTCATCGAATTTCAGTCTTAATAAAACCCACCTCATGTATAAATATATGTAAATATATATACATTGTATACATACATATATGTGTATATAAATATAATATACATACATGAGTACATATGTATGTATGTATATATATATATATATATATATATATATATATTTCACCTTCATAAAATTCAGATCTTATCAAATAAGTTTCTCTAAGTGAGTTGGAATACTCAGCCCAAAGTGGGACAGCTTCATAACCACCCTCAGGGACCATTACTAAAGAAAAGAAGGATAGAATGTAAGGTCCTGTAGATGGGGAGGTAGACAGGAGGTAGGCAGTTGATTGGTTCTTAAACCACAAGGAGGTACTGCCTGAAAGCTTAGGCTTCTAGCACATTAATGACCTAGGGACGTGGTAAGTATGCTGTATCTATGGGTCTCTGGTATGTTAGGCCAGAATAACCTACCTCATGAGCACAGGGGAACAAAGAGCTATCCTTCTGCTTTTGTTCTCTCCCTGCTGAAGTCAGACTAGACTCTGCTGGCCCTGAAGCATTCTGGTTTGCAACTGTACACTGAAGGATAACTGAAGGATTCCAGAGAAGCCAGTATCAATATCCAAAGACCACGGAGCTGTAATTACTGTTACATGGAAAGGCTCAACATGGGTGCTTCTAGAAAGTCACCTCTTAAAGCTGGTATCATGGTGGGATTGCTCCATCGGATGCTCTGGGGCACTAGTACCCCCAACCAAGGCCAGATGTGCTGGGGTGCTGGATGGTATTTTCCTCTATGTTGAAATATTACCTTGAGGAGGGAGGGGGAGACTCCTGGGCCTCTGTAGATAAAGGAAAGGTCACATGTCCAGGAGAAGGGAAACTGAGAAGATTCTGGAACATTCCTCCCAAGCAATATCAAAAGGAGCAAAATGCTGGGAAAGGAGACTGTGACCAGAACTGAAGTGCAGAGAGAGGAGGTATTTGGACTGGGGAGCTGCCTGCACACTGTCCAGAGAGTTCCTGGTTGCAGCTTTTGAGAGTCGGCACCCATTTGGGGGTGGACTTTTTGATGATGCAGCTGCTTTTGTGTCATTCCTTCTCCTGTGAAGAACCCCCTAAGTAACCCCAATAGTAACTCAAGTTCACCAAGTTCATTACTTTGATTTGTGGTGAGTTCCCTTTCTGCGGTGAACAGACTTGTATGTGTTGAGACTCCCCAGCAAAAATCAGTCACACAACAGACATGGGGATTCTCAGTCTGTATCTAATATTTGTTGGTCTGAGGAAGGATGTACTTGCTATCAGCTAGGCTGAGTCTCCATAGACTGGTCTCCAGGATGACAGGTGTAGGGTTAAATTTTGTAAAACCTACCTTTAATAAGGGTTCACAAATGCTTTGACCCCCCTCTTCTAGCCCACCATCCAAAGGTAGGGGAGAAAAGATGGTAAATAGGACAAGGGGGTGTGGACCTGTTTAGAAGTAGTTCCTTGGGGCGATTCCAATCTCTGTCAAGATACCAGCAGTCCAGTTTAGTAGTGTCAGGATACCAAACACAAATCAGTATCGATGGCACAATCCAGCAGAAACAGCCAGGCCTCCGCTGAATTAGCATGAGTCAGTGGGAGCGTCCAGAATCAGCTGGGCCACCTGGAGAAGTTCTCCTGCCACGCCTCTCTTAACAAATCGAAGACCAACAAGTCATAGAAGACACAAGACCAAGGAAGCATTGCAAAGTTAGCTATGCAAGCACAACTTCATGGCCCATTGAGTTCTATCTATACTCTCTCCAAACATCAGGTGTCCTCCCATGGGTTTTGCCTCAGCAAAATACCAAGTGAGTCTGTCTTAGCATCACATGACATATCCAGAAACTTCCACTTTAGACAGGGATATGTGAAAATGGTGTGGGGTGGCCTTTGAGAAAGTGGCTTTGGGGTTTAGAGGGTTCTTGAATGAGACTGAGCTCAGGCAATTACACAGGCTAGTTAGTTACTTGGTCAGTTGTCATGGAAGAAAAGCAAAGACGTGGTGAGCCTGACACACAGAAGCAGTGAACAGAGAGTCACACCCAGCCAGCCCTCTGCCATCTGGCTATTTGATGATTTACAGGGTGATTAAAGACTCCCGAGAGTTTAATCTCTGACTGTTCAATTGAGTAAAAGTCTATAATTTTCTCTAATTGGCCTGGAATATTAGCAACGCCCACCTTGTGCATCAGGCAGGCTCTGTTTGCCCCCCACGGCACCCTATAAATGATTCTAATGTTTTCTGCACCTGATGGTGGCCAAGTCTAGCTTCAAGTATTTGATTCAAGAGGTCGGGATTTGCAGAGCCCAAGGAGGAATCAGCTATGCTAGACCCAAGTTTAAACTTGTCTCCCTCTGGCACCAGGCTGCAGAGATTGACCAACATTCTGCAACATGTCTCCCCGTCTTGCCAAGTGGAGATAATTATATCCAAGTGGGTACCAGGAGGAATATAGAAGATCCAAGAAGGGAAGTGTTGGGCCATGGTTGACCCATAGTCGACAGCAGGATATGTTAGGGAGCAAGAGAATGCAGAACCCTGACTGGAAGAGAGCATGGCATATCCCCTCCCACCTTCCTGAGCTGGGTGTTACTGGATTCCAATATAGGCTACTATAGCAAGGCTCCATAGACTAAATGGTTTTCCAACAGCAGGTATTTCTTTCCTTCAAGTCTGGGGACCAGTCTCCTCATGCTTCTCCTGACATGCCTTCCTTCCAAGACAGACGGTAGTGGTTTGAAATGCTTGGCCCAGGGAGTGGCGCTATTTGGAGGTGTGGCCTTGTTGGAGTAGGTGTGGCCTTGTTGGAAGAAGTGTGTCACTATGGGCGTGGGCTTTAAGACCCTTAGTTGCCTGGAAGCCAGTCTTGCTTGCCTTCAGAATAAGATGTTGAGGGGTTAGAGAGATGGTTCAGTGGTTAAGATCACTGACTGCTCTTCCAAAGGTCCTGAGTTCAATTCTCAGCAACCACATGGTGGCTCCCAACCATCTGCAATGTGATCTGACACCCTCTTCTGGTGTGTCTGAAGACAGCTACAGTGTACTTGTATACATAAAATAAATAAATAAATAAATTTTTTTTAAAAAAGAATAAGACGTTGAACTTTCAGCCCCTCCTGTGCCATGCCTGCCTGGGCACTGCCATGCTCCTACCTTGATGATAACAGACAGGAGAGTGGACAAAATATCTTAGAGAGTGGATATCTCCCCAGCTCTCTTTTAAGCTTATTATAAATCTAAAGGTTTTTATGTCTTTTATTTAGGAACTATATGGTCTAAGTGGGGTTTTAAAAACCCAGAATAATATTTACCACAACAGACCACCCTCCTAATTCCTTTACCACAGGGCTGGGGAGACACATTCTATAGCCATCTTTTTTTTTAACCTGGCCAGAGACTGTCATGAAGATTGACTTCAAAATCTGTATGTGTTAAAGTCTATATCCCTTATCACATAAGTATAAAATGACCCGCACGGGCTCCTGTTTGTAGACGTTATAGCCCTGGGTAGTGGGGTTATTTTGGAAGGTTCTAGAGATTGTAGAAAGCAGGGCTTAAGGTTTAAGAGTATCTAAGTTCTCTCTGATTTGATATGAGGTCTGTTCCATGAGAGGAAGCCATTCCCTGGTACTGTAGGGCTGGTTAACAACCCATGCCCAGGTAAGAGCACTGACTACTGTTGTTTAACTAAATTGATATAGCATTAAACTGCCCTCTAAATCTCATACACCCATAGCCAAACCTGCTTCTAAATCTCATACACTTCTAAATCTCTTACACCCATAGCTAAATCTGCACTCAGCTTTAATCAGAGAATCCTCTCTTTGCAGTAAGAATTCAGAGACTGCTGGATGCCTAACTTGCTGAGGACCCAGCCATAACCAAGGCATTTATTCTATTTTCTCTGAGGCTCAGGAAATATGGCAGAAGAGAAAGCAGAAAATATTTAAGACCTGAAAAAAAGAATGAACGGCAGTGAGACGCCATCTTCTCTCCTCGATACAACCACAACAGTCATGAACTGTGGTTACCTGGCCTGGCTCAAGATTGGCCCTATCAGCAATCAATCATCAAAATGGGGCGGGGCTCATGACGTCATACCCCTCCCTGCTATGCTATTGCCTATTGATAGAGTCCCTGTTAGTTGTATACCCACTGTTGAGCCTGTCAGGCTCCAACAGATTGTTTCAAACACAGGGTCACAGAATCAACCCTGAGATTGTAGTGAGAGTGGTCAATGCGCTTTATGATTATGAATGAAATTGTCACACTGATTGGCATGCAGGGAATAAGAGACTGTAGACTGAGCTGGAGAGATGGCTCAGCGGTTAAGAACACTGACTGCTCTTCCAGAGGTCCTGAGTTCAACTCCCAGCAACCACATGGTGGCTCACAACCATCTGCAACAGGATCTGGTGCTCTCTTCTAGCGTGTCTGAAGGAAGCAAGTGTACTCAAATATGTAAAATAAATTTTTAAGAAAAAAAGAAAGATCGTAAAAGACTGTAGACTGCTCAGCCCTAAATGAAGTGAACGATCAAACCTCCCCACCACCCCATCCTCCCAACCCTGCACCCCCACCCCTAAGGTTCAGGGACCATCTCAGTTAAAGGGGATGGAAAGACCAGTGGTGGTGAATGACTTCAGGCAAACAATGTTTCTGGGCAGAGCAGGGCAACTGCATGTATAAACCCCCAGCCGTTAATGGCAGCGCACGCAAAACTGGTGCCAAGTTCAAATCGGGCAAAAATCCTAGCTCCTAGCACGGAGTGGGGGAGGCGCACAAAGTCCCAGCCCAAGCCTAGGAGCCATTGGCATTTGATTGCTGCCCTGGGGAGGGAACAGCGGCTCTGCTTAAAGACAACAGGACCCCCTGGTAGGTCGACCGCACTCCAGGGCAGATTCCCTAGGGAAGGCATAGAAAAACAGACTAGATTGATGTGGAAAAACAAAACCAAACCAAACGAAAACAAAAATCTCGAATGTAGCTGGGAAGAGAGGGCAAGTATGGGAGAGTTGGTCAAAATGGGGTGAGGATGGTCTAAGATTCCCAAAGAATTAATAAAAATACTCTTTAAAAATAGTCAAATAACAAGTTTATTTATAGAAAGCAATATAAAAGAACAATGCTACTTATATACTTTTTGTTTGGGAAATTATTGTTGGATTTTTTTTTAACCTATTTCTTGACTGTAGAAAGTAGTAGGGTCAAGTTGGAGGGAGCAAATCCCAGGGGTGAGTCGCCAGAATATTTTGTTCCTGGCCCCTTCCAGCCATCCTCTCTGCTTCCGGTCTCCTGTGAGATCACCCCTTGGTCTCAGCTCGAACCACCAGGATGATCTGTCTGCCCAAAGACATGGGGCAAAGTTACCACAAAGTAAGCCCTCTGAATCTGGGAAGCAAAACTATCCTTCCTTTAAGCGTTTTCTTTCATGCATCTATCTGGTCACAGCGATGCTAAAGTCACCATGCTCAAAATAAAAGGTCAAAACAGCATCTTCTAGGGTTTCAGCATACTCGGGTCACACCCAGGGCCTGGCAGCCTGGGAATAATCCCCCTCCCCAGGCAGAAAAGCTCATTGCCCTTCAACACATCCGGTGTACACACCTGACCAGGAGCACCACGATTGCGCTAGACAAAGGGGAAGCTGATTTTAAAATAAGTATTGTGGGGTTGGGGATGTGACTTAGGTGGCAGAAAACTTGCCTGGCAAACGCGACCCCCCAGCACTGCATAAACTAGCCATGGTGACATACACCTGTAATCCCAGCACTTTGGAAGGTGCGGGCAGGAGGATTAAAAAAAAAAAATCAGCGTCATCCGTGGCTACACAGCGAGTTAAGAGGCTAGCCTGAACTGCATGAGAGCCGGTCTCAAAAAATAAAAGTTTGTTTTTAAAAGAGAAAAGAAGAAAGGTTGGCTTATAGAATTGCTCCTAACTTGTCTGCGAGCAAAATAATAAGCTAGGAGGTTTCCGACTTGTCTGTCCTCTTCCTGGGTTCTCTACCTCCCTCCTCCCCCATTCAAGCCACCGGGTCTTAAAAGCCCCTTTTCCCAAGTCACCTTTGCTTTCCCCAGTAGATCTCCACCGCCCTTTATGATTTCAGATCCGCAACCAAACACCATCCCCATGGCAACAGAAGAAAGAAAGTAAACTTTTAATTACGCCGCCAAATGTAGAACTGTCGCCAGTGTCTGCCGCGCGCTCTCCCCCAGTAGCAGACACAATTCTGGATTCCGTGGGCGGCCCCGCTTTTTCAACCCTCTGGGTGTTCGGTCTCTAAGTGCCTTAATGGGAGGTGTGTAACGCTGGTATTTCAAAGGCCCCCAAAGAGAACCTTTCATTTTCCACAGCAAAGTAACCGAACTCGAACTTTTATTAATAATGTAAAAGGCTCTCTCAGCGTGCGGAATCTGCTAGGAAAAATGCAAAGAAATCAGAGGGGACTTTACTTTATCAAAGAGCACCCGAAATAAAGGCCGGGCTCGGTTCTGAGGGCAGGGGGGAGGCGTACCTACCTGGAGCAGAGGTCAGCCTCTTTTCTCCACCCATGTGTGACCTTGAGAATGAGCGCCAAGCTGGTCCCAAGCAGCCCTGCAGAGTCTGCAAACATACTTGTGGGTATCAGAAATGGCCCAGAGATTAGGCATTCCCTTCCTTGTTGGGCACGTTGTGTTTTCATGCCGTTCCAAGCTCCTCGGGGTGTGCATCCCAGTTTCTCTTCCAGTCCTGTGGACCAGCGCAGCTTCCAGCCTGATCTACGAAAACGACCCTCTTCAAAGCCAGACAGTGGCCACACCACACCTGTCATTTCAACACACACACACACACACACACACACACACACACACACACACACGCTGAGGCAGAAGAACTGCAATTTCTAGGCCAGCCTGGGCTACTTCGTGAGGCCCTGTTTCAAAACAAACCCCACCCCCCCACTAAGAAAGCATCATCTTTGACTCCGCCCTGTTCTCTTCCAGGTGAAAGGTCATTCTAACCCATTAGCTCATTAGCTACCATTACATTCTTCCTTTCTTTGCTTTCCCCAGTTCAGTTGCTAATTATTTAAATTCCTGAGATTTGTTTTTAAATCCTTGAAAACAAGAAAAACAACCCAATGATTAACGTTGTGTACCTCATCTGGTTAGCCCACTCGGGTATGTTTAGGTGAACACATATGGTTTTGCTTGCTTACTGAAACTAATAAAAATACCATTATATTAATAAGAAATTCCTAAACTTGCCCACATATTTCTGTGTGGTGTGGAGGAGGTGTACCATATGTGTGTGTGGCGGGGGGGGGGGTGTATTTCTCCTAGCATATGAGGCCAGAGGTTAATGTCAGGTGTTTTCTGATATCAATCTTCACATTTTTTAGTACATTTTTTCCTACAGTCTATTTTGACCATGTTTTCCCCTCCTCCAGCTCCTCCCAGCTCCTCCCACCTCCCTACCCACCCAACTGGTTATTTTTACCTCTTTCAACTAACTAAATAAATACATGAAAACAAGCCAAAAAAGAACTCACAAAAATGATAATCAAAATAAACAAGTAAAAACCAATAAGACAAAAAAAAAAGACTAAAAAAAGCAAAATGAAACAAAAAGTCCTCAAGATAAACAGTAGTAGTAGTTTTGACAATTCAACACAAGCTAGAGTCAGCTTAGAGAACACAGTCTCAATTGAGCAAATGCCTTCACACAAGCTCTGGCTGTAGGCAAGCCTGTATGGCATTTTCTTAGTTAGTGATTGGGGAGGACCCAGTCCACTGTGGGTGGTGCCATCCCTAGGTTGGTGGTCCTGGGATCTATAAGAAAGTAGGCTGAGCAAATTATGGGGAGCAAGCCAGTAAGCAGCACCCTTCAGTGGCCCTGCATTAGCTCTGCGTCCCGTTTAAGTTCCTGTCCTGACCTCCTTCAGTGATGGACTACGATATGGAATTGTACGTGAAACCCTTTCCTCCCCAACTTGCTTTTGGTCACAGTGTTTCATCACAGCAATAGAAACCCTAACTAAGACATAGAGTGAATTGGTTTTGTGTTGGCCAACTAGTCCTGTACATGAGGCCTGCCCTGAAAGTGGGTAATAGACCCTCTGATACTGCATTGGAGTAAATTGATTCCCAGAAGATATCAATTGCAAATAGCTTCTTGGATAGGGGGAGGAGCTCATGTGTCTACTTCAGAGCTGGGATTCTGTAAGGTTTGAACCTGTGCAGGTCTTATGCCTGCTGCCACAGCCTCTATGAGCTCGTCAGTGCCGTAAGTCCTGTTGTGTCTGTAAGATACTGTTTCTGAGTCCTCTACTACCTCTAGCCTTTGCAATCTCTTCTCTTCTGCATAGATCCCTAAGACTTTTGATGAGTTTGACAGAGATACCCCATTTAGGTCTGACTGTTCCAAACTCTCTGGACATTGTCTGGTTGTAGGTCTCTGTGTTAATTCCCATCTACTGCAAGAAGAAGCATCTCTGATATCTCACCCTCGTCTCTTGAGACAGGTTCTCTGTCTCTCACTGAACCTGGAGCTTGAACTTATGGACTGGCTGGGCATCCAGAGTCTGGGATCTGCCTGTGTCTTCCTCCTAGTGCCAGGAATGCAAATGCTCACATCCGGGGATGGAGAGATGGCTCAGTGGTTAAGAGCACTGACTGCTCTTCCGAAGGTCCTGAGTTCAAATTCCAACAACCACATGGTGGCTCACAACCACCCATAATGAGATCTGATGCCCTCTTCTGGGGTGTCTGAAGACAGTTACAGTGTACTTACATATAATAAATAAATCATTTAAAAAATGTTCGAATCCTCTCCCATTTTGCTGTTAATGTTTTTATGTGAACTGTGGAGAGCCAAACTCAGGTCCTCATGCTCGCCAAGCATAAGTACTTTGTCCACCAAGCCATGGTCCCAGCTCCCTGAGCACAGATTGTCTTAAAGAATAAATACGTAAACACTTTTAGTCCTTGCTGCAGATGGCATGGAGTCCAGGAGAGGCTGCAGTCAGGGCTCCGCCCACCGCCTGTCCCTAGCCATTTGCTTCGGAGGAGGAGTTCAAGCTTATGCCAGCCTGGGTCCTTTTGTCACTTCTTATTAACGGGAAATGTGAGAGAAGTGTGGGAATCAGGCATGCGACACTAACACGAAACTCCAACCCAACTCCCATAGAGCATCTCCCAGGCCTACCTCCCAGGTCACCATCTCTTTGGTGGTTCTGTTGCTGTGATAAGACACCATAACCAAAGCAACGCTTACAAAAGGAAGCATTTAATTAGGGCTGGCTTACAGCGTCAGAGGCTCAGTTCATCGTCAGGCTAGCTGACATCATCCAAAGCTCAGCTCATTGCCATCGGGACAGGGAGTGTGGAAGCTTGCGTGGCACTGGAGCAGTGGCTGAGAGCTACACCCTGATCCTCGGGCCAGGAGTGGGGGTGGGGTGGGGGGGGGTCTGGTGTGGGCTTTCAAAACCTCTAAGCCAACTCTTACTGGCACACATCCTCCAACAAGGTCACACCCCCTAATCTTTTTCAAATAGTACCGCTCAAGCTGGGCAGGGGTGGCACACACCTTTAGTCCTAAATACTCAGGAGGCAGAGGCAGGGAGATCTCTGTGAGTCTGAGACCAGCCTGGTCTACAAAGGGAGTTCTAAGAAAGCCAAGGCTACACAGAGGAACCCTGTCTGGAAAAACAAACACAAAAACCAAACAAAAGCTGGGCAGTGGTGGCGCACACCTTTAATCCCAGCACTTGGGAGGCAGAGGCAGGCGGATTTCTGAGTTTGAGGCCAGCCTGGTCTACAGAGTGAGTTTCAGGACAGCCAGAGCTACACAGAGAAACCCTGTCTAGGTGACTGATCTCTTGCTGTGATAAAATAACCTGACAAGCAGCAACTTAAGGAAAGAAATGTTTACTTTGGCTCATGGTTTCAGAGGGTTCAGTGCACTGTGAGGAGACAGTGTTGTTCCGGAAGGACCATGTGAGACCTGGCAGTTCATCTCATAGCAGTCAGGAAACAGAGTGGTGGTAGACGCTGGCCATCACCTCAGTTCACCCAATCTAGAAACTTCCTCACAACTGTGCCCAGAGGTTCATTTCCATGGCGATTTTAGATCCTGTCAAGTTGACAGTATTAACCATCACAGTGACATCACTGGGCTATGGGCATCTTGACCTGCTCCTGACTCACCAAAATGACCTCCAGGGGCCTTGGCTGGCTTACACCACCCCACTGGGAAACAAAGAATTTGACTCACAGTCTTCCCTGGCACCCGCTACAGTTGACCACTTCCATCTCGGCCGATCCAAGAGATTTAAAGTGCCCAGCATTACCACCAGAGTGCCTTTAGTCCTTTTGAACTGGTGAGTGAAGGGAAGCCTTTGACTCTGTGTGTATATTGAGCTATTCCCAGAGTGCCATTCCGGTATGATTATATAATCAGAAAAAAAAATACATTGTCTACTTATTATCAGAGGGGAGAGATGCGAGAATGCCTATAATGAATGCTGATATCCATCTAGTAACACCATTGTTAGAGTTAACCGTGCATATTCATGGAGGCGGAAGCTCATGGAAGGTTTAGAGAGCTGAGGAAGGTAACATGGGGCAGTCTGATACAAAACCTCTGTTCAGTGGTAGAATGTCACTCTGACATTTACGGCTGAGCACACATCCTTGCCTTTATCCTTTATGGATGAGACTGTGGGGTTTCTGTGCCAGATGGCCACTCCGGCATAGCTTCTGTGACAGCCATCATTGGGAACCACGTTGATACCTGCTGCCCCTCCTCGGTTCCCAGCTTCCTGTGTGTTTATTGTTGGGTTGACAAGGCCATACCATTCTACTCCCCGTGCCGTCCAGACCTGTTTTACCATAGGGTCTTTTCTGCTCCAGAGGCCCTCTGAGGAGCCCCCAGCTGTGTGCAGTCAGTTCTCCAGCCTTCTCCCACCCTGGGCTGTGTCTCTCTTTTTCTGCTGATTGCTTTGTGACCTCCGATAAGAGCCTCAGTGTATACAGGAGAGGAGGCTTACAGAAGGCTTCTCACATTGTTCAGTCTTCCTCACAGTCAGGCTGGGTTTGGGGACAAATACCAGAGACTACATGACAGTGGTGGTGACAGTTGAGGTGGCAGAATAAACACAATATATTCTTTTAGCATTTCTCCTTGAATCCTTACTGGAGGGTCCAATGATCCTGTATTACTTCAAACTTTAAAACATATAATGCCACACACAGACGTCACCAAAAAAAATATAGAAGCCAATTAAGCCCCTGAACAGACAGGGACAAAGCTCTCTCTGCTTTGGGGAAGGTAGAATGGACATTGTCCATTCTCAGAACCAGGATGAACCAGCTACACCAGCCTTACACCTGAGCTTTGATAAACACAGTGGTGACTCAGGAATTGAGTCCTGAGCTGGGCGAGGGGCTGTCATCTCCTGGGATTATCTAGATAAACCCTGTGGTTAATGAAGCAAATAGTTAGAAGCAAACCACTTGCAGGCAAGGCCCCAGCAGTGACCTGTGTCTCAACCCCCTACACCCAATACTGACCTTGGACAGCCCTTGGACTACACATCCAACACGTCCAACCACGGAGGTCAAGCCAGGCTTCTGAGTCAGCCGCCTGTGTGGAAAGTATCTTTTGATGATTGATTATCTAATGCTGGAAACAGCTTAGGCTCCAAAGCCCAGTTCCTCAGAAAGTGCTAAGCGGTGTTGTTAGGGGATCAAACAGGGAGGCCTTTGTGTGGGATGCCAGGATGGTTTTGTTAAATTATGAAACTGGCTTTAATAAACCGCCTGGAGGTACCATCTGCGATGCGGCTTAGCACCCACCCCTACACAGTTCCCCAAGCTGACTGAATTATTTGTACATAACTTATTTTACTTTCATAGGGCATTCAGTTGCTCAGAGACCTTGAAATCTTTTACAACCAATTCATGGCATCTGGCTACTGTCATGAAGGTTTTGAGGGATTTTGTCTTTAAGGGACAAAAGAGGGGATTGGATCGTTCTACAAGTTAATAGAAACTGTTGTCAGTAGAGGACACACTCACCCGTGTTGAATTCTGGCTGCCTCCTGGATGCTGCAGAAATGATTCTGTAAAACTGATGCAGGTACCAGGAACCTTTGCTATCTCTGTATCTTGCCTAGAGATCTTGATGAAGAGAATGCAGTGTTCCCTCTTGGATACAGTGAATACATCTTAGGGTGTAAAATATTGTGATGGTTAATGGTAATTGTCAGTTGGCACAAGCTAGAGTCTCTTGAGAAGGGGGTTCCAGTGAGGAATTGTCTAGATATGTTTGGCTTTTAGACATGTCAGTGAGAAATCATCTTAAATTAATGAATGTGAAAATATCAGTCCACTATGGGTGACACCAGTCCCTAGGCAAAGGATCCTGAACTTTATAAGAGTAGGAAAATCAGCTGACCACAAGCAAGCGATTTCTCTCTGGTCTTGACTGTGGCTATGTTGTGACTAGTCTTGACTCCTTACTATGATAGACTGTGTCTTAGGGTTTCTATTGCTGGGACAAAATACCACAGCCAAAAAGCAAGTTGGGGAGGAAAGCAGATCAAGGTGTTTATTCAGCTTACACTTTCACATTGCTGTTCAAAGGAAGTCAGGCTAGGAACTCAAGCAGGGCTGGAACCTAGAGGCAGGAGCTGATGCAGAGGCCATGGAGGGGTACTGCTTACTGGCTTGCTTCCTATGCCTTGCTCAGTCTTTTTCTTATAGAACTCAGGACTATCGTCCCAAGAATGGCACCGCCTATCATGGGCTGGGCCCTCCCCCATTGATCACGAGTTGAGAAAATGCCTTACAGATGGATCTCAGGGAGGCATTTCCTCAACCTAGGCTCCTTACTCTGATGACTCTAGCTTATGACAAACTGAGACACAAAGCCAGCCAGCACACACTCCATCTGGTAATATGGGCTCAAATGACCCCCTTCCCTCCACTTTTCCTGAGAGTAATTTATCACAGCAACAGAAGCAGGACCAGAGCAAATGCATCCTCCTATGCATGACAATTCCCACAGCTTCGGGATGCTGGGCCAGCCTCTGATGTCTTCTCTCCGGCTCACACTTTCAGCCCTAGCGTATGTGGAAGACATTCGAGACAGTACTGTATCTCATTTGAAAGTAAGAAATACAATTTTAGTGGCATAAACATTAGCCACTTCTCTCCAGGACCATTCAACAGTGCCATGAGAAAAGCCATACACTGTGCATATCGTGGGTAGAAGCTACTAAGACACTTCTTGTCCTGACTGCTACTTGGGGGGGGGGGGGGACCAAGACAAGAAGGACCAAGGAGGTAGACATCAACTTTCCAGAGCTATCTCGGGGTTGGATAGAGGCTGCCTTCAAGAGCAAGATCTCTAATAATAAGGCAGGCTGTCCTCCTGGGCAGGCAGATGCAAGCATTGTCTGCTGAGCTATGCTAGTGTGTGTGTGTGTGTGTGTGTGTGTGTGTGTGTATGTGTGTGTGTGTTTTATTGGTTCCATTTCTTTGGAGATCCATAACACAGATATTTACCTATATGGTTTCAAAGAAGAAACCACATATATTTATATAGACTGCTTATCTATCTTTCTCATGTGTGTCTCCATAGGCACATGCTTGACCCCCACCTGCATTCTACTCACGTGTAGGCTTAAAAGAGCTTTGCAGAATAGTAAATGAGGGAGCACCCAGTCGCTTCTGAAGTGGGGCTTATGGCTAGTGTTGGAGCTGGGGTAAGAGGAAAGAGACCCCTCTCCACAGACATCCTTTGGTGGTCTTGCTCCAAGTGATCTGTTGCAGACTCTTATTGTACACCTTCCTCAGCAGCATGAGCCAATTGGAGCTCTCAGGTACCCACAGAAGCAGTTCTGCTCCGTTCCTAGCATACTCCATACCACAAATCCTGCCTCGTGCTCTGTGCTCCTCTTTAGACTGGCCAGTGTCTCCCAACTAAGCGGCAGAAGATCTTACAGGTAACTCTGCAGTATCTCTCTGACTCCCTGAGCATTTCAAGAACTGATCTTTGCATTTTTGCACAAAAGATGCAAGTTTTCAACAATTCAACTTCAACAAAAGTCTCCAATACAACAACTCTGTAGCCTAGTGTTATGCATTTACTTGATGCCTAAAAGATGACTGGCTGGTAGGTGGTGGTACATGTCTTTCATCCCAGCACTCAAGAGGCATAGGCAGGTGGATCTCTGTGAGTTCAAGGTCAGCCTTATCTATAGATTGAATTCTAGCACTGCCAGGGCTATACAGAGAAACCCTGTCTTGGTTGGGGAATGGGGTGGGTGATTGATTCCGTTGGAAATGAGCTTGCTGTGGTGACTGGCTGTTGAGGAATTTTTATCCAGCAACCGAATTGCTCTGGCAAGGGATCTCATCCAAAAACTTTCTAGGTCTGTGTGAGACAACTGGAATGAGACACCTTTAATCCCTCTGGCAGGAATACAGACATGCCTTTAGTACACACCATTAACAAACAATGAAAGTAAAGTTAGTTTGTAGAAGGAAGCAGGCATTTTTGAAAGTGGTTTCTAATTGAGGAGCAGACAAAGCGATGAATCAGAGAAAGATTTGACACAGTGAGTCACAGATAGGATACTCACAACTCTCATAAGAACAGACAGAAAAGAGAGACTACTTAAGAGCAACACAGAGTGAATTAGGAGTAGAGAGCAGTTCAGTGAGTGTCATTTAGTTGAATTTAGGCAATGTCATAGAATTCAGATGAATTCACTGCAGTTCAGTGGAGTTCAGCTGAATACAGTTGGGTTCAGTTGAGTCTGTACAGTCAGTGCAATCAGTACAGTTCAGTTCGTTGTGGAGTTTAGAGGCAGTTTTTCCAAGCAGAACAATTCAATGAGAAGCAGAAAGAAGCCAGCTTGAATCCGTCAGTTTGGAGAAGACTTTCGAGCTGGAACAGCTGAGTTGAACCAGCCAGCCAGAGTTCAGAAAGAGCTAGAAAGTGTGTGTTTGTGCGTACTCAGCAGTAAGCTTGTGAGACAACAATTACATCTGGTGAGTAAAATTTACTTTTACAATGGCTTGACAGAGCAAAGAAGGGGAGATGCTGTGTATTCTGGATTTCATGCTAGGAAGCTTGCAGCTGTGACTCTGGCTCCTGGGAACACAACACTGAAACAAGCTACTACCTGTGCTATGTCTCTCTCCTGAGACAGTCATGCTGTGAAAGGCACAGGCCTGAGTAGAGCCAAAGAGACCTTCAGACCAGTCTGAACACTGAGCATTTATCCTGTTGCCGCTTCCAGCTGTGAGGGAGCCATGGACAGTGAGTCGTCTAGCCAGTCCTGCACAGAGCTAAGGAGCCAGCCCTGCCAAGTCTGGGGACAGGCAGGCACATCAACAAAGCATATGACAATTACTACTTCGTGGCACAAAGTTTTGGAGTTCTTAGATGACTGCAACCATCTCTATCCAGGAACCAACTGCCCTGAGGTGTTCTACCAAGAATAGGAATCAAGATTCTAGGGGCAAGGAGATGTCTCCAGGTTTGAGTATCTGCTGTAGTGTGGCCTCCCAGGCAGGTGCTGTCATCTAAACCCATGAGATGGGGAGGACAGAGAATAAAAGTTCAGAGAGCCTCAGTAATAGGGATATCTATGCAACCTCCCTTCCTGAAACAGGCTCACAGGGTGGTATCATGGGGCCACGAGGAGTTGTGTTGGGATACTGTGGGTACCATTCAGGCAGCAGCTGGCTAGTAAGCAGGCATTATCCCATTAAGACTCCTCCCTAGGAATGGAAAGAAAAGCTAAGAGGCTATAGTTTCCATGTGCAAATAGCCACGTGAGCCACTCTGTGTTCACGTGATTAGAAGAGGGTTAAGAGCCAGGTCTGAGCAGTTAGGATGGCAGCCATGGGCATACAGCAGAGGAGCTTACAGGTCCAGGCCTAGGTTGGCATTGTCCCATGGCAAGGGTACCTTTCCTCCTGAGCCTGTATGTGAGTCTCCACTTGTACTGATATAAGCTGTGGATGGTTTCTTGGAGGTGAGGTGTTGGAGTGCTTGTGCATGCGCATGCGTGCGTGCATGCGTGCGTGCGTGTGTGTATGTGTGAAGACAACCTTGGGTGTTGCTTCTTAAGAGCCATCCGTCCTGTGTTTCTGTTTGTTTAAATACTTTAGTATGTACGTATGTATGTATGTATGTACGTACTTATCTATCTATGTATCTACGTATGTATCTATGTACGTATCTATGTATGTATGTGTCTATCTGTCTGTCCATCCATCCGTCCATGTATGTGTCTATCTGTCTGTCTGTCTGTCTGTCCGTCCGTCCATGTATCTGTCTGTCTTTCTATCTATCTATCTGTCTGTCTGTTGTCTATCTATGTATCTTCCTTTATTTCTTCCTTCCTTCTCTCTCTCTCTCTCTCCCCCTCCTGGCACCTGTAACTTCCGGGGAACAGACACAGCAATAGGTCCCAAGTCTAGAAAGACTGGAGAGAGAAAGAGAAGAACCACAGTTATAAAGGCTTGGCTCAAGCTCAGACTCAGTGCCAATGACCTCTGCCCACACTTTGGATGCTCAGTCCTCACTCCAGCTCTTTAAGGCAGATGGCGAACAGCTCCCCTGCCGTGTTGTGAGGCTGGTCAAGCACTCTGAGCATCGCCCGGACACAGCTGGGCTTCCTCAGTGTCCACAGGCTCTAGGCTGAGTTTGCATGAGCATGAATCCGGTCAATGGGCTTTGGAAGGAAACAAGTCACACAGCTGTCGTCATGTGATATCCAAGGTACAAAATAATACACTGAGGGGATCTTGTCTCCATAGACTATGGCATTCAGGGCAGGGGCTGTGATTTTCTTCATTCACAATGAAGAAAGTGTCAGGGAAGGGGCCAAATGACTGCTAGATATTTCTAGAAAGTAACTGTTTTAGAAAGGGACTTTCTCTGCTTCTCAAGCATCCAGCGGCATCAGTTTCTAAGTATGGAGAGGCAAGAAGCCTGCCAGCCCATTCAATCAATGCTCATTTCCCTGTGTGCCTGTGCACTGGTCATATGTGAGCACTTGTGTCTCTGGGCATTTGAAGACCAGAGGTCAACCTCTGGGGTGTTACTCCTCAGGACTCTATCCACATTTTTTTTTTTGAGACAGGTTTCTGGACTTGACTGGATGTGATGGTTTGTATATGCTTGGCCCAGGGTGTGGCATTATTAGAAGGTGCGACCTTGTTGGAGTAGGTGTGTCACTGTGGGTGTGGGCTATAATATCCTCACCCTAGCTGCCTGGAAGTCAGTCTTCCACTAGCAGCCTTCAGATGAAGATGCAGAACTCTCAGCTCTGCTTGCACCATGCCTGCCTGGACACTGCCATGCTTCTGTCTTGATGATGATGGACTGAACCTCTGAACCTGTAAGCCAGCCCCAACTAAATGTTGTTTAGACTTGTCTTGGTCATGGTGTCTGGTGTCTGTTCACAGCAGTAAAACCCTAACTAAGACACTGGATGAGTGAAATGCGGGGGGGGGGGGGGGTTAACAGTCAGCTGTGAAAATGAATGAACTAATGATTTGTACTACATCGCCCTAGTAAAGAAAGTGAGGCATTAAAGTCTTGTGTCGGGTACATCCTTTGATATAAAGAGGCCAGAGCTGACAGGTCCACAGAGAGAAAATGCACATTTGTAGTTTCTAGGGGCCATGGGGGAAATGATGAGAAGTGGCTGATAATAGCCAGGGTATGTCTTCTTGGGGTGATGGAAATGTTTAAGAGTTGGAAAATGATGGTGATGGCCTGACCCAGAGGTTCACTAAAACCAGATGATTTCACATAGGAAAGCAGTGAACTCAGAGGATGGGTAGACAGACAGAAAGATGATAGATAGACAAAAGACAGAAAGATAGAGACAGACAGATGATACATAGATGACACAAAAATGATTGAGAGATAGTTTGCAGATAGATGATAGACACATGATCTACAAAAGACAGACAGACAGATGATAGACAGATACTGGATGGATGGATAGATAGATAGATAGATAGATAGATAGATAGATAGATAGATGATAGATGGTAGAAAGATGATTGATAGTATACAGATAAATGATAGATGATAGACAAAAGACAGACAGGCAGACAGATAGATGGTAGAAAGATGATTGATAGATAGTATATGGATAGATAATAAATGATAGACAGAAGACAGACAGATGGATATATGATAGACAGACAGACGGTAGATAATCTCAAATTTTTCAATGTTTCCACACAGGACTTTCTGACTCCTGGCAGGAAAGCAGCATGCACTCAGTTGAAATCAAAACGTTAATTTTTGGAATGGTACCTTCCTAGGACTATCAGCCTTTCAATAGATGCAGAGCTCTGCTGGGTTGAGTTGGGTCGAGTTGGGTCGGGTTGGGTTGGGTTGGGCAGTGGCAGCAGCTGCAGGCTCTTTGACAGGGAAGGACTCAAGGTTGAGACCTGGATGGGGTCTGTCCAGGGAAAGGAAAAAGAAGGAGAGGAGAGATGGGGGTGGTAGAGGGAAAGGGTTGAAAGGGAGGGGAGGGGAGGGAATGGGGGAAGGGGAGGAAAGGGAGAAGAGGGAGACTCCGTGGGTTTGGGCATTCAGTAAATTTTGTATTTTATAGTGTTTTCTGAGGAGAATCTTAACACGAAGCTCGGGAGACGCTGGAATCCTGAGACTCATCATCCGCGGGCCCGAGTGTCTTCACTCTCTGGGTCAGCGTCCTGAGGCAGTTGGCAGCCTAAGAGCAATCCCTGCTGGCTATCACTCAGCACCCCACCCCCAACCTTCGCATTCAGATTCACCTGTCACCTCTGTGTCCCCAGGAAGCCACACACTTCCTGGAGGAGAACCCGACCTCTGGCTCAGTTAGAATGCTCTCAAAACCAATACTTGGTGATGTCAGAGAAGGAGAATACACTCGAGTGTCATTTCCTAGTAAATTCTATGGCCTTCAGGAACCTAGCCATTCCCCTATCAGCTCTCCCCACATCTTAGTGTATATTAAGGATTTGGGCGCTGATTTGAGGGTCATAGAGTGTTCTGCGGGTGAGCCAGGGATATATATATATATGAGATACCGTGTTTTGCCAGGCGTCAAGGCTCTGCATTCAATCCACAGCCCTGAGGAACAAGAGCTCTGCAGCTCTAACTAGAGACAAAGTCAGGATCGGAGGTCGTTGGATCTATGCTCTGTAGCCTGAGCCAGGCCTGTCCCCACCCAAGGAGAGGGTAAGGAATGAACAGCTGTATCCAGCAAGACCCCCACTCCAAGATCCCTGGGGATGATCATGATTGATGGGGAGCCAGCCGTGCTTCTGGGGGGGTTCACCACAGTCTTCATGACCATGGGCACAATTCTGATGGGCTGTGATTCCAAGCTATAGGGTGGATGGACACACGCTGAGAACCTGAGTAGCTGACTGATAGACAGAGCCTGGGTACCACCCACTGTCTGCAGTGGGTGAGCCTGGCTGTTACCTGCTAGGCAGCCCTTTCCAAGAGGCTCTTAGCACCCTGGCCAGGGGGGCAGCGCCTTGGGCGGAGGCCTTGCTGCGAACAGCAGCTGAGCAGAGCTAGTGGCCGCAACTAAACTCCATTCCCATCATCCAGGCTGAGCCCTTGCTAACCCTGACCAGCCTTTCTCAGGAGCAGCAGGGGTGAGGCAGGGGGATGACAAGGCTCAGCTTCAAAGGACAACAGCAGGGCTGCCTGCTCTCTCTCTCTCTCTCTCTCTCTCTCTCTCTCTCTCTCTCTCTCTCTCTCTCTCTCTCTCTCTCTCTCTCGTTCTCTCTTTGCAACTCCCTCCTCCCTGGGGAGAGGCAGGGAGAGCGTCAGCCTGCTGCTGGTCCATGGTCAACAGGGCAGACTTGCAGCTCCTAGAGGCAGCTGACCCCCGAGGCGGAGGCCCCAGGAGGCCTAGCCCTGAGGTTCTCGGGCCATTGTGCTTTTCTGTTTTGGGCTTCTTGGAAGTCACAGAAGCCAGAGCCCTTCATGCTCTCAAGAGCAACAAAGATTTTAAAAGACAACAAGTGACCCGGAATGAAATGGTAACATTTCGTTTCTCACAACTCTTTCTGAGGGGAGCTAAGGGAGGAAAACACGTTGGTATGTTGGAAACTTGAGAACTTCCTTGGGAAAAGTGTGTTGAGATGACAGCGACCAACCAACCGGCTCCTCAGAATTGAACTTCTGGAATTTTTAATCCCATCACAAGCCCCACCCCAGTGGCTGCAGTGTTGGTAAGGCAGAGGGAGATTTATTTTAAGAAGCAAAGGGCTGGAGGGATGGTTCAGTGGTTAAGTGCAATGAATGCTTTTGCAAAGGACCAGGGAATTCAGTTCCCAGCAACCACATGGTGTCTCAATAACCTTTTATAAATCCAGCTCCAGGGGATTTAACAGCCTCTTCTGGGCTTTTTGGGAACTTGTACTCATATGAAGATACCCACACAGAGAGACACACACATACCCATAATTGAAAATAAAATGAGAGGCTGGAAAGATGGCTCAGCTGTTAAGAGCACTGGCTGCTCTCACAGAGGACCTGGGTTCGGTTCCCAGCATCCACACGGCAGCTCACAGTCATCTGAAACTCCAGACCGAGGGGATCTGATGCCCTTTTCTGACCTACCAGGCATGCATGTGGTATAAATATATACATGCAAGTAAAACATTCATACACACAAAACAAATAGAAAGAAAGGAAGGAAGGAAGGAAGAAAGAAAGAAAGAAAGAAAGAAAGAAAGAAAGAAAGAATGAAAGAAAGAAAGAAAAGAAACACCAATTTAAGCCAAGAAGCTAGAGGCTTCACAGCCTGGTCCTTTGGGACCAATGGTAGTATTGTGGGAGGGTAGAATATAGGGAAGGCAAAAGACGGGAAAGCAAGGATTTGAAACCCACCCAGCCAGGGAAGTAGAGTATCCACAAATAGAGAATATCTCAGAGGTCTGGGTAACACTTGACCCAGAGCTGGGTGGCGTCTGCTGCTGGGAGGTCTCTTGGGATTGGCTAAACACCACAAGGGAGGAGCTTCTGAGGAATCTGAAGAAACGTTCTAAGACACGGGATAGGAGAGAACCAGGCTGCAGAGTTAGGGCTGGGGTTGGGAACTCAGAAGGGCCAGGAGGATGCACTGATTCTCTGTCTGTTAGCCTCCCATGGTGGTAATGTGGGCAGATGTGTTTCTTTTGTTTCTTTCTCCTTCAGATAACTTATTTTGTGAGCTGCTTCTGTCAAGCTGAGCCTCTCACCACTCCCATTGGGAACCCCCTGAGGCTGCATTAAGGCAGAAATCAGGCTCATTCCATTGCCCTGTGTCTGGGGCCATCAACGTTTGCGTAGGAGAGTACAGAAAGGAGGACCCCCCCAGCTATCATCTGCAGAAGGTGTCCACACCCTGGTCCTGGGAACCATGAACATGTTGAGGCCTTACATGACAGGAGGGGCTCTACTGACGCGAGTAGGTTGAGAAGGGAGATATCCCAGAACAATGTCAAGATCCTGGTGAGATTACAAGAACAGGAAGCCGGAGGTTGGCATGATGGGGGAGGAGCCTAGAGATTGCCCCAGCCAATAGGAGGACGAAAGCGTTACTCCTCCTCTCTTGTCCCGGATGAATGGCCGAGTTGGTCGGTGCTAGTCAGGAGGTAGATTAAACTGCTGATACAGTATCTGGACCTCATAGACAACTGTGCTCCAGTCCCAGTCTACCTCAGACATTTTCCCCTCAACATGCTGACAGCCAACAAAGCTGCCTCTTCTTGCCTCTCACCTGGCCCATGGGTACAGAATTCATTCTCCTGGCCCGGCAGCCCCACCTCCCCACCCCCCAGCAGAACAATCTAGAAGACGACAGAAATGTCTGCAGCGCAGAGGGAGAAACCACAGGAAAGTCCCCTGGTCCTATCTCCTCAAACTTCCCTTTGATTGCCCCCCACCCCACCCCCACACCCCAAAAAGAAAAAAAAGCCGTTCTTCAGAACAGGTTTCTGGGTGGTTTCTCAACAGCTCACACAAGTTTTGGCAAAAGCTTGTACCTCCTTCCTGAGCTGGGTGGAAGCAATGAGAATCGTCTCCCCAGTCCTTCAGAGTCTCAAAGGAATAATAAAGCCCCGCTCCCTCCCCTGTACAATTAAGAAGGAGGCGGCCGAGGGGATGAACCACATTCCGGGCCACTGGGAAGTTCTGAGTCTCAAGTTCAGATATAAACACAAGACGGGACTTGTGGCCCCAGTGACTGGGGGATCCCGAGCTGGGACAGTGCCCAGAGTCTTTCCCTCACAGGGTGAGCTCAGGGTCGCACCCCTGGGAGGTTCTCCGAGGCCTCGGGGTCAGCTCTACTCTCAGGCCTTCTAAATCAATCTTTTGAGAAACTGACCACCTTCCTCTGATCCCCGCCCCCCAGAAGCCCTGCCCTGCAGTTATCTGTGTGGTCGGTCGGTGGGGCAAGTTCCCAGCTCCCTCCAGTGCAGATGTGGGCGGGGCAGAAACAGAGGCTACCTTGCAAGTCAGAGGGCGGAGTGAGATGCTGGCCAATGGTGGTCACTGTGTGTCCCAATCGCTTCTCCCTCCCCTTGAAACATCCCCATGCAGGTACCCCACCCCCACCCCCACCCCCGGCAGTGGACACAGTCTCCTCGTTCCTCGTCGGGGACAGCTGACCACACTGCAGCATACAGTGATGCGCTGCTTTGGGGTACATCTCTCTGCCAGGAGATCCTGCTGTCTACCTGGGTGTGGAGGTCAAAGGACAGCTGTGGCTGAGAGCCTCCTCCACCCTTAGAGCCTGATAGGGCAAGGGTGGGGGAGACATAGTTTAGCTGAGTTTGAGTGCTTCAGGGACACCGAATCCTCCCCCCCACACACACACACATTCCCTTCCCCTTTCCCTCTCTTCCCCTTCTCTTTGCTCCCTTCTGTACCCCCTTTCATCCCCTCTCCCCTTTCTTTCCCTCCTTTCCTCATTGCCTTCCCTTCCTTTCTCTTCCAAATCGGAAAGGATTGTGATGGTTAATATTGATAGCAACTTGGCAACATGCCAAGTCACCTAGACGACGTACCACTGGGCAAGTCTAGGAGGAAGTTTATAGAGAAGTTAAACTGAGGAGGAAGGACACACCCTAAGCATGGTCCCAAGGTAAATAAAAAAAAGAGAGCTGAGTACTAGGGTCCGTGTCCCTCTGCTTCCTGCCTTGCGGAGGTGATGTGACAGCCACCTCATGCTCCTGTGACTAGATCCACTCAAACTGTAAGGCAGAATACACATTTCCTTATATTGTTTTGTCACAGCATGGGACAAGAAGCCTAGCATAAGAGACCCCAGAGAGTCCCACATCCCAGTTAGAAGGGACACGGAGAAGATGCCGTGTCTGAAACGCCTCTGGAGCTGCAAGTGACGGTCTACTGATTGCGAGTTGCCAAGTCTGGGTTTGATGCAGCGGCCATCACAGACACAGAGAACATTAATGGGAGCATCCTTTTTTGCTCAATCTCCTCCACCTTCCCTCCTCTCTGCACCTGTGAAAGTTGAGGACTTATGTTTTTATTCATGTCATAGAAAAAAATAATAACATATGTTTATTGTACATATGTTTATTGTACATACAAAGTATGAATTTCATATCATCTACATTCCTCATATGAGGAGGATCTGTGCCTTCCTGAGCCTTTATTTTACTTGACTCAATGGTCGCCAGCTCCATCCATTTCCCTGTGATGATGCAATTTCCTTATGACTAATACCCTACCGTGTGTGCATGCTACATTCCTTTATCCCTTCATCTACTGGAGGGCGTCCAGCCGCGTCTGTAACTTGAACACTGTCAATACGGCTGCCATCCGCATGAATGAGGGCGCATCTCTGCAGACAGTCTACCTCAGGCTTGAAGAACAATCTGGAAATGGCCTTCTTGGGACCCAAGTTCAATTAACAAACCGAGCTTCTCATGCTAGGGGCTCTTCACTGTCTCCACTACTTGTTGCTGTTACAAAATAACCGATAGAAGCAACTTAAAAATGGACAGGTTTGTTGTGGCTCAGTTTAAGGGTCCAGTCCACCACGAGGGGGGAGGGCATGGAAGCAGGAGCGTGAGGCAGCTGGTCACATTGTATCCACAGTCAGGAAGCAGAGAGAGAGAGAGAGAGAGAGAGAGAGAGAGAGAGAGAGAGAGAGAGGCAGAGAGGCTGGTGCTCAGCTCACTGACTGCCTTTTGTTCAGTCTAGACCTCCAGACCACGGAACAGCGCTGCCAATATCCAAAGTGAGTCTTCCTAGATCGATGGAGCCAATCTAGAAACTTGCTCACGGACGTGCCCAGAGGGAACTAAGGCTCACAGAGGTTAGTAGGCAACTGTGGGGCTGGGTGCAGAAAAGTGTTTTCTGTTCCCCACAGCAGGAACTGCTGTGCCTGTCTTTGCATGTTCTTCTAAGCTCCTCCCCAGACCCACAGTTTCTTCTTGGGCTTGTCTGCCCTGGTCACATACCCACAGAGGACCCACGCTTCCCAAGAGAAGGAAACTGAGTGTAGTGAAGACAGGTATGGTACCCAGTCTCAGTCTGCATCAGGAGATCCAGGCAGGGGGCTCAAGAGGATGATCAGGACAACCCCACACCCCCCCCCCATACACACTCTCTCAGCTGGCAAGGATTTCTTTGTCTCTTTGTTTCTTTGACATTTTGTCCTGGTCTTTTGTATAAATTCAAAGACTAGGAAGACTGACTCTGGCTTGCTTAGGTTGTTAACAAGAGCCGGGAGGAACTATTCAGTCACCCCCTGGAATTCGAAACCACTGAACTTTCAGTTACATGGTGTGTGTGTGTGTGTGTGTGTGAGAGAGAGAGAGAGAGAGAGAGAGAGAGAGAGAGAGAGAGAGAGAGAGAGAGAGAGAGAGAGAGAGATATGCAGAGACACAGAGAGAGAGACTTGCTCCAAAAGACAGTCTCCCTTGTTCTCCCTAAGGTACCATGCTGACAGGTGTTGTGTCAGTGTAGCACAAACCAGAGTCAACTGAGAGGCGAGAACCTCAGTTGAGAAAATTCCCCCACCAGATCAGTCCGTGCACAAGCCTGTGGCACATTTTCTTGATAGAAGATTGAGCTCACCGTGGGCAGTGTCATTCCTAGGTGCCTTAAGAAATCAGGCTGAGCAAACCATGGGGAACAAACCAACCAATAAGCAGCACTCCTCTGGGGCCTCAGGTTTAGTTCCTGCTTCCAGGTTTCTGCCTGTAGTGCTGGACTTTTCTTCATGAGGCACTGTAAGCTATAAGATGAAATAAATCCTTTCCTCCCCAAGGTGATGTCATGGAGGTATTTACCATAGTAACTGTTTATCTTGTGCTTTGAGGTGGAGCCTCTCACTGGTCTGGAGCATACCAACCATGCAGACTGGCTGGCCAGTGAGTCCCAGGCATGCCCCTGTCTCTACCTCCCTAGTGCTGGAATTATAAGTGTGAACCACCACCCTGTTTTGTTTTGTTTTGTTTTTTAATAACATGGGACTGAATTCACGTACCTGTGGTTGCAAGGCAATACTACTTTCCCTACCAACCCATTTCCTGGCCCTTGAGGTTTGTGACATTTTGCAAACACTTTGAACAGTCTTTGTTGTATGTTTTTAAATTTAAAAAAAAAAAAGCTTCCATAATCCCTAAACAACTATCACAGTATACCGTAGGTGTTTAATGAGTGCTTGCTAATTGTGTGACTGGTAGGCAGAACACTGCCATCCTCATCAGTACCTTCAGCCTGAGGACTGTGGCTATGCCCCCTCACTTGGCATTTTGCTGAGAAATAGTGACAGCCCTATAGGGAAGAAAGCCATGGTGACCAAAGGACCCAAGTGATCATGGTCTGACCACTTACGTCTGTATTTAAACTTGGCAAACCCCTCCCAGCTGCATCCACATGGAGCTGGGGATAGAGATATGACATGCTGGCAATTCTGAAGACGAGGGGAAGGAATTAAGAAGTGGTTGCTACTGGAGCCTGAAAGCAGGAGCCTCTGACAGCACTGCAAAGCTGACTCATGGACACAGGACTGCAGACCCCCAAAACCATCAGAGAGCAGACCTGTGGTCGAAAGCCATGAGACGGCTGGGATTTGTTAAGGTGGCCATCAAGTCCTCTCCTGTGACCCTGACCGCATGTTTTTGTACTACTGGAGGACACATGGTTCGTAACTCCTAAGATAGGATCATTCCAGCAGGGGCTTGTCAGCCACCGGTCCCTGGGCTCCAGCTCAGAGGTCCAAAGACAAGAAGAGGATCAGAGGGTCAATTAGGTGGCTTATGGATAAGGCAGCTGGCCACCAGGCCTGATGAGCTGAGTTCCATTCCCAAGACCAATGCAGTAGAAGGAGAGAACCAACTCCTGCAGGTTATCCTTTGACCTCCACATGTCCCCCATGCTGCATTTAACACACACACACACACACACACACACCCTCATACCACAAATGAAAATAAAAAATAAATCTTAATAAAATAAAAATGCAAAGGTTGTCTTGCTGTTTTGCTGTTGGGATGGGGCATGTTCCCCTCTGGTCAGGGGTTTGAACACTTGGTATCACCTGGTAGTGCTGTTTGTGGAAACTTTGAGGCAGCAGAAACAGATGATGGAGATGGGTCACTGAGTGTGGGTCTTGGAGGGCAATGGCCTGGCTCTAACTTGGGACTTCTAGGCTTTCTGTGTCCTGACCTACCAAGGTATGAGAGACATCATACTCTACCATTATGAAGTTCACCCTCCCTTTACCACTATGATTTGCTGGACCCAAATGAACTCTCTAAAGGCATTTTGTTATAGTAATAAGAAAAGAAATTAAGGCACTTCCCTTAATGGCGGGTGAAGGGCTGGGTGGGGCTGGGTGCAAATGTCATCATCTGTATCCTCTCTCCTCAGTGTACCCACTTTCTTCAGTGTGTGCTGTCCACATGATGTCCCCCAGGTAGGGGTCTCAGCTCTGTTTCTCTGCTTGGTGCTCCATAGAAAGTGATCTTCCTTCTCCTTATAGGTATGAACCAAGTTCTAAGCATGGCTATTATTGGCCAGAATTTGGTCAAGTACCTGCCTATGAACCAATCAGCATGGCCAAGAGATATGGTGATGTGGTCGGCCACCCTTGCAGGCAGTAAGAGAGTAGGAGAAGAATGTGAAGAAAGTGTCCTCAAGAAAGCATAGAATCCTGTGATATAAGGACAGAGGCTGGGGGTTTGAAGTAGGGTCCTCTGTGGGATCCTGGGGCCTGTGCTGGCTCTGCAGAAATCTACCTTCTCTGTTGCCACAGGCCAGGGTCTGTGACACATGCTAGGACATCTTTTGTTGAAAAGATGCTCTGAAGGCATGTTCCAGTCACTGTGCCAGTGTGAGCCATGGCCCTCTGTAACAGTTCCCACGGGAAAGTCAACCAAGGGTCTGGCTGGGCCACAGCAGCCAACCCCAGGTCACTCACGTCCCTGGCTTCTCCATGGGCAGTTTCCACCCTGCAATGTCCGCTGGAATTCCTCCTACCCACCCTCCCCGATGGACTGGAAACACTTGCTCTAAGGCTTGTTTTTGTAGACTCTGCAAACTTGAGCCCTGGCCTTACCCATGGGAAATAACCGTCTTTTTCCATCTCTACAGACCCCTGCTTCTTCCTTAGAAGACTGTGAGGAGGAATCTCCAGGAAGCCCAAGATGAACCTCTCTGAACAGCTTCAAAAGTGGTCACCCTAAAGGACTCAGAGCCAGGGCCCAAGCACTCCACTTCTTCACATGTCTCCCCCCACCCCACCCCAAGTTAGAAGCTGAAGGCCGAACAAAGACCTCCGCAGGGCCACAAAAAGTGGCTCATAGCTAATGCTGCTCAGGCTGAAGTGGCACCGCCAGACCCAAGAGCTCCTGTCTGAGTTGTTTGGCAAGAACTTCAAAGCCCTTTGAGGATCCAGGCCAAGTTTCCTTCTCATTTAAAAACAGAATAAAACAGCAACATAAACAAACCCTGGCAGAGGGGAAAGCCACAGGCCACTTTCACCTTCTGGGCTTGCTAGAATGGAGGTGCCCAAGGGCACCAAGACCCAGCCATCGCATGCCCCCATACCCAGCACACTGCAAGGTGAAAGTATGCACGGTGGTTACCCAGGAAACAATTGGAGGACCCGGGGTCACAGTTCCCAGTGCTACATACACAGCCTAAGGACATAAACACCACACCATCACTTCCTTGGCTTCCTGTGGGCTGAGAATCCAACAGAATGGGTCATTGCCCTTGTTTCTCTGGTCGCAGCTGGAAGTTGGCATGTCCCCATCACTAGTGACTTTCTATAGACTGGGGTCAGAGCAACCTCTTGTGGTCCCTCCATGGAGTGTGTCCACAGAGCGAGCAAGGGTTTCCTCACAGCATGGCAGCCCCCTCAGAAGAAGCAGGAGAATGCTCTGTCACTGACTTTGACTTATTCTCATGTTCATTAGCATCCTTCATCCATTATCACAAGCCCACAAGAATCCCACAAGGATCTCACAATTCTCTTCTTGATCGGGAGAGGGGTTGCAGGCTCGCTCACACTGATGGAGGGTGCATCACTTTATGATGGAGCCCAAATAGGATATTAGACCCCCTAAGCATCTCTGAGGACACCACGCCCATTACTCTGGAGGTTTTCTTGAGTAGCCTGGTACACAATAGACATCCATATAACTAGAAACACTGACATCAGATTCAAATGAAAACAATGTATCAGCTTGCGTTGATGGGACAGTATTTGGGTAAGATATCAGATCTGTCCAATATCTGGTCACAATGCTGCGAAACGGCTTCCCCAAGGGCATCATGAGGGATGGTAGTTAATGGTGTGTGGGATTGCTATGTTATTTCATTTGATCCTGAACAATCTCTGAAAGTTAGTTCAGTGGTAGAGAGCTCTCCTCACAAGCACAAGGCCCCAGATTCTATCTCAAGTATTGTCAAAAGTATAGTTAAACCGTGTGAAGCTGTGATTCACATCTGTTCTGCCACAAACAGCTGGCCAAATGCATCTCATTCTCTACCGCTGTGCCTCTATTTCCCCATCTGTAAAATGGACCTAATAAATAACATCTTAAAACCTTAGAGGAGTCACATGACTAATGCATGCAAAACTTTAGTAAGAGTGGCTGGGACTGAACTCAGAAATTTCACTGAGGAGCATGCCCACCAGAAAGGTGACATAAGTTCCCAAGTCCCCAAGATGCCCATTGTTCTTAATGAGTCTCATTTTGTCATCCAAACATACAAGCTGGGAGGTTCCATCTCAACCTGGCTTTGAGGAAGAATGCCAGGCTCTGATCTCCTGACTTCTGAGCTCCAGGAAGCCATTGGCAAGAAATATGTAGCTCAGTGGTTCTCAACCTCCTAACCCTGTGACCCTTCAATACCATTAGCTCCTCGTGTTATGGTGACCACCCCAACCAGAAAATTATTTTCGTTGCTACTCCATAACTGTAATTTTCTTACTGTTATGAATATGATGTAATATCTGATATTCAGGATATCTGACACATGACCCCAGTGAAAGGACTGTTTGACTTCGGGGGTGGGGGGGAGGATGCGGGGGGGGGAGGTTTGCGACCCACAGGTTGAGAACCATTGCTGTAAAAGCTACTCCTTAGGACATTCTGGAGCCTCTTCCTTCTCTGTCCCTGAGAGCACGCTCTATGTTAGCATCAGAAGCAGCCTATAGCCTCCCAACCCAGTGATGGCATACATCATCCTAAGCGACAAGGACCTGCGCTCGCCTGTTGCCATGGCAACCGCCATACATTCCCAGCATTCACCTGCATGCTACTTTACCTATGTGCAGAGACCTCCCCACACACCCCTCACCCATCGTCCTCTTCTCTTCCCTCCTCATCCCCCAGTAAACCTCTCTCATGGAGCTGTGCTAGCCTGGTGTGATCTGTCTGGATACAACACCTCAGCTGTTGTTTATTTCCCTGAAATGTGTCCTGGTGAAGACAGGAGTATGACAGCTTCTACTTGAGCCTCCATCACAGGGCAGAAGGCACGAAACCAGCCTGCCTTAGTTCTGACTCTTTGCCGCCCCTTCTTATGCTCCTGGGCATCAGGGCCTGAGACGCCACACTCAGATGTCCTCTTTCTTGCCATACACATTTGTAATCTTTGTCCAGTTTGACGGATGACTAAGGAAACTAGTAATCCCAGTAAGAAGGAAATTAGTGTGGTCTAGTGTCACAGGCCTGTCATCCTAGCCCCTCAGGGGAGGCTGAGGCAAAAGAACTGTAAGGTCCATGACCACCTACAGAGTGAGTTCGAGATTAGCCTAGGCAACTTGGTGAGATCCAGTCTCAAAATTTCAGAATGTACTAAGAGTGGAGGAGCAATCCCCAAAAGATAAATTTGGCTTGACTCTTTGGAGCTAAGGACATTTAGGTGAGCTGGCACTGCCCATAAGAAGAGTTGGTACACAGAGACACATGAGGAAGAGGCCTCTTAAAGACAAAACAGAGGGGCTTGAAGAACCCCAAGGCGGGGAGGTCTTAACAAGCAAACAGGACGAGAGGCAAGGGGGCGGCTTTCCGAAACCTTCAGGGTTAGCTAGTCTGGCTAACCACAGACTTCAGAGTCTGTCCTATGGGCTGATGTTATTATCTTATTCCCTCCCCGCTTAACTCCACGCACCCCTGCTTCCATGGCCCACGGATATTAACATGCCTGGAAATAACCGCAAGGAAGATTCCCCACTTGGCCTAAAGAACAGTTAGGGCTGGCAGGGAACAACACATACGTCTGGAAGTAGGCACTTGCCAGACTCGAGTTCTCATTTATTTCAGTGAAGCCTTTGAGCCTTGTGGAGCGGCAGGGGCGGCTCATCTTCTGGAGGCAGAAATCTACTGGGGGAAGCCGCCTGGGTGCCTTCTCTCTTGGATATGAGTCACCCAGGGACAAGTAAAAACTTGAGCAACCAGGAGAACACCTGCAAGGGAGACACCAGGGGGTCAGGAGAACCACACTGACCTCCCAGTAGGTCAAAGGCTGAATAGTAACAATTATGCAAACACCCTCCCGTACAAAAAGAAAAGGAAAGGAAAGGAAAGGAAAGGAAAGAAAAGGAAAGGAAAGAAAAGAAAAGAAAAGAAAAGAAAAGGAGTTTGCTGTCTCTACCTAAGCCGCTCCTATGAACCATTGGCACACCCTGTGCAGAACACAGCCCAAGCTGGCCAGGGGCCAGCCTGGGGTGTGTCAGCCGACCCCAGGTAGGAGGTGTGAGCTGTTGATAGTGGTGATTCCAACAACTGTGAGTCACTCAAGACAGAGAGAGAGAAATAATAATAATAATAATAAAGCAGGCTGGCTCCGGGACCAGGTGCTGAAAGCCTGGCTGTACGGACAGACAGACCAGGGTTCTCTGCTCCAGGTGTCTGTCTGGAGAGGAGGACTGTACAGCTCCGGGGTTTAGAGAGGGTGGTGAGAAGGGGAAGCGGGCAGCCTTGACCCACACAGGGAGGAGGAGTCAGGAGGAGTCAGCTTTGCCTTGCTACCATCCCAGGGTAGGAGGGAAGGAAGGCAGGAATTGGCTTTTGATGGGGGTTGAAGGGGTGGGGGGAACGGCAGCATCTGAGACAGCCAGTGGCAGGCCCTCATGACCCTGCCAGGTGGACAGGCACTACGTCTTCAAATGGTCCTGCCAACCCTCAAGGACTTAACATCACAATCCAATGAGGCTTTTAAAGGAGAAAGTGGGAAAACAGGGCTTTCTATTCCGGGGCCTCCAGGCCCTGGCATTGTATTCCTGTGCTAACCACTATTCGGGCTGATTGATTTCTTACTCCTCAGTCCTCAAGGTTTCTGACAGTCTTGCGCTTCTGGGATTGACCCGGTCTGAAGTGTGTCAAGGTCACCCTCTCACTCTCCCAATCCCTCACCCTCCGCCTAGGGGCAGGGTTCTTTGGGAAGGATGAGCAGGTTCCAAGGGATCCTAATGAGGATCCAGTTGGCACAGGGTAGAGGCTCAGCATGGACCAGCGGAGGGTCAACGGGGAACAGACGTGTTGCTCAACCTCTAAGGACTCACACACCCAGCCCACCCCTGTGTGAGCCATGTAAATACAGAGAGCACCCTGGGCCTGCAGTAACCTGCCTGCTCTTTACCAAAGAACCCCCCCCACCCCATGCAGGAACAGAGCTAGGTGCTCAGGTAGAGAGAGTGACGTTGATGAGTTTATGCCAGTCATTGGCTGTAGAGAAGGCAGGGCCGTCAGCGGCCAGGAGCTGGACAGAGAGGAAGCTGTAGGGATGGACCAAGATGCAGAGGATGGTAACAGATCATATAGGCAGAAGCATGAATAGCCGAAGATTTCTATAGAAAGATATGTAGATGATGGAGAGATTCGTAGATTATAGCTAGATGGATAGTTGATAAATAACAGGTTTTAGACAGATAACAGATGGAGAGCAGATGATTAATATATAGACAGGTGATTGATAAATGATGGATTGACGACAGATAGATAGAGCATAAGATAAAGCAGTAGTTCTCACCCTTCCTAATGCCATGACCCTTTAACACAGTTCCTCATGGTGTGCTGACCCCCCCAAACATAGCATTACTTTCATTGCTACTTCATAACCGTAACTTTGCAACTGTTGCAAGTCATAGTGTGAATAGCTGATAGGCAGGATAACCCATACGTAACCCCTCCTCTGTGGGTTGATGCTATACAGAGATAGAGTCTCACTTGTTCCTCGGAGCTGGCTCCCTGCTTCGAGGCCACTTCTGTAGCACAGCTATAGGCTGGCAGCTCGAGCGATGTTACTCCTTCCTCATGAGTCCTAGTTCTCCTTCCCTCTTAGGTCTTTCGCTGTCTGGCTTTGAAAGCTCACCTACATGTCACCTGTTAGCTGTCTTCTCCCTAGCTAAGAGGAGAGCCGGAGGGTAGGGTGATGCCCTCTTTTTTGCTGGGGTGCAGGACACGCTCTGAGTGGGTAAAGCAGGGGCTTTTAAAGGGGCCATTGTATATATACGCTGCTTGGAGTTCTGCAGCAGAGAATCAGAGGCCAGGTTCCAGGGCTCATCCCCTGCACTTTCTGTAAACCAGCAGAGAACACTTGAGTGCAAAGATGACCCCCAAGCCTGAGTAAGACTCTCAGCCGTCACAGCCACCACCCAGCCTCACAGTGGAGCCTGCATTTCTCTAAGTCTCTTGTAAGGATGACTGGCTGGCGCCTCCGGGTCCCCAGCCCCATGCCTGCTTTCAGACCACCCAGAGTGCTCCTCCAACCCCACTCCTCGGCCCACCCGCCCTCCCGCCACACTTCCCCACCCCAGCCTCCACTAATGGAATCCGCTGGAGGAGAAGCTTTCCACAAAACAGTCTTATGATCCCGGGATCCTCTCAAGGAGCCCCTTAAAAAGCCAGAGGCACCAACAGACTGACCACATGCAGGGCTGTGTTCTGAGTCGACCCTGGAGGAAGGCCTTTGTCCCTCTGCTTTTCCCAGGCCTCCTGCTGTGTGCCCTTGGTAGCTGCTGGTGTTGTCTTATACAGCTTGTCTCTGTCTTTGTGGGCAGGGAAGGAGTCTTTTCGTATGTGTGCTCATCTCCAAACCCCAGGAGATGGAGGTCTATGAAAGATACCACTGGACACGCTGGACATGGAGCCTCTTCCCTCCATAGGGCAATAAAAAATGTGTGTGTGTGTGTGTGTGTGTGCAAACGCATGTGCACACTGCATGTGAAAGTCAGAGGACAACTTGGGGAGAATCAGCTCTCCCCTTCCATCATGTGGGACGCAGAGGTGGAACTCAAGCCATCAATTAGGCTTGGCTGGCAGCAAGTGCCTTTACCCACAGAGTCATCCTGCTAGCCCACTCTTGGGACTTTTAAAGGCTCCCAGGGAAATGTCTCACAGCCAAAGGCTGGAAGAAAAAGGAAAGACGCTTCAGGAATCCTCTCTGCATGCCCTTGGGAAACATGGCCTCCTCCCTCGGTTTGCTTCACCAAACCTCTGGGAACCTGTCTGTCTAGACAGGGGGCTGTGGTGACAAAACCCATCCATCCCACACTCTGATCCCAATCCCCAAACTGGACAAACAGCTAGCTGGCTTGCACTCAGCACTCAGAACTGAGCCTTGAACAGTTTGTTTTGGGTGAGTGACAAGCAGAAACCACAAGTCAATCTGTTCTATGCCTGGGGACCCCTGAGGCTGAACAAGTTCAGAGACTGAAACCAAAAGCCATACTGCTTTTTAGTGCATATGTTATAGGACATGATAGATAGCAAGTGAGTGATTCCAAGGGCTAAGGAGATGGCTCTGTCAGCAAAGCCCTTGCCTTGTAAGGCAAAACCCTTGCCTTGTAAGCATGAGAGCCCAATGTTGGATCCTCAGAATCCACAGTGAAGGCCAGACACAAGGCTCAAGACACAAGTTTGTAATCTCAGCACTGAGAAGGTGGAGACGGGAGCATGTCTGGGGCTTACTGGTCAGTTTAACCCACTTATTATGTGAAGTTCCAGCACAACAAAATGGGAAAGGCACTTTATGAAGTAGAGTCAAGGCTTTTTTCTGGCCTCCATACACATGAACAAGATACAGGCACAGAGAAAGTGAGGCTGGAGAGAAAAAGTCCCCACAAAAACTGGGGGCAGCGCAAGAGTTTATGGTGGGAGCAAAGGCCAGCACCATGATATTTGTAAAAAAAAATGTTATATATATATGTATACATATATATGTTATATGTATAACTATATACGTATATTATATATAAATACATACTTATATATTTATATTTCATGAGAAGAAGGAGCTCTCAGGACACACAAGAACACAAGGTTTCAACAGGGTTTACAAGTAAGACAGTGAGATCCAGCCTGCCTGTTTTGTATAAGCATGACTCCCTGCAACTCTATATTTCAGAATGAAGTGTGAGCAGAGATGTAAGGAGTTCCTATGTCAGGATCCAGTGACTGCCAAGTCTCTGCCTGGTTTGTATTTTACAGAGTTTTAGTCACCTTTCTAATCATTGTGACAAAAGCAACTGGAGGAAGGGTTTATCTAGGCTCATAGTTTGAGAATACAGTCCATCATGGTAGAGAAGGCATGACGGCAGGAGCATGAGGCAGCTGGACACATGGCATCCACAGTCAGGAAGCAGAGAGAGATGCTGGTGCTCAGCTCACTTTAGGCTTTTTATTTAGTTCAGGTTCCCAGATCATAGGACAGCAGCAACCACACTCAGGGTACATCTTCTCTTTTCAGTTAACCAGGTCTTAAAAGACCATCACAGACACACCCAGCAATGTTGTTGTTTTGATTCTAAGTCCTGCCAAGTTGCTAATGAAGTTGAACCATCTTGCCAATATCTTCTGTAATGGCTGTATGTGAACAGCAGAGCAAGTGTGTTTGGGGTCTCGGCTTGCTCTTATTGATGGTGAGAATCCAGGAACAGACTGTCAAAGAGAAGTGGGAATCAAGTCAAGGCCTCGGAGTGCAAACAGTGCTGCAATTGGTGACAGGTCTGGATAACATTTATAGCCTTACAGGAGTCAATAACAGCCATAGCCTTACGGGAGTCCAGTACATGCCACCATTGGTCTGCTTCCTTCAGGTATCATGGGAACCCCAGCTTGTCCTGGGGTTCCACACTGGACATCTTCAATGAAGGACAGATCATTCCTCTCGGGGAGAACCTACTGAGGTGCCTGTGCAAGAGTTCAGAGAGGTCCTGGCTTCTGTGGCCCCAGGCGTAGGTTACCCTTTTCTATAATACAACAACCCCAAGCCAAACTCCCTAGACCATGCCTGACTTTTCCTCATTCTGATCCCCACATACCACCATCACCACCAAGCTTCCAAGATTGTGAGCACAGACTGCACCTGGCCTTGTCTCTTTGCACCCAGAAGCAGGGTGCTGAGTCTCTACCCCTGTTCTCTGGCTTTGAAATAGGGCCAGAGACCATGGCCTTCTTTGGGATCTGTGGGGTGAAGGGACACAGAGTTCAAGATGACACTGGGTTGGGGCTGGTCTCTCAGGAACAAAGACAATGCAAAGCAAGTGCTGGCCAGGCTCCTACACATAGCATTCCTTTGCCTGTCTGTCTAAGAGTCTGTGACCTCCCAGCCCTGGCCTGGATAGCACAGGATTCCATTGTTTATGGAATAAATATGAATGAGAGCCATGCTTCAAAGAGGCAATACCCTCAAGAGGTACTCAGTGTGAGCATGAGGACCAGATCAAGAGCTAAGAAGGTAGGTGAGGTAGACAGAGGGGGCTAAGAAGAACCTCGGAGGAAGGCTGATCTGGAATACCATCTCCTCTCTGGATCCTAAGACACCTCCTTATCCACCAACACATACCTCTAGTGATATCAATATTGCTTTGTCAAACACATTCTTACTTTGCAACTAACTCCTCAGGAGAGCAAATGGTCACCTGCACTGACTGGGCCCACCAGAGATGCCTTTCCTCTGATTTCAATTTTAATATTGACTGGGGGAGTCAGCAGGGAGTGTCCAGAAGACCCCTCCGGATTGACCCAAGTTCTATGAACACTCACAGGTGCTTCCTGTCTCCACAAAAGTCAGTCTTGTCTTCAGCATCAAAACAGAGACTGGGGCATGGGGGGAGTCTTGAAGGATGGCTCAGAGGTTAGGAGCACTGATCGTTCTTCCAGGGGACAGGCTCAATTCCCAACACCCACATGGCAACTCACAACCATCTGTAACTCCAATTCTGGATATACATGTAGGCAAAACATCAATGCACATGAAATAAAAATTAATAAATTTAAAAAACAAACAAACAGAAGCCCAGAGACCTGATTTGCCCTCAGTCACTCAGGTCCCTAGCCTAGCACTAGCCTGACCTTGAGGGACATGAAGCCAGTCAGGAAGGACCGGTCTCTTCAACACAGATAAACATCCCATAGTCAGACTTCTGCTCTCTCCCTCACTGTCTTTGCTGACTTCCCTCTCCTGGAAGAGCCCAGGGTACTGGGGCCTGGAAGAGAGAGAAGAGGACATAGAAGTTGGGAGTGTTGATTGTGCCAGGGGTGAAGCTAATGTGAGAGTCCAGGGTGGAAATACATGCTTGGCAATTTCAGATGCCAACCTCCAAAGCACTGGGTTAAGGAGGCCACTATAGATTCTGGCGTTTGCCCAGGCTAGCATCCTAAGGCAGCATGTTCATCCCTCCCTGGCATCCAGGCAATCTGGGCCTCCCACAGGGTGAGGGGCCAGGGAGACCACCGTCTTCACCCAGGTGGGAAGAATCCTGCTTCCCACACAGTAATTAGGCTTCCCAACTCTGCCCTATACATATAATTACACTGCTTCCCACGCAGGGAAACAGAGGCAAAGGCCCGAGCCTTCTCTGTTGCAACTGGGGCATGGTCCCGGCAATCTTATCTCACTGTCTGACTGGGTGCAGGGTTACCCTAGTTGACCCAGGGAGTTCCCACATCCCTGGTGACTAGAATGGATGTCATCTGCTGTCTGCACAAAGGGCCCGCAGGCATCAAAGGGGCCAAGATGAGTCCAAGGATAGTTGAATCTCATCTATAGGGCATAGCAGCTCCATCCTGTAGTCAGACCTGGGCCCCAACCCAATAGTGAGAGTTTTGGAAAAGCTGAAACAGAAGCTCTGGTTTTTATGTAAATAGTGGATGCTTTGAAGGTCACTAGAGGTCATGAGCAAATTCACATTTCTTTAAACCCCTATATAGAACAAAGGAGAGAGATGGGGGTGCACAGGGCCTTTAAGAGAGGTGGCACACACCTTCAATCCTAGCATTCGGGAGACAGAGGCAGGCAGATTTCTGAGTTCAAGGCCAACCTGCTCTACAGAGCAAGTTCCAGGACAGCCAGGGCTGCACAAAGAAACCCTGTCTCAAAAGAAAACAACAACAACAATGAAAGAAAGAAAGAAAGAAAGAAAGAAAGAAAGAAAGAAAGAAAGAAAGACAGACAGACAGACAGACAGACAGACAGACAGACAGACAGAAAGGAAAGGAAGGAAAGGAAGGAAGGAAGGAAAGAAAGAAAGGAAGGAAGGAAGGAAGGAAGGAAGGAAGGAAGGAAGGAAGGAAAGAAAGGAAAGAAAGAAAGAAAGGAAGGAAGGAAAGAAAGAAAGACAGAAAGAAGGAAAGAAAGAAAGAAAGAAAGAAAGAAAGAAAGAAAGAAAGGAAAGAAAGAAAGGAAGGAAAGAAAGAAAGAAAGAAAAGAAAGGAAGGAAGGAAAGGAAGGAAGGAAGGAAGGAAGGAAGGAAGGAAAGAAAGAAAGAAAGAAAGAAAGAAAGAAAGAAAGAAAGAAAGAAAGAAAGAAAGAAGAAAAGAAAAAAGAAACAAATGAAAATGATTAGGGACTGAGTGATGTAAAGCTCAAGTCAGGGTTTGAAGTATTCTAGTAGCTATCTTTTTAAAATTACATTTAATTTACCTGTGTGTGTGTGTGTGTGTGTGTGCGCGCACACACATGCATATGTATATGTGAGTGTGTATCCGAGTGCCTGTGTGGGCCTGTGTACCGGAGGCTTTCCACGGAGATCTCTGGCCCAGCCTGGTGTGAGAGCTCCAGCAGAGGGAACAGAGTGTGAGCAGAGGGGAAGTCACTTCTGCAGTTGGCTTCACCTCTGTCTCCACACTGTGCCTGTGCCATCTCAGTCACTCTGCGTCACCCTGCACTGAGTCGGGTAGGGCTGGAAATAGGAGAGGCCAACTAGCCAGTGAGGAGTGTGGTGGAGCTTCAGGCAGCGTTTCCGGACAGCAGACCTCTTCCCCAAGTGTTACGGCTCTTATGACAGAAGCTCTCGGTTCTCGCACACCTTTAATCTAGATAGGATTCTTATCTACAGTTTTCGGGTGGTTCAGGGTCCGACACCAGGTACTTCTCATTGGCTTGGTCTGAGAGCTTGGGGAAACCTTATTTGCCTGTGGGAGGGCTTAGTGCTGCTCCTAGGTGATTGATGGCCACACACCTCTGGGGGGGGGATGGGGCTGTGGGAGGCTGTGACAGGAGCCAGGGGTCCAAGGAGTGTGGCCAAACACCTGCCATTCCAGGTAGGCAAAAGTCACCAACCAGGTCTCTGGGATTTTAAGCCTGAGCTCAACGGGGGACCAGGCTGCCTGTGCACAGCTCACTGCCCCATGTGTGTGTGTGTATGTGTGTGTACAGGGATGCTTTTGTAGCTACTGTTCAAAGAGTAAAGAGATAGACTAAGGATGTAGTTCAGTTGGTTGGTAAAGGGAACCCTGGGTTAATTCTTCACTACCACATACACTAGGAGTTGAGGCTGGACAGATGTCTCAGGGGTTAAGAGCATGTAGTGTTCTTGCAGAGGACCTGAGTTTGGCTCCCAGCACCTATGTTGGGCAGGTCACAACCACTTCAGTTTCAGAGGGATCTGATGCCCTCTTCTACTGGGGCATTGCACTTATGTGCATATACCCCCACACAAACAGGTATGCGTACACATAAATATAATAAAATGAATCTCTAAAAAAGAAACTGGAAGTGGTAGTGGGGGCCTCTCTCAGCACAGGGGAGGTGGAGGCAGGAGATATTCAGTCATTCAGGTATTCAGTCATCCTTGGCTATATAGTGATTTTGAAAGCAGCCTGGGCTACATGAAAAAAATCCCTCAGGCAAACAAACAAACAAAAAAAAATCAAGAGAAGCATGTAAAACAATACTGTTTAACCCCATAAGCCAAAATATTATTTAAATTTATATTCAGAGGAAATTGTTAAAGACCTGTTCCCCTGGGTGCTTGGTATACAGATGACACATCCCTTGGTGTTTTGTCCATTCCTGGGGTGCTCTGTATTCATCATTTCCCCATACACACTGGGCTCATTCTGGAAGATCAAGAACCATAGATCCAGTCAGGATATTGGAGGCCCTCAGAATCAGTGCTCAGGCCAGAAAGTGTGCTTACTGCCTGTCTCACCAAACAGCCGGAAGACAATCCCAGCATCCCCCACAGGCCCTTTGGTTTTATTTTCCCATTTTTCATCAAGATCACCCTGACTGGCCACCCCCCACTTTTGTTCTGCCTCTCAGTGCTCTCCCTCCAGGGTTCCCAGAATCAACTCCTGCATCCCCGACATGTGATCTCAGTGCCTCAACACAGAGTCAGGCACCTGTGCTCCATGAAGCTCTCTTGGTGGCAGCAGAGCTTTGAGTTGCAGGGTCTTCATACAGACTGCATCCCATATTTTTGCTCAGTCAGAGGGGCTCCCATCATTGTTCCAAGGCTCTATTTGAACCTTGTATAGGTTCTCCCCAGATATTTCAGCTATACCCCCAAACCAAGCCAGAACACCTTCCCCAACCCCAACACGTTCCTAATCTGTAGCACAGGTTTTCTGAACAGGTCTCAGAAGGGGAAATCCCTCTCCTGCCCCAGCCTGCACTTTTGAGCTCCCTTTGAGGTCTGTATGGTGGAAGCCCTGCCTGGCAATGATACCTGTTGCCATTCTTTGTTTGCTCTAAAGGAGATCAAGATTCGAGGAGACAAATCCAGTGCCCAGTCCATGGGGTCTTAATGTGTGTGTTCAGACCACCAAGCTAAAGTTATCAGCCAAGAAGTCTGCAAACAAGAAAGGTTATCGCCATTGGCCTTGGTAGCCCACCCTAACTACATGTTAAGATCCTATTGCTGGGCTGGAGAGATGGCTCAACGGTTAAGAGCACTGACTCAGATGACTCCAGAGGTCCTGAGTTCAATTCCCAGCAACCACATGGTGGCTCTCAACCACCTGTAATGGGATCCAATGCCCTCTTTGCGTGTGTCTGAAGAACAGCTATAGTGTACTCACATACATAAAATAAATAAATAAATCTTAAAAAAAAAAGACCCTACTGCTAAAGATACCACACATTTTGGTTACCAGGTACAGAGAAATCAACCTTGAATTGACCAGGAAATGCTCCCATAGCTAGCCAGTTTTCATAGCACCTTCAATTTTCATAGCTACTTTTCAAAGAAGGTGCTATGCAGTCTGTATGGGAAAATTATCAAAGGTTTTATGTAGCCTTGGGTCTAGGCAAGGTGAACCCATGGGTGCAATAATGACAACACTGTTTATGAAGTAACCAACTGCTCTCTTGACTGGGTGAGGCCTCCTCCACAGGAGGTAATTCATGTCTGTCATTGTAAACACGATCAAAAGACATGGCCAGGGAGGCCCTAGGGGGAACTTATTGATAATAATTTTCTAAAGTTTCATCTTGTCAAACTTGCCTTCTAAATGGTTATTTTTATACCTATAGATTTGTGCTACTCCCACAGAGAAGCTTCTTATTCTGGCGGGCAGCAGTTAATGAAGAGACTCACTAGGGGTTCCATATCACCCTCCCTCAAAGCTCAGAGGACATCATGAAAGAACAGGTAGAAAGCATGTAGGAGATGGAGGATGGGAGGGAGCACTCCGAGCTCAGCAGTGGGGACCCTAGATGACAGACACTCTGTAATTACAAAACTAGGAAGTGGTCCTGCCGCCCCTTCCTGGGGAAACTGTGCACACACTGATGTTATAAGAACCCAGCACATGGGCTGGGGGAGACCTGATCCTTCCAGAAGCAGGAGCAGATGGATATTCCTGAAAGATAGCCCAACCTGAACTCTGGAACTTCACTGTCCTTTATGCAAAGCATGTTGGGAACGTTTTTTTCTTCTTCTCCTGCTCATTCCATCAGGCACTTAAAATCTGAGGTGCCTTCAGCCTCCTGGCTTCAAAAACCACATCAAAAGCCTTTGCAGGGATATTTCTCCTCTGTGAAACCTGAAGCCATCGGTGACCTGCTATTATGTGGGTAATTAGGCCACTCCCTGGGCCCAGTGAATACACACACAGGCTGCCAAGGCTAGAAGGAAACAGGTGCCTCCCTAGGTAGGACACCAGTGACCCAGCTCCAACTCCCCAACCTAAGAAGAAAAGCTTCCTTCAAACAATAGATGACTCCCGAGGGAGCTGGAATGGGGTCCAACCACACCTTCAAACAGGGGCAGTGGGTGACTCCTCTGGACTCAGTCATTACTCTGCCACAGCAGCAGATCCCAACAAACACTCCACAGAAACAGCTCTGTGGTTATTAAAGGGATAGTGTGCAGGAGTCCTTCTTTGGTACTGTTCAAATGCCACAATCTGCCCCTGGGGAACCAAACCCAGAGGCCCCTATAATGCCTGTTGGCCACCAGTCCCTCAGTGCCACTCAGGTGTCTGTCCTCCCAGGACACATCCCAGATGGTCTAGGACAGCCTCTGTGCTCTTAATTCCAGTCATCAAGGTCAATGTATCTCCTCTTCGTTCCCATTGGACAGACACGTTTGTGTATGTGATGGCAGGAGCAACAGTAGCAATCATGAGGGCAAGAGGAAAGTTAGCCTTGGCCAAGCCTATAAATGAAAAATGGCAAAGAAGCAGAAGAAATGAAGTCAAATCCTTCACAATGTTTTCAACTGCCACGTAACTCAGCCCCGGACCTTTCCTGGCTGTGACCATGCAGTTCCAGCTAATACCTGACCTGTTGTTGTACACTGCCACTAGAGACTGCTAGGATTTGAGAATCTTTGCCCCCTGCCTCCCCCTGCCCTGTCTTCCTGAATGCAGTGTGTCTAAGAATTGCTTGGACCCAACAGCCCAGATAAGGTTCACCCAGAGATCTCTGAAAACATGAATGCAGGAAGAGTTCCAGCTCTCTGACCCCCAGCCTCACACCAGGCTGCTTCAGCAAAGGGGCAGAGGAAAGAAAGGCAAAGAAGTTCTCCAGGAGAGCAACCAGGGCCATGAATGAGGCATTAGGAGTTCAGAGACTGGACTCAACCTCTCTCTCTCTCTCTCTCTCTCTCTCTCTCTCTCTCTCTCTCTCTCTCTCTCTCTCTCTTTCTCTCCAGTCTACAAAGCAGGAAGTGTCACCTTTGCAGCACAAGAGAGTCCCTATGGGAAGCATAGCCAAAAACTGGAGAACTCAATATCCATGGATCTTTAAAACACATGAGCCAGGGAACCAGCTCCTTCCATAGTTGATCCCTAGCTAGAGCCTCCGGATGACACTGATCTGAACACCAGTCTCCCACTAATGTTAAGATCATCAGACTAGGTGGTGGTGGCACGTGCCTTTAATCCCAGCACTCAGGAGGCAGAGACAGGAGGATTTCTGTGAGTTCGAGGGCAGCCTGGTCTACAGAGTGAGTTCCAGGACAGCCAGAATTGCACAGTGTGATCCTGTCTTGAAAAACCAAAAACCCAAACCAAACCAAGCAAAACAAAAACAAACCCAACACCATTGGATTGTTTCCTGTGAGTTAATATGGTAGAGTGTAGGGAACTCTTTGCTTCCCCAGATCGGTTTTGGTCCGTGTTTTATCACAGTGACTAGGATGGCAGACAGGTTATTGTAATCCGACGAAGTTATTATGGTCGACGGAGAGCCACCTGCTGACACCCCTGTCACAGCAGGGTTTCATTTCTTGTTACTGTGATTAAAAACCAGATATGAAGTGAATTAGAGAGGTAGGGTTTCTCTTGACTCATGTTCTGAGCACACCGGCTACTGTGCTGGTGGGCTCAACATAGCATGGAGCTCTGACTTCTCACACACTGACATTTATTTAGGAGCTGGAAGTAGAGCCAACTGGAAACGCCCCCCGCCCCCCGCCGACCTCCCTATACCCCACCCCACTCCACCCCACCCCACCCCACCCCACCCACCTTCCCATACTCTAACCCACCCCACCTCCCCATCCCATCCCACCCACCTCCCAACCCCTGCCACCACCCCAGAGAGCCAGACAGAACCTCCTGGACTCCGCCCCATGTAACTCTTAAGGCCACGCCCATGAGACACAGTTCCTCCAATGACGTTTCACCTCCTGAAGATTCTATACCCTCTCAGAACAGCCAGCCAGCAAGAGACTGGAGGAGGAGGGGGGACGCGAGCTGGCATCAACACCCATCCTCCACTGTCTCCTGTCTGAGTACCCTGTGAACAACAGCCTCAACCTCCAGCCGCGACGCCATGCCTTTCCCTCCACAACGGACTGCATCCCCTCCCCCGCCCCCCAGCTGTGAGGCAGAACAACCCCTTTCTCCGTGAGTCGGGTGTTTTGTCGCAGCATCAAGAAGCGCAAGTGGCACATCTAGAGCATTAGCATGACCACAGCCCTGTTTTCAGCACCGAAGATACAAAGATGGCTGACATGCTCCTGGGGGGCGGCGGATATGCCACATCTCAGGTCTCTGGGTCCTTGGGTGAGGTTGAACCCCCACAGGAGCATAAAGTCCCTGAGTAGCTTCCTCTTTCTCCGTGAAACCCAGATCCCCTCATGGGGCCTTCTTAGTGCTCATTGCTTGATGCCCCATGCCTCTGACATCCCCAAGGGTGATGAGCAGGCAGGTGCCCATTAGCCTAGCCCCGGGTGCTTACTTGACTGGCTGACTGGGGATGACAGCTCACCAACTGATACCTAGTGCTGCCGGCTGTCACAGCTGAAGTTCTTCTCCTGGGATAGTAGGCATCTTGGCCTCCATCTCCAGGGTTAGGTGACAGCTGACTGCCCAGACTTGCTAGGCAAGTCCTGTCTCACTTGTCTCAGTACCAGCAAACTCAGCTGCCTCTATGGGCTGGAGAGGAGCTGGCAGGAATCCCTCACTCTGAAGACAGCCGCTGCAGAACCCATAGCTTGCCCTTCCCCATCCTCTGCCCTTTGGCTCTGGAGCCCACTACAGCGGAGAGCCAGCTTCAAGGTCTGGCCGGTGTGTTGGTCATCAATGTAGCAGGTCTACCTTTAGCTCCAGAATTTCAGCTTCCCGATCCGATCTGGGGGGACAGGGTAACAAAAGCATTGGGGGAAGAGAGGTAGGGGGTCTGGGAGATGGTTCTGTGGGTAAAACAGCTTGCTATACAACCACGAGGACCTGGGTTCTAATCCCCAGGACTTATTTAAGCTGAGCATGGTAGAGTACCTACCATCCAGCTGTCCCACAGTGAGATAGGAGGCAGAAGTAGAATTCCCAGAAGCTTCCGGGGAAGTGAGCCTAGTATACACAGAGGCAAAACAAGAGAGACCACCCCATCCTACCCCACCCCATCTCATATTAAGTGAAAGATAAAGACTTCTGACCTCCATATACACAAGGCTGGCTGCCTGGCTATCTGAATAGCCCAACCTACAACAGTTGACCTGGGTTGACCTCAGGTCCAGACCTCACCTAGCCTTATTCTCACCTGAGCTCTTCCTCTGTCACCCCCACCCCGACCCAGACGTGGCATAGCAACCAGTGATTTGGAAAGATTGGAGCCAGATGGAAGCATACGTCTCTCCAGAACCCGGAGAGCTCTTTCACTCAGAAAATAATCACAGGCCCACTAAAACCTGCCAATGAGACCTAAGTCTCTCTCCTGTGCTGTTTAGACTTTTTGTCAATTAGATACAAGCCTGGGTCATCTAGGAGGAGTGACACTCCCTTGAGAAGATGCCCCCATCACACTAGACCGTAGGCAAGTCTAGGGAGCATTTTCTCCATGACTGATGTGGGGGCCCAGCCCATTGTAGGCAGTGCTAGCCCTAGGCAGATGTAAGCCAAAGCTGGGCAAGGTGGCACATGCCTTTAGTCCCAGCACTTGAGAGGTAGAGGCATGAGTTTGAGGCCAGCCTGATCTACAAAGGCTTCCTGGACAGCCAGGGCTACATAGAGAAAACCCTGTCTGCATGGGGAATGCAGGGAGCAAGTCGAGCAAGGCCTGGGGTTCAAGCCAGTAAGCAGTTCCTTCGTGGTCTCTGCTTCAATCCCTGCCTTCAGGTTCCTGCCTTCCCTTCAAGACAGGCTGTAAGATGAAAGAAACCTGCTTTCCTCCCCTGGTCGCTTTTGGTCATGTTGTTTATCTTAGCGGCAGACAACAAAATAAGCCAGAATCCCCAGATGGCCTCTGCTCTCCCTCACAGATGCCCGTTTGGCTCTGATGCTGTCCCTAACTGTCCTGTCTAGGATGCAGCTGCCTCCATCCGTCTCCTTCAGCCCCTTGGGCCTTTCCACTCTCCCGGCTCTCCCAGCATTGAAGATCTACTCAGCTGCTCTCCATGCTGACATGCGTAGGCCCACCCTCTACCTCCTTCCAGAGGCCGTGTTGTGGGACTGCAGAACTTTCTTTCCTTAAAGCATCTTCACTGGGTTCTTCCTCCCCCCCGCCACACCCTCCCAACCCACCACCTGACTCCCATCCCAGAGAAGAACCTAGAGCAACTCATCAGCAAACCAATGGGTTACCCCGAGAATGTGACAAGAAGAATACAGGGGTGAGGCTGCGGGTCCCAAGGGTCTGCAGGGAGAGGGACAAGCCAGCAGCAGTCTTGGGTGCAAGACCAGACCTTGGAGGGTATCTTCCTCATCTTACACCACAGAAGCATGGGTGGGGGGTGGCCCACAACGGGTGACACGTGCCTGCTGGAGTGATTGAGTCACTTACCCAAGCAAGCCACAAGATCCTCCGGGGTTTCCTTTGATCAAGGGTAAAGTGCACTTAGGGTCCCACGCTGGCCTCCTGTTCTATTCTGAATCACAGAGTTAAGTCTGGCTCCCAAGTTTCCCTGTGGATGAAGGCAGGCAGGCAGAGCACAGGCTTCAGGAACCATTGTATTAATCGTGAGGCTGACTGAGCTGGATCTGTGGACATAAGGCCAGGACGGGTAACAGTGTCAGACCCCAGTCACAGAGGAAGTTCTGCAGCCAATCAGTAGCCAGGAGCATCCAGAGAGCTGTTCTGGGGGCCTTGCTTTGTCTCCTACTCTCCAGGGAAGATCCACAGCTGCTTTTCCCTGGCTACGGTCAAGACAGAAAGGGGAAGCTACATGCCCAGGCGCCCACGGGGAAGGAGATCGGTACCACTCCTGCATGAGGTTGTCAGTGAAATCATCCTGCCTTCCAGCAGGACCATGGAGAATTTAAGAAAGGGGTCAAAGAAACAGCTCAGCCGTTAAGAACACTTGCTGCTCTTGCAGAGGACACAGGTTCAGTTTCCCAGGACCCAAATGGTGGCTTATAACCACCTATAACTCCAGTTCCAGGAGCTCTGACACCCTCTTCTGGCCTCCTCGGCTACCAGGTCGGCATGTGTACAGGCATACTTGCAGGCAAACACACACTCAACTAGCCAGGGAGTCTGTTGGCTAGTAAATCCCAACTGGCCTGCTTCTAAATGCTTCCTTATAGCTGTCTGATATTCACTCCATCACAAGTCTTAAAAAAAATGACGTTATTACCCTTATTTTAATGCAGAGGAAACAGAAATCAGATCAGAGAGGTTAAGTAACCAGCCTGAGACCCCACAGCTGAGGTCATAAACATCTCTCCTCTACAATCTCTGACTTTGAATGGCCCTCTTAAGAGATTGTAGAACACAGATGCTTCTCTGTCCAGGAGGAACGATGACAGCCACACAGGGTCCGTTCCTGGAAGTCCCATCTGGCTGCTAACGTTTCCTGAGTACCTGCTGTTCCGAGGCAGATAGATGCCACCCAGGACCCCTGAACCAGACGGGACTTCTCCGATCACAGCTATAACGTGACTCTCGGGACTCAGTTTCCCAACCGGGAGATGAAGAGATTCCTTCCTCACCTTGCTTCACCAGTTGCTCTACAATCAAGTATCTTGGTTGGTCCCAGGAGCTAGCTCAGTAGCTGGATGTATCAAAGGCTCATTGTCCAAGTGTCTCATGCTGGCTTTTAAATGATTTATTCCTGGGAGTCTGTCTTACTAATAGTTTGCTGTGACCGACTAATCACCAAGAAGCAACTAAGTAAGGGCTTATTTCGGCTCACGGTTTTAGGGCACAGTCCTTCATGGCGGAGAGCCACGGTGACCGGTTTGTGAGGTAGAGCTCGTGCTCACATAACAAAGGAAGCAGAGAGAGAGAGAGAGAGAGAGAGAGAGAGAGAGGTGGATGCTGGTATGTGGCTCACTCTCTCCTTCTGCTTCAGTCCTATAGATGGTACTGCTCACAGCCAGGGTGAGTCTTCCAACCTCAGTTAACCTAATGTGGAAACTCCCTCACAGCAGCGACCAGAGGATGGAGGAACATCTCCTGCCTGATTCTGGGTCCTAGAGTCGACAGTCAAGATTAACAATGAGGATGCTTGGGTTCTATTCACTGTGGTCCACAAGCTGTCACCTTCCCAATGCCCGACCCAAGAAAAATGTCACGGCCCATGATGCACTGACATTTTATGCCACCCTGGAAACAGCCTTGTGCCTGTCCTTACTAGACCGAGTCCTGTTTTTTTCAGGTAAGAAAACCGAGGCCCAGAAACCAGAGTAGCTCAGCCCTAGTCAGGTGGTTCAAAACCAGCACTTGGGAGGCAGAGGCAAGTGGATTTCTGAGTTCGAGGCCAGCCTGGTCTACAGAGTGAGTTCCAGGACAGCGAAGGCTACATAGAGAAACCCTGTCTTGAAAAACCAAAACCAAAAACCAACCAACCAAACCAACCAAACCAGTGGTTCTAAACCTTCCTAATGCTGCAACCCTGTAAATATATGTTGTGGAGACTTCACCCATAAAATTATTTTGTTGCTACTTCATAACTGTAATTTTGTTACTGTTACGAATCGTAATGTAAACATCTTATATGTAGGATAGCTGATACTCCATCTCTGTGAAAGGACCCTTGGACCTTAAAGGGGGTTCGAACCACTGCTTTAGAAAGTGGTAGAGGGATTTTCAGACCCAGTGACGGGTAGCCAGAGCTCAAGGTTGCCCCAGCTTTGTGTACAAATGGAGCAGTTTACTGTGTCATCCTGGTGGGCTCCCTCACCCGTGCAGGGAGGAAAAGCCTGAGGTGGACCAATTTCCAGACTAGGGAAACCCAGGTCCTGGGGACAGGAAATGAATCAAGCAGAAAGAAGCAGAGGTAACTGGGGTGATGGACAAAGGCATTGGCCCAGCAGCTGAGCTGGCAGAGACCTCAGACTCATGAGTCCAAGGAATTGTAGAAATGGGTGTTAATTTCAGCAAACTGTCTTCCGGTGTCCTCTGGGACATTAATGCCAAACAGAATCACACATTTGCCTGCTTCATTTTGTAAGGTAATTCTGTAAATTGTATTTATCTTTTTTTTTTTAAATAAACTCAATATACTAGGGTTTAAGTGTTGCTCACACGGTGGGTTCATGAAAGTCCTGGAGGTGGCACGCGTGGGTCTGCCTGTGTTTTAAACAGAGTTATCTCTTGCAATCCAAAGTCACTTAGCCTGGTGCACTTTACACCTTTTTAAAGATTACACACACACACACACAAACACACATACGTTTATGTGGAGGTGTTTGTGATGGAAAAGCTGCTCTGTGTCTTTAAACAGGGAGGAGCGATCGGCAGAAGCCTGGGCTGTAAAAAGGCTAATGCACTGTGGAAGAGTAGGAGTTTAATCTAATTTAGTTGGAGAGTGTCTGTCTGCGGTGTTGTTTTTTGGAGTGTGGGAACAGAGGAGGGGCGCTGCCCCCTTGAATGGTCCCTTCTGCGCCAGAAGCAGTAGGGAGCCGAGCTACGCCAGCGATCCAAGGCCCGGCCTTGAAAGAGGATTAAAGCGATGCTTGATTTGCAATTCACACGAAAGCGCCCCGCGAACCTCTGGTAATATTTCAATCCACATTTCAAGGGAAGTGGCCTTAAAATAGCGGCCTAAATTGTTCTGCCGCGGCTGGGACACTCCTTTATGCATTCTATAAGGCAGAGGGCCAAGGGCTTTTTCTCTCTGCACCTCGCCACCCCCATCCACCCAGTATCTTACATGTGCTGAAGTGTAATTAAAACTTGTTTGGGGCAACCTACACTGCTTTGTGGTATAAGGTGTGTGTGTGTGTGTGTGTGTGTGTGTGTGTGTGTGTGTGTGTGTGTGTTTATGCTTGGAGTGAATATGTTTGTGCGTGTTAACTAAATAGCACTTTGGATGACTTTAAATGTATCGCCTACGAAGGAAAAATTGTGAGGCAGTTGTGGGACCAAGTCTAGTTAGCTGGAAAACTGAATTCTCAATGTGTGCCTTTTAAAGAGACCATTACTAGTAAGTAGACCACTTTCCTTACTGTAAGGGACAGTTTGGAAATGCAAACAGAGATCTTAAGAGCTTTCCAATTGGATCCCCAAATAGGAAAGTTCTAGAAAAGGCCTGTCAAGGCGAAGCTAACAAGACAAATGTTAAGGAGCCAGATCTCTGGTTCATCTCCAAGCTGGTAGACAGGATGTCCATGTCTTTTTATAATCTCTGCCCATATCCCACATGCTTACTCTTGCAATTAGTTTGTAACGGGCTAAGCTTCTGACTTAATTTTCCTTTATTGTAGGAGGCTCAGCACTTTTTTTTTTATCTTAAAGAGATTATTTGGGTTCTCTGTAATCCCATTTCAGAAAACCCTCTCAAGAGTTTATGGTTTCTTCACCCAAGACATACTGAGGAAGGGTGCAGCTTTGATTACTACTGAGACCCATGGCAGAGAATTTTTTTTTTAACTTCTGACTTTACCAATTAAACAGGGCCTTCCTTTCAACTCCCCCCTCCATTTCCAAAATTATTTAGCTCCAAGACACCATCGACTCTTAAGAGTATTCCTTCCAGAACACCTTGTACTCTCCTTGGTAGACATTCACAAGAACTCTACCCTAATATCTACAGACAGTATTTTGAGATCACACGTTGATAGATATACTAGGAGAGATTTGGGGCCCAAAAGTATCCTTTGCTCTAGGATGTTATTTAAAATCATGTTTAATTATCAAGTTTCATTTAAAAAAAAATCCTTGCTCAAATTTCGAGAAGCCTAATAAGATTTCCATTAATTTAAACATAGCCCTATTCCCAGGCCTGCTCCCCCCACCCCAAAGCTTTCTCTTCCCTCTTTTATCCCTGGTTAAATATGTAAATAAAATGTCTAAAGTCGTTCTTCAAAGAAGACAAAAGAAAAAAAAGAGCCGAGGGGAGAGAGACAGCCATAAAATTCCTCCCAGCTCTCCATAACGCTTGCCAGAGGGGGGCCGGTTTCCGAGCCTGGGCCGAGCAGCAGGGGACCCGGCTGCTCCGGAGTCACTCGTCTCAAATCCCACACACAGGAGAGAGAAAAATAAAATATCTTTTCAGCTGGAGCCATCAAAGGGGTCCTTTCATTTATTAGAGTTGCCTTCCACTCTCGATATCTCGGAGTCCTTATTTTTAGCTACTAACGTGTATTTGTTGCTTTTCTTTCTTTCTTTCTTTCTTTCTTTCTTTCTTTCTTTCTTTTTTTCTTTTCTGGGTTGGACAGATGGAAGAAATTGTAAGTTGTTTCTTTACTTAATATATTTAAAGGGGGGGGAAGTTGAGAAGAAAGGAACGTGAAGTGGTCATGGCTAAAATAAAAGGTCGGAACACTGTAAGAAATAACCAGGGTATAAAAGACCAATTACGTGGGGGCAGTCTCAAATAGCTCACACCCTGCTCCGGAGCTGAGCTCACCCCGAGGGGCGGGGTAGGGGTGTGGAATAAAAAAAAAGAGAGAGAGAGAACAGAAGGCAAAAGTGTCAGGAAGGACCCCTCGCAAACTAGCCTGTCTTAAAGCTAAGCGATGGCCCAGGAAGGACTCCTACCTATCTTAAAAGGTTTTGGAAACAGTGTACTAGACTATAAATATCCAAGCAAACTATCCTTATACAAACCGCAAGTTCTCATCACACCGCAGGTTTTTCTTGGGTCACTAACACGTTGGTGGGTGGTGGTTCTGACTGCGTTAACCTCAGTCTTCTGGACTACGGTTTCCCCGGATCCAACTTCCTTCCGTGAAAGATAGAGGAGACCAGGGAATCCAAAGGTGAGGCAAGAGCCTGCCTTCCTCCCCCCCACACTCCCCCCCCAAAAAAAACCCACCCAGGACTCAGCAGGTCCTGGGAGTGTCCCAGCCTCAGGTCTTTCCGCTACGTCTGACAAATGAAAGGGGGAGAGGCGGAAGGAGAACTCCCTGCAGATGGGACGCTGAGGCCTTGTTTTAATTAGAAGTCGATCCTCTGGAGGAAGCGCAGGGCAGGCAGGGCGGGGAGGAGGGGTCCTGGGCAGCCTCGCTCCAGGCTTGACTGTTGGAGCTGGCCACCGAGGGTTTCCAGGCATGTGTGCACCTAACTCGGCCCTGGGGTGCGCAGGACAGGCAGGAAGATGAACCGGGCTTAACTGCACCTATGCAGTTGGGGGAGTCCACACTGGAGGTCCTGATAGTTTCCCAAACACTTAAAACGCAGACCTAAATGGGGGCGGGGTGGGGTCTAAGGAAAGAGTGGGCCACCGCCCTGAGGGCTGTTATTCCAAAGTCAAGAGTCCGCGACAGGTGCCGCATCCCTGATCTCTCGGACATCCAAGGATTGGGGTAGGATTCCATGGTGCAATCACTCCCTGTGCGGGGGGGGGGGGGAGGCGGTGGGAGCTCTGTGTCCTTATCACAGATTAGCCCAAAACCAACCAAGGGGCGAGAGCCAGCACGGCAAGGCACTGAGAGGCCCCTCCACTTTGCGTGGGAACCAGCCGTGCGCGTGTAGGCCCGGGCTCAGCCTCCGCCTCCCAAGGAGGGCGCAGGCCGAGCATATCTTTCGCCAAATAATATAAATACACAACTTCCTATAATAAATAAACCCAACCGCTTGGAGAAACCACCAGCCGGCTAGGCGCGATGGCTTCCAACACGGTGGCCTTGGTGGGGCAAGGGTCACCACGATTCAAACCGAGCCCCTCTTCCAGCGGTGCGGGGTGTCAGCGGCCCGGAAAGTCTCCTCCCCATCCCTCCCTTCTTTCTTTGAGTAGACCTTGCTGAAGAGGCCCTAAACTCCGGCTTCCCAAGTCCCCTCCCCCTCCCCTGCGCTCGGCCCTTTTGAAATTTCAAAGGCAGCCCCTCCCCGGAGTCCGAGCCCCGCGCCCCGGGCAGCAAACCCCCGGTTTCGGGAAGATGCGGGCAGCTTTACAAGCCGAGGGGCCACTTTATGAGCACGGTCATAAAACGCAAATCCCGTGTCTCTTTGAAAGTGCCCTCCGCCAGGGCCCCGTCGTAAAAGTAGAAGATGCGTCCCCAGCCCCCAACCCCGGGTGAGGACCACCCTTACCCAGGTCCCCAAACTTCCCGTAACCTCGGCGTCCTTGGGGTACCGGGGACAATCGCAAGCTCCCCCCACCCCCACATGGGGCGGGGAGGGCAGGCAGAGAGGCCGGCAGGAGGTGAGGCTGGAGGCCGGGGTCCAGCTCCAAGCTGGGGCTGAGGGCGGAGGCTGCCCGGGGCGCAAGGCTTTCTGATGCAAAGCAGCAGCGGGGCGGGGCGGCGGGCGGAGGCGGGGCCTGTCACCAATCGGCTTTTTTTTCCCTCTTTCCTACCCATTGCTTCTTTGCAAGTCTTCTCATCCCGGGACGCCGAGCTGGAAACAGCTGCGGGCGCCGGGAGGGAGGAGCTCCGGGGCCCCGGGCCACGGTGCGCCCGCGCCGACCCACCGCGGTCCGCGATCCCGCGCGCCCGGAAGAAGAGGCCAAAGTTTGCGCGCAGAGCGGCGCTCGCTCCGCCGTATTGTTTGCAAACTTCGCTCCCCTCCCCCGCCGCCCCCCGACTCCGCTGAGGCCGCGCGCCCACCGCGGTGGCCCCGAGCGCTGCGAGCGCTCCGGCCGGACTAGATGGGCATGCGCGGGGGCCCGAGCCAGGGCGCGGAGCCGCGGGCAGCAGCAACATCCCGTGCCCGGGAACGGCGGCCCTGAGCGGCGCAGGGACACCGCGGGCGCCACCATGCAACACCGGGGCTCGCGCCTGTGGCTGGTGCTGCAGGTGATGATGGGCTCGTGCGCGGCCATCAGTTCCATGGACTTAGAGCGCCCTGGAGACGGCAAGTGCCAGCCGGTGGAGATTCCCATGTGCAAGGACATCGGCTACAACACCACCCGCATGCCCAACCTGATGGGCCACGAGAACCAGCGCGAGGCGGCCATCCAACTGCACGAGTTCGCGCCGCTCGTGGAGTACGGCTGCCACAGCCACCTCCGCTTCTTCCTGTGTTCGCTGTATGCGCCCATGTGCACCGAGCAGGTCTCCACACCCATCCCTGCTTGCCGGGTCATGTGCGAGCAGGCCCGGCTCAAGTGCTCGCCGATCATGGAGCAGTTCAAATTCAGGTGGCCGGACTCCCTGGATTGCAGCAAGCTCCCCAACAAGAACGACCCCAACTACCTGTGCATGGAGGCACCCAACAACGGCTCGGATGAGCCCAGCCGGGGCTCTGGTATGTTTCCTCCGCTCTTCAGGCCCCAGAGGCCTCACAGCGCGCAGGAGCACCCACTAAAGGACGGGGGTCCGGGACGCGCAGGCTGTGACAACCCAGGCAAGTTCCACCACGTGGAGAAGAGCGAATCCTGCGCACCGCTCTGCACCCCGGGAGTGGATGTGTATTGGAGCCGCGACGACAAGCGCTTCGCTGTGGTCTGGCTGGCCATCTGGTCCGTACTGTGCTTCTTCTCCAGCGCCTTCACCGTGCTCACCTTCCTCATCGACCCCTCACGCTTCAGGTACCCGGAACGTCCTATCATCTTCCTCTCCATGTGCTACTGCGTTTATTCGGTGGGCTACATCATCCGCCTCTTCGCGGGGGCGGAGAGCATCGCCTGCGACCGGGACAGTGGGCAGCTCTATGTTATCCAGGAAGGGCTGGAGAGCACGGGCTGTACCTTAGTCTTCTTGGTACTTTACTACTTCGGCATGGCCAGTTCTTTATGGTGGGTGGTCCTCACCCTCACTTGGTTTCTGGCTGCTGGCAAGAAGTGGGGCCATGAGGCCATTGAAGCCAACAGCAGCTACTTTCACCTGGCAGCCTGGGCCATCCCGGCTGTGAAGACTATCTTGATCCTGGTGATGCGCAGGGTGGCAGGGGATGAACTCACTGGTGTGTGTTATGTGGGCAGCATGGATGTCAATGCTCTGACCGGCTTCGTGCTGGTCCCGCTGGCTTGCTACCTAGTCATCGGCACTTCCTTCATCCTGTCGGGCTTTGTGGCTTTATTCCACATCCGAAGGGTGATGAAAACGGGTGGGGAGAACACGGACAAGCTGGAGAAGCTCATGGTACGCATAGGGGTCTTCTCCCTCCTCTACACTGTGCCGGCCACCTGTGTGATTGCCTGCTACTTTTACGAACGCCTCAACATGGACTACTGGAAGATGCTGGCCACCCAGCACAAGTGTAAGATGAACAATCAGACCAAGACACCTGACTGCCTGATGACCACCTCCATCCCTGCCGTGGAAGTCTTCATGGTCAAAGTGTCCATGCTTCTGGTGGTGGGCATTACCAGTGGGGTGTGGGTCTGGACTTCCAAGACCCTGCAGTCCTGGCAACACGTATGCAGCCGGGGGCTAAAGAGAAAAAGCCGGAGGAAACCAGCCAGTGTGGTCACCAGTGCAGGGATCTACAAAAAAGCCCAGCACCCCCAAAAACCTCATCTTGGGAAGTATGAGCTTCCCGCCCAGCCTTCAGCCTGCGTGTGAAGGCAGGACTGGCTGCAAGAACAGGACAGTCGGAGCCCAAATGGGTAGCTTTTCTTGGTTGGCTGGTTGTTAGTAAATCAAAGTAAAAAGTGTGTGCGTGTGTGTGTGTGTATATATATGTATATACATACACATATGTGTATGCATATATATATATATTTACACATATATGAAGTCTACCTTGAAGTTCAGAGTGACGTCATAGGCTGAAGGTAAAGGGCTCTGTTCAGTTTGCTGCCTCCCTAAAGGGTTACACTCATTAAGGAAGGAGCCTCTTGTGTAACTAATTTGTGGTAAAGTAGTTGATTCAACCACCCTCAAGACAACTTTTTGCTTAGGCCTCAAACACACATCTGTGTACTTAGAAGACTTTGCTGCCTGTGCACAAACTTGAGGCTAGAGAGCACCTTTGCGAGCTAAAGAGCTTTCCTTGGACCAGCCAATGAGCCACCCAAGGGCCTGCTTTCCCTTTCTCCCCCAGCAAGGCTGTATGGGTGGTGGGGAGGGTGAGGAGAGGGGATCTAAGAAGGGACCCTGAGCCCAAGGCCTGCCTGCAGGTCCCTTAAAGAGAGTCACTCCCCCAGCCTTCATAGCCACATTTCTCCAACACAGAACCCACCCTACCCTCCCACCCCACTGCAAATCTAACACTGGAGAATTCAAATGGTGTGCAATACTTTTTTTTTTTTAAATTTCCCCCTCTCCCAATGAAAACAAATGAGGAAAAAAAGTATTTTGTTGTAAATAAAAGGCAACAAAAGAAATCATCTAACAAAAGGATTAAGAGGCCCAAGCCTGGGGGGGGGGGCCTAGACCCTTCAGCCTGATACATTTTGTGGCTTTTTAATGGAAACCAAGCCAGTGTGTTCTACACACTGGGACAGATTTGTGGAGAGGAGGGAGGGAGTCAGTGGAGAGAGCACCCCTGAGGGTTTATTGACTCTCTTGAATTGTTAAACAAATGATTTCCATGAGTGGTCTTGAAGCACTTGGGAAGACAAACTTTGTCTCCAGCCAGGGAGGGCGATGCCTGCCTCTGTACATCTGTAATATAGGATATTTTTCATGCTCCACTATTTTATTAAAAAATAAAAGACGTTCTTTAGTTTGCTGCTAGTCCCTGTGCATTGGAGAGGGGAGTGGTCTCCGTTTCTGGGCAGATTCTGGGTGTGCAAGGCTGGTTGGACATTGACTATGATCCTGGAGCTCCGAGGCATGTGAACAGGCAGTGGGTAAAGCTGACGGTGACTCTGCCCACAGGGCTCCATGGATATGGAATGCCGAGACCACACTCACCCAAGAACCCTGTGAACCCCCTCCAAAAGGCAGCAGTACCAGTCTGATTGGACCACTCTTTGGGGCCATGGGATACTCTTCAAAGCTGGATAGGTGAAAGTGGAACTAAGGAGGTGGGGGTGTCCCCAGTAACAAATTCAGAAGCTTGGCCACCTTGGAGCTCCCTGTGCCCTTTTTGCTCATCACTAAGGCAGTTGTAGGCCCTGGAGCAGGCCCCGGGATCCACTGTACTGAGGCTTGACTAAGCCAAAGTCCTAGCTAGAAGGACCCAAGGGCACAGTTCAGCTCTAAGGAGTTGCGGGCGGTGGGGGTGGGGTGTCAGTGTAGACCTACTGTGCCATGCCCAGGGCCTGCCTGCCCAACTCTTACCTCCATAGCTCAGAAGCACCTTACACTCTCTCAGTCCTTCTGAAGCAGAGATACTAGCTTGATTGTAGCTATCTGAAGCAAGTATCTGAAAGGGGCTGGGGGGTTCTCCCTCCAGCAAGACCAGAATAAAGGATCCAAAAGGGTTGTGGAAGTTTTACAGGGCTGTGGGTCCTTGAGCAGGAAGGACAGGTGAACTGGGTAGTCTGGGAACAAGTTCTAGAAATCAATGCCAGGCAGCCGGCCTGTTGGTGAGCATAAAATCCAGAATGCAGAATCATGGAAATAAAACCTCTATATTGACTATGGTTGCCCTCATCCCCAGAAGATGACACTAAAGTGTGTGTGTGTGTGTGTGTGTGTGTGTGTGTGTGTGTGTGTGTTTATCACACACTGGAGTGCCAACTGGCCAGACCCAGGCTCAGTTAGTAGTTAGCTGTATAGGTTTTGAAAGTTCATCCAGAGGAAGGCCTCTGCCAAGAACATGAATAAGGCCTTTCACGGTCAGCTGTGAAGCTGTTTGAAGGTGGTCCCAGATCTTGTTTACAAATATCAAGAGACTTTAACAAGTGGCCTGGACAAGTGTACTTTAACATGTGCTCCCTGGGCCACAGTGAGAACAGCCTGAGCTTCTAACATAAGTTAGGTTTCCTGCACCTTCTCTCATTCCATCCATCTTTCTAGCTCTACCTGCATCTGTCTGTCTCTTGCAGATGAACTGTAGCTCTCAACCAGATCGTAGATTTAAAGAAAAACATCAAAGCTTATAAGTTAGAAGGCTTACACCCATGCACACCAACAGACATATGCATGCACGCACGCACGCGCACACACACACACACAAACACAGCACTTATCTTTGGACCACCCACCCCTGCCCCCCAGCTCTGTCCAGACTTCAGAAGGGAACTGCTCTTTCCTTAATTTGGAGACTGCAGGCTTCACTCCAGGACCGCAGCAATGCGGATGGAGACCATAGTTAGAAGTTGCCCAGAAAAGGTGAATGTTAAGGTCACACAGCACTCTGCTCTTCATGTCCTACCACCAGCAGTTGCTTACGGGTTACACCGGGAGCCCTGACTTAGGGAAACCATAGCCTCATAGAGGAGACAGCAGCTCACATCTCATGAGTTGCAAATATTGGGGAGATATCCTGAAGCAGGGGTGCCCCCTCCCCCCCTGGGTTGGGAGACCCAGCACAAGTATCTACAAGAGCACAGTGAAGCTACTGGGTCATGAAAAGGGCGAAGGCAGAATTAAGGGTAGGGAATAGAATGCCCCACTGAGACAGTGATAGACAGGCTCTAGCTGGTGCCCTTATATACCCCGCACCAAGCACAGTGTCTTGTCCAGCCAGTATGGACCACAGGGAAAGAACGGGGAGAACAGCTGTGGCTACAGCCTGGGCAGATGTGAAAGCCTCTCTGGACCACTGGTTTAGGAAGTGATCTTTTCGGTAAGTGGGATTGGGGTGGGGTGGAGGTCGAAGGGGAGATCCAAGAAACACCCGATGTCTGTATGTCCAACCCTCTGACGGGGAAGGGCTCAGGAGTCCAGCCTAAGGTCTCAGAGCTTATTTTTTGAACTCAGGGTCTCACACTAAACTAGAGCTCACCCTGGCTAGATTGGCCAGTAAGCTCAGACAATCCTCCTGTCACTGCCTCTCTAGCATTCCAGTGTTGACAGGGAGCTAGGGGTTCAAATTCAAGGTTCCTCTGATATTCCTAGAAGCCAAGATATGGAATGAGCATTCTATGCCTGTACAACCCAGGGCCACAATGGAGAGGCCAGGCCTACTAATATATCCATTGCCCTTCCCCTCGGAGAGTCAACCTTGCCTCGCTAATGGTCTCCGAAGAGAATGAGCTTTGAGCTTTCCTTACCGGAACACTTTCCGACGCCAGGCACAGGATTCCTAGAATACCCTCTGATCTCGCAAGTGTAAAATGCCGCCCGCAGTGGCTTCGCCCGGGTGAGGGGGACCCTAGCTCTGTGTCTTTGAACACCCTCACATCACAGCCACCTCCCAGGGACGAGGGCTCTCTGCTGACTCCTCCCCCACGCAAACGGATGGCGCAGAGGCAACAGCTTGAAGATGAGAAACGCAGACAGGCTGCAGGGGAGCCCCGGGATGACATGGGGCTGGGGGGTTTTCATGTTTTATTAAGAGTGCGAAGGCCAAGCTGGAGGGAGGAGGGACCGAGGCGTTTGAAATCCAGAAAGAATGAGTTTCCATCAGGTAGGTGAGCTGTTGTAATTGGGGACACCCCTAGGAAAATGACATGGTTAGATCTCTGGCAGGTCCTCGGCAGCTTGTGGGAACTTTCAGAAGGCACCGTATCTTGCCTTTTATTAGAAGACATTTTTAATTAAAAAATGGGGATTCCCAGCCTCTCCTCCAGGGGCTTTAGTGTCAATGAAAGGATTCAAAGCCGTTCTTGGCCTGGCACCTGCCTCCATCTAGAAGGCCGTGACTTCTGGGGGCCTTTGAGGGAGAGTCCTCAGCCTAAGCACAAGACAGTATCTTAAAGGCTATTCTTACCTTTTATAAGGACCCTATAAAAGCAGGGTGGCGCATCCCTGAAATTCTAGCATTTATGAAGCTGGGGTAGGTAGGTTGCCAGTTCAAAGTCAACCTGGGCTACATAGGGAGAGCCTTACTCAAAACAAGGAAAACACCTTCTCATGGTATCCCAAGAATCTCTGCATTTGCTCCTCCCTCACTCTCGCTGTCCCAAACACACACACACACACACACACACACACACACACACACACACACACACACACACAGTGTTGGCTAAGCACAGCATCCTCTACTGGCAACCTGCCTGCCCAGCCACCCTTAGAACCCCATATGCCCCCCCCCCCCATGACTCTTCTGAGGCTATTATCAATCTGCCAAGGTCCCTTCTGTCACCAGGGTCCCATGGAAGTCTGACCTGGACTAAACTCAGAGGCAAAATTCAGGTTACTTGTTTTTCCTTGTTTGGCACAGAGTAATGAGTCTATCATTTGATTTTTCTCTCTTGGAGAAATATGTCTATATGGATAAAATGTTTCGTTGAAAGGGTAGTGAAAGGTGGGCTGTAACACTTGCTGTTCTCCCACAGTGGCTGAGAGCTGAGTGTTTCCCATCAGTGAAGTCCAGCGCTCTTCTGTGTTTGGCCTTAGCCCATCTCCCAGGTGAACAGAGGACACTAAAGAAGACATCCCCACAGGGAGCAAGGGGATGTGTTGTTTATTCTGACTTTACCCTTCAGAGGGCTTTTTTTCAATGGAAAAACCTCACAGACACAGGGAAACGGCTCAGTGGATGAAGTGCTTGCTCGGTAGGTATGAGGAAAGGACTTGAGTTCAGATCCCAGGTACAACTCCAAGCGTGGCTCTGCCTGTCTGTAATCCTGGCTCTGGAAGGTGGAGACAGGAAGATTCCAGGGCTTACTGAGCAGTCAGTCTAGCCAAAATGGAGATCTTTTGGGTCAATGAGAGACTCTATCTCAAAAAGAAAGCAAGATGAAATGAGAGACTCTATCTCAAAAAGAAAGCAAGATGAAAAAATGTGATTGATGAAAAATGTGTAACCAGAAACCAAGTGAGGGTGAGGACCACCGAAGCCACACTGGCTTGGTTTCCATTAAAAAGCCACAAAATGTATCAGCCAGAGGTTGAGGTGGTCAACCTCTGGCTTCCATGTGCAGTCACACCAGCATGAGCATCACATACATACACAAGTGTACACACACACACACACACACACAAGGAAAAGAAAAGATATCGCCTATATCCTAGGTGTTAAATCAACGCCCAAGTAAGATACCCATATAGCTTAACGAAAACTCATTTTTTCATCTGGGGTATGAAGTATGTCCTTGTGGAACACAAGAGAGAGGCTGTGCACCTGGGGGAAAACAGGAGATGTCTTAGTTTTGTTTCCTGTTGCTGTGTTAAAACGTGCTGATAAAAAGCAATATAGGGGAGGCGGCTTCATTTGGCTCACAATGCCAGGTTACTGTCCATCATTGCAGAGAAGTCAAGGCGGGCACGAAAAGCAGCTAGTCATGTGACACCTGCAGTCAAGGACAGAGAGACATGAATACATACACACTTGGAGACAGAAGGCATTCTCAAGGGAGTAGGAACCATAGACATTTGGGCTGCTTTGTGTAACTTTAGAACCTGCTGGGACCCGATCATATACATACCACTTCCATTTTGATGGTAGATTGAGGATGTGTATAGCTACTTTATGGTTTGATGGCTCAGATGACACAAGCTCATGATAGGGAATTCAGGTTTCATGGTAACCCTGGTGGTCTATTGTTAAGTATTCAGTCCCACCACAGTCCAGTAGCAGGTCAAGAGCTGTCTCTCAAAGGGAGAATAGTTGTCTGCAGATGATGGTAAATTCTTCCTCAAGGGTTTCTTTTGTAGTTCACCTATAGAGGCTTGCCACAGGCTCCAAACAGCATCCTTTTCTGCTACTGACACCTCAAGAACCATTGAGTCTGCTGGATCTTATGGTCCAAGTGGTAAAGCGGCCTGGACCTGTCAAAGAGCTTTTGCCTGTTCCAGGTCCCACTCAAAGTTAGCAGCCTGCCAAGTCACTTTGTATATATATGGACCCAAGCAACACACCCAGGTGAGGAATGTGCTGTCTCCAGAATCCAAATAGGCCCACTAGGCATTGTGCTTCTTTCTTGATGGTGGGAGGGACCAGGCACAACAACTTATCCCTCACTTTAGAAGGAATATCTCTGCATGCCTCATGCCACTGAACTCCTATACATTTCCCTGAGGTAGAAGGCCCTTGAATTTTGGTTGGACTTATTTCCCATCCCTTGATGCACGTATGTGTTACCAACAAGTTCAGAGTGGTTTCTACCTCCTGCCCACTTGGTCCAATCAACACAGTGCTATCCAATATAGTGGAGCAGTGTGATATTTGTAGAAGAGGCAGGTGGTCGGACCTCTTCGAACTAAGTTATGACAGAGGGCGGGAGTGTTACCATACCCTTGAGGTAAAACTGCAAACAGATACAGCTGGTCTGGCCAGCTGAAAGCAAACTGCTTTTGGTGGTCCTTAGGCTGAGAGAAAGAGAGAGAGAGAAAAAAAAAGGCATTTGCTAGATCAATAGCTGCATACCATGTGCCAGGAGCTGTGTTAATCTGCTCAAGTAAGGACACCACATCTGGTACAGCAGCTGCAATCAGAGTCACTAGTTGATTAATTCTGTGATAGCCAACTGTCATTCTCCACGAGCCATCTGTCTTCTTCACAGGCCACATAGGAGAGTTAAAGGGAGATGCAGTAGAAGTGATCACCTTTGCATCTTTCAAGTCCTTGATGATGACATTGATTTCTGTGAACCCTGTAGGAGAGAGCTGAGACCCGCTGAGGTGCTTGCAGTGGGTGGAGGAAGAACGGAATGGGTGGTAGAGAAAAGTCGTCATAGATACCAGCCAAGGCCATGTGATCTGCCGCAGAAGTGAGGAGTGTAATTGGCCTGAGTGCTTCTGTCTTACTTTGTTACAAATAAACTTAGCCATAGATCCATTTTGTTAGGAACATGCTTAGACATATATACACATATATTAATTCCATCTCCGTGTTTTCTTTGCATTTATTTCTTTATTGTGTGATGGAATACTGATGGAGACAATATCCCTGGTTAAAGTGGTGTAAATCTATATTATCATATTTAAGTTATGAGACACTAAAAGACTAAGCGTTCAAGAGTCTTTGCCTCCTACACTGAGGGATACAGCTGCAGTTAGCTGTGGAGCAGCTGTAGCAGGCTATACAGAATTGTGATCTTATCACGTTCATTTGGAAAGTTAGCAAGGCCAAAGGAGATGCAATTGGATGTCAAGTTGACAAGAACGGTCAATCTTAGTTGTCAACTTTGCTAGATCTTGGATCAGGCCAACAGGCAAGCCATTGGACATGCCCAGGAGGAATTTTCTTGATTAGTTGAAATGAGAAGACCCACCTGAAATATGGGTGGCACTTTCTGAAAACTTACACTGAGTACAGACGACACAGTTGGCATTTTGATTTTGTGGACACTCTGTGCTGACAGCTAGCCTCTCGGGCTTTCCAACACAGACTGATGAGCCAATGGCTCTCCAGGAATCCTACAGGCCTTCAGTGCCAGATTGACATCTCACCTCTCCGGTGTAAAGGCAGCCATCATTGAATGGCCCAGACGGTATCATGTAAGTCAATCTAATAAACTCCTCTTTCACACACACACACACACACACACACACAGACAGACACTCATTCTATTAGTTTCATTTCTCTAGGAAAAGACAGATGAGAGGAAGCCTGTCTTTCCTGCACAGAATGTGAAAATCATCTGCGTGACTGCTGCAAATCATTTTGTGGCCATGAGGCAATAGGCCCAGTATTAAAGCCAAAACTCTGACAGGTACTAATCAAGAAGCAGTCAGCATTGTTATGACTTCATTAAACGTTTGTACCTCCAGGCTTCTTGTTAGGCAAGGTAATTAAGTACCTTTTTTTTTGAGTGTCAGCATGTTGGGTGTCCTACTCTTAGAAAAGTAGATCTGGTAGAGTCAACCAGTTTAGGGCTCCTCAAAGTTTATCATGGATACAAACCAACCGGAACTTTTGCTGGAGTTCAGGTGCTGATTCAGTGTGTCTGAGTGAACCAGAGACACATTTACAATGAGCTTTAGAATTCTTGAAGCCTGTAGGTGCTTCATTTTCTGTACAGGGAATGGCCACTGATCATCCAAGCAGGAGCCTGATGAGTATAAAGAAACTATAAGGTCAAACTCCTTTTTAAAAATTAATTGAATCATTACTTAGGTTATTCAACACATGGTTTCTCCATGTAGCACTGACTGTCCTGGAACTCTCTCCATAAACCAGTATGGCCTCAGACTCACAGAGTTCCACCTGCCTCTGCCTCTCTAGTGCTGGAATTAAAGGTGTGAGCCACCACCACCCAGTTTCAGATCAAAATTTTGTTTTAGATTTATTTATTTAATGTCTGTGAGTACACTGTAGCTGTCTTCAGACACACCAGAAGCCAGCACCGAATCCCATTACAGATGGTTGTGAGCCACCATGTGGCTGCTGGGAATTGAACTCAGGACCTGTGGAAGAGCAGTCAATGCTCTTAACCGCTGAGCCATCTCTCTAGCCCCCCAAGATCAAATTCTTAACAGCCAGGATCACACAGAGGTGTGGTGGTGCATACCTGTAATCCCAGAACCTAGTAAACGGAGGCAGGAGTATCACACATTCCGTGTCAATCACAGCTACATAGAAAGTACAAGGCCAACCTAGACGACATGAGACCCTGTCTCAAAAGAGAGTGGGAGGGGGAGAGAGAGAGAAACTGAATTATGGCAGTTCTGGTCCTTCTGGAGCAAAGAGAATATAGCTCAATTTCTTCCTCAGATCCTGACCCTCTCTGGTGTTCTGTTACTGGACAGTTTCTTAATTGTTACTGGCTATCAATTCGAACCCAAACCCTGTATCACTTTCAACCTGCGTCCTCATGGCTATTTCCTGTGAGCTCTGAGTCTATGACTCCTCCTAGGTCTGATTGGCTTTCTGTATGGAAACCCGCACACAGAGTTGGTATTAAGTGTTAATGAGCCCTTTTGGGTCTTTCCTGATTGTTACACCTATTATCCAAGTAACTGAGCATCGTGGGGTAGGAACAAAAAGAGGGACATTAACAACAACAACAAAAAAAAGACCCCTTCCAAATGTGACTTGGTGAGCCAGTGAATGTGGGGTGGTCAGTTACACAACTGAGATCCAGGCAACTACAATGGGAATCTCTGTAACTTAAGGATGGCTATACTAACTGAAGAATCCTACCATATCGTAGATGATCCAAGGAAAACAGGGAAGAGTCCCAGTGTGTGACATTCAGGCAGCCACACCGTGGAAAATCCCTCCATCCCCCAATTGTTTACAACTTACATACTGTGGTGGTTTCAATAGGTTTGGTGCAGGGAGTGGCACTATCAGGAGGTGTGGCCTTGATGGGGGAAATGTCTCACTGTGGTCCTGGCCTTTAACCCTCATCCCAGCTGTCTAGAAGCCAGTCTTCTCCTAGCAGCCTTCAGATGAAGATTCAGAACTCTCAGCTCTTTTTACACAATGCTTACCTGGATGCTGCCCTGCTCCCACCTTGATGAACCTCTGAACCTGTAAGCCGGCCCCAATTAAATGTTGTCCTTGTAGGAGTTGCCTTGGTCATGGTGTCTGTTCACAGCAGTAAAACCCTAAGACACATACCTTGAAGATAGCTTGTTAAGTAGTTCTCTGAGCAAAACAGCCTCCATTTTTTTTTAATCAGAACAGAAGTGCCTGCGTGCAAGAAGCCATCAGGGTCAGGCCTGTTGACCACTGACTCTCCCTTCGAGAGAGTCAAGTCGTTGGACTCTCGCCTGAGGTTTCAGCTACTCCTTCCTCCCATTTGTAAGCAATTCTGCCCTAATTTTGTGTAACCTCAGAGAAGGTCACCGGACCCTCACCTAAGATCCCTGCTGCTTACTCATGCTCTGCTCAATCATTTGTATGCAATTATGTCCTTAATTGTATCAGGTCTCAGGAGGCGATACAGTATACAGGCTGGGGAAAGTTAAATGAAGGAGCACCACCTCAGTGGCCATGGGGATGACATCATCCATGCTGGGTGAAGACTTTATCTTCAGACCCTTCACTTACACTCTAAGTAAAGTCCAATAAGCTCATTGGTTCCCCAGGGGAAACTTCAGTGCAATTGGACTTTGGTGTGTCATTGGATCCTTACAAAAATAGGGGTGGTATTGTTTATATCTCCTCCAGGGAAAGAATTCCTGAAACAGGCAGGTACTTTGCTCCCTCAACAGGGAATGGTCACTGTTCACCCCAGCAGGAGCCTGATGAATATAAAGAAAATATAAGATTAAATTCTCAATAACCACAAACAGAAGAGACTCCTGGGATATGTGGCTCAGTTGCTAGAGTGTTTGCCCAGCAGGCACAAAGCTCTGGGGTCCATCCCCAGGACCACACAGAGGTAATCTCAGCACCTAGGAAGCAGAGGCAGGTGGATCAGAAGTTCAGAGTCAAGCCACAGCTACGTAGAGAGTTCAAGGCCAGCCTAGGCTACAAGAGACCCTGTCTCAAAAAAGAATAGGAGTGGAGGTTACCGTGAAGGCTCAATAGATAAAATACTTATCCTCTAAGTGTGGGGATCAGATTTGGATCCCCAGAACCTTTACAAAATCTAATTAGGTCAGAGACCAAGGATAGGGCAAGCTGGCTAGTTAGAACAGTCAGAGTCAGTGAACCCTGGGTTTAACAAGATACACCCCTCTGGACAAATAGTGGGTAGAGGGACCAAGGACACCTGATTCAACTTTGGGCCTCCACACACATGTTGTGCATCTGTCACTGGGAACACGTATGTGTAAATAAGATACATTCGTGAACTCTTTAGAAAGTTCACAAATTGATATTAAATCCATCCCATTTGAGTAAACAGAAATAGAAATAGAAAATTCCTGTAGGATAAGAAAGGACAGGGTCTGCAAGAGAGGGTGCCAACTAGTCACCGATAGTTATCAAGGTGTCACAGGACAGGACAAACATTAAAACGGGATATCAATGGCTAGTGAGATGGCTCAGCAGTTAAGAGCACTGACTGCTCTTCTGGAGGTCATGAGTTCAAATCCCAGCAACCACATGGTGGCTCACAACCATCCGTAATGAAAAACTAGTAATAATAATAATAATAATAATAATAATAATAATAATAATAATAATAAACGGAACATCAAGATGACTGGTGGTAGCAGCGGTGGTGGTGGTGGCAGTGGTGCCCTTAAATTCCAGTACTGGGAGGCAGAGGAAGGCAGATCTCCAAGTTCAAGGCCAGCCAGAGTGAGTTCCAAAGCAGCCAGAGCTGCACAGAGAAACCTTGTCTAAAGACACACACACACACACACACACACACACACACACACACACACACAAAAGATAGGGCATCAAAAGAGTAACATATAAGACCTAGTGAAGGTTCAACAGTTAAGAGAGCTTGGTGCTTTTGCAGGTGACCAGAGTTCAGTTCCCAGTACTGTGGTGACTTTTAAAGTATTTGAATCACTTTATGTATGTATGTATGTATGTATGTATTTAATGTATGTGCACACACATGTACCATGACTCATGAGCACATGCCAGAGGACCATGTCAGCTCCCTCCTTCCACCATGAGGATTCTGGGGGTGGAACTCAGCTTGCCAGTCTTGGTAGCAGGCGACTTTAGCCAGCCTCTAGCTGGCCCTCTTTATTTCGAGACAGGTTCCCCAGGTACATCTTGGGCTCTATAGCCTAGGAAAGGTCTTGAACTTGCCATCCCCCTGCCTCAGACTCTTGGGTAGCTGTGATGACAGGCCCAGCTAGCAGTCAATATTCTTATGAGCTTACCAAGAAATTGTTGGTATTGCAGAATTGGAACCGAAGCTATTTTTCAAAATTATGATATGATTTCATAAAAATGTAGAATTCTGTAAGGCCAAAAAAAAAAAAAGATTAAAAAGACAAACCTCTAAAGGAAAACTAGAGATGGAAGCTGTGATTTCACATCTGGGGTTGGCAAGTCAACGCAACAGCTAAGCCTCAGTTTTACTTACTCCTCAAGGAACCTGTGTTCTTTTTTCCCAAATACAGCAGCACTCAAGCTGACTGCAGGCTGGTGACACTGGGATTCAGTTCATGTGCCAAGAGAAGGGCACTCAGGTAAGGGCGTAAGTCACCCATCCCATGCAGAGGCGTCAGTGGGTGTCTGTGGCTACAGCCTTGCAGGACGCAGTCCTTGGCCAGAAGCCCCAGGATCAAATAACTGTCAGTACCAAAAACTGGGACCAGTCTGGATATATGTGCACAGGTTGGTCACATGAGTGAGGGGTCGGTGGAGGTGAGGGTTAAGAATAGAAAATACCATGGGGCCAGAAAGGTAATCCACGACATTGGCACCACCTGGGTAAACGGGTCACACCACAATGCAGAGTAGACCAGGCTTGGCTGGGACAGACCAGCGTGGGCTCTTCTTGCTTACGTGTGTGTATTCTCCTTCTGATCCACGCCCCAGCCTTGTCAGTGGTTAAACATTCTGAAAAATCACCTCTGCTGTTCTGGGAGCAAAGCAAGTTCCACAGGACAGGGCGTGGCTTCGCTTTGTGTTTGTATAAAATGTATCCATAGCCTGGGAGGGAGGCTATTTACAAAACTCCCTCACAGCTGCGGGATATTTTCTCAGTTTCAAGTTTGGACAACAGATGTGTGTTGTGAAGAAAGAGGGTAGGAAGGGAGATCGATCACTAGGAGAGAGGTGATAGATGATGTGATACATATATAGATGATTGATAGATCACAGATATATAGACAGTTGATAATATGTGATCGATGATAGGTGATGGGTGGGTAAGTTACCAGTTAGATAGATAGATGATTGGTAGATAGATAGATAGATAGATAGATAGATAGATAGATGATTGATTGATATCATTTGATAGATGAAAGGTTGATAGATAGCTGATAATTGATAAATGAGAGAGAATAGATGTTTAAATAAATAATTAAATGGCAATATTTTGATTGACAGCAGATAGATGACGAATAGCTTATAGATGGGTGGGTAGATGATTGATAGATGCATTTATAGGTGATCAATCAATCGATCAATCAATCGTTTGCTTGATGCACTGCCCAGCCATAAAACCAACGAGATAGGACATACATCACCTACTTCACTTCCTGCCAATCAAATACCCGGCTGAGTGAAGAGGGGGCCGTAGGTCAGGAGACCCACTGGGTCCACAGTGTAGGATCTTTAGAGCTTTATTCTGTAGCTACTCCCATTGGAAATGGAGGCTCCCAGTGTTTATAGACATCATGGCTCAGCAAGACGAACCCCAGTACTGCTGTTGGTTGCAGAAGGCAGATCTCCTGCGTGTAAATGGTGACTAGTGACTTGAATTCACAGAGCAAGTGTACTCCATGTCTCCTGGCCTGCCGCCTGCCATCTTGCCTCAGAACTGCAGTTTCTGTTAACATGCACACAGGGCTTCCCAACTTCTCGTAGGTGCCTGGGCTAGGAGTCCCAAGTAGCTCTCCCATCTCCATCTCCGTCTCCGTCTCCGTCTCCATCTCCCTCCCCCACGGATGCTGTAGTTCCACTGCCCAGTGGAATCTTGTCCTCAGAGATGGACTCCTCTTGCTAGGTACAAGAACACAGCTGGCCTTGAACTTCCCCTGATGCTTCTTATTTGGCTCCTGGACTGGTCTGTTTAGGAAGGCACTGGGTCCTGCTTGCTTCCTTTTTCTGTCATACCTGAGTTTTTACTTAGTATAATACCACATCATCGCGTCCCCATGTGGTATCTTTGTACGTACTTGCCATTGTCTGTTTTTTATCCATTCTTCAGCTGCTCTCTCTTGTTCACCCCTCGCTGGTCCCCTCCCTTCCCTGTGGAAGTTCCTCCTTCTGCTTTCGGACCATATGTCTCCCATTACCTCTTCTGTCCCCCTCCCCCTCACTTAGACCTCTCCTCTCTGCCAGTTCCCTTTTCTACTTTCATCTCTGACCGTGAGTGTGCAGCACAAGTGTGTGCCTGTGCTTAGATGTGGATACTGGGGAAGGGGTGGAGCCCCGTCCATCAGTCCCCCACCCCCAGTGCCCCATGGTCCTGTGAGCAAATCTAATTAAACTCACTGAGTTACAAATGAAACAGAAGAGAGGATGAAAGAAAGATAGAAAGAAAAAGGAAAGAAACAGTAGAAGGAGGGAGGGAGAGAGAAGAGTAAGGGAAGAAGGAAAAAATGAAGGAAGAAAGAAGGAAGAGAAAGAAGGGGGAGAGAGAGAGAGAGAGAGAGAGAGAGAGAGAGAGAGAGAGAGAGAGAGAGAGAGGCTTGGCAGAAAGGGGGGTTGTTAGAAAGGAGATCCACAGGAGGAGGGGACTAAGAAAAGGTACTTGAAGGAGAATCTGACCAAAATACATATGTGTATGAAAATATCATACTGAAAACTGTTATTGTATACAATTAATATATATTAGTAATCTTAGGGGGTAAGTAAAACAGAAATAAAGTAAAAGAATAAAGGTTTAGATCTGAATTCTGGAAGGGAGAAGATGTGGAAGGTACTCCCTTGACTCTGGCTTGTTTTGCTTAGTATGGTAATCTACAGGATGCGTTGACACCTGCTGGGTCCCTCACACCCAATGGAGTGTCCCACTGTCATTTGAGAAGGGTTTGACCAAAGGACTTGAGTCACACTGTGGAGGACTGTGGCACCGTTCACCTTTCAAGTGTGTTCTTTGAAACACTCCAGCTGGGGACAGTAGGTATGGTCTGTCTTCACAACTTTTAGAATTCTGGTTATTTTGAGTTCTGATGCATGGCTGCCTGCATTTGAAGGAGACCCTATATTGCAGGCTCCTCAAATTTTGGGGTCTTTAACGGCACCTGTGGCACAGCTCTGGTCCTGTAACAAGAGCTGGGTGCTGACCCAGTGACATTTCTCTTGCTGTGTAGGGTCTCTGTAGGCTAGGGCATGCTGAAGCCCCCTCCACCTCCATCCACCATGGACTACCCTAGACCTGTGTCATACATGGCTCTGGAACTGAGTCTCAAATGGAGCACATCTCAGATGTCTAGTGGGTAGTGACAGTCTTCTTTGGGGTCCTGAGGACTGCAGTGCTGACTGCCCATGGTCTGTCCTCTTGCTTAGGGAGAGTTTGTGACATGTGTGGAGCCTGGGGCTTACTTTTAGAAGTTCTGAAACCAAAGCCATGGGGACACCATGTGCTTAGAGGAAGACTGTCTGGGTGACATCATTTCAAACTTCAGAGATGGGCCTCCACGTTCCTATCTGTGAAGAGACATGACAAGGCTGAGTGACTGTAGTACCCAGTGCTGTGCTGTCCCTAGGGGAGGGGAGCAGCTGGGGAGGCAACTCCTGGGGCACCCTGCAGATCTGTCCCAGGGTTCTAAAAGGGACCCTTTCATCTGCTCAGGAGCAAGTGACTCACAGGGTCTGGCATGAATTGCCCTTGTCACTTGCTTCTGACTGTCCTGGTAACAGCTGCAGCCCAGGATCTACTATCCCCTGCGTGCTCTCTCTTTGCCTCTCCCTGCTCTGTCCCTGTCACTGTCCTTGTCCCTGTCCCTCTCCCCTTCCCCTCCCCCTGCATGCTCTCTCTTTATCTCCCCTTTTCCTTCCCCCACCCCCTCTCTTTCCCCTTCCCCCTCCCTCTCCATCTCTCCCACCACAAAAAGTCACCCTTGGTGGCCAGACCCCTTGCACTGTGAGCATCATAAGGACTGACCGAGCCTCACTCTCATCCAAGGGCTCATCACTGGTCTCCCTGAGAAGAACCGACCAGGACAGGTAGTCCCATCTCCAGAGAGGAGGCAGAGCTGTTAACCCCCTCTCCTGGCCGATGTCCCAGCTCAGTCCCCTCAGCAAAGGTGTGGGGCTTTTCCTCCAAATGGACAGCCTACTTGTTGCAGATCCTTTTCCCAGAAAAACTGTCCTGTTTGCTGTCAATGGCAGCCACTGAAAACTGGGGACCTGGAGGCCTGGACACTAGGTCGGCAGGCCCGGGCTCGGAGGCACTCTCTGTGGCCCAGTGTGTTTATTCTTAGGAGAAGCTGGCTTCCTGTTTCCAGGGGCGGTTTAAAAGGCCTCATACGAGGGGCTCAGAGGCCCCAACATCAAATGACTCTTGCCAGGCAACCCTGCCTGTAAGCTGGGAGGATCCAGAACATAAGGATTGAATTTCCTCAGCAGATCTACACACTGTCACTTCTGGGGAGGGATCCTGTCGGAACACGTCTTGGCAGGGAGCCAGGCCTGAAATCCTTTGAAAGACCCGAGCCTGCACATTGGACATAACCTGTGTCCTACATCAGGAGTAGCGACTCCCGGCTTTGCCGAACTTATTTGTTTTTTGAATAAGTGACAGACAGAATTGTAGGCTGGGTTCATTCTAATTTAACAAGTCCAAGGTTGGCTTTGTCTAGTTTGTTTTATTGTTGTTGTTTTCTTCCTGGGAGATGGCCCTAAAGGGAACACCATACACTCCTGTTTTCTGTTGGTTTTCCTTGCAATGCCAAAGAAAGACCAGCGCTTCTAGGGTGTTCTGATGGATGTTTCTGATGTAGATGAAGGCTGCCGGAAGTACAGAACTCATTAAATCCAGTGCTGAATGGAGCGGACTGGCAGCCTGCCTTTCACCTGCTCTGGAGATTTATACATCATGTTGTCAGGAGGCAGGGGGCAGGGGGCAGAAGCAGGGGGCAGCAGGCAGCAGGCTTCACATCTTACTGAAGTGGGTTCCTTCGCCCAAGTAACAGGGAGAAAGCTAAGTATTTGGAAAGTAAGCAGACATAAAACCAGACTTGCTGAGGGCCACCTTACCAGGGGCAGTGACTGCCCAGGACTGGGGACTGTAGATAGGATATCTTACTTTGCCTCCTCCCTCTGTCCTCCCTCCTCTCCCTTTCCCTCCCCTTCTCCATCTCTCTTCTCCTTTCGGTTCCCCTCCCTCCTTTCTCTCTGTGCTACTCCATCTCTTTTTCACACACCTTCCCTTACTCCTCCTTGTCTCCCCATCCCTCTCCCCCCTTCTTCTCTCCCTCCCCTTTCTTCCCCCTCCTCTCCCCATCCCCATCTCCTCCCCTCCTCTCTTCTTCCCCTTACCTTGTCTTCTCTTCTTCCCTCCATCCCTCTCTTCCTCTGCCTCCACCCTCTCTTTCTCATCACCTTTCACCCCACCCCTTCCCCTGCCTCACCTCCCTTCCTTTCTTTTGCCCCCTCTCTTTCCTTTCTCCTTTTCCTCTCCCTTCACCCCTTCTCTTCCCCATCCCTTTCCTCTTCTCTCACCATTTGCATTTCTTCCCCTCTCCCTTCCTCTCTCCTCCCTGCTTCTCAGCCCTGCTCTCTTTCTGGATCCTTCTCGAAACAAGCTTTAAACACGGATGGCAGCTAAAATAGTGGAGACCCCGGGCATGCACATCCATGTTGCTTTTCTTGCTCCTGGATTCGCTGAGAAAGTGTGGCAGGATCTGGAGCTGTAGGAATGTGGCGGCTGCCCCAGGAGACCCCTCGCTCCCATCCTACAGTGGCTCTGTCCTAGATCACTCCACCTATGGGTTTGGTGGCCACCCCTCCCTAGTGGGCATGGGATGTTATTGCTGTGGTCCAAATGTGTCTGCCGGTGCTCACAAGCTGGGCCCTGTGTGACCATGCAGCAGTATTGACAACTGGGACCTTAAAGAAGGATGAGGCTCCAAGGACTCCGAGGACCCTGTTGTCAGGGACATTCTCTAAGAGGTCCTAGCTATCAGGGGTGATCTACAAGGTCTGAGAGAGCAGCTCTTCGGGGTGGATGACAGCGGCTATCATGGGGGTGGGAGTTTGTAATCACAGGAATAGATTTGTCACCAAAGCAAGCTGGGTCCCCTCTTTCTCTTTCACCTCACAAAACCCTGAGATGGCATGGTAAGAAGGCCAGCCTCTGGTATTCTGTTTGTAGCAGCAGCCTGCTGACCAAGATACTGGTGGCAGTGAAACAGAGCTCGAGTCCAGTTTGAAATGAAGGTGCAATGATTAAAATGGTAGTTGCTGAGTACTACCTATGACTGAGGTTCACCTGTGACTGAGTGCCACCTGTGACTGAGAACCACCACCTGTGACGGAGTGTCACTTGTGAGTACCACCACCTGTGACTGAGTGCCACCCGTGACTGAGTACCACCACCTGTGACTGAGTACCACCTGTGAGTACCACCACCTGTGACTGAGTGTCACTTGTGACTGAGTGCCACCATCTGTGACTGAGTACCACCACCTGTGACTGAGTGCCACCTGTGACTGAGAACCACCACCTGTGACTGAGTGTCACTTGTGACTGAGTGCCACCATCTGTGACTGGGTACCACCACCTGTGACTGAGTGCCACCTGTGAGTACCACTACCTGTGAGTGAGTGCCACCTGTGACTGAGTGCCACCTGTGACTGAGTGCCACCTGTGACTGAGAACCACCACCTGTGACGGAGTGTCACTTGTGACTGAGTACCACTACCTGTGAGTGAGTGCCACCTGTGACTGAGTGCCACCATCTGTGACTGAGAACCACCACCTGTGACTGAGTGCCACCTGTGACTGAGTACCACCTGTGAGTACCACCACCTGTGACTGAGTGTCACTTGTGACTGAGTGCCACCATCTGTGACTGAGTGCCACCATCTGTGACTGGGTACCACCACCTGTGACTAAGTGCCACCTGTGAGTACCACTACCTGTGAGTGAGTGCCACCCGTGACTGAGTGCCACCCGTGACTGAGTGCCACCCGTGACTGAGTGCCACCCGTGACTGAGTGCCACCCGTGACTGAGTGCCACCACCTGTGACTGAGTGCCACCACCTGTGACTGAGTGTCACTTGTGACTGAGTGCCACCATCTGTGACTGAGTGCCACCTGTGACTGAGTATCATCACCTGTGACTGAGTACCACCTTTGCCGTTGGTCCATGTTGTGCTGCAAGCATATGAAGAGGGGAGTACTCCACCATCAACAATTCCTCCTTAGACATCAGGAGGTTCTTAGGAGCTCTGTGTAGCTCCTTCCCTGTGCATCCTCAGATCTTTTCTCTCCCTTTCTCCACTCTATTTCCACAGTCTGGCTCCACAAACTCCATCTCCAAGAGCTCCTCCTGTCTGGGCGATCTCAGCAGTGGGACACAGGAGAGTGTATTCCAGGGCACATAGACCACACGCAACCCTATCCCTCCCAGTCATGCCATCCATGTCCGCTTCTCCTCGGGGTAGCCAGGCTGGTTGTGTACCCCGCTGGACTGGAGATAAGCTTAACTGGGCATGGGTGGGTGCAGGCAGGTGAGTACCGGGAAAGAACACACAAACACCAGGGAAGGGCTTCGGAGAACCGGTTCGGTTTAATGGGAGTAACCAAGGCTATTTAAACCTTTGGTGGGTGAGTAGGAGTCATTGGCGTGAGTGTACATCAGTGGTCAGGGGCCAGGGCAGTGGGGATATCTCATTTGCATGAGGAGGAATTTCAGGAGCTGCCAGGAGTAACCTTATAAGGGGAAAGGAAGTTTAACCTGGCTACCTGGTTACAGGACCTCCCGTGGAGAGGCTCTGATTTGGAGCACAGGGCTTACAGGCCCAATTAAGGGGGGGGGGGCGGGGAGGGGGCGGGACAGTCCTACTCCTGCCAATCTCAGGGGGGTCGACTCCACTCTTGCTCCAGGCCTGCTCTTCCCATTTACACAGCTCTCTGGACCCACGCAGTCAGGCCTGGATGCAGTCTAATCCACCCAGCTCCCTATTGGATAAGGCAGCTCATCTTTAGGGAGCTGATGGGTGGGATGTTTCCCTCAATGTTGGGTGGGAGTTGTTCTGGGCCTTCACTGCATTGCTCTTGGGTTCACCATCCACTGGGGTTTGTATGACTATAGACCCGCCTCTATGGAATGTTCTTCATTTAAATTCCTTCCAGGAAAATGATCTGCCCTGTCCACTCAGGCCATCACAAATAGCACACGGACAAAAGCACGGAAGTGGAGCCCTGGATAATGGTGATCTCTGGTAGCTCTCCTCTCAAGGGCTCAGGTGGCCTTTCCTTGGTACAAGATGTGTAGAAGATCTTGGGTACCCTCCTCTTCACGTAAGGCCAATAACCCTGGCTATGGCCTTGTCTAAACTAAATCACCCATATCTTAGAGTTTCTATTGCTGGGAAGAGACACCGTGACCACAGCAACTCTTATAAAGAAAAATATTTAATTGGGACTGACTTACAGTTCTGAGGTTTAAAACATTTAATTGGGACTCGCTTACAGTCCTGAGATTTAAACCATTTGATTGGGTCTGGCCTACAGTTGAGAGATTTATCTCATTGTCACCAAGGCAGGAAGTACGGTGGCATGCAGCCAGATGTGGCGCTGGAGAAGAGGCTGAGCATTCTACATGTGAGCCAGCAGGCAGCAGGAAGAGAGAGTGACACTAGGCTTGGCTTGAGCTTCTGAAACCTCAAAGCCCACCCCTAGTGACACACTTCCTCCGGCAGACCACACCTACTCCAACGAAGCCACACCTCCTAATAGTACCACTCTCTATGAGCCTATGGGGGGCCATTTTTTTCTAAACTATCAGACCCACAACATCTCTGGCTCTTTGCATCATCCCCCTAGGAGATGATGGCACCAATATAGTAGTACCCTCTGAGTACTAGTGCAGGACCCCTGATGGTTGCATTCATCTGATTCATCTATATATGGTCCACTATCCAAACCACCCACCTAGTCGTCTGTTCACACCTGCTGCGAGGCAGGGACCAGAAAGACTGACACCTATGTTCAGGCTCATTTGGAGTGTGGTACTCCTATTCTTCAGGTGTCCACAGAAATACACACTGTCCCCATCACACAGGAAGGGGAAGTGAGGGTTAAAACAAAGGCAGGTCTGGGGAGATGGCTCAGTCAGTAAAGTATTTACATATAATCTTCAGGTCCTGAGTTTGAGCTCCAGAACCCATGTAAAAAGCATAATACGAGGATGCGCATTTGTAATCCCAGAATGGAGGAGGAGGAAGGAGATCTGTGGGCTCAGTGATCAGCTAGCCTAGCTGAGTCAGCGAGTCTCAGGTCTTAATCTAAGAGCCTGTCTCATATAGGGTGGATGGCTCCTGAGAAATGCTACATTAGCCTATGCTGGGTCATCAGCTAGCACCTACGTTATCAACTTCCCAGCTTGCTAGTGTGGGGTCTAAAACCAACGTGGCTCCGTGAGCAAGCATTGTGTGTATGTATGGAGGTGGGGGTCTTTTTTATTAGCCATGGGGACAAAGGTGAGGAAATCTGCCAAGACATTCAGAGAGAATGAGAGGCAGATGCAAGAGAGTGACTGGGTCCTTTGGTGTCACATGAACACATTGCCTGCTGTGGGCTTTTTGAGCCAAGTGGCTTGTGTTTCTGTGTACACACCTGTCTTGGGGCCTGCACTGAAGTTTGATGGCTTATGATATATTCATTAGCCACAATCTGCTGTAAGATATAGTGTCTGTGTAAGCACACATGCATTCATGTGTCCACATATGTGCAAGTGGTCAGCCATGAATACCTTCCTTCACTAATTGCCACCCTGGTTTTTCTGAAACAGGATCTTACTTTGTAGCCCTGGTTATCCTGGAACTTTCTAGGTAGACCAGGTCGACCTTGAACACACAGAGATCTGGCTGCCTCTGCCTCCCAAGTGCTGAGATTAAAGGTGTGTATTACTTTGTTTTGTTTTGTTTGAGACAGAGTCTCTCACTTGGCCTGGAGCCCACCAGTTTGGCTAGACCAACTGGCCAGAAGTTCCCCTGGATCCATCCACCCATCTGCCTCTTGAGCCTTAAGATTACATATATCACCTTACCCTGCTTTTTAATGATTTATCTTTTTTTTTAAATTTATTTTCAATTACGTGTATGTGTTTGAATGTAGTGATGTGCATAGGAGTGCAAAGACTCTTGGGAGCCAGAAGAGAATACCAGATCCCCTGAACTGGAGTTAGAGGTGGTTATGAGTCACCTGATGTGGATGCTGGGAACTGAATTCAGGTCCTCTGCAGGAGCACCAAATACTTTTAACTGCTGAGCCATCTCTTCAGGCCCCATAACATGATTTTATTTGTTTGTTTGTTTGTTTGTTTGTTTGTTTGTTTTGTGGTACTGTGGTCCTCAAACAAGCACTTAACTTACCGAGCCATTCTCCAAGCACCCACTGTAGGACTTTTATAGTGCCAGAGAGTGAGACAGACAGACAGACAGACACACCCACCCAAAGCTTTCCATACTTGACTTCTTTTTTTTTTTTTTTTGGTTTTTCGAGACAGGGTTTCTCTGTGTAGCCCTGGCTGTCCTGGAACTCACTTTGTAGACCAGGCTGGCCTCGAACTCAGAAATCCTCCTGTCTCTGCCTCCCAAGTGCTGGGATTAAAGGCGTGCGCCACCACCGCCCGGCCATACTTGACTTCTAAGTCTTCCTTCTCATGAGTCACCACCCCAGCCCCCAGTCCCCTACTTTAACCTCTAATCTTTGCAGATCTGCATTGCTGGGCTGACCGTTTCTCTGTAGCTGGCTTTGTCCATGTAAAATGACATTTCCAAAAGTCATCTACACTACAGTAGATGTCCGAGCACCACTGCTTATTAATTATGGCCAAATCCCACTCGTTGTATAGAGGGACCCCGTTGCGTCTACTCAGGCGCAGAGGCATTTAGCCATCTTCCTGTTTGGCCTGTGGAAACAGAGCCGCTGGTAACATCTGTGTGTATGTTTGCGTGCAGACATGTGTTTCCATTTCTCTCTAGGTTGATGCTTTAATCCGCTCGGATGGTAGGTTCGTTTGATGTGGAGAATGGATTGTTCCAAGGAGGGAATTTCCCAAATATAACTAGGAGGAGAAAAGAGTTCATTCTCCCCTGGGATAGACAGGCTGCAATAGAAAGCTGTGTGCTTCTACCCATTTGAACAACCTTTTGCTTCTGTGGCTCCTCCTGGCTAACCTGGGGGTGGACAGTCTCAATTCTACATCAGCCTGCTTTCAGGGGCTCTGAAGCCTAGCAGGCTTGTTGCTCTCAAGAGGGTGAACCTCACATGCTCACATGTCTCCCCAAAAGCTTCCGACGACTTGGCCAGCTCTGACTCTTCCTGTGCCTAGAATACATTTTGTTTGTTTGTTTGTTTGTTTTTTGAGATAGGGTCTTACTGAGTGATCCTACCTGGCCTGAATCTTATTATATAGACCAAGCTGGCTTGGAACTCACAAAGATCTACTTCCCTCCAACCCTGGGATGAAAGATATGTGCCATTACGCCTGGCTAAATTTCTTTTAAAGATCACATTCATTTCTATGTTGTGCTTCTGCAATCTCTCTCTCTCTCTCTCTCTCTCTCTCTCTCTCTCTCTCTCTCTCACACACACACACACACACAGAGACTCAACACATTGACAGTGTGGAGGTCAGAGGTCAGGTCATACGGCTTGTTGGCAAGTGCCTCTTCCTAGTGAATCATCTTGCCAGCCCAGAATATATCTCTATCACCAGGTCTTCTTACTCCTCACCCTACCCTAAACTTCAGATCTCCCATGTTCCAATCTAAATCAAGGCCTTGACCTTCCTCCTTTCTCCTTCCTTCTTTTCTTTTCTTTCCTTTTCTTTCTTTTTTCTTAAATGATACTAAAGTATAAACTCATCACCCCCTGAATGCTGGGCAAACACCATCTACTAACCCGAGCCTTGACTTTATCCTCTTTCTCTCTCTTTCATTTTAATGAATAAACCACAGTGAATAGGCTTCGAACTGTGGACACACGTTCAAGCTCTTTGCCCTAGCCTAATAGATGGAAATTTTGCTGTTTGAAAACAGGGTCTCTTTAGATTTTCAGTGGATATTTATATGTGTTCCAGAAAAACTGAGAGGGACAGTGTGGCACTCAGTCTAAAGCAACATGGAACTTCACAGCCCTGGGGTGTGTATTGTCTGGGATAGACCGTATTTGTCTCCAGTAGGCGCCAATACTGGGAAGTGTGGCACTTCCATCTCAGCAGTTGTCATTTTGCCTTTCTTCTTCCCTTGGATGTGGCAGTTGGCTGATGAGTTCAAGGACCACAAAGTCCTATGATGACAAGAAGAAGTGTGCCAGTCGCAAAGGCAGACCTTCGTTAGCAAAGCCAAGAGGAAAATGGGCTACATCTTAGAGGGCTTGACGAGCGTGGAACAGATTCAAAAGACTGCAGTATGGGCTTGGAGAGATGGCTCAGCGGTTAAGAGCTAATGCTGCTCTTTCAGAGCCTAAATTTGGTTCTCAGCACTTAGGTTGGACAGCTCACAACTGCTTGTAACTCCAGCTCCAAAGGAAAGCATTTCTGAGCTTCTACAGGCATCTGCACTCCAATGGGCTTGCAAGAGAAACTCCCCCACCCCCAAAAAATATAATTGAAAAACAAAAGCAACCAATTAAACTCTACCCTTGAAGCCCCACCCCTCTTCTCTCCCAGGCTACCTCCAGCATGGGGAAGGGTGTGTGTGTGTGTGTGTGTGTGTGTGTGTGTGTGTGTGTGTGTTGGGGGGCGGGGATGGGCGGACTGAAGCAGCTGTTCCTGGGCCTGTAACACAATAGCTACTTCCAAAGTTTGCCAACTGTTTCTGGAATGTGGCTGCCACCAAGTCCCCTGAGCTTCTGTCTCAGCACCTTTACCACCCATGGCCGACAAAAGTGTCACAGGAGGATGGTGACTGTCCAGGGTCCAGTCAGTCAGAAACAAGGATGTCAGCACCTGTCTTTAGAAGTCTCTTTTAGGGGCTGGAGAGATGGCTCAGTGGTTAAGAGCACTGACTACTCTTCCAGAGGTCCTGAGTTCAAATCCCAGCAACCACATGGTGGCTCACAACCATCTATAATGGGATGTAACCATCTGATGCCCCCTTCTGGTGTGTCTGAAGACAGCTACAGTGTACTCATATAAATAAAATAAAAGAAATCTTTAAAAAAAAAAAAAGAAGTCTCTTTTACCATAACCAGCAAGAAAGAACTAATTACATCCCATGGGCTTCCCTCTGGGCCCAGTTCTTACCCAGGGATATCAGACAGGTATCATGGTGTCAAGCAATAGATGCAGGCCAGACAGCCTCAGCAGAGGTGTGTGTGCGTGTGTGTGTGTGTGTGTGTGTGTGTGTGTGTGTGTGTGTGTAAGGATGCTTGTGCTCACCCACAGTCCTGCACATGGAATGTGGGGGTCAGAGGGCAACCTTGGACATCATTCCCTCAGGCACCTTTCACCTTTTGTTTAAGACAAGGTCAAGCATTGGCCTGGAACTCAGCCAACTAGGCTAGGCTGGCTGGCTGTGGAGATCTAGGGATGACTTATCTCCACCTGCCATCTTACCATCAATGGGATTATAGGATTACAAGTACGTGCCCCACGCCCAGCTTTTTATGTGGGCTCTGGAGACCAACAGGAGGCCAGAGCAGAGTGTGGCACAGGCTAGCAGGAGATCTGTGGCAGGTTCTCTTTTCTTTTTTTCTTTTTCTTTTTCTTTCTTTCTTTTTTTTTTTTTTTTTTTTTTTGTCCCTAGGCTCTGAGGAGCTACACTCACCAACAGTTCATCTAAGTTTGGTTTCTTCCTTCAGTTGCTCTGAGTCCTGAGTGACACAGGCCGGCTAACCAAGCCACAAACAATGGCAACTTAGGTTGAGCCAGGCCTCTGTCTTTAGAAATAGGGTTTCTTTCCCAGAGCAAGAATAAAGGATGACTTCCAAAGGTAGACTGATATTTTCTTAGAAACACAAACACCTAATTGACTGGTACCAATAATATCAGGGTCACACTAGGAACCCTAGGAAACTTGGGGTATGGTTGAGTCAGTTTAAACTGATCCTGACCAAGGGTATCCTGCATGTTACATGCCCCTCTGGGGATCATGGGGAGGTCCTTATGTCATCTGCCTTTGTCCTTCCATTTCCCATAGCTGGCCTGTACCCCTGGGCCTCTGCAGAGGTGGTCAAGTTGAAGAAGCTGGAACAGAAAGCCGGTGGAGCTGGGGGGTGCAGTTGACTCTACAAAAGTCAGGTTGAGGATATCTCATCCTCGAGATATCAGAATCCAGGCAAGCCTATCTCCTGGGAAGGCAGACCCTCTACTGCAGTGGGTGGATCAGGGGATGCAGCCCCTCTGCTTTTGGGAATGGGTAGGTGGTGGTGGTTGGGGGTCCTTATGCTAGAGTAGATGGAGCTTGAGAGTGGAGCGTTCTCAGGGCCAATGTGGATTGCAACCAAACAGGTGTCCACTGAGGGCTTTGACCTTCAGGAGACTTTTCCAAGTGCAGAGAGCAAGACTCCAGAACCTGACTCCAGCTTCAGGCCAAGTGCAGAGCCTGGGCTTAGGTCTCAGGCTTTGCAGCAACAATTTCCTCTCTGACCAGAGCCCTGTTACCTAATAGCCAGCTAATAACGCGCTTAGGATGCCGGAAGGGCCCAGGTGCCAGAAATCTATTTTTAAGGAATGAGTCTTTTCCATATGAGCATCCAAGAGGAGTTATCATAGCAAATGCCGACATCCAACGGACAACTGCACACTAAGTTTATACTGCAGGATAAAGAATGCTTTCCCTTGGAATTCTTTGCAGGGGTAGGGACTGGTCTGTGTCCTCATGACAGAGAGCACTGCAAGCAGCTTCTCCATACACCTCAGTATCAGGGCCAAGCTAGCTCTGCCCATGCATTTAACAAAATAATTATTATTTATGCATTTGAGTGTTTTGCCTACATATATGTATGTGAATCATGTGTGTACACTGCCCATGGAGGTCAGAAGATGACATTGTATCCCTTGGAAGTGGAGTTATATGTAGCCAGACTTTTGGCTTCTTTATGGGTTCCTTTTTTCTTTCACACTTCTCTACCCTTATTCCACCATTTCAACCCCCTAACACTAGACAGGAGAGGAAAAAGGATAGATGAGAAGGAGGTGTGTTATTGTTAGACTACTTCCTGATGATTAGGGGTGTCAATTTCCTTGGAGCAAGTTCGATCTTCACCATCAGGATATCTAAGTTTTTCTTGTTTCTTCTTTGTGCATGACTACTAAACAAACCACAACCAGTCAACAATCTAACAAGCCACTCTCTCAGGTCTCTAGCATTTATATATCCTCTGGAAAGTCCCTAGAATTCCAGACATCACACAATTTCAGAAACTGTCCGTGGTGGGCAAAATCACACCCCTGCTAGAGCACGAGGCAAAACATAGTCAGCTGCTGTGGACAACTGGAAGTGGCCCCAGCTCCCCACATCTGGGATTACATGGAAGACCTACTCAAACAATATTTCTGTGTTTTTAAAGAAACCAAAATTCTCACTAAAGTTCTGGATGTTTGTGAGTTTGTGCTAGGAACCAAATCCCAGTCCTTTGCAAGAGCAACCAGTGCTGGCCCCTGATGAGCCATCATCTCCCCAGCCCCTCTGCTCCATTCTCGATGATACTGATGGTGTTTCACTTATATTTCAGTTTGCATGGATTTGACAGAGTATCTCACTAAGAGAAATAAATGCTAGCTAGGTCGTGATCTGGAGGCAGGAACTATTTATTTAATAATTATTTCCCATTCCTAGGTTGCAAAAGTTCCTTCTCTAGAGAGACATCAGACTAAGTTCCCAACAACTCAAAATACTGTTTCATCAAAACTCATCCTAGGGAGCAGATGAGTTTATCGGGCTTTCTTACAAAGCATGGGTGAACCCAAAGCAAGCCTCCCTGGAAGGTCTCCTGCATGATGGTTTCTCCATAACTGCATAGTCAGTCTTCCCCGGCATAAATACTCCAGCCCCTCCCCCAGACAGACTTTCAGGACACATCCAATTAGGGGCGTGTTACATTGTCCACTGCTAGAAGGGACAGCTGGTATCTTAGGAGCAATGACCCTACCAACCCACTCTTTCTTTGTGGGATGTAACAGATTGTCTCTTGCAAGCTGATCTGATGAAGATGGTGGTTGCTTCGTCTGGAGGACTGAGTTTACGGCACACTGATAAAAGCCATGGGCTCTTCAGCTGACACAATCTCTGGACTTGTGGCAGCAGATGTGACCCCGAGCCCAGGTCTGGGATCTGGTTACAGGTTCAGACTCTCTCCCTCCTACCTAGACCTGCTTATTGGGTGCTGTGGGGTGGGCCTGGCACCGACTTGCATGGCTGTGCACGGACTTCAGAGATGCCGGAATGTTTAAAAGCTGTAGACTTAGAACAAAATATATCAGGGGACCCAATGTATCCCACGAGAGTCAGGCCTCCTTCCCAGGCACTCTGACTTGTCCTCCCCCGAGAACTTCGCTGGTGAGTTCTGACACTTGAGAACAACTTTGGTTCCCACACTCTGTGCCCTCTATAAATCTGAATGTCAGCAATTCCACATACCCCTGTTCTTGTATCTTTATTCACAGTGAGGGGCTGGGGGGAGAAGCCTGAAAGGAAAACAGTCCGAACAAATTAAAGGACAGAATCATTTGACAAAATTTTCTTTTTTAAAACTGCCGCAATTTTCTATGCTTTATAAAATTGAAATACTTTTAAAATATAGAGAAGAAACCAAAGAAACAGGTAAACATCACCCCATTTATGTACCCAGACCTTGATGGTCTGCAAAAGTTTGTGTTTCTCTTATTTGACACACAATTTGGAAAACAAGATGATGTGACTCACGACTTTGCGTGAGGTCTCAGTGCAGAATTCGTTGGGACAAATTCCTGCTGTAAGATCTCTGTGTTGAAGCCTTCAGGGGCTTGTGGGAAAGCGGGTTCGATTTAGAGTGAGCCTCGTATGACTATGAGGAAAGCTGAGACTATCACTGTCCACCAGGATCCCAGGAGAATTTTGTAGAGGCCAGGAAAGTCACACTGAGTAGTAGTAGTAGTAGTGAAGCTCTCTGGAGGTCGCCCCAGCTCCAGCGGGTTACCTGAGGCTTTCCCCAGTATTAGAGGTGGTATCTGCTTCTGAAACCCAAGGGACATTACAACCCCAGCCTGGAGGACCAGGACATTGCTGGGTGCTTGCTTGGGCATGGGTGCTAGAAATCCCAGGGCCTCCCTCTATGGCAGAGATGGGCAAGAACCCCATGTGTATCAGGATCTGCTGTTGCCTGGAGTTACCACCTCTTTCTAGGTCTCATGCTCACGGCAGCCCAGGCCAGCAGAAGGTATTGGTCCTCTGGAGTCAGAGCTGCAGGCAGGTGTGAGTCACATCATCCGGATCTGAACTGTGTTCCTCTGGGAGAACAGCAGGCTCTCTTAAATGCTGAGCTGTTTCTCTCGCCCCTCACCAGGAATTTATGAATGATTCTGCTTTAGCACCTTTCTACTTGACGTTCTTCCCTGCCAATTACCCAACATCTATTTGACTGTTATTAACTTACAAGGCTTTTGAGCTAGGGAGATAGCTCAGCAAGCCTGATGACCCAGGTTCAATCCCTGAGACCCACATGGTGGAGGGAGAGAATTGACTCCGGTAGGTTGTCCTCTGATCTTCGTATGTGCCCTGTGGCATGTGTGTGTACCTTGTGTGTGTGTGTGTGTGTGTGTGTGTGTGCGCGCGCCTGGGTGTGTGTATGTGTATGCCTGGGTGTGTGTATGAGTGCTTTTGTGTATGTGTGTATTTGTGTGTCTATGTGTGTGTTTCTGTGAGTGACTATGTGCCTATGAGTACTTGTGTGTGTGTGTGTGTATTTGTGCCTATGTATATTCTTTGAATGTGTTTATATATGTGTCTATATATTTGTGTGTATGTATAAGAAGGCCTGCAGGTATGTGAGTGCTTTTGTGTATGTGTGTGTTCGTACCTCTGCTTGTGTGTGTATATACCTCTGTGTGTGGGTGCCTGTGTGAGTCTCTCTCTCTGATTGCCTGTCTATGTGTGTTTTAGTGCCTGTATAAATCTGTGTGAGTATGTGTGCGTGCTTTTCTACAGACACCCAGGGGTCTGCTCTCCACTTTTTGGGAGTGTTTCCAAGTAGAATCTGGGGTCACAGGATCTGAGCACTAATGCTCTGGCCGCACCCGTTGAGTTGCTCCGCAGGAAGGTGATCCAGCCTACCCCCTCTCCTGTGGCACATGGGGCACATGGGAACACTTCCTTCTCACAGCCTGTCAGCCCCGTTCATGCCAGCATTAATACCTCACTTTGATTTTGGTTTGCCAGGCCTCATCAGAACCCAGGATGGGCATCCTGTCGAATTGTCACCCCCGCTTCCTGTTAGAATTGTTTCTGACTTTTGTTTTGAGTTCTTCTGAGGTTCTTGTCATGTTAACTAATAAGAGTGACACAGAACCCCAAGTTAGCTAGGTGTGCTAGTGCACACCTGCATCCCCAGCACTTGGGAGTGTGCAGCAGGAGGATTACTGAGAGTTTGAGGCCAGCCTGGGCTACAAAGTGAGATCCAGGTCAGCTTGAGCTAAGAATGATCCTGCCTAAGAAAAACTAAAACAACAACAAAACAAAACAAAAAAGGAAACCAAAACAACGAAAAACAAAAACTGATCCCATGAAACAGAGAATGCCCCTTGTAGCCCCTGGTCTCCATATCCTAAGTCCCCCTTGTAGTTTCTGTCTTGTTATTTTTATTCAGTATCTAATCCTACTTAATTTTCTGTGCTGGAAGCCAAACCCAGGACCCCACTTCCTCGACTCTGAGCAAGGTGTGTTTCATAGGGAATGAATTTTAATTTTCAAGTCAGCTATTTGGCTCCTAAGTTTATCAACACAGTCGCATGTGAATCCCTGCAGCAATGAAATATTTTCTCGATTCTTTAAAATACACACATACATACACACATTCATACATGCATATATTCATACATACATACATATGCATATATACACACATACAAACATATATACATGCATACACATACATATATACACATATACACACATACATACATACATATATATACATATACACAAACATACTGTAATGGCTATTCCCAGTTGTTAACTTGACTATATCTGGAATGAACTACAATCCAGAATTGGAGGGCTCACCTGTGATCCAGATCTTGAGGCTGGAAGACACAGATTTCTGACCTGGATCTTGGCATGGAGATCTTGAGGCATAATGGCCATGAAAAGTTTAGGCCCAGGCAAGGTAGTACATGCCTTTAATCCCAGGAGACTAAGGAAAGGAGATCTCTGAGTTCAAGGTCAGCCTGGAACAAAGCAAGTCCCACATCCAGGTGTGGTGGTACACACCTTTAATCTGGGCCACACCTTCTGCTGGAGGCCTACATAAAGACTTTGGAAGAAGGAAGACTCACTCTTCTTCACCTGTTTGCCTTTACTTGCCAGCACATCTTTTGGAACCTACTTCTACAGAAGACCAGCTGAAACAACTAGCATCATGGGACTAAGCAACTACTAGTTTCTTGGACTTCCCATTCACAGCTGCCCATTGTTGGGGTAGTTGAACTGCAGACTGTAACCCATCACAATAAATTCCTTCAATATAGAGGGACATTCCATAAGTTCTGTGACTCTAGAGATCCCTGACTAATACACACACACACACACACACACACATATATATGGATACATATATACACACATACAAATATATGCATACATACACACACACACACACACACCTGCACACACACTTAAACCCAGACCCTGGTTTAGCTTAAGCAGACTCTCTACCACTGAGATATATCTCCAGCCCTTTATTTGTGTTTAAAATATTGCTAAAGGACAACAAGATGGCTCAGTGGGTGGAGGTATTTGCCATATAAGGCAGATAACCCAAGTTCAGTCCTGCAAACCCACAGTGGAAGGAGACTAAACTCCCAAATCTTGTAATTGAATTTCATGTATGCATTATTGCATGTACATACCACAGACATGCACATACACACACACTCACCGATCCACACACCACACACACAGACACACAGATATACAGACACATCTTACACACATATACCACATACACACACAGACTCACACCATATACACTCACCACATACACACTACATATAAACACACACACACACACTTCACACACACAGTTCAAAAATTTTTAATTCAAAATAAATTTTAAGATGATTTTAAAATCTTTGTTGTACTTAATGGGAAAGCATAACTTGGTCTCCCCAGCCCCAGGATTATTCTAGTATTTCCACATTATTCTCTCTAATAATCCAAAATGTTTGCATGTGTCAAATATATTTATCCTCTCCTTGAATTTTCTATTCAATAACCATCATAATTTTATCCCCATATCAATAATGCAATTTATATGACCTCATCTCCATGGCCTCTGATGTTCTGGCAATACAGGTTCCGCCTTTGTTCACTCAACAACCTCGATTTGTCAATGGTCCATCCTCAGCCCTGTGGACAGATGTCGGCTCCTCATTATTCCCTTGAGATCTTATTATCCTCATGCGTGACGTTTGAAATTAAACTTTGTCAGGTGACGTATATGACACACACACACATGTATGTCATGGCAACTGTGTTTTAAAGTGTGTCTCATTTATTCATGTATTAGGGTAGCTTTGAGAGTTTTGGGGCTTTATATGTTCTAAAGGGAACATCGACCAGGGCTGGCGAGCTGGCTCAGTGGGTGTAAGGTGCTTGCCCCCAAGCCTGACCACTTGAATCAGATTCCAGGACCTACAGGGTGGAAGGAGAGAACCAAGTCCTGAACGTTGTCCTCTGATCTCCACATGCATTCTGTGCTACTCAGATGCGTGTGCTCACACATGCACACACAAAATTAAAAATAAAATAAAATCTTCAAAAAGAAAAAAAAAGAGCACGTCAATCTATTCAAGTCCTCCTGTTTAAGTGTCTCAGCAGTGCACTGGCGAATCCTTCCCACTGAGTACTTTATTTTAAAAATACACATGAATGCACTGGTGCCATTTATTTCTGAGCCCTTTTGCTTTTACTTAACTGATATGTTTGTTTACTCCAATTTCTTATTTCACTTTTTTAAAAGATTTATTTATTTATTATATATAAGTACACTGTAGCTGTCTTCAGACACAGTAGAAAGAGGGCATCAGATCTCACTACAGGTGGTTGTGAGCCACCATGTGGTTGCTGGGATTTGAACTCAGGACCTCTGGAAGAACAGTCAGTGCTCTTAACCGCTGAGCCATCTCTCCAGCCCCTATTTCACTGTTATTATCATTATCATCATTGTTATCATGACAGGGTCTTATGGAGCCCAGGTTAGTAGCCTCAAACTCACTATGTAGCTGGCATGACCTTGAACTCCTGATCCTCCTGACTGTCTCCCAAGTATTGGAGTTCTAGGTGTGGGCTACCATACTTGATTTATTTCATGCTAGGGATCGAACTCAGGGCTTTGTGCATGCTAGGTAAGCACTCCACCCACTGAGCTGCATCTTCAGCCCCCACTTAATTATTTTAATTAACATCATTCCTACTTTATTTATACTATATCTCATAGTTTCTCTCTGTCTCTCTGTCTCTGTCTCCGCCTCTCTCTCTCTCTCTCTCTCTCTCTCTCTCTCTCTCTGTGTGTGTGTGTGTGTGTGTGTGTGTGTATGGTGGCTCTGGAGGTCAAAAGAGGACATTAGGCTGTTGGGAGCCAACTGACATGACTGCTAGGGACAGCTCTCAGGTCCTCTGCAAGAGCAGCAAGCACTCTTGAACAAGCAGCAAGCCTTCTCTCTGGCCCTGCTCAGCTAACACAGCTCACACCACACACACCTTTGGGTGTCCTGACTTGGGACGTCTGACACTTATCTGCACGTGGGGCCCACATGGTGGCTGTGTTTTATCTTTTGCTCTATTTCCTTGCTCCCATGCAACATCTGGTTTTAGTCACAGGGGTGGGGGTGGGGGCGGGGGTTGGGGGTGGAATGCATCTTAACAAGAGATCCACCAGGGGAGCAGAAGGACAAGGTGGCTTTTTCTACAGCTCACCCTGTCTAGAAAGTGAAGAGTCCAAAGCACAGGAAGAGTCACAGTCAAGGAAACACTCATTGTCATTCAGGGGTGGTATCTTTACAGAATGGGTCTCTCTCTAGCTGTACGGTGGGCACATGCTGGATTAAGTTCTTGTGCACAAGAGATCATTGCCTCTTACAAAGGAAAAGAAAATCAGAAGTGGCGGATGTGCCGCGTACGGATGTGGTGTGTCTTTGTAATGTATGTTCCTCTTTCTAAAGACCCAACTATAACCCATAGTATGACAACTGAAAGTCCTACTGTTCCACCAAAGCTCATGTTGGGGCAATCATTGAGTTCATTGGACTTCCTTACAGACCATGGGGGTGGGGCTGTGGTTCCCCAAAACAATGGCACTGGAAGGTCTTTACTCATTAAGGATAACAATGAGGACAGCATCCCAGTAGCTGCATAGATGGAACCCCGTTTCATTAACCTTCCCCAATCTATAAATACTCTCACCTTCCTGAGCCCCGCCAGGATGTGCCCTGCATTGCAGTTAGGGCAAAATTTCCTACAGATGGCTGGGATGGCTGGAAGGAACAAGGTGACAGCCAGATGAGGGTACCTCCCCACACCCTACTTCCGAGGGAACAGCAACAGTTCCCAGGCTGCTCCTTGTGGATGCTCACACGTGAGCACAGCTGCTCTGGTGGAAAAAGAAGGCTGTTTTATTGAGAGGACATCGCAGAACTACAGCCTGCGCATGCCCGTGCGCATGCGCAGAATCAGGGATTCTCTGGCTCTCTTAACAGTTGAGCATGTCACAAACCTTGAGTTTGGAAAAAGAAAAACCAAAACAACGAACAGTCTTTATAGCTACTTGGGGGCCACAAATCACTTTTGTTCATGTTAGTTACACCTATATCCAGTTGCAAAGTAAAACTGAGACCTTTAAAAATATTTACTTGTTTTGGAAAACGAAGGCGATGCCCCGGCATTGCATAGCTAATTCAGCACTTCAAAACTTTATTCAACTCTTACTTCCTAAAATGCACAACACCGTGGAGTACATTGTTCCTGGGTTTTTCAAAAATCTCTTAATCTCTGGCTTAATCAAAGACAGCTGGCCTCTCCTCAGCACATCTGCGTCCAATGAGTCCCTCGGAAAAACGGTCACGTGGGTGGCTTTGGGCGCTCAACAGCTGTCACGGAAGGGAAGGGTGGGACTGGCTCTCAGGAGTGTCCCACAACAGTGTCCTGAAGCTAGTTTTTTAAACTTCATTTATTTTTATTTTCTGAGCTCCGGTAAGTTTCGCCTATGGATATGTCTGTGCGCCACGTGCATGTAGTTCTCCCAGAGGCCAGAAGAGGGCGTCGGATCCGTAGGAACTGGAGTTACAGAAGGTTGTGCGCTTCCACGTAGGTGCTCGGAACCTAGGTCTTCTGTGCAAGCAGCAAGTCCCCTTAACCGATGAGCTATCTCTCGAGCTCCCTGGAGATCTGTTTGAAGGCCTGGGAAGGTGAATTAAATCAAACAAGAGTCTCAGCTGCACAGGAGACTCAGCCCTGCTGCAGATCACGAGCGCATCACGTCCTGCGGTTTAGACGGGTAATACCCCATACTGTTTGTGGCCTGGCCATTTTACTCCAGCCTGGCTAACTCTCCTCTCTATGAGGTGGGTAGAGACGCCTTGCTTCAGGATATAACACAGGGGACTGCGGAGTGGCTGGCAGATAGGGTTACTGAGTTTCTGCTCTCACACCCAGACCATGGTCCACCCGCCTGTGCCACTGCTGCACCAACAGTTGAGTCCCGGCCTCTCCGAGCTGCCTGCGGCTCGTCTCCCTCTGCCTGGCTAATGTTTCCCACCCCTGAGGCCACCATACCTACAGGGAAGGAAAGAGTAGTCTGCTCGGGGGGTGACTCCAGGGTTTCTCCTGCCCGCCACCTCTGGCTTCCACTAGGCTCCACTTCCACACCAACCCAGAAACCATCTGTTTCCACAGAGAGGGATGACTTTTGGGAAGGCCCTGGGGACACCTTGTGGGTTCACTGCTAATCTTGCTTGGTTCTCTCTGCAGTGGTGGTGGTGGTGGTGGGGGGGGGTTAGCCTAGGAAATAGCGTCTGAGGAAAACAGGCATCTCCTTTCTGAAGGGGCCAGTCACTTTCAAAGCCATGTTTGTAGAAAGCTGGCTATTGTAGTAGACAAGGATTCCGATTTAGTCTGGGTTTGGTTCTCCATTGGCTCTCTAATATATCTGAGATCTGCTGCTATTGACTGACCCAGCACAGCGTGGTGTCACTGCAAAAGCACTAGACGATGTGTGGGAAACACACACACACACACACAGAGTCCCATTTGAAGTCCTCCAGTGGTCCAGGTTGGCTCACAGCTTGATTTATTGTGTGGACTAACAAGCATTTCATCTGCAGCCTCCTGAGAGCTCGACTCAGGTGCTATAATGAACAGTGGTCGTATGTTGTGCCCTGCTCCCCCCACCCCCAACACACACACACACACACACACACACACACAAAATGCACCAAGCTTCTTGAAGCTATTCCTGTCACAATGAGTCTGCAGGGGGCAGAGGCTTCTTCGTCCTGACCCACTTCCTGGGGAGACTTTCAATCAACTGGAAGCTTGACTTCCCCTCTTCCCTTGATGGTTAAGGTCAGGAGATGGGACTTTGACTTGTGTGTCGGGGGTTAGGCAGACAGCTGTCTAAACACAAAGCAGGAAACACAGGGTGCGGGTAGGTGCTGCCCTAACCTGTCGCAGTCAATACTCCAGAGACCTGGGTCCCAGAGCCTTGGACTCGCGTCTCCCAGTCTTAACATTCCGCCTTCGGTGTTTTTAGCTTCTGCAGTGAAATAGGACCTCAGTAAGCAAGATGCAGAATCATGCATAATGGGAGGAGGTGTTGAGAAAGAAGAGAGCAGAAGGAACATTTTAAGAATGAAGCCTGTCTAGAAATAGCACCGGGCTGGCTTCTGAGAACGTGGCAAACCTAGCATCTCGGTCACGGGCGAGGCCACAGGAAGTGTCGGGAGCCCGGAGGCACTGTGGGGGCCCATAAGGTGTTTTCGAATACACCTGCTGCGTGCCCTGATTCTTGGGACAGCTGCTTCCACACTTCCACAAGCCTTGATATGACGGGCACTCCATTAGCTTGGCATGCTGAGGTTTCAGGAGACCAACATTCAGCAAAGCTTTTCCCTTGTTCCTGGCCTAGTTCTGTGCCACCTCAAGACTCCCTGGGTCTCCTGATCCCCACTTATTGTTATTCTAACAATCATTAACAACAACAATAACAACAAAAGCCGGTGTTTCTGATAGAATGTGCACTTCATCAAATCCCACCCATATTCGACCCTGAACCCATGCTAGAAGTAGGATTTAAGCATTATCTCTTCAAAGACTACAAGGGCGGATTCCCATTCTCCCTGAGGGATGTCACACTTCAGGCTGTACTTGTGACCAGCCAGCTGTAGTTGTCACACTGAAGGGACACCAACACCCATACGGCAGTGGTTCCTAGGGCCTGTGCACTAGGAAGACTTGTTCACGTACAGACGAGAGATCGGGACAAACATTGCAGGATGGTTTGTGATAGCAAAACGTTACCAAGTGACTGATGTCCCATCCAAGCCGTGGTAGTGTGTGTGTCTTAACTTTGAGTTTTATTGCTTCAACAAAAAATCAGGACCAGAAAGCAAGATGGACACTTCCAAATCATAGTCCATCATTGGAGGAAGTCAGGGCAGGAACCTGGAGGCAGGAGCTGATGCAGAGGCCATGGAGGGGTGCTGCTTACTAGTTTGTTCCCCATGCCTTGCTCAGTTCTTCTAGAACCCAGGACCACCAGCCCTGGGATGGCACCACCTACAATGGGCTGGGCCCTCCCCCACTGATCACTAACTAAGAAAATGCCTTAGAGCTGGATCTCACGGAGACACTTCCTCAAGTGAGGCTCCCTCCTCTCCGATGACTCTAACTTATGTCAAGTTACACACAAACTCAGCCAAGTAGAGTGTGTGTATGTGTTTTGGGGAGGGGGATGGGATTTGAACTCAGAACTTCACACATGCTAGGCAAACACTCTGCCTCTGAGCTACACGCCCAGCCCTCTTTCACTGTTTTCCACTTGCATGCATGTTCACATGTATGTGAGTACATGTACATGTGGAGACCCAAAGATGGCTCTGATCATTTTCTTTAATCACTCTCCACTTTATTTATTGAGGCAAGGCTGATCATTTTCTTTAATCACTCTCCACTTTTATTTATTGAGGCAAGGTCTCATGCTGACTACAGCTGACCCCAACCCAGTTTGCCTTGGGGTTCCCTGTCTCTGACTCCCTAGTGCTGGGATTATAGGTGGGTTCTGGGGGCTCTGAACTCCGGTCCTCACAATGACACAGTAATTACTCAATCCATTGAATTATCTACGCAGCCCTTCCTTTTACTATTAATTCTGAGGCAAGCTACCCCTACATTCCCTAAGTTGGCCAGTCTGTAGCCTACACAGGCCTTTAACTTGTGATTCTGCTTCCTCAGCCTCAGAAGCGGCCAAGGCATGACATTGCCTGCAGCCCTGACAAGATCGCTAACACACTGCACTTCCCATGAGCCCAGGCTGGCCAATGCTGCTCATAGGGACTGGGCTTTGGGAACTAGTGGCCTTAGGTGCAGGCAGGCAACTCCAAACCTTCAAGAAAACCAAAGTCTGTACTTCCCGTCTCTGGCTTGTATGCAGTGCATCCAAAAAACCAAAGCCAATCAAAACAAACGAACAAAAAACACCCCAAGTGGTGTAAAAACCAACATAGGATGCGTGTAGCATGAGCCTTATGACGTCACCATTTATAGTTTAATGCCAAGTGCTGTCACACAGACCAGCTCTTTCCTCACCTGCCTACAGACCTCTTGTGGGTCTGGAGTCCTTTGCAAACATCCCCGTCCACACCACCCCCCACTTCCCTCCATCCCTCTCCCCCATCCCCCTCATCCCCCCCCCCCATCTGGGATACTTCTTTCTGTCTGGAGCAGATCATGGCAGACAAGGAGGCTGGGTTCCCAGGCCCACTGAAATAGTAGCACAAGACTGCTGTATGATTTGACAACCCAGTCATGGGAGATGAAGAAGCTTCAAGACCTTAGGACCGATGGGACACAGACCAGATCTTAGGACACTTGTCAAGTGTCTCTTCCATTTGTAAGTACAAGTCCTTCCCTAGGGAGTAGATAGGAATAAAAATGCTTTTATTCATTTTTTTTATATTTGTTCCCTCTCTCTCTCTCTCTCTCTCTCTCTCTCTCTCTCTCTCTGAGTGCTTGTGTGCACATGTGCATGCATGTGTGCATATGTACGTGTGTCTGTGAGTGTGTATATAGTTGTCGCACAGGACTATCCTCCTAGCCACAGGAGTTCACCAAAGGCCATCTCTTAACTGTTGACCCTTCCCCTTGGAAGGAGGGAGTGGGAAGGGTTATGGTACCCTCGCTTGAGCATCTAGCCACCCCTCCCAACCAGTGGGCCTGTAGGCAAGTCTGCTCTATTGCTTATAGTCTTGGGGCAGGGGCTGGAGGAACTAGTAGGGAAAGACTAGAGGAGCCAAAACCACACTGACCAGCAGGAGACCCCTGTGGCCTAACAGATGAGACTCAAGAAGGTTGGCCTAGGATGGATGTAGCAGTGTTTGCCTGGCCTGGTGACTCAGGCCTGTCATCCCAGTTACTTGGAGGTTGGGGGAGGGTGGATCAGGCAAGAGGATTATAAGTTCAAGTTGAGCTTGAGCAATTTAACAAAAGGCTAGGAGTATAGCTCTTTGGTAGAAAGTTCTGGTCCATGAGAGGGCCTAGAACACACACACACGTGCACACACACACACACACACACACACACACACACACACACGTGTCATGTACTGCATCAACAGAGCAGCAAAAGAGACTGGGTGAAGAACACTTTGCTTGTTTGTTTTTATTAAATATTTATTTATTTATTATATGTAAGTACACTGTAGCTGTTTTCAGACACACCAGAAGAGGGCGTCCAATCTCATTACAGATGGTTGTGAGCCACCATGTGGTTGGTTGCTGGGATTTGAACTCAAGACCTCTGAAAGAGCACCAGTGCTCTTAACCACTGACCGTCTCACCAGCCCCTTCACATTGCTTGTTTATGGTGGGACTGATAGAATCAGCGGGGCCAGAGGCTGGAAAAGAGGAAGATGTCAGAAAGATATCCAGGAGTTGGGCTGAGCCTGTAAATGGGTAGTCACTCCCAGGGAAGGGAGAAACTGGAAAGAGGCAGGCCCAGGGTGGGTGTGAAGGGACACTGAATAAAGGCTTATGCCAGAAAAGGAGCAGCTGGGAACACAGCCAAGAAGCCAGGAAACGTTCAGGTTATTCAGGGAGTGCCAGCTCTGGATGCCCTGGATATGCTCACGGAAGAGGCAGGTGGCAGGCAGGGCAGATGTGTGCAGAATCAAGGACACAATAGAGTCTGTGGGCCCCGAAGTGAGGATTTGGTGGGCCGGTGTCACTGAGGATAACCATCCCTGGATCCAGGGGAGTTGCCAAGGGGAGGTTGTATTTCCCTCCATCTCAGAGAGCTATGGTGGTCAGTCTTGCTTCTCAGTTTGATGGGGTTTAGAATTGCTATGGAGACATGGACATGCCTGTGGGGGAGCTTCAAGATTAGGTTCATTGAGGTGGGAGAGTCACCCTGAATATGGCTGGCACTTAAAGACTGGAGTACTAGACTAAGCATCCACATCCATCTCTCTCTGCCTCCTGACAGACTGATGTGACTGTCTTCACTTGGGTTTTATTGCTGTCAACAGACACTGTGACCACGGCAAGTTTTATAAAGGAAATCATTTAATTGGGGCTGGTTTACAGGTTCAGAGATTCAGTCCATTATCATCATGGCAGGAAGCATGGCAGCGTACAGGCAGACATGGTGCTGGAGAAGATGCTGAAAGTTCTACATCTTGATCTGCAGGCAGCAGAAGGAGATTGTGTGTCTCACTGGGTGTAGCTTGAGCATATATAACTTCAAAGCCCGCCTCCACAGTGACACACTTCCTCCAACGAGGCCACACCTCCTAATAGTGCCACTCCCTATGGGCCAAGCATTCAAACACATGAGTCTGTGGGGGCCACACCTATTCAAATCACCAAAATGATGGAATGCCTCAAGCTTCGGAAGCCATCCCTCCACTCCATGATGGGCTATACCGGCAAACCCAAATAAATCCTTCCTTCCTTAAATTGCTTCTGTCAGGAATGTGTCACAGCAGTGAGAAAGCAACTAATGGAATTCCATGAGTGATGATATCTGCTATGGTGTGTGCGTGCACACACACACACACACACACACACACACACTTAGATGTAGCATTTCTGCATATCCTTAGACTACTGTGTTCCCAGACTCAGCTAAGCACTAGGTCTCTGGGTTTAGAAATGAAAACACATAGAGAACTCATTGTCTAAGCCCTCACACAATTTTTGTTAAACATTTATTTATTCATTTATTTATGTAATGTAGACGAGTACACTTGCTTTCTTCAGACACACCAGAAGGGGGCATCAGATCCCATTACAGATGGTTGTGAGCCACCGTGTGTTTGCTGGGAATTGAACTCTGGACCTCTGGAAGAGCAGCCAGTGCTCTTAACCGCTGAGCTGTCTCTCCAGCCTCCACCATCACACTATTGATGGCCAGAGCCTTATTTCCATGGTAATATTCTGAGAACAGAATTGTCCATACCCAGGACTCTCACATGCTTGGTCTTGAGGGTAGGAGAGTGTATAATACTTAGAGTGACCTAGAGACACCGAAAGAATGGCAAGATGCAGTCTGACTCATCATCTTATGGTAGGATGGCTCAGGTGGTGGGAAACCCCAAGCCCATCTCTCCATATAGGGACAGCAGTGAAAAGATTGAAGGTACCAGGCCATGGCTCCTGGGAGTCATCTCCTGACTGCCTTAGTCTCCTGGATTATGGCTAGATACAGATGAAGAAGGTATAAGCTTCCTATAACTGCTGTAACAGGATCCTGCTGTGGCTTGAATATGAAATGCGACCAGCTGTAGGCTTATATGTCCCAGCCCTTGTTCTCCACCTGGTGGTGCTGTTTTGGGATGCTGTAGAAGCTTCATGAAGAGCCTCGATGCAGAAGAAAAGACACTAGTGGCTGTGGAGGTTATACAACCTCCTGATGCTGGTCCCTCACTGTCTCCTGGCCCTTTGTGATGTGAGCTATGTGTTCCTGCCATCATGATTCTACCATAACTTCCCCACCATGATGAACCGAGAGACTGACTGAAACAAACTCTTTCTCCCAGAACTTGTCTCTGTTGAGTGTCTGGTCATGGAGATGTGGGAATAATGGGCTCAGACTCCAAACTGGGTGCTTAGATAGCAGAACACAAATGTTTATGGGCTGGGGACAGGAGGTCACAGTTGACACAAGAGCAGCTGGATCCTCCTATCCCTGCCCATCCCTGCAGGGGAGAGTCTGCTGGTGTGCTCCCAGTGCCATCAGCTGCCCCAGTGCTGGGGGCTCCTCACCTTGTAGACGTGCCACTCCAATTATGCCTTTCCCTTGCTGTGGCCCTTTCCACACTTTCTGTTTCTGGGAGGAATACCAACCAGTCAGTCTGGATTTAGGGTGCACCGTAAGCTAGGATGAATGCATCTTATTTTAACTAATTACACTGAACTCTACTTCCAAGGAAGAAGATGCTCTTGGGTTCTGGATAGACATGAAGTTAAAGGATGCTAAGTTGACAGGGTTCATCCAGGTAGAAGGCCAAGCCATCCTCCTAAGTTGTCAGTGAATGGAGGGATGGAAAACTATGTGGGTAGACAGCAGGTAGGGCAGGAAGAAATCTATAGAGCCAATTGGTGAAAACCACAGGCCAGGAGGAGGATGCAAGGCTAGGGACCACTAAGACACCCTCCTTACTCAACAGGTATTCCTAAATACCCAGGCGAAATGGTCCCAGGCTCTCCATCTGGTCTCCATGGTAACCTCAGATCACCATAAAGTGGAGGTCAATGGCTTTTCTGCACCTCATCACTAGCACGCTAGCCCTTGCCTTCTGTCTATTTCCTGATCCCCAGACCATTCTTACTAGCTAACGTCTCAGTCCAGCATCCCCTGGGCAGAGCCCCAGGCGTGCTCCCTGATCTGAGAAGAGATTCAAACATCAAGGGCTATGAAATTTTATCCAGGAGCAGGAGAGCAGAGGCCCGGAACTGGCAGAGGAGACCCTGGGAAAGGCTAAGGGCTCAGCGCCTTGGGCCGGGGAGTCGGGAGAAATGACAGTGATTGACAACTTGGGAGATGACCTCATCTCCGGAGGTGGCAGCTCCTGCACCTGCCAGGCCAAAGGGTGGGTTTAGAAGACTAGCCCGAGGGGGAGGGGCTTCCCATGGAAAACCCCAAAGCAAAGGAAGGCAGGAGGCTGGCATGGCATCCCTTGTCTGCCTTTATTAAAGCTTTCCTTACTGAGTTACACTTCACTCTCTGGGTCTGCTGAGTTGACTCTCAAGCCTAAACCCCTCTGTAAACCATATTAGCCTAAGGAATCCTACCAGAATGAGAGAGCCTCTTAGCACACTTTGAACATTTGAATGTGAAACTGTAATTCAAGTTCCACAATGCTCGCACACGGCCTCCCTAGAGAGTTTTTGATGTACCAGAACCTGCGAGAGTGGGATTAGAACTTAACAGCTGTCGACAGCCTGATCCACAGACTCTGTGGATGTCAGCTGACATGGGAGAGGGGAACTCAGGCTGTGGGGTTAGCGAGATGGCAAGCCGCTGGCCTGGGTGAGCCTGCCATAATCCTAGGTGCCCTTGAGAAAAGGCGGACAAAGGGGATAGAGGTAAGACTGCAGATGGTGAGAGAAAAGCCATCAGGAAGCCTCCTGGCCATGAAGGGAAGAAGGGCCCAGGATATAAGATGTCATACAAGTCTCTAGAATCCAAAGGAACAAAGGAAGCAATTTCCTTTGCACTACCAAGGAAAGCTGTGACCCCATAACCCAGAACCATCTTGGTGGGGCCTCTAACTTACAGATGAAGAAATGAGTGTCATAAGCCAGTGTTAACACAGTCATGCGTCGTTGCAGAGGTCCACCAATCTGACCAACACATTTGGATAGACACCGGTAGACAGATGGGTAGATGGACAACTGATGGCTCCACTGGCTGCTTAGATGATAAATGTCTCTGAGAGTCCACTAAGAAAACACATACTTGTGAGACACATGGCACACCCACCTGTCAGCACTACCAGACCTCACTGAACTCTGGTCAACAGTTGGTGCTCTGTGCACCTGACTCTGCTACTGCAGAGGTGTGGGACCTTTAGTAAGCTCCTGGCCTCTGTCTGTCATTGGGGAGCATGAAGGGTGGGATGGATCACATGGCCAACCTCGTGTGAACCGTTACAGTCCAGGAGTGGTGGTTACTGCATACAGTGAGAGCCAGCATTGGGTGTGTACCCTGCAGGGGTGCAAAAGGTGAAGGGGTTTGTACACCGCGTGTGCTGTATGCTCAGATACTTACAAAGGAGAACTCTCAGTTCAGAGCAGGTCAGAGCCTCTGTGGAGGAACTGAACTCCGTCAGATCATAAATCAAGTGAACGAGCAGAGAGGTAGATTGTTCGCACTATCTCCTCTTCGGACCTGCTTAGCAACAGAGACAGTGCCATGCACGTGAGCCTCGGTGCAAAAGCAGGGGAGCTCAAAGGATGCTGCAGTGTCCTGGCTTCTGTCCATACCTCAGCTCTATTCTTCGCATCCTTGTCCTCTCGGGATTCAGGAACACGGATGTCTGAAACTCCTGCTCCGAGATCCCTCACCTAAGCTGGCAGGATAGGTATAAGCGTAGGGCTGGGGTGCGGTGCAGGGATGGAGTGTGTGTTTAATATATGCGAGCCTTGGCTGTGATCCAATGACAACAGCAATCGAAAACAGCAGCAACAGCAGTGAAAAGAGCTGGAAAGAGGTACCTGTGAAGGTGGAGGCGCTTAGCTCTAAGCCTGACAGCCTGTGTTGGATCCCCGGGACCCACACGGCAGAAGAACCCTGAGTTTGGCCAGGGTTGGCACCTTTAATACCAGCCCCTGGGAAGCAGGAGTAGGTAGATCTCTGTGAGTTCGAGGCCAGCCAGGTCTGCGTCATGATTTCCAGGTCAGTCAGGGTTACAGTTATCTGTCAAAATAAAACAAAATAGACAACAGCTACAACAATAACTAAACTAAGAGCAGAAAGTCTCCTGGCAGCTCACGGGCTCCAAGCGAGTCACATGACCACCTCTCTGTCAATTCTGAGGTCAGGCAGAAACTGTTTGGACCATGAGTAATCAAATGGTTTCTTTCTAAAGGAAAAAAAAAAGGTGGAGTTGAGGCCTGGGTACCTCTGAGCACAGGTTTTGGGTGTGTTTTAAACTAACTTGTGGTTTTTGGAAGACATCCTGAGAACCATACAGTAATTGTTAAGTGGAGGTCAACGTCCAAACTGGTTGGCTCACTATAATCTTATCTCTAAGTAAGGTCAAAGACAAGCTTGTAAGCTGGGCATGGTGGCCCATGCTGTATTCTCAAACACTCTAGAGGTGGAGGCAGGAGGATCAGGAGTTCAAGGCCAGCCTCAACTATGCACAAAATTGGAGGCCAGAGTAGATCATCTCTTTTGACTCTTATTCTTTTTGTTTGTTTGTTTGTTTTTAAGATTTATTTATTTATTTTATGCAAATGAGAGCTCTATCTGTATGCATACCTGCATGCCAGAAACGGGGCATCAGATATTACAGAAGGTTCTGAGCCACCCTGTGGTTGCTAGGACTGAGTCATCTCTCCAGCCCCTCAGTCCCTATTCTTACCTGTGAAAGCAAACGATCTGTGTCTCTATGTCTTAAAGGTTTTTGTCAAGAGCTGTGATTCTGCAGCTCCTCCCTGGTGCTCTGGTGATAGTGGTGACAAAAGCCATGCCTGTCAGGTTTTGGTCACGGCCCAGAAAGGGTCAAATTGAGGGTCTCCTACAGCCACTGGCAGGTAAAGACAGACGAGCTTAGGGCCAGGCATTTTTATTGGCAAGCCCTTCTTCCACGTTCTCTTCCAGGGAAAATCTGGCAAGATAAGAGTTTCCTGACACACATTCTGATAGGTGGGTGATTTTTTCCCAGTGATGGAATGGTGGCATGTGAAAGAGTCTGCATGTTTTTATGATGGGAAGTTAAAAGATAATATTCAAACGCTGGCGCACACACTGTTTTAGACATAGTTAGAACATGTTCTTAAAGACGAGACTAGGCCATAAGAGTTGGCTGAAAGAATTCAATGTGTTGTCTCCCGAGGGAAGAGAGAGGAGCAGGGGGAGTTGGGAAATAGACCTGGGGGATGCTAACAGGAGACGTTGAGTTCGAAGTTTGGGAGATGCTTATGCAAGATCATAGAAGTGGAAGGTGGGGGGTGGGGAGGTGCTCACAAGAGACCTCTTAGGAGAAGCTGGGAGAGCTACAGGAGGCCCCCGAGGTAGAAGGTTGCATTTGTATTGGAGATGAGTTTATGTGGTGGGTCACTGCCTCTGGGGAGTAAGAGTGAGGGATAGTCTAAGAATCAGAGATCTGAACCAGTGGGCCCCAGTCCAACATCTTAAAGGAACATGAAAGATAAAACCCAGCATAGGAAAAGAGCCCCTAGGGCCTCGGCCTCCTCTCCTGGAGTTGGCAGAGGCGACGGGGGTAGTTAATATCTTCTTCTTTAACATGTTACAAGTCGTAACAGGAAACCACAGGGAAGTCTTTAGATCATCTGAACACTTTCTCTCCAACTTCATACGTTCTCAGATTGAAAGAATGCTCTTCAGAGGGTTTGTCCCCAGGGTTCCATGTTTGGCTCTCGACCTCATTCCTCGGTCCGTCCCAGCCTGTTCCCCGTGCACAGGAGCCTGCCTGAGCAGCCCACCTGTGTGACCTGCAGGCACGAGGCTGACAAGTCTGGTCGGAGGCCCTCTCCCTCCTGCGTGCTCGTCCTAGGGGCTGGAAGCTCAGCAGTTACACACCTGGCCTAGATCTGAAGACGCGAACGAACCCTCCACTCACTAATAGCCTTTCCCATTGAAACCCCCAGACCCTCGCCCCAAGCTGGGTAAATCACCCCTGCTTGTGACACAGGGGAACAGTCATCAGCGGGAGTAGGGCGTGTAGGAGCGTGCTGATCTGCCTAGGTGTCTATTTTCCCAACTAGACCGTGAACCTCCTGGGGCCCAGGGGAAAGATTGATTCATCTTTTAATCCCCAATGCCCAGCAGCACCTGACAGAAGAACTCCGTAAACATTTGTTGGCTTATTGTTATTGAGTGGCTTATTGCAAAACACCGAGGCCCCGGAGAGCCAGTGTAGGTAAGAGACAGGCAAGACAGGAACAGCTAAGGCTCCTGCTTGCTTATCGACCCAGCAGGGACCTGCACTAGGGGCCCCAGGAAAATGGGAACCAGAGCCTCCTGGATAGCAAGGCAGACAATGGACCCAGAAGCCTGGTCACCGAGAATAGATGCACATATTCCGAAAGGAGTGTGAAGGAGCTAAGCGTACTACAACAGGGCATCGCAGGGGGATTTTACATTGCTCATGTCATGACCGCGGAAGGCCTTTCAGAGGAAGTGAGAGTTAAAGAACCATGAGAAACAAACAAAACAAAACAAAACAAAAATCTAGAAAAATGAAAGAGCAGACAAGATGGCCTTGTCTGGTGAGGCATGCCATTTTAAAGAACCAAGCTGATTGGAGCTCGTGGGGGAGGGGGCGTGGCATCCAGTGCAGTAAGAGGTAAAGTTAGCTGCATGGGCAGGGCCAGGCTGAAGGGGATTGTGGGTAGAATAGAGTTGGAGTTTGTTCCCAAAGCCAGGAGAAACCAATAGAATGTTTTCAGCACGTACGTGGAGAAGAGATTGGGAAACAGAGTCAACGTGTAAAGTTTAGGGAGGCACTGAGGTCTCAATGTGGCTATGGTCTGAGTGCCGAGCTTGAGTCGGAGTGAGAGGCAAGGATCTAGACCTACTCAGCACGTGAAGAACGGGGAGGCGTCAGGGTGGGAGGCATCGAGAGGCCTGGATGAAACCGCCATGCGCAAGCGGGATGTGGAGTAAGGTGAAGGAAGAGGAGGGCCAGAAGATAAGAGGCAGGGAAACTGAGGCAGAGAGCACATGAGACATCATGGGACTCCTGGGTAAGGACTGACGTCTGGGAAGAGCCATGTGGTTGTGACCAATGGAGCCTGGATATAGTGGGCACGCGGTATATCTAGGGGAATGGCCGAAGATCCGAGGGAGACGAGGCTCTGTGAATAGTAAGACTGGACCGCACCACGCCCATGAGGCAATGGTTTGAAGAGAACAGGCTCTATGGGACACAGGGCAGGTTATCACTAGACAGAATCCATGGTGTATGGCCATAGGTGAGGTTAGAGACTGAGCTGGGTGTGATGGTACACACCTGTAATACTAGCACTTGGGAGGCAGGGATAAGTGCATCTCTGCGACCAACCTAGTCTAGTCTATGATAAGCGAGTTTCAGGCCAACCAGAACTATATAGTGAGACCCTGTCTCAAAAAAAAAAAAAAAAAAAAAAAAAAGCAAGTCTTCAGGAAAGACAATACTAGAGGCCTCTCTTGACAATGGAAAACTAATGTCATCTCTGTCCTTGACACAAAGCAAAGTGGAAGGTGAAAGACTGAAGACGATGTGCCACTGTGACTGTGACTGACAGGTTAGACACGAGAGTTGCCCCAAGGTAGCACCTTACAGGAATCATGGATATTTTAGACATAGTCACATAGAAAGGACTTTTTTTTTATGGATACATATCTGAGCATGCTCCGTTGGAGGTCAGAGCTCCAGAAGGGAAGACGGCACATTGCTGGCCATGTTTAGCTCAAGCCATGGAGCCAATCGTCAGAAGGTTTAAAAAAGAGAGACATGACTGGGTGTGTTTTAACCTGTGGTATAAAGATGGTGGACAGGGTCTGGAGAAATGGCTCGGCAGCTAAGAGTGGGTACTGTTCTTGCAGAAGACCCCAGTTGACTTCCCCAAACCCTTGTCAAGGCAGCTCACAACTGCCTGTGACTCTACCTCCAATGAATCCGTCACTTTCTTCTGGCCTTGAAGGGCTCTGTACTCCTGTGCACACACGCAGAGATACACTTATAGCTGAAAAAAAAACCATATACTTTTTAAAAAAGAAGATGGTGGGCAGGAACACTGGACACGCTCAGTTTCATTTTTACAAAGATATTTTAGCTGGAACCAAAAGAAAAGACGTACACGGATGGTGTATTAATGGAGAAGTTTTTCTAGCCTAGCTGCTGACCTTGTTACTTGATGAAGTAAGACAGTGAATTAGATGCTGGGAAGTTGTCTACTTTAGATCCTGCTTGGAGCACCTTGCTCAGGAGAATACCCTAGGTGGGATCCAAGTCCACATGACTGACAGAAAGTCATCAGTGACCTCAGAAATTGCCCAGCACTTCACAAAGGCCAGGAGTGCTTGGGGTCAGAGCTGTGAAGCCTCTCTCTTGGATCTCAGAATATGTACTCAGAGCAGGCAACAAGAGCTGAAGCAGAGAGCCAGCACCTGGAGAGGAACTCAGGGAAACAGCTCACAGCTCAGTGCAAGTGGCTGGGGCTTCCTGATGAGTGTAGACTAAACTCTGTTCTAGGAGCTGCCCCACCCTGCTTGAGCTGGTTTCAGGGTCACTGTGACCTCTCCCCACCCTGTCTTCCTGACTTCCTCAAACTTCCAGCACTCACCTTCAGGCCCTGGACTCTTTGATGTGTTTCTAGAACATTCCACCTGAGGCTTTTGTCCTTTTCCATCCTTTGCCTAGAATATTCTTCCCCTTAAATCTTTCCATGGGGTCTTATTCTTGTCTCCCAAGCCTGTGTCTCAGTGGATCCTCTCTGGGAAGTTTTTGCCCAATATCCCCTCTGAATGGGCACCCCTTACCCCCAGCCCTGGCACTGTGTGCCCAATTTACTCTCAATTTGTAATTGTATGTTCCTTGGTATGCATGCTCACTACCTGTACTTTCTTGCAGGTCAGTTCTGTGACTATCCACCGTGACAATTTGTTTTTATCAACTTGACAGAAACTGGAGAGCCACTTGGGAGGAGGGAAGGTCAGTTGAGACAATGCCTTCATCAGATTGGTCCGTGGGCCTGTGTGTGAGACAATGCCTTCATCAGATTGGCCTGTGGGCCTGTCTGTGAGACAATGCCTTCATCAGATTGGCCCGTGGGTCTGTCTATGAGGCATTTTCTTCCCTGATGTTTCATGTAGGAGGACTCTGACCTAGGTTGGTGCTGTCATCCTTGGACAGGTGGTCCTGGATGCTATAAGAAGGCAGGGTGAGCAAGCCACAGAGAGCAAGGCAGTAAGCAGCACCCTTCCCTGGTCTCTGCATCAGCTCTTGTCTCCAGCCTCCTGCCTTGGGTTCCTGCCCTGACTTCCCTCAGTGATGGACTATGAACTGTAAACTGAAATGAACCCTTCCCTCTACCCCTGCCCCCAAGTTGACTTTGATCAGTGTTTATCACAGCAACAGAAGCAACGGGAGAACACCCAATCAATGGATAAATGCATAAATGAGTCAGAGAGAAATTATTTTGGCTGGTGGTGAAAACAGGAGGACAGAAGTTGGGGGGAGGGGATCGACACCCAGACACACAAACACAACTTGCATAGGGCTCTTTCTGCGCAGACACACCCATGGGTAGAACTGAGTGGAGTCAAGTTGGAGAGAAGAGGAGGCAGGTACTCAAGGGCCTGTGTTTCATATTTGTCTCTGTATTCTTCTAACTCCAGGCTGCTTCTTCCTCTCCTCCTCCTATCCTGCCTTCAGGTCAATCCAAGCTCACTATTGTCTTAGTTTAGGGTATTATCGCTGTGAGCAGACACCATGACCAAGGCAACTCTTATAAGAACAACATTTAATTGGGGCTGGCTTACAGGTTCAGAGGTTCAGTCCATTATCATCAAGGCAGGAACATGGCAGCATCCAGGCAGGCATGGTGCAGGAGGAACTGAGAATTCTACATCTACATCTGCAGGCTACTAGGAGAAGACTGACTTCCAGGCAGCTAGGATGAAGGTCTTAAAACCCACACCCCCAGTGACACACCTATTCCAATAAGACCACACCTCCTAATAGTGCCACTCCCTGGGCCAGGCATATTCAAACCATGACACTCTACTTCAGAAATGGCCTAGATGTCTCCCCTGACCACACTGCCCACTTCCTGTTCTGCTTTGCTACCTCCCGCTGCCACAGGCCTCAGTCTCCATCCCTCTAATGACTCTGTCCCACTTTGGTCTCTGTAACAAGGTGCTGTCCTCTGAGGCAAACAGCCATCAAAGTCAAGAGATCAGCTATACCCACTTGTGAGAGCCCATCACAATGGGGCTTCCCAGAAAACCTCAGAGCAGAAGGGAAGGGCGAAACAGGAGCTTCAAAGCTTCCGTTCCCCCCCCCCGCTCCCCCACACACATTCTCACACAGAAGGCCTACCACCTCCCCCCCACGCTAGGAGGCTGGGGCAGAAGCCCACCTTCCCACATCTCATTCCCCTCCCCCTTTCCCTCCCTCCCTTCCTCACTCCCTCCCTCCCTCCTCATCAAGTCCCATGAAAATATCAAACAAGAAAGTAAATCTCTTCCTGTTTTTCAGAAGCCAAACTTTAGCGAGTGGCCTTTGATCCACAGATGTAATTAGCATTAGAATTGGAGATTGAACGGATATTTGTCTAAAAGCATTAATTTAAATCCTGGCCCAGTTTCCCCCTTATCAGTGCTGTAACTCTAACAGTGCCCCTGGCAGAGTCAGAAACCAGAGAGGAAGAATAAACGGCCATGCGAGCGTGTTCTTGCGCACCCAAGAGTGCAGGGAAAACCCCACAGGGAATTTTTTTTTTCTGAACCAGCACAAACGGAGGTATTGTTGACACACAAACAAAACCCCCCACTTAGTCCTCTCCAAAAAAGAATAGGAGATAGCTCATTCTGGAATGGTGGTGGCCTAAGAACACAGATTCAGGGTAGCCCAGATACCATGTTCAGTGTCACCACAGTGTCATGAAGTTTCTGTAGTAACGGAAGAAAGCAATAAATCAAGTCACTTTTCAGTTCCACTATGATGGTTTGAATGAGAACCCCAGGGGTTCATATATTGGAATGCTTGGTCTTCAGTTGGTGGAACTGTTTAGGAAGGGTTAGTGGGTGTGGCCTTGTGGGAGGAGGTGTGTCACAGGAGCGGGTTTTGTGGCTTCAAAAGCCCATGCCAGACCCAGCCTCTCTGCCTCCTGCCTGCAGGACAGGATACAAATTCTCATCTTCTGTTCTAGCACCATGCCTGCTTGCGTATTGCCATGCTCTCTACCATGATGGTCACGGACTAACCCTCTGGAACTGTAAGCTAGTCCCCGGTTAAAAGCTTCCTTTTATACATTACCTTGGTCATGCTGTATTTTCACAGAGATAGACCAGTCACTCTGAGAGAAATATCAGGTAGGCAGGTGCTCGGTTGTGTTTTCCTCCATGATTGAAACATTCCATTCTTCAGGGAGCTCCTAAAAACAGGAAGTATACAACTTGAAACAGCTTCAGGAAGTCCCTGAAACTGACCAGATATACTAGGCTTCGCCTTCCCTAAGTGTGTATAAACAGAAAAAAATACTCCTCAGAGTCCCTCTTGGACAAGTCAAGCTGCAAAGAAGACTCTTGAGACAAGACTAGGTACCTGGATGAGAAGAAACTTAGACCTGCTGAGGTGCTTGAAAGAGGCTCAGACCAACCAAGCCATCAAGAAAGGACACTCTCCAATCTGTTGAGCTGCCTGCAGCCTGTGTGTGTGCTACGCTCCAAGTTCCCAGCTTTTGTGAGCCATCACTCATGCTGAGGTAGGCTTTGGTGATGTAGCTGTCATAGAACTGTTTTTACTTCTGTAAGTAACCCCTCACTCACTCCTAGAAGTAACCCCAATAAAACTTGTTGGTTTGTCAAGTTGAACTTTGATGCTATCTGTACTTTGGTCTGTTGTAGGTTTCTAATCTGGAGTGAATAGACATGTTTGAGTGTGTTGGTTTCCCCAGGAAAAATCTTACATATAACAGTGGGCTACAGAGCAAAGTGAGGAGCCCTGAGCTATCAGTCTCAGATGGTATCTGATGACTCTTAGCTTTTGGATCTGCTAAGAATATATTGCAAAAGCTTTTGACTGAAGAGATGCCTCAGAAATTGAGAGAGGTTTGCTGCTGTTCAAAGGACCTGTGTTCAATTCTCAGCACCCATGTAGGACAACTCAGAGCTGCCCGTAACTCCAGCACCAGGGAATCTGACACCATCTTCTGGCCTCTGCAGGCACCTGCACACACATGGCACGTGCACACACAGACACACATACATAAAAATAAATATATTTTTACAAGTTTTTTCTGATAGCCAAAAGGATGGTAGGTCAGACACAGAGGTGAGCAATGTATGGTGATTGAGATAATTTACCTCCGGATAGGCACTATCCCAAGTCTCCACAATTTCAAAGCTCTACTCAGTAGATCAATCTTGTAGAACCTTTCGTTGTTGTTGTTTTGTTTGTTTGAGACAGGGTTTCTCTGTAGCCCTGACTGTCCTGAAACTCACTCTTCAGATCAGGCTGTCCTTGGATTTAGATAACTCAAGAGATCTGCCCGCCTCTGCTTCCCTAATGCTGGGATTAAAGGCATCCATCACCACAGCTAAGCTAATCTCTTAGAATCTTTACCACGAGTGGGGCTTCTCTTCTGAGAACTTCAGTTTACAAAGTCCAAGGAAGGAAGTTTTCTTTCATACCATAAAACTAGAACCCACCACCCAAACGGAAATGAAAATTCCAGCTGATCAGATTTATCAACACATTTTCTCATTTACACTCAATGAAGTCCCTAAACGTGAAGACATAGAAAAGGCCAATGAACAGAGACTGAAGACTTGGTTCTTTGTTCTCCGGTGTCACTAGTCTTCCCCTAGGAGATGCTTCAACTTGTCACAGAGGACATTCGGGCAAGTGTTTTACAACCAGAGTTGAAGAGTTCCGAGAAAGCTAAGTGGGTAAAAGGTCCTTCACACTAAAATGAAAAAAGATGTTATAAGTTAAATTCCCACCTGCTGCATTAGAACACACATGACATGGTTCATGGATCAGATGGTTAATGGAGGCTGGATGTCTGAGGTCAAGAGCTAGGGGTCTGCACCTTGGCTTTCAGATATTATCCTACTGGGACAGGCCCGTCTACTGACCTCATTCTTTTTAGTATGTATTTGCCTTTGTGTAATGGTCTCCTCTCAATTCATTTATCCTTGGAGCTTCTGGGAGTAGAAAATTTGAACAAGGTCTTAGTAAGGAATTCACAAAACACTAGCTTCTTTTAAATTTCTTATTTACTTCATACATGCATAGAATGTGTTTCAATCGAATCCACCCTCCAATTCTTCCTCTATTTTCCAGCGCCATTTCCCTTCCCAACTTGTGGGTTTTTTTAAAAAAAAAAAAAAACTCTGATTTACTTATTGCTGTTTGTATGTACGTGGGTGTAGAGCCATCTACTGGAGCATGGGTAAACAGTCTTGTCGGCCATGTCTCTGAAGAGAGAGACAGAGAGACAGAGACAGAGACAGAGAACTGGCTTTCCCTCCCCGGAAGCCATCAATTGTCAATATCTCCTTGGGTAGGAGGGGGGCTTCATTAGCATCTCCCCCACCCACACTGGGATTTTGGCTGGCTTGATCTTATGCAGGTCATGTGCATTCTGTCACAGCGGCAACAGCTGAGATGTCACATCGCACAAATTCTGTCTCGGATGCATCCATCCACCCTCCCTCTGAAAGCCCAGCTTCTTTCTGATTGCGCCAGTGGGACAGACAACCCTCAGGTCCTCCATGACTCAGAAGGCACACCCATCCCAGAGAGCAGGTCCCACTGTCCGAGCACAGAAATCCTGGTGTTTGCTAATTGGCTCCCTTGAAGCCACCGACACAGCCCAGAGCTTCAGTCTCCCTTAGTCTCCCCAGTGCCTCTTTGAGAGTGGCGTTTTAAAGATTCCTCTCTTGTCAGTATTCCCTTGCTCCACTCCCTAGATATTGTTGTCCATCTTCATTTTCAAAGGAGGAAAGAAAGTGACTTAGACAGAACGAAGGCCAGAGCAGCAGCGCCCAAGGCAGCCCTCAGAACGATATCAGAGCCACCACGGCAGCGATGATTACGGAGGGGCACCATCTGTGCCCAGAGCCCTGCTTCTTTCACACAGGATAAAGAGAATGAAAGCACCATGGAAATTCCACGGAGAGGCCAGGGCTAGAGCTGTGCAGGATGGTGTGACTGCTCACAGTGTCCCTCATAAACAATCCTAGGAATTGAAACTCCAGGAGAAACACAACATTATCCTGAGATTTGAGAGTGGGGGTTGGGAGGAAGACGAGGCTGCGAGGAGAGGAGATGGTGACCGGCGGAGAAACTTTATTATTTAGCCCTCTTTGTGGCTGCCTTTCAGTCTCTGTTGGAAATGTGCGTGAACCCATCACAGGAGAGCAAAACTCCCTCCTTACCAGGATCAGGTCATCTCAGCTCCTTGTCCCACAGAGCCAAACCAGACCCTAAACAAAAAGCGAATCTTATGGGACAAAACTTTACTCCCATAATTCCCCTCGGCCATAGCTCACCCAGGAACAGATGAAATAGGAAGTAAGGGCCCTTACCTCAGAGACGTGCATCATGTTCTGGAGGAAGGATGGTCAAGATTTGGTTTGCCCTGGAATAGCTAAAGTAAGGAGCAAGGGTCTTTAAGTCAGACTCAGAGACGTGTAACATGCTCTGGGAAGGAGGGTGGCCAAGGTTCGAATGGATGCATGTACAAGCACCTATGAGTGAGGGTGTGTGAATGAGAGTGGGTCATGCTTGTTACCCATGATACATGTATACATGTGGGCCTGTGTGTGTGTGTATGTGTGTGTGTGTGTGTGTGTGTGAATGCACATACATGTCCCTGAATAGATGGGGGAAATTGTGTGTGTGACTATGTGGGCACATGTACTTATGTGTTGCTGACAGTGTCTTTGGTGTGCATGTGTATAGACGTGTGCATAGAGTGTAAGAGGAGAGAGGTATGAATGTGATCACTTGTACACACAAGTATGCATACATGTGAGAATTCATGTACATGTCTGTTCTGACTGGTTTTGCGTGTCAACTTGACACAAGCTGGAGTCATCACAGAGAAAGGAGCCTCCCTTTGGAGCCTCCCTTTCCCCATGGAAATACCTCCATGAGATCCAGCTGTAAGGCTTTTCTCAATTAGTGATCAAGGTTGGGAGGGCCCGTTGTGGGTGGAGCCATCCCTGGACTGGTAGTCTTTCCTGGGTTCTATAAGAAAGCAAGCTGAGCAAGCTAGGGAAAGCAAGCCAGTAAAGCAGTCTTCCTCCATGGTTTCTGCATCCAATCCTGCCTCCAAGTTCCTACCCTGTGTGAGTTCCTGTCCTGACGTCTTTGGTGATGAACAGCAATGTGGAAGTGTAAGCTGAATAAACCCTTTCTTCCCCAACTTGCTTCTTGGTCATGTTTTTGTGCAGGAATACGAACTCTGACTAAGACAATGTATATGAGGATATTTCACTACATATGCTCATGTGGGCATACATACATATCAGGAAGTATCTAAGCATGCAGATCTATATGAGTGAGCATGTATGCATGTATCAGTGTGTGTTAGCATGTAGATGTATGTAAGTGCAGTAGTTTGAATTAGAATGGTCCTCAAAGGCTCATATATTTGAATGTTTGGTCCCCACTTAGCGGAACTGTTTGGGAAGGATTAGGAGATGTGGCCTTGTTGGAGTGGGTGTGGCCTTGTAGGAGGGGGAGTATCACAGGGAGTAGGTGGGCTTTGATGTTTCAAAAGCCCATGCTAGGTCAACTCTTGCTCTCTCTGCCTCTCTGCCTGTGGATCATATATAAGCTCTGAGCTATTGCTCCAGCAACCTGTCTGTATGCCTGCTGCCATGCTCCCCCACTGTGATGGTCACAGACTAACCCTCTGAAACTATAAGCAAGCCCCCAATTAAATGCTTTCTTTTATAAATTGCCTTGGTCATGGCGTCTCTCCACATCAATAGAATAATAGTTAAGACAGTAAGAGAGTATGTCCCAATGTGTATATGTGTCTGTGTGTGTATACATATATATGTGTATATGTTTATACATATGCCAACAAACATGCACTAGCATGCATTTGTGTACGAATAGAGGGGAAACAGCAGAGAGTCTACCCCTCCTGATTCCTTGCCCATATGCCCCCCCCAGGCGGCTCTGATGGGGGAGGGACCACTCTGATGGCTACCTTGCATCCTCCTCCAGTCTTCCTCTAGCTTGTGAGCAACAGTTAGGCACTGGCACAGGGACCTCATTTAGATCATTACTTTATGCAGCTTGTGGAAAGGAGTCCCTCCAGCCTGGAGGACTTACTCCATTCTTTCCTGTTGGAGATTGAAACCTCTGATTGGGCTGAACAAATGGAGAGTGCTGAGGTGAAAGGCTAGAAAGTCACTGAGAATCCTCAAGACAGCAGGGTCGATGTCCTGACCCTTCTGGCTCTGCTTGCTTCAGGTAAATACCTGTAACCTCATACATTTGCCAAAGAGGTACAGTCAGCAACTTACGCAGGATGCCGACATCAGGCCTGACTCCACAGTCCATCCCAGAGATAGGACCAGCGAACTCCTTGCCCAGAAGGCTGCATCCTTACAGAGAGCATTCTGGGTGGTGGCACCCTGCATGCTAATGTGGTCTCTTTCACAGCTGTCGTGCGGACCTTCTTCTCTGAAGCCACCTTTGGCTCTGACATGCAGATCTATGACCCGCCATCATTAAAACTATAGTCACTTATTAGTAAGTAAAGAATAGAAAGAAAAAACACAGTCCCTGTGACAGAGATGAAGAGCAGTAAGACAGCAAACATATCAAAAGACCCTTCATCTGCAGTAGGGAAGTCACCTCTGCCAACCTTGGAGCCCAGCAGTGGGCAGGAAGGTACCTTCAAGAGCAATTCCCCCTCCATGAAGGATGGCCAGCCCCATGCCTTGCTGGGTGCTGAGTCTGCCAGTGGACTGAACGGCAGGGTCCCCACACATGGGGAAGACTCAGAAATGGGACTCCCACAGGCATTCTTGTAGAACAAAGGCAGGGATGCTACAGACTGAGTCCCACCCAGGAGCCAACCACTAGGGTTGGTGGTGGGAAGCTGGCCTCTCTCCTCTCTGCCCGCTCAGTAAGCCTGCCTAGGCGTTCTGCAGTAAAAATAGCCTGTACCTGTTGAGAATTGTGTAAGGCCCACAGACTATAATCCACACAAGTCCAGTGCCCATATGAGGGTTGGTGGGGGGGGGAGCCCCTTCTCCATTGTTCAAAAGGAAATGGTTGGTCAGGCTTTGATTTTTTTTCTTCTATATATAAAAAAGGCAGTAGCTACTTTCAAAGTCAGGAGAAACATTTTTTTTCTCTCTCTTTTTTTAAATACAAAGAAAGAAATAGCAACAGTGGGGTGCTACCTTGTTCTGTCAGAACGCTTTAAAATTCCAGCTTCGGAAACACTATTTTCTTCTTCTTTTTCCAGCATGAGCCTCTGAACAACACCCACCGCGTGGTACATCTCTGGGAGAATTAATTTAAGATCACTTGCCGCTTAGGATGTGGAATGTGGAGGGGTTCCTCCACCCATGCCGTACCCCGTTATCACCCCCCCCAAGAACAATTGGTAATCCTGTAGCCAAAATCAGCTAATCCCTGGCCAGGGCAAATGGGAATTGATTAGGTCGGTTTGCTTCCCTTGACTTCCCCATGATGCAGGGACACAGATCGGGTGACCCCAGAGCACTAGCAACTGTGAGTGAGTCAAAGCAGCTAAACAGGAATAGAATGTTCTGTAACTTACAACCCACCCTCACCTGAACCCTGCACTTCTGCAAGATGACTCCTCTTTGTCCCACAGGTGTCCGGCTTCCCGCTACTATGTTCATCTTATGGGAAACGCCTCGGTGTGGGGGCCCCGGGGTAGCATCACAATTATTCTAGAAATGGCTTTGTATTGTAGCGGAGACCAAAGTCTTCGGGTGTCATATAAAACACGGGGTTCCTTCCCACCTTAGACCATTTATGTTCCCGGATGAAAGACATACACAGCCTTATATTTTTAAATATGTCTTGGGCAGCACAGTAGCTGAGTCACTGCCTACCCTCTATGTTATTAGAATCTACTTTTCTATTGATAACTCCGAGTTACTGTTTATTAATTTTTTGTGTTCCATTTGGGCTGTTTTTAACTTTAGTTTGGTCAGCCCACATGGCCACATTTTTTTATGACCCTAGACCATGGCTGCTGTCTTCTCCCCAGCTATTGGCTGCTGGCGTCTTTATTTACCAATCAAAATTAACTGGGGACAGGATCCCTCGGGCTACATACAGTTTCCAAATCTTAGAGGCCAACACTTCACATCACAATGAACAATAAAAAAAAAAAAAAAAAAACCTCAGCATGCAAGGGCTTTTAAGATTAAGTTCCAGAAACCAGACCGGCTGAAGTACAGCAATCCTGTCTACTCTTGACCCTGAACCCCTCAAATGATGGGATTTAAGAATAGGCCATAGTTTGACAAGTCGCCTCGAGGATTTTCTAACAGAGCATAAAATACCTTGTTAATGGAGCCGGTTGCATGTGGGGGTGAAAGTCACCTTGCACGGCAGACCATTTTAGATCTCCCGGCAGCCTGCTTTAAGAGACACCAGCCATGCAGGGGGAGTCCACTGACCTCCCTAGTCACAGGCTTCTCTTCTGGATTCCAAGGAAAGATCCTGCTTGTGGGTCTGGTCAGAGGCTCTGAAAGAGGCCTCTGAATGGCAGCTTAGAGCCAGAGATCTGATGGAGAGCCAGGTTGGGTGAACCGTTGTCTCAAAATAAATAAAAATAAGGTGGGCAGAACCTGAGACTTGACACCCAAGATTGCCCTCTGACCTCCATGAGCAAACACAGGCACATGTGGATGTGTGTATGAGAAGCAACTTGAGGGAGGAAAGGGATCACTTGTCCACTCCTCCTTTTATGTCACCACGTTCTATCTCTGAGGGGCGGGAACTCGAGGTTTTTTTTATTGGCTTGCTTTCCAGCCCAACATCAGCTAGCTTTTCTATACAGCCTAGGACCATTTGCTTATTTATGTGTGGCACAGTCCACGGTGGCTGGGCCCTCCTCCATCAATTGACAATCAAGAAATGACCCCAACGACATGTCCACAAACCTACCTAAAGAAGGCAAACTCTTCAACTGGGGGTCTCTCATCCCAGGTGGCTCTAGGTTGTATCGAGTTGATGATAAAAAATGAACCAGGACAACGCCAGCCACCAAACCACCTGGGGATGGCTGCTATGAGTCACCTTCTGGAAAGAACTGAAAGCAGAGGCCTCAAAGAGCTGTTTGTGCCCCCCATGCTGACCGCTATGTGTTGACCGCTATTTGAAAAAAACAAGAAAAACAAAAATGTAAAGGCACCAGAGGAATCTATTGACTGATGAAGGGCAAATAGAATGCAGGGGTTCGTGCATGCTGCTGGTTCCCTTCACATACACACACACACACACACACACACACACACACACACACCATCTCACCACCCTTTCATCCACTCTCTCTGTCTCTTTCTGTCAAGCCTGCCATGCTCTGCGTGGGCACGAAGACTATTCTCTGCAAAACCCACGTGGGTGACTGAGCCCACAGAGGAGGGTGTCTGGCTGGGGCTGCTAAAGAGGATGCTCCAGGGTCCCAGTCTCACTTTCCGGCCCCAGCCTGTTGACTCTGCTACAGTGTTAGCCTCTGGATTAGTACAATATCAATTTTTTTTTATTTCAGAAAATTTGAATTTTCTAATTACTCCTTTTCCATAGCAGCAATCACAAATGCTTCCCCAGAGGCCTATCTGGGTCAATGGTACTCAACCTGTAGGTTGCAGCCCCTTGAGCATCCAATGACCCTTTCACAGGAGTCACCAAAGACCATTAGAAAATATAGATATTTACCTTAAGATTCACAACAGTAGTAAAATTATAGTTATGAAGTAGGAGTGAAAATAATTTTATGTGTGTGTGTGTGGGGGGGGTCACCACAGCATGAGGAACTGTATATTTTTTCTTTCTTTCTTTCTTTCTTTTTTTTTTTTTTTTGAGACAGGGTTTCTCTGTATAGCCCTGGCTGTCCTGGAACTCACTCTGTAGACCAGGCTGGCCTTGAACTCAGAAATCTGCTTGCCTCTACCTCCCAAGGATTGGGATTAAAGGCACATACCATCCTGGCTTGACAAACTGTATTAAAGAGTCACAGTGTTAGGAAGGTTGAGAACCACTGATCTAGGTGGGTTCTTCCACTCCCTCAGATTTACGGACAGATCTCAGATAAGCTCCCACAAGAACCCAGGAAGGCCTGCTTTCTTTTTTAATAAGAGATTTTACTTTATTTTATTTATGTATCTATGCACATATCTGAGAGTATATGTACACATAGGTGTAGATACACAAGGAGGCCAGAAGAGGGCATCGGATCCCTTAGAGCTGGAGTCATAAGCATCTTTGAGCTGTCCAACATGAGTACTGGGATTCAAAAGCTGGTCGGTGAGCCTGGGCACCTAGAGCAGTGGTTTTCAACCTGTGGGTCAGGACCCCTTAGGGGGTTACAGTTATGAAGTAGTAATGGAAATAATTTTATGGTTGTGGATCACCACAATATGAGGAACCATATTAAAGCGTCACAGAGTTAAGAAGGTAGAAAAACACTGACCTTCCTATATAGATCATATAATCACTAAGCCATCTATCTCTCCAGCCCGAGTCATGCTCTCTTGATCTCCTTGTGGAAGTTATGGACTGAAGATAGATCGTGTCACAAAGTTCTCTTTCTCTCTCTCTCTCTCTCTCTCTCTCTCTCTCTCTCTCTCTCTCTCTCTGTGTGTGTGTGTGTGTGTGTGTGTGTGTGTGTGTGTGTGAGATCTTTACAAAGTGCCTGGGCTATGGTAAATGTACACTCATATCACATATTACTATTATCTTTCTTTCTGCTTCCTGCATGTGGATGAAACATAACTAGTCAGCTTCTACTCCCGCTGCCATGTCGTCCCCACCATGATGGACTGCATCCCTCTGGAACCATAAACTTAAATGCAAATTGCAAGCTTCCAACTACATCGTCAACTATGAGAGGAAACAAAAGTCAAGGAACAAGGCAGGAATTTACTTTCCTTTGTAGACAAATGGCTGGCACACGGGTTGGGGAGGGATTCCCGAGTCCTCACTCCTATGGGAGGAGCTACTGACAGTGACTTGATGTAAGGAGAGCCAGTCCCCTTGGGAACTTGGCTACTGTTATGTTGCCCATGTACCACGGATATGCACACACCCATGCACACTGGAGCACTAACAGGACTCAGGGTTATGAATAACAATTTTTTAAAAAGACATTTTATAATTGGGAGGGAACTGGGGTAAAGGCTCCATGGGGAGGTGATGGAGGATGGATATGATCAATACACATTATGTAATTTTATGAGCTCTTCAAAGAATAAAAATATTATTTTAAAAAAGATATAGATGGGATGTGGTGCTACATACTATACCCTGTGCTTGGGATGCAGAAGCAGGTGGATTTCTGTGAGTTTAAGGCCAGTCTGGTCTATATAGCAAGTTTTAGGATATCCAGGACTACATAGAGAGACCCTATCTCAAAAAAATAATGGCTGGTGTCTGGACCTGGAGTTTGGGTTATAGTTTTTCATTGGACAATGCTTTCTCGGTGTCATTTTCTATCTCTGTCTTACTGAATATTAGACTACATACAACAGTTTAATACACATTTTATAAAGACAAAGTACCTATAAGAGCCAATCCACTGACATTTATTCTATAAACATCTGTATTTTTTCAAAATCTTGTGATTCCTTTCCTTGCATCTTAGGCAATACTTTTGGAATGTTTAAAAATAGATAACATTGTAAACAAGACAGAGAAAGGTAGTCTTCGCCATACAGAATAGAATTGTAAATTTTGATGTGGGGAAAGGATATGGATAGGTGTGTGTGTGTGTGTGTGTGTGTGTGTGTGTGTGTGTGTGTCTGTAAACATTCAAGCAAGTATATGTGTGCATGAATGAGTGTGGTGTATGCATCCGTGGGTATGTATTTATTTTATTCATGCATCCATAAATGTGTTTGCCTGGACTAAAGAGAAGGTTCAGAGAAGAACACTTGCCGTCCTTGCACAGACCCAGGTTTGATTCCATCTACCTACATGGGGGCTCACAACCACTTGAAAGTCCAGTTCCAAGGGATCGAGTGCCCCCTTGTGGCCTCCACAAGCACTGCATACATGTGGTGCACAGGCATACACATAGATAAAGACTCATAAAAGGAAAGTTTAAAATCTTTTTTAAAATGTATGTGAAGGCATGTTTGCTGATTTTAATAGAAATGCCCCCCCCACACTCACCATAGGCTCATATATTTGATTGCTTAGTGATGGTGCTATTTGAAAGGATTAGAAGGATTAGATGATGTAATCTTATTGGAGGATATGTGTCCCTGGGGTTTCAAAGGCCCATACCAAGCCCAGAGTCTCCCTCTCTGCCTGTAGATCAGAATGTAGCTCCTGTGTATCTTACCTACCACCATAGTCCCCACCATAATACTGGACTAAGTCTCTGAAACTGGAAGCAAGACCTCAATTAAATGCTTTGAGGTTTTTTGATGTGGTTTCACTGTGGTCATGGTATCTCTTCCCAGCAATAGAACACTGACTAAGACAGCATGTGGTACATATGAACACGTGAGTACTCACGCATGCATGCTCATGTAACTGTTCTAGCCATAACCCATAATAGGAAAGAACACTTAACCACTGCACAACCCGTATATCTAGTCTCCAGACAGTTTGTTTATTTAAGGTGTTTTGTCTTGATCACAAGCGCTATCACAGGAATACATTGGATGAGCCTGGCTTCCTGGTGTATGGGGCAAGAGCCATTAATATCAAATACAAATGTAAAATTTAAATGGCTTCACTTGTTGAGAGATGAGCCCTTCACCTAAACCAATATACAAACTGCTCTGGGACTAGAAATATAAATAGGAACACAGTCTGTGGACGTAAATAAATAAGAATGAACAAACACTATGAATATTAATGGGGGCACTTTCAGCACTAGTTAAGGGTCCTCAGGCAAGTTCTTTCCCTCTGAGCATTTGAATGGGGAGAGACCTGAGTTCCAATCTTGAAAGCTCACTATGGGGATTAGGCAGACAGTGCATGGGGAAGGTCAGGCTATATGGAATGACAATTTATCCCTGATCACTCTAGAGCTGACAGCATGACCCCCTTGGAGGTGTTGAGCTACCTTTACAAGAGTCACCTAAGACCATCGGAAGTGTCAGACTCATAGCAGTAGCAAAATTAGTGTCTGGCTCCCAGGTGAAGGGTGACTTGGCTTGAGGGAATATGAAGGGAAGGCCCCACTGGTGGCAGGGAGGTTGAGGGGAGGGTGGAAACAACTTATTTGGACCTTGGAGGGACACCCAGGCTGTGGATGTGGAAGAAAGGCATAAATCTTCAGAGCACAAAGAAGCATCTTCTTGGGATCTTCAGAGGGAGAAAGAAGGCCATCCTTTGGGGCTGTTTATCCCTAAGGAAGGGATGTTATCAGAGTCTTATTTATAACTGGAGGGCAGGCAGGCTTCATGCATTTTGTCTTTCTTGATCCCTGCTTCACTTGTACGGAAGAAAGCAGAATTAATTAACTAATTAATTAATTAAATAATTTGGATTTCGTGGGTGGGAATTCCAGCCACCCAGAAGCTAGTAGGCCCATTCTCCCTCTGAGCTTCACCTGAAGCCATCCATGTTCTTACTGTGAAGATAAGATGGGCAGATGCTAAGGCCTTCCAGTCTCAGGTTCAAGGCTGCTTCTTTAAAGCTGCTAGAAAAGGGGAAAAGGGGGGGGGAGAAAGAAAGGAAAGAAAAGAAACAGGCTTCAAGAAACACAGGGTGGCATTGTTAAGGGCCTCCAGGCCTGGGGTCGCTTGCCCAAATCTTCACAGACAAAACTGCAAATTCCGTCTTTGAAAACGAGCCAACACTCAATTCAGGAAAAGGAAAAAGCATTTGTTGACAGAGATGATTGTTAGACACATTAATCTGGAAAATATTTGGGAGTAGGGATTTCCTTTAGTACCCCCCTAAGAGGCAACAGGGAGACAGGGCTGAGCTGTCTTCCCCACATTCTGGAATGAGGCTGAAATGCTTTCGTCATTAATTAGATTGTGGCTACATGACAAGGAATGTAGCAAAGCCACCCTGCCCCCTCTCCCTCTGTTCAGTCCTCTGTCCCTTTGGGGGGAAAAAAAACCATATGGCCCAACTTTATTATGCATTAAACATTTACCCCCATCCATTAACTCAGCTTGTAAAATGTTTCCAAGGATCTACAATGAGAGGGATACACGTATTTCTCAACAGTCCTGACCCTTGTATTTAGGCGAGGGAGCCCCGATTTCCTTGCTTGTCTCCATGCCATGCCTGGTGTTTTTCCCAGAGAGCATCTAAGAGCTGGAACTCCCAGCCACAAAGAGTAAAAGGAAATGAAAGGTGTTCAGCAGATTCTCGGAGGAAGTACTGGCACGGAAGCCGAAGCCGGAAGTTCAGCTTTCCTCCAGGAGAGGACGGGTGTTGATGGGTGGGGGTGCCCCCAAATACGGTAGGGGAGGGCTGCAGACACAAGTTACAGATTTAGCCGACAAGTGGAAGTGGCCGCTTAGCGTGATGCAGTCCCGTTCCCATCTGAGACGTAAGAGGCGATGCACACTGCTTGTATTTGGAGCCATGGCACTGAGCACAGATGCTACCAGATCGCTAGAACGCTGTCTCCTCCCAGGAACGTGTCCTGATCCCTGTGGGAAGGCATGGAAGTTCACAGGAAGGAGAAACGCACCACGCTGACAAAGAGCGCCTACCGATTGGGTCGTCACCTTGTCCTTCAATCCAGACCTTGGATGGCACCAAAGATCAGGTTTCAGTTTTGCAAGCCACATTCATGCACCCAGACGGTGTCTACCTTAGGAGCTCAGGGGTCTTCTTGTTTGGGTCTGCTGTGCTTGCTTCTGTAGCACACGTACTAAAATTGTTTGGACCTGTTAACTTGATATGGTCTCATGTAACCTAAGAAACAAACCTCCCGGCATGTATCTGTAAGAAGGTTCTAGATTGGATTAATTGAGGTGGAAGGACTCACCTTAACTGTGTATGGCACCAACCCTAGGACTGGGATCCTAGACTGAACTCAAAGGAGCAAGTGAGTACCAAGATTCACCTCAATGCTTCCTGCTTGTGGATGTGACTAGCTGCCTCAGGCTCCTGCCACGGTCCCTGCCATGGTCCCTTTCCCGGTATGATAGACAGTACCCTCAAATCACGAGCCAAAAGAAAACATTTCAGGTTTAAGTTGTTTTTGTTGGGTATTTCCTCACAGCAAAGAGGAAAAAAAGTAACTAAGGAAAATATGTAAATGTTACAATTATCTACAATTTATCCACATATTAAACTTTTTGCAACATGTATAATAGATGTGGCAGAATCCAGAGATGCCCATCTCTGAGAGTTTCCACTGGCCTCTCCTCTACCACTTGATTCCTAGACATTCTCCCCTGATCCTGCCACTTCACCACTATCTATCCCTACCTTGTGGTAGCCATGGAGACATAAGTTTCTCAGATATCTTCATTACCCTTATGCTTCAACCTTGTAGCCATTTCCTGTATCATCACTCAGAGAAAACACCAGAATCCCAATGAGGCCGAAAAGATCTTCTTTTTGCCAAAGGTCTCATCTCTCTGGTCCACGGTTTGTCCAGGCGTATCTGTGTATACGTTGATTCTCAGCCTTAGCGCTCTCCCCTCGGATTCCTACCCAGCATGCCTTCTTCTCCATCTGTGCTGGCTAACTTTATGTCACCTTGACACCAGCTGAGGTCATCCAAGAGGAGGGAACCTCAAGCAAGAAGACCTTAAGTAAGATCGGACTGTGTGCAAGGCTGTAGGGCATTCTCTTAATTAGTGATTGATGGGGAGGGCCCAGTCCGTTTGGGTGGGGACACCCCTGGGCTTCTATGTGCAGGTTCCTGGGTTCTATATGCAGGCTGAGCAAGCCATAGGTAACAGATAACAAACAGTATTCCTCCATAGCTCCTGCCTCCAGGTTCCTGCCCCATTTGAGTGCCTATCCTGACTTCGTCTGAAAATGAACAGTGATATGGATGTATAAGTCAAATAAACCTTTTCCTTGCCAAGTTGTTTTTGGTCAAGGTGTCTCACCATAACAATGGAAACCCTAATGAAGACACCACCTCAACTCTCTGTTCACACATCCTCTTCCCCACACGAGATCTGGAAGTTAGGTCAAAATTCCAACATGTGACCCCAAGATTCTCTGTCTTCTCATAGTCCTTGTCACTAGCTAGCAACTATACCCTACACACACACACACACACACACACACACACACACACACGCACGCACGCACGCACTCACGCACTGCTATGGGTCTTATTAACAGTTAACTCTGGATAGCTGAAATTGCTGTGTGTCTTGCTATCATCACTACTGGGTCTTCATAGCTTTGACCAGAGGCTGACCCGTGATGGGTGTTCAGCAAACACTTGTTGAACAAATGAATGGGTGAGATTATAATATATAAATTGGACTTATAAGCTCAGTCTGGTCATGGTGACAGATTAGAAGATTCTTTTTAGCATGAAAGAAGAGAGACATTACATCTGATGGCCTTTTGTGAGCTTATCGCAGCAGAATACTAGAAAGCCAAATAATGAAAGGGTTTCTTTCCTTTTAGCTACAGGCTTCTTTTAATGTCTCATCAAGAACGACGTGATTTTGGCAAATGGAAAAGTCTAGTGCTTTAATCAGGATCCACCCATTGATTTTCCAAGAGGAACTGTAGGTGGGGTTTCTACTGTTTGATGTCCCTAATTAGATGCAAACCCCCCTACCCCCCATGTCTGTTTCAAAAGCTCAAATCTCTTCACAGATGTCCGGCCCGTGACTTCTCAGCAAGAAGCAGGCTGCAATCCTGAGGAGAGGTGTTTTTAGGAATCTGAGAACACACTTAACAATCGACAAGCCCAGATGCACACACGCAGAGGTACCTTTGGCATCCCGTGGAAGGGAACCATACCATGTTCAGCAGCCCCTCCTACTTCTTGGCTACATTTGTACTGTTGGCTTTCAGATCTTGAGTGTCCGGGACAGTTTCACCTGGGTCTGTTTCTGGGCGAGCATCACATGAGGTCAGCATCATTTCTGATCCTGTTCAGTGTACCACCCCATCCCCCGTTTCCTACCCTCTGTGCTCCTTCCTCTCTCCTGTCAAGTCATCTGTGTTCCCTGACTGATGTCCTGGTCCTCACACACAGAGGGTTTGTAACTTAGACTGTCATTTCTCCATATAGCAAATATACACAGGGGAAACTGGTTCAGGGGAATCGTTTTTTTGTACTGGTCATCACTGTTCACAAGCAGGTCTTCCCAGCTGGACCCCCAACAACTGGAGGAAACATAGACTAATCCTGAGTCCAGGTTATGTGGGCACTTGAGGCACACAGACTTGGAGATGGATCGGGCCGTGCTCCAAGCCCAATCCTTCTGAGATTTGCCTGCAGAGAGATCCCAACACCCATGGCCACACTCCAGAAAGAATGTGGACATTGTTCTCTGAATTGTATGTGAGGAGAGGGATATTCTTCCCCTTTAATTGTTTTATATGCTTTTATTAATTTAATCTTTAAAATATTAGCATAAGTTTATTGTGCCAAATGGTCAGTTTCATATGTGTCAATCGTGTGTTTGGGTCATATCCACCTTCTCTTCCTTTCTCAGAGATTCCCTCGTTACACATATGCATGTGTTTACAGATACATATATGTATCATGTGATGGCTGTATTCTGAGTCTGGCTTATTTTGCTTGGTATAACTTCTCTTGATTGATTTTTAAATGTCAAGAGTCATTTAGACATTTAGCTTGACCTGTGGGCATGTCTATGGGGAAATATTTGACTGTTAATTGGCGCAGAAGGCTCAGCCCACTGTGAGAAGCACCACTCCCTAGGCAGGTGATTCCCAGCTGGATAAGAAATCTAGCTGTGCAAACAAGAGAGCAAACCAGCCAACAGCATCCTGCTATTGCTATTGCTACTGCAAGTTTCTGCTTGAGCTCTTTCCCTGACTTCCTTCAAAGATGGACTGTGACCTGGAAACCTAAGGCAAACAAATCCTCCCACCCAGGGTTGTTTTTTGGATAATTGAGACACAACAGAAAGAGAACTGGAGCCGTAATAAACTCCAACTCCATCTTTCGTGTATTTGTTCTTCCTAGTGGCTAAATCAGACTTTGTTTTTGCCATGTGTATATAAATGCTTTCTTTCTTTTTTTTTTTAATTTATTATATGTAAGTACACTGTAGCTGTCTTCAGACACCCCAGAAGAAGGTGTCAGATCTCTTTACAGGTGGTTGTGAGCCACCATGTGGTTGCTGGGATTTGAAGTCAGGACCTTTGGAAAGAGCAGTCAGTGCTCTTAAGCACTGAGCCATCTCTCCAGCCCCTATAAATGCTTTCTTTATCCACTACTCTGCTGTGGTCGCCTAACTGGGGCTCTCTGAGATGCTGCATGGGGTATTTACTGTTTTATAAGTCTTCTAAGGCTGTTCAAATAAGGATCTGAAAACCTAGTAGTTTAAAAATATAGACCTCTATGCCCCCATACTAATGGAGGCTGAGTCTTAAACAAAGGTACCCGCAGACTCGTTTTCTTTTAGGACCTCCTAGAACCTGTTCTGTGTCTCTCCAGCTTTAACCCATGCCAACAGTGCCCCTTTCCTCGATGTCCTAACCACAAGGTTCTTTTTTTCCATCATTACATGCTATTCTGTCTCAGTGTCATTTGACACTGCACACGAATCATTAGACAAATGACCTTCGGGATCTTCACCGCACAGTTCTAGCCACAAAGACTCTGAGGTCCTAAGGAGATGCAAGTGTTCAACCACTGTGTCCCCACCTTACAGTTACAGGGAGTAGGAGGGACTGTGGGTCCAACCTTGGCTTGGTTGACAAGGAATTGGAAAGTTCCCAGGTCAGCTCTAGCCTTCTTCCTTGCTTTGCCCTTGAAGAAGCACTCCTAGTCAGCAAAGGCACCAGAAGAAGGAGGAGGAGGCTGTCAACAAGATGTTGACAATGCCCAGGCATCTAGAAGCTGCGAGATGCATTCCCAGGAGCCAACCAGGAATTGTCTACTAGTCTCTCATGTGGCCCTGTTCACACCTACCACCTCCAGCTAGTCATGTGGGAAAAGGTCCTGCCTGGTAGTAGCTCAAATCCCAGCACCGGTAGGAAGAAGCTCGTGAATGCTGCTACTCTGTGGGAGAGTTATCTCAGGTAGACATGGGTACCACGTTCCAGTCCCCAATCCCTCAGAACACTTCCACCGAAGCCATTTCAAGAACCTCTTATCTTTACAGAGAAGTACTAGCTGAGCTGGGCTGGCCGGTTTTAGGTGTCTACTTGATACAACGCTGGAGTCATCAAAGGGGAAGGAGCCTCCCTTGAGGAAATGTCTCCATGAGATCCAGCTATTGGAGATTTTCTCAATTAGTGATCCATGGGGGAGGGTCCAGCCCATTGTGGGTGGAGCCATCCCTGGGCTGGTGGTCCTGGGTTCTAGAAGAAAGCAGGCTGAGCAAGCCACAGGAGCAAGCCAGTAAGCAGCACCCCTCCATGGCTTCTGTGTTAGCTCCTGCCTCCAGGATCCTTCCCTGCTTAAGATCCTGTCCTGCCTGCCTCCAGTAATGAACTATGATGTGGAAGTGTAAGCCGAATAAACCCTTTCCTCCCCAAGTTGCTTTTTTTGGTCATGGTGTTTTTGTCACAGCAATAGAAAGTCTATAAGACAAGGGCCTAGTGTCCCCTACTTAAGTCCTGTTACCAATAGCTTCCCACTCCAAACACTAGTTTGTATTCTTGGCCTTCTGAATGACATCTCTGCCTCGCTCCACACAGAACCATGCAACCTTCCTTCATATGTGAAGTTCCTGCACACAACTGTAAGATGCCAAGAGTATGACTGAATGAATAATTGATATTACGATAACTGATGAGATACTTACACCTCACACACTGTTTCAAGAGCTCTGCACACAGCATGCATGGCTTCATCTAATTTTCAGACAACCCTGTAACTTTCTTTCCGTCTTTCTTTGAGGCGGGTGTGTGTGTGTGTGTGTGTGTGTGTGTGTGTGTGTGTGTGTGTGTCTCACAACATAGCCCTGGCTAGCCCAGAACTCCTTATATAGGACACGTTGGCCTTGAACTCCCAAAAAGAATCAGTCTTCCTCTGCCTCCCAAATCCTAGAATTCAAGGCACATACCACCTGGCCCAGCTTATCCTTTCTATTCATATTCCCAAGTTTCAGATAAGGAAAATTAAATTTGGACAGAATTATGACAATATGCTTAGTCAGATGGCTAGTCATCTAGCCTTTAACGCAATTGTTTCTTTTTCCTCTCTCTCTCTCTCTCTCTCTCTCTTCTTTCTTTCTATCACTAATCACATTTAAAAAGAAGCTAGAAAAAGAACAGAATCATTTGGAAAATATTCCATTTCTAATTGAGGTGATGGCACATGAAAGTTTCCTGAGAGTCAGTGCATTTGCATGGCCTCAAAGCACCTCACTGCCCACAAGAAAGGTATTACTCACGAGGAAGGGCACAGTCACTCTGCAGCAGATGAATCTGGCTCTGTCTACCTGAAGAGTCATTAGCTTTCCTGTAACCGGCGTTTGCCACCTGCACTGCTAAATAAAACACCCACCCTTGACCCAAAATAACTTAGACCATCCATCCATCATCTCTACGCGTCGACTGTGCAAAGGATGTCTGAGGTCGAGCCAACTTCCCCCGGCTGCGTGAAAAGATTAAAAGGGTAGATGGGAGGGGGGGACTTGCTGGGGGAGAGGTTGCATAAGGTCCTTGTAGAACAACTGTACTCTCACCAGGCACAAGTAACGACTTGAAGCAGAGGTCCCTGAAGGTGGAGGCAGTGTTTACACCGAGCCCTTTTCCTGTGAAGAATGGAGGGGTGGAACTCCTTGGGTAGTGTCTGGTAGCCTAGGGAGAGTTGGAGCACGGTATTTAAATGGGATAATTAATGAAGGTGTCAGAACTAACCTTAACTCAACTAGGAGCCTCGTGACAACTTCCACAAAGGTACTGATATATTTATCAGAAGTTATGTGGAGCCAGAAAGCAAGTCCAGGCAATAGATTATTTTTTTTTAACTTAAAAACAATAGGAACAGGAAAATTTCACTGGAGCAAAATGGAGTTCTGGTCTACCAAATCTAAAGGTGGTTTGGGAGAACAGAGTCCTCCCTGAGGGCATTATACTTCAGATCCAGCTTTCTTGGTTTTATCTTCAAATTATAGTCTATTTCTAACCCTGTAAGGCTTTGCAGTGTTCATTCAAAAACAGCAATGGCCAAATGTGGCGCTGGCCTGTAATCTGAGCTACTCAAAAGGACTGAATGTTCAGGGTTTGCCTGCAGAGTGAACTCAAGGCCATCTAGGTGACTCAGTGAGACCCACACCCCATCTCAAAATAAAACATACAAAGAAAGTTAGGGACATAGCTTGGTGGTAGGGCTCTTGGTGGTAGGGTAGGGACATAGCTTGGTTATAGGACACTTGCCTAGCATGGGTAAGACCCAGCACAAAGAGAATCAAGGAAACACATGTCATTCATTTAATGACTATTTCCTGAGGGTTTGCCTCTGCCCCAGGCCTATATACTAAGAAAACATTGCTAAACAAAACAATTGAGCTCCCAGAAATTATGGACTGGAAACAGACGTGGAATGAAGGTCTTCAAACACAAGCATCAGCCCATGCTTGGGAGTTGCTAGTTGCTGCTCCCAGGAGGCTCAGAAGTTCACTAGAGGCAAAGAGAGAAATGACCGCAGGATAGAGATGGTGCTGCTGCTGCTGCTGGTGGTGGTGGTGATGGTGATGATGGTGATACTGATGTTGACAATGGTCATATTGATGATGGTGGTGATGGCATTAGTGATTGATGATGATGATGATGGTAGTCATGGTGACAGTGGTGATATTACTGGTGGTGGAGGTGATGATGGAGATCATAGTGGTGGTGCTGGAGGTTGGTGGTGACCATAGGAAAAAGAGCTAAAATGGGAGAAAAAGAAAGAGGAGGAAGAGAGAAGATCCCGCAGTTAACTGTCAGAGAGGAAAACCTGCAAGCTTAAATACCCGCCTTTACCTTCTCCCCAACCAAGAGGGGAGTCCTTACACAAATTGGTGTCTCTGGGTCTTAATGTCTTCCTCTTCAGAACGGAGTTTATGAGACCTATTTTAAGGCTACTGAGGAAAAATAAGCAGGGATATCATTTAAGTTTTTAAAGCCAGCAAAGCGCTTTCAAAGAGTGTTTGATCAAAGAGGCGTGTTAATACCTGCTTTCCCCTCTCGGTAAGGCTCTCCAGAGACGGCACGAAAATGTAATTACACACGCTTTTAAACGTGAAGATCTGGGGGCAAGGAAGACGCTGCTGTCGGTAGAAAGTTCTAGAAACACCTGGAGATAGGGAAGCAGCAGAGGTTGGTGACGGGTCACACGGGGTCAGGAGCCCGCGGCCAGGGCTGAGAGGGAACCAGCATGGGCCACTGCAGAGGAGACCGGTGTGTCGGGCCTCGAGGGGCAGGAAGGCGACTGGTGCCCTCTCCTCAATTTTGTAGGTGGTGTGTGTGTGTGTGTGTGTGTGTGTGTGTGTGTGTGTGAAACTTTTACTCTTAGACATCAATAAATTTAAGATCGAAAATGATTGAAAACTTAATTTGCCTCTAGAAAAACCATAACCACTCTACAGAACAGCTAAAGGCAAATGGGATGAATACAGGTGGCTTGGCTCATTTTTTTTTAAAAGAAAATATAGAAGCTAAACAACATGAACAGAAAGTAGTCTGTTTATATTATAACATGGTGACACCAAAAAAAAAAAACCCAAAAACATATGCACCCAATTCTTCCCCCCAAATGTAAGATCTGTTCAGATTCTGTGAGGTACTTTACTTGTGTCAGCTTATAAACAACATATTTGGGATGCACAAAACTTAAAAATAAGGGGCTGTCCAAAGAACACAGTGTTAGTATTAGACAAATTCAAAGGATAAAAGAAAAAGTTCAGGCTGCCAAAGGCATAAAATTTGGTATTTTTTTAAAAGATATATTCTTTAAAAATCATGTGTGTATTTGTGTGTGTATATGTACTGTGTGTGTGTATACACACACACACATATATATATATATATGTGTGTGTGTTTATGCACTGTGTGTGTGCACTGTGTATGTTGTGTGTTTGTGTATGCACTGTGTGTGTATACTGTGTGTGTATATACTGTGTGTGTATACTGTGTGTGTATATACTGTGTGTGTATACTGTGTGTGTGTATATACTGTGTGTGTATGCACTGTGTGTGTATGCACTGTGTGTGTGTGTGTATGCACTGTGTGTGTGTGTGTATGCACTGTGTGTGTGTGTCTGTGTGTGTGTATGCACTGTGTGTGTGTGAAGGTGCCTGCAGAGGCGAGATGGGGCATTGAATTCCCTAGAGCTAGTGTTACAGGTAGATACATATAAGGAGCTGAAGAAGCCTTCTGTAAATGCATAAAGAGTGTCTGAAATCCTGAGAGATTGTGTGTCGTTGACATGGGCAGTGGGTTTGGCCATGTCAAGGGCTGAGACTCTGGACTCGTTCCCATTCAAGTAAGCCTTCCTCTGGTCCAAGTATGAGTGTTTATAAATAGTAGACCAGTGTGTACAAAAACTAGTAACTGCAACTTTCTTCTCCCAGATGTTCACAGCTGGAGACCGTTAGCCTACAGGCCCCACCCACTGGGCCTAACCCCTCCCACTGTGCTGAACATAATAAACACTGATGTTCCTGGCCATTGTGTAATTAGTTGGTGGCACTCCCTCAGGTGCTCACGGCCCACATGACCCCAGTTTTTCTGTTTGTCTGTCTGTCTGTCCTTTTTTCATTTTAATTTTTCATTTTCATTTTCATTTTTGGATTTGTGAGGTCTCTCCACAGTGATCTCACTGGTGGCTGCACACATTTACACTGCCATCAACAGTGTCTGAGGACTCCTATCTACCACACCTATGCCACCATCTGTGTATAATGTAACTTTTAATAATACTATATTTAGCAAAAGGCTTAAGAAAAATTCCGGAAGATATAGCCATCCCTCTTCCTGACTGGTGCAAACTCACTCCAGCTCCCCATAGCTCAAGGCTGAGAATTTACCAGAATTTTAAGTGGAAGAGGCATGTGAATATCTCTCCTGTGGAGTCATCTAGAGTTAGAAGTCTGGTCACTCGTCGTCCATCCTATGAAGACTCAGGGTCTATATAATATACTGCTTGCAGCCGTGGTGCAAGGCAGACTGCTTATTCATGTTAGACACAGCATCACAGTACTGGAGAGAAATGTACTCTATGCTATGAATTCCAGCTCATTCTGCTAATGGGCCTGCAAACACTAATGGGAACTGAGGCCCCCGAAGTGTCTCTTCATTCTCTGCTGCCCCAGGGGGCGGGGGATGAACGAGAAAGAAAACTTCTGGATTGTAATTGCTTAAAATAGGATGTGATGTAAAAATCTAATCCCTTCTCCCCTTTCCCAGCAAAGTTCTATAGACAGAGAAATTATGCTTAATGCCATTGCATTGACGGTAAAAAGAGAATTCGGCTGTCCCTTTGGGGGAAGAGGAAGGACATCTCTTTAGAGCTGTCGGCTTTCGCAAGCCATGATAAATTATTCCTTTTCATCACTGATTTGCTAAGCAGGAGGCTTGGTGTAATGGCAGAAATTTTCGTTTAATTTTTCCAGTCCTGGATGACTGAGGTTCCTGATCTGAAATATACTGGAGTTATTAAAAGAAGGGGATGTATTGATCATTATGTATTGTAGTACCGTCAGGAGAAGATAACTGTTTATATAACATGACAACAGTTTGATTGGAGAGAAGACACTCACCCTGTTCTGAGAACAATCTGCATCAGGTCCACCATTCCCAGGACGCTTTGGTTTTAGAGTTATTGACAGATATAAACTATCATAAATGAGCCCATAAACTTCAAACTTAGGACTCACAGGTTCCAGAGAATTCTTGATCAAGCATTTACGTGTTGTGTGTCTATGTGCCTGTGTTTACAGTGCCCTCAGAGGCCAGAAGAGGGCGCCAGATCCCCGGAGCTAGAGTTAACGGACAGTTGTGAACCACTCTACATGGGTGCTGGGAAATGAACCAGACTCCTCTGAAAGAGTTCTTAACTGCTGAGCTATCTCTCCAGACCGTGTGTGTGTGTGTGTGTGTGTGTGTGTGTGTGTGTGTGTGCGCGCGCGCGCACGTGCACGCGTATGCTTGCTTGCATTTAGAAAACAACGGACCAAATATCAGAATCCTTTATGTCACTAGAACTTGGGTGACTGGGTGACCCTACATTGTTTTGAAAGCTCTCAGTCACATACATGTAAAATTGTAATTTTGATCATTTATAAGTTATAATCATATATATATGAATCTAATGATATAAAATTGAAATTATGTGCACAATATCCACATACGCAGAAGAGAAGAGCCCCTAAATAGTTACCTTTCCCCTATTACTTCTGTTGGTCTGAGGTTTTCAGGCTAAGCTACACAGCTCGCTCCCACCCACAGACCTTGCTGTCCATCAACACTCTCAGAAGTCTTGCTAGGGAATGTTTACATTCATTTTGGGCCCTGGAAGAAATATTTAAGTATTCTGGGGAAGACAACATCCTCTAAGTGCCCAACGTCAGGACTGGCGTAGTGCGGGGCACTTGCTAAGCACATAGGAAGATGGAATGGATCTGAAGGAGCAGTTATGGCCCAATAAGGTATCTAGGTATCTTCAGTAATAAGAGGACTGTATTTTACTTATTAATCTGTTTTGTTTGGTTTTTTTTTTTTTTTATAAATCAAAGACCTGCTGTGACACTCTAGCTGCTCTAGAACCCATGGCATCCTCCTGTCTTAGAGCCTCAGGGTTAGGATTACTGGAGTGAGCCAGCGAGTCCCAAATACTATATTCTATTGGATTAGCAGAGCTACCACTAAATACTAAATAGAGTAAATACGGTTTCCTTCGTCCTAAGTCGCATGATTTCTACAGTGTTCCAATGGGGCTCATTGATGGATACCTATAAATTGGCCAAGCACAAACTAAGCCTATGATTATACGAAATGAGGAGGTTGACCATATTCTAAACATCCTCTGTTGCATGTTTATCGCTTTTATGTAGCTGGCCATGTCAGACTCCTCTCTATTTCTGCTACTGAAATCTTGCTTAGATGTGGTAGGTTTGGGGGTATTTACTTATGTATTTATTTATATGGGTACACTGTAGCTGTCTTCAGACACACCCGAGGACATCGGATTCCCATTACGGATGGTTGCGAGCCACCCTGTTGTTGCTGGGGATTGAACTCAGGAGCTCTGGAAGAGCATTCAGTGCCCTTAACCTCTGAGCCATCTCTCCAGCCCCATACATGGCTATTTTCATTATCAGCACCACAGCTCTTCAGGAATGGATAGGTGATCTGTGTCCCCCACCACATAGCACTACAGTGGACACGAAACAACCACAGGCTAGTGACACACAGTCTGGATCTGGAACTTTCCCCAGAGCCTCATGTGCTGGAGGCTTGGCCTTGGCTGGGGAGGGGGGGGTGGGCTATTGAGAGGTGATTGGATGATGAAGGCTCTGACTCAGCTGGTGAGTTAACCTCATGTGGGTTCATAATAAAAGGGACTATCAGGAAGTACTAAAGACCATAGGAGGAGCCCAAGAAAAGGAAGAGGGTCATTGGAGTGTGCCTTTAAGGATGTACCTTGTCCCTGGACTCTTTTCTTTTCTTCTCCTTGTTTTCTGTTTATCATAAGCTGAGTTGCTTTGTTCTAGGACATGCTCCTGCCATGATGCTGAATCCTCTGGCTAGTTCTATGTATATCATCACCATCACCACCACAACCATCATCATCACCACCATCACCACCACACTCATTATCACCACCGTAACCACCACCATCACCATCCTCCTCCTCACCATCATCAGTATCACAATCGTGATCAATATCACCACCATTACCATCGCCACCTCCTCTGTGCTGGTTAGGTTTGGTTGGTTGGTTGGTTGGTTTGGGTGTGTCAATTTGACCCAAGTTAAGGTCGTCTGGGAAGTGGGAACCTTGACTGAGAAAATGTCTTTCTCAGATCGGTCCGTGGGCAAGTCTCCGACGCGTTTACTTGATTTATGGTTGATGTGAGAAGGCTCACTGTGGGTGGGTGGTCCTGGGTTGTGTAAGAAATCAGGCTGAGCAAGTCAGTGAGCATTATTCCTTCATGGCCCCTTCTTCAATTCCTGCCTCCGTCCTGTTTCGAGACACTGCCCTGACTTCCCTCCATGTAAAATGGAATAAACCCTTTCTTCCCTAAGTTGCTTTTGGCCAGTGCTTTTATCAGAGCAACAGAAACCAAACCAAGACAATCATGACGACCGCCACCGTTATAACATCATTATTAACCACCACAGCCACCATCAGCTTAGGGTACCGGGACAGGAGGAAAGCTCTGGCCTGTTAATCATCCTATCTCCTCCTCCTCCTTCTCCCCTGAAGTCACTGGGTCCTTCAGGCTCAAAATCCTGCCGTTGGGCCCACAGCCAGCCTCTCAAGACGCTGCCAGAAAAAAAAGTACCGTACTGTAATACATCTTCAAGGAAGAAAGAAAAAAAGTTTCTGCCAAGGTATGGCAGCCCTCCGGAGGGAGGAGGTATTGTTTGAATGAGATCCAGCCCGGGGCTGCCACCCACCTGCTCACTCGCCCCGCCCCCAGGCCCCACCCTGGAAGAGACCTGGGCGCAGAGGATCTGGAGTAGTTGGTCCAGTTGGCAGATGCTGGCAAAAGGGTGCGGGGGGATACGGGGGGCGCGTATTCACAAAACCCACTGATCCGGAAAACCATTACAGGGAAAGGGTTTTTTTTCGATCTCAGCGGAGGAGGGGAGGGGTAGAAATTAAAGGGAAAAGAAGCAGAAACAAAAAAATAACAAGGCCATTAATCTTTCATCAAGTTAAAGGGATGAAAAGGAATCGCTTTAAGTATCATTCTTCCCTCGCACCACAAGCATGTTGCCCCCCTGCTAACTTCAAAGGCTCCGAAGAGAAGTTGGTTAATATTGTTGGCACAGTCTCAGGCCGGCGGTTTACAGTTGCTTCAGCAGAATCTCTCTCTCTCTCTCTCTCTCTCTCTCTCTCTCTCTCTCTCTCTCTCTCTCTCTCTCTCTCTCTCTCTTTCTCTCTCTGCTTTTAAACAAAGAAAGCGTGAGGGTCGGGCACTCACTGAGGGGAGACAAGAGACGAAAAAGGTGACTTTGTGTCCCGGGTGTGAGGCCTTCAGAGAAAAAACAGCCCTCTGCCAGTGCGCACTGGTGACAGACCTTTTGTCACAGATTCGAACCATCATCAAGCCCAGACGAAAAAAAAAAAATCCGGCCCCGGTTGAGGGGGGGGGGATAGGCGGGGGGGGGAAGGGAAAGGGGGGGAAGGGAGCATTGTTTTCTTAGCTCATCGTTCCCCCTCTGCAGAGTCAGGCCAGTGCTGTCTTTGCTCAGCATCTGACCTCCTGGTGGTCTCAGCTGAGATGAGGTTGGCCAGAAAGCAAGCAAGGTGGCACTTTTGAGCACAGTCAGTGTACCGGGAGCCCCTCGCCTGTTTAAGCTTGAGTGATTGGATGTTCTTCGAGGTGGCTGCTATTTATACTGAAAACAAAGCTAATTGGTGGTGAATGGAGGGGCTTTGTGGTTGGGCTGTGGCTCTGGGTGAGATTCTGCAGAGCAGGTAAGGTGTACCACCTCTAACGCTAAGAGAGCGGGAGCGCCATGATTGCTGAGAGGGTGGAGGAGCTGTTCCAGGAAGACGCGGTCCACCAGAGAGGGCTTGCAGCAGGCAACATCCCACGATGGGTGTTGTGACTACTGCCCCTCCCTCCCCCTTCCCCCCATGGCAGTGGAAGGTTGTTAAAGGATGTCCCAGCACGACTGATGCGAGCTCTATCTCACATGGTGTGTGAAGGTTACTGATGTCTGCCATTGTAGATGTGGTTAGCACTGTTTCTCCTTGATGGATATGGTTGCCAGTTTCTTTTGGGTAGTTGCTCTGAACTAGACAGGCAAGGATCTAGGGCAGTAGACAAAAGAAAGCATTCAAGCCTATTTTGCAAAGCCGGAGGAGGCTTGGTCTTGCTTTGGGTCAAATCTCCCAGATCAAGACATATGAGAACAACGGTTCCAGTTATCCTCAGCCACCCCAAAGTCTATTAGCGCTTAGAGTCTCTATCTTCCTTGTCTCCCGGTTTTTGAACGTGTCTTCACTCAGCCTTGACAGCTTTGTAGCACAGAGTTACTCAGTTGACCTCTTTGTTGGCGATACTGGACAAGCTGCTCCTAACCTGAGAACCCCTGTTTATCTGGGAAGGATCACAGATGTACACAGGAGAATGTTGAGGGATACTTGAGACAGGATACAAGGAACTGTTGGACATGCAGAGGGACTTAATAGGCATAGCCATCAATCTGTTGAGAACAACTGAATGTAGTAGCTGGGAATATGAATATAATAATTAATATCTACCATTACCTTTTGACAGGATTGAGGATCACCTTGAAGACAAATCTCTGGGTATTTCTATGAGGAAATTTCTAGATTGGGTTTATTGAAGTAGGAAATTCTATGTGAATATGAGTAGCACCATTCCATGGCCTGGAGCTCTGGGCTGAATAAAAAGGAGAAAGACAGTTTGCAACCAGCATTTAGCTTTCTCGCTGCTTTCGTGGCTGTGGATGCAATGTGACCAGCTGCCTCACGCTACTGTTTCCATGACTTTGCCATAGAAAAGGACTGAGCACCCTCCAACTGTGAGCCACCACGAAGGACTGAACACCCTCCAACTGTGAGCCAGAATAAACCTTTCACATCCCTAAACTTGCTTTCATCAGGCATTTTGTCACAGTAATGAGACAAGAAGCTGATACATTCAGCTACATCCAAAGGATACACTCGGGGGGGAAAACAATGTATTTTAAAAAAAAAAATTGCACAGATGTAGACTTAAATAAAACTTCACAGCAGCTTAATACCTCAAGAGAACCATACAAAGAACCCCATGGAAACCTAAATAAGGATGAGGGAAATGATGGCCAAATGGTGGTCAGTCAGCCCCACCTTTCAGAGATATCCCAGGACTGGGGTGTAGATCTGGAGCCTTCCAGGGCTTTCTTCTGTGGCTATCCCCTTCACTTGCTAACTGTGTCCATCCTTGAAAATTTCAGTACAGTGCTATAACCCCAGGCATGTCAAATCTAGATATTCCAGCACAGATCTCCACAAGATGCCATGATGCTCAGAATAAAGGTCTGAGTTGGCTATGGATAAGGAGACCCCACTGCATGAGCCTCCCCTTAATGCCATCTATTGAATTCTTATCACCAGATCCTTTGAGCCACGCAGATTCTTGAACCTACCGGCATTTCTTGTGTATGTGTGCCTCAACTACTTGTGATGGCCACCAAATATGTGATTGAATAAAATGGCTTTGTCCACTTGTAGTTGAAGCTCAGGCTATGCAATTTGCACTTTAGGACAATTATTTATTTTATCCTTATTTAGTTTTGTGTATGGGGGTGTTTCACCAGCATGTATGTCTCGGCATCACATTCATGCAGTACCTGAAGAGGCCAGAAGAGGGCATCTGATCCCCTTGAACTGGAGTTATAGATGATTGCCAGCCAGCACATGGGTGCTGGGAATTAAAACTTGATCTTCTGAAAGAGCAACAAGTGCTTTTGATTGCTGAGCCATCTCTCCAGTCTGCAATTGTTCTGAAAAAAAAAGTTAGAGTTTTAAAAGTAGGGATTAAAATATTATATATTTTTTGAAAATCAATAAATATTTGTCAAAAAAAGAGAAAGCAGGTCTATTTTTTGAAAATCAACAAATATTTGCAAAAAAAAAAAAGAAAGCAGGTTGAGCTGGGAATTGAAATGGAAATTTTTGGTTTCTTTAACAATTCAGTTGAGTCACGGGATGTTTTTCTGGAAGTTGTCTTGTGAGAGGACATGTGATGTTTTGCTGAAAACAAACACTAGAGAGAGATGTTTAGAAAGAATATAAATGGAAGCCCACAAACCGTGAGAGAATGCTCTTGCATTGCTATGCCATGGGACACTTTGCTGGGTCTTGGTTGGTCTTGGCTGGTCTTCATTTCATAGAGAGAAATATGCCAAAGAAATTCTTGTGGTATTGTGACTGATTCTGGCCAGTTCCATTGACTGACAGATTCTGCGGAGCCTTGCTGTTTCTGCTGCATCACACAGCTGCTACGGATTCGTGTTTGGTGTTTGCTATTGAACTGGACTGCTGGTAACCTGGTAACAAAGAGTGGAATCACCCCGAGGAACTACTTCTAAACAGGTCCACACTTCCCTTTTCCTATTAACCTTTTTTCTCTCTCTCCTACTTCTGGTCTCATGGGCCAGAAGGGAGGTTGAATTGTTTAAGAATCCTAAACAATTTCAAAGTAGGTTTTGAAAAACTCTAAGCCTACTGGGCATGATGGCAGATGTCTCTAACTGCAGCACACTTGGGAGGCTGAGGCAGGAGTATTGTGAGTTCCAGACATGCCTGGGCTACATATTGAGACCCAACCTCAAAGATAGGTAGAGGAATAAGAGATTGTAACCCATCACAGCAGATTTGGTAGAGGAAGCAGACTATGTGGCACAAGGCATAGGTCACGAGCAGAAGCCTGCTGCCAACTTGATCTTATGTCTAGGAACCGAGGGTTCCCACCCAGCAGCAGATCCTACTTTCCCAGCATTCCCATAGGGCTGTGGAGACAGGAAGTGCTAGTGAGGACATCTCTGTCTACTGTACAGAGTTGCTCTCTGCTTGTCTCTTGGAGCCCGTCCATCTTGGGGTCTCTTTGTTAGAGCAGCTATTCCTTCCACTAATGGTTAATACAGTCAGCTGCAGGACTGGGGTGGCCTGCTGAGGGTGGTAGTCAGGAAAAAATGAGCAACATTTAATTAAACAATTGTGAGGGTCAACTGTGGACCAAGAACACATCTTTTTGGAGCAATGGGGAAATTATTTGTAATCACTGGCGGTGCACAAGGCAATAAAGTGAAAGATGCACTGTACATGGTTTTCACAGAAGTATATTGTAGAAATTTATAATCCCAATCTGGGGCTTCTTCCCTGCCTTTGACCTTTTAGTTCCTGTTTAAAAGACACACACACAACCTTTATATTTACAATAAGCCTTAATCAGCACTAGAGCTGGGCAGATATCCACCCCGTATGCTATTAGAATCTACTTTCCTATCAATAACCCCGAGTTATTACTTACCATGCTTCATCTGGGCTGCTATTAGCTCCAACTGGTCAGTCCTCAGGGCCACAGTTTTTACGAATTCACCTAACCCATGGCAGCTTCTCTTTCTCCTCCACCTTCTTCTTCTCCCCTTGTGGTTCTCTTCTGAACCCCAAGTCCAGGAACCCTAAAGGTTAACTATGTCTCTTCTGCCCAGCTATTGGATGTCAGTATCTTTATTCACCAATCAGAAAAAACTTGGGGGCAAGGTTCCATAGCTCTCTTGTGTCTACATGCAGACTCCAGGTCTTGGAGGCCACACTTAGCACTATAATACACAGTAAAAGACAAAACTCAAAAGTATATACTCAACAGTATATAATGTGTTTTAAATACACATATTTTTAAACCACTGTGTGTGTGTGTGTGTGTGTGTGTGTGTGTGTGTGTGTGTGTGTCTCCTTAGAAGCCAGAAGAAGGCATGAGATCCCCTGTAGCTGGAGTTACAGGCTGTGAGCCTGTGATTTAGGTGCTGGGAACTGAACTCGGGTCCTCTGCAGGGTCAGCAAGCACTCTTAATAGCTAAGCCGCCTCCTCAGCTCAGTCCCTCCTCTCCTCTTCCTTCTTGACCCCTTTATTCCTCTAGAGCAGAGTTTCTCAACCTGTGGGTCGAGACCCCCTTTGGGGGAGTGTTGCATTACTATTCATAACAGTAGCAAAATTACAGTTATGAAATAGCAATGAAATAATGTTATGCTTGGGAATCACCACAGCAAAAGGGACTGTATTAAAGGGTTGCAGCATTAGGAAGATTGAGAACCACTGCTCTAAAGAATTTCTTTTGTAGTTCTATATTAGATAAATAGCTATGCTTTTATTTAGCTATTAATACACATAATATATGATTCATAAATGAGAGAAAACATGGGACATTTGTCGTTCTGAGACTCACTTAATTCACTTAGGATAATAATCTCCAGCTGCATCTACTTTCCTGTAAACAACATAACTTCATTTTTCTTTATGGAGTAAGATTCCATTGGAACATAAACCACATTTTCTTTATCCATTCCTCTATTGACAGACACTTAGAGTAGGCCCATAACGCAGAATTGTGAATTATACTTCAATAAAGATTTTAAAATGAAGCTTTTAAAAAGACAGTCTGGTAAGAATTTTAGCACAACTTTCTCCTGGCCTCATTTCCTTGACTGGCCTAACACTTTACATAGGAAAGACCCTTGGCAGGCAGAACAAAGAAAACCCTCACTTCTCCTGGGATTTATTTAAATGTATATTTCTCCCACTACCATCCTCAGCCTAGTTCTTGATTTCACAAGTTTTTGTATTCCCTTCTCAAAATATTTAGGTTCCCAGATTGTCACAGTCCTCATCCTCTGGTTTGTATGCAATATTCTAGAACAGTGTTTTAGCCTTGAATTTACCACGATCCTCCTGTCTCAGCTTCCTGAGTCCTGGGATTATAGGAGTGTACCACCACAGTCAGTTTAACTTTATTCGTAGAAAGAACTGACATGCTCCCTCACTCTGAAGCTAGGGACCACAGATGTAAATATGTAAAGCTGTCAGCTAGCAAAGACTGGTGGGCCATAAGCATAGACCAGAGCCTGTCACTCAGCACATGTCCTACCTTAAAGCAGGACATCATCAAGTGTGCGAGCAGAGGCCTCTTCACGAGACGGGGAAGATTCAGAGCAGAGATGCCATCCAAGGAGACAGCTGAGGAGGAAGTATGACATGAACCAGACAAACCATGAACATGACCTGGCCTGCTCCGGGAAAAGGATGCAGGGTTGCAAACGCTCTGCATGAGACAAGAGTAAGCCAGCAAGCTTCAGGGATCAGAAGAATAAGTAGGAGCACACCTCAGTGCCCCCGACATGAGGCGGGGCTAGAGCTAGAGAAAGGGCTACCTCAGCAGCCTGGCAGGAGCTGACGGACCACTTTCAAGAATCCACCTTCGGTTGCCAGCAACACAGCAGCACAGGGCTGGGGAGTTGCAGAGACAAGAAATTCACGACTACACACAGGGTTAGAGGTTTAAGGTCAAGGGCCACATCAGATAACATTTTGCTGGCCGTCCTAAGGCCAGCAATGGTGTATCACCTGGAAAAAGACAGCGTGTGCACGCCGCGTGCATGTTTTCTTCTTCACGTGCGTGTTTGTATAAAGCCACAAGGATTCAAGCTAGTGACCTTATCTAATTCTGGTCCCCTCCCCAAGGCCCAACTCTCCATGCTATAGTTGGATTAAGTTTCCACCCTCTTAATAACTTAATTTGAACACGTGAACGCTTGGGGATATCTGGACCACACCAAGCCAAAGCATAGAAACCTGAGGAGGGAGAGATTTGGGATTCTTTTACCCGGCTGAGGGGGATAGGGGTTGGGGGGGAGGGGGAGGGTATAGATGAGAGAAGATGCACAGATCACAGATCTGTATGTGGAGTGTGGGCCTCACACTCTATCTTTGTACCTATTGTACAGGGCTACCCTCCTAGCCACACAACCTCTATTTTAGGGGACTCAGCTGTACCCCCCTTGCAAAAGATTATCCCGGCTGGACTTGGTGACTGACACCCCATTAGAGAGGGCCAGGGAGGGTCACATGATCTCACCTGAGTATCCAGCCACTCCCTACCAGTTGTATGCAGCTAGGCCTCTATGGCCTCTCTGAAGGGCTACAGCAGCGGTTCTCAACCTCTGGGTCTCGACCCCTTTGGGGGCTGAACACCCTTTCATGGGGGTTACGTATCAGCTATCCTGTATACCAGATATTTACAGTACCATTCCTAACAGCAGCAAAATTAGAGTTAGGAAGTAGCAAGGAAAAGAATTTTTTGGTTGGGCATCACCACAGCATGAGGAGCTGTGTTAAAGGGTTGCAGCATTGGGAAGGTTGAGAACCTCTGGGCTAGAGACTCTAGGCTGGGGGAAGATTAGGGGAGTGAGGTTCCGTCTATGCAGCTGTGGGGAAACCAACAGTCCTGTTGGGTGAAGACTTCCCAGTATGACCTTTTGGGGGAGGATCACTCACACCCCCCTGTAAGTAGCCTCATGTAGGCTCTGTAAGGAAGTCTTGTTCCCCAGAGTGGCGCTTTGGTGGATAGACGTTGGGGCCTTGGGCAGAAGTTAGCTGTAGTTTACATCTGTCTCTCCATGGAGAGGGAATTTCAGCAACAGGACTATTTGCATAAGGCCCCTGAGTATCAGACCCAGGTTCAGGGCTAGTGCCCGGTGGACCTCAATGATTCACAGCCTGGAAGTGATCTGTCATAGTTAGAGTTTTATTGTTGTGAAAAAGACACTATGACGAAGGCCACTCTTATAAGGACAACATTTAATTGGGGGTGGCTTATGGGTTCAGAGGTTTAGTCCATTGTTATCAAGGCAGGAGCATGGCAGCATCCAGGCAGGCATGGTGCAGGAGGAGCTGAGAGTTCTACATCTTCATCTGAAGGCTGCTAGGAGAAGACTGACTTCCAGGCAACTAGGAGGAGAACCTCAAAACTTACCCGAGAAGTGCTACACTTCCTCCAACAAGGCCACACCCACTCCAACAAGGCCACACCTCCTAATAGTGACACTCCCTGGGCCAAGCATATTCAAACCACCACATGATCATTTCATGAGGATGACCCATGAACCAGCCCATCCCAGTCTGAGCTTAAAAATCCTGTTCTGCTCCAGGGGACCATAAGGGGGAAACCCCAGATGATCCAAGAGCCCTGACATGTTCGAACATCTCAATAATTTCAAGGGACTTCTCCTACAGCTCCTGAGAATCTAAACCTCTCCCCAGCGTCTTGTCTGACATGGATTTATTGTTCATCGCTGACTCACTTGTAACCCTTTGGTTTGTTCTTATCTACTTATTTGTGTATTTATTTATGAGCGTGTCATGGCCTGCATGTGGAGGTTGGAGGACAACTTCCAGGAGTTGGTTCTCTACAATGTGGGGCACAGGGATGGAACTCAGGTCATCAGCCTTGAAGGCAGGTGCCTTTACTTCCTGAGCTATTTTACCAGCCTGGATGTAGATTTACTTGTTCCCCCTAACTCTTATTTATTTATACTTTTCCCTTGGAGCATGGGGCCCAGAACTTGAGCCTGACCCTCTAAAACCGTATATTCTAAGCAGATAGCAGCTGGTTCTCTACCTCCATCTAAGGGTCCCAGGCCTTGTTGTTAACTATGGAAGCACCCTGCTATTGTGTGTACGATCAGAATGGTGGACACTCTTCCCTCCAGTGCGGCAAGGTGTGTGTGTGGGTGTGTGGGGGCTTGCTGCCAAGGCTTGATGACTGGAGTTTTTTGTTTTTTTTTTAAAGAATTTACTTTATTATTGTAAATTATCCATGTGTGATGGGGGATATGTGCACATGAGTACAAGTGCCTGTGGGGACCAGAGATGTCAGATCCCCTGGAGCTAGAGTTATAGGTAGTTGGAATCTGTTCAGTCTGGGTGCCGGGAATCGAACTCTGGTCTTCAGGAAGGGTTAAGTAAGTTTTAACTGCTGCACCATCTGTCTAGCCCCAAGATGTCCTGAGTTTGCTCTTGGTGATCCCCCATGGAAGAATAAAATGCACTCCTGAAAGCTGACCTCTGATGTCCACGCATGTGCCATGCATGCATGCGTGCGAACACACACACACACACACACACACACACACACACACACAGAGTAAGCCTCAGGCGTCCATCAGAGACCCGAGTCACAGATTTCCACAGCCACACCACATGTCTGACGTCTCTCTTTGCTTCCAGCCTCCCGCTCTTCAGCCTTTCCTGGTAACTTACAGGCCGCCATTTTTCCAAGATTCACTGCAAACACATCCTCAGGTTTTCCTTGAGGTTAAATATCCCATTCTTTGTAGTCCCTCATGCACCACCTCATCTCTGCCAAAACTTTATAGGCCCTGCTTCTGCTATCCCTAATATCTGACATTTCTAATCTCCCTTTAACACACGAACTTAGTAAGAGTGTTACACCAAATATTTACAAAGTTGAGGGGAAAGACCACAGAGCCTTGTAAAAATGAACGAGGGCATATTTCCTGTGGAGTGAAGTGTTTAGAAATAATAAATTTTCAGTCTTTTTTTAAAGAAAGATTTAGTGTGTGTGTGTGTGTGTGTGTGTGTGTTGACTGCATGTGTGTATATGCACCATGATGTGCAGTGCCCACAGAGGCCAGAAGAGGGCATCTGATCTCCTAGAACTGGGGTCACAGAGGGTTATGAACCCTCTGTGGGAGCTTGAAATGGAGCCTAGGTCCTTGACCAAAGCAACAAGTGCTCTTAACCACCAAGCCATTTCTCCAAGCCTGTGTTGTGTTTTATTATGTTTATCTTTGAGACAAGTTTTCATGTAGCCTAGGCTAGCCCCAAACTCACTCTGTAGCTGAGGTTGATGCTGAACTGCTGATCTTCTTGCTTCTACCCCCACCCCCTTCAAGTTCTGGGGTCGAGGGAGCATTCTGCTGCATTTGCTTGTGCTGGAAATTAAACCTACGGCCTTCCTTGTAGCATCCAAGCATGTTACCAACTCAGCCACCCTTGCAACTCTTAAGTGGTGTTGTTTAATAAGCTATTTGTAAATCCTCTTACATAAGGAGACCTCTGGGTTGCAGCCTTCTTCTAGGCAGGCATCTCAGGAGCCTGGAGATGGTGCAAGCTCCTGGTGACCTCACCCACTGTCCCCTCTTGCTCCCAGGGGTGAGTCAGCATGGCTCTGGGGAATGAAACCTGCTGCCATGAAGGTTGCCCTTCTAAACTTGGTGAGGCCAAGTTTTCTTGCTCCAGGCCATCTGTCCCTTACCACCCCAGGATCCCCTCCAGGTCCGTGTGGTACATGTTCAAGTCTCGTAAAGAATGCTGCGACTGTCTCAAGTCAGAGCTGCCTGCGGTTGCCAGGGAGCTTGTCGGGGGGGCCGGGGGGGGGGAGGGGGGGAGCGAGAGGGTGGCACAGAGAGTTTCCCAAGCACCCTTTCGAGATGGGACAGGATGTTAGACACGCCCTTCTCCAGATGTAGGGGATCGGTGCTCCAGGGAACAGCTTTCTCTTTGCCTGGCAGAGCTAACAGGTAGAGTCCCTCCAAGAAGTCGAGGCTCCTGCGTTCCCTTCTGTGAGGCGTTGGCTAAGACTTTGTGGATCCCTTAAAGCTCAAGAGATCTTTCATTTTCCGGATGGAATGCTCAATGCTCATAAAGATAAAACCTGAAATACCCCTAAACTCATGCACCCCCCCCCATTCACTTCAGACTTCAGCTGGAACTGTTCTGATTAATTCCAATTGGACCATCGGAGGCAGTTACATATGTGTTTAATTTGTTTAGAAGCTCAGCGCTTGTAAGGCACCTTGTAATAACATCTCGACAAACCCATTCTTGCAGTTGGGTGATTTATTAATGAATCTAGCTCTCTGCCTATTCATCTCACTGAAAAACTCTGGCTTGCATTATTTATGCATTTGTTTGCATGTTGGATTGAAAGAGGTAACAGATAACACACACACACACACACACACACACACCAGGAGCTGACACACACAGAGGGCACTCAGGAGGAAGAAATGACATCCTATCTGGTTAGGATATTTTGTTCAGGTTTTCTAGGACAGTCTACCCATTCAGGGGTCTGAGCATGGGTGATAAATGTCACCCAACTTTCAGGCATTCTCAGATATGGGCAATTTTGACTTACAGTGATATCTGGCAATGCCTGGGCACGATATTGCTTGTTACAATTAGGACAGGGGTGGGAATGGGGGCTATGGGCATGTGGTAGTCAGAAGTCAGGACAGCGCTCACAAAGAATTACCCTCTCTAAATGCCACGGTGCTGAGGTGAAACAGGTTTGGCTTATGTTAGCTTTGTGCTTTGTTTGATTTCCAGGTTTGCTTCTTAACCCATTGCTACTAACAATTCTCAAACCACATATCCCCAGGTTTCCTCCGAGCATGGAAGTTTCAAGGTTCCCCACAAGCCAGAGAGTCACTGCTTTTGTGGTCACTGGCGCCTGTCCGTGAGCAGGACACATAGCGAGCCTCTGTCAAGATCTGATAACCAAGGTCACCTAGGATTTCCGGGTGAGATATTTAAGTAAAGATGAAACACGATGACAGCCATTCCCACTTGCTTTTGTCCCAGACAGCTTCGACTTTCTGGAGCAGATCAGAACGGGGCCCAAAGCACCTTTTGGGAGCACGGCACTGCCGTTCTCTGGACCCGAATAGGATAATGTAAATACTGGAAGACCTTGTCATTTTGGAAACAAACATTGAAATTAGCTGTCCCTCTCTTTAGCCCTTCACCTAACCTTAGTTAAAAGGCAAGCTATTCAAATAAGCAGAAAGCGTACTTGGGCTGTCTATACAAGTCGGGCCAGCCCACCACCCCTGAATAAAAGACATCAAGTGTGTGTCACCAAGAGGGTCAAAGGTGTCTCAACTTCATTAAAAAGCCTTGGAAAGGGTGGATGGCTTTGTATCTGTGGTTTCAAGAAGATAATTTTTTTTTCCCTTTAGGGCTGGTATTTGTTTTACATCAATGGAGAACAAAGCGAGATCCCCTTTATAACATGTGTGGCAGGGTCGCAGTCTGGAGCTGACCTCCACAACTCTGGGCTGGACAGAGACAGGACTGCACTGGGTGTGTGTGTGTGAAATAGATCCCTTTAATCAGCTTTAGAAAAAAAAAAAACCCACAGCGAACAGTCACTTCTCTTATTGAAAAGTTTTAACTTCACCTTCATCAATTTATAATCAGAGTTCCTCTGGTATGTTTGATTCCCGACAAACAAGGATAAAAGTCTGGTGCCCCCATTGCTAATGAGATGATAAAACAGCAGGGATCGGGTTTTTAATTACTACAGACGAGGCACTGGAGAGGTGCGGGTGATATTTTCTGTTGCATGTCTGAGTTGTAACTTCGGGCTCATGACAGTCCTGCTGAGCTTTCTAGCCTTTGATGATCTCTCGGTTTTTGTCTCCGGAGAACATACAAAAATTTCTGAGCTTGTGTCCTGGGGGGCTGGCAATTATTGGCGTAACCTGGCCCAGGTTCACTTCTCCCAGCCTCGCCGCCTCGCGGTACGGATTCAGTTTCCTGACGCCGTTCGGACGAGAGAGGGAAATTGGACGTTTCGGATGTCTGTGAACTCCTCTGTTCTGCCAGTGCCGGCTTTCCCGCTGTCCATGAATAATAAAAAATGCTTCATTGAATCGGGTAGCTTTCTAGTGTACACTTTTCCATTTCTTTTCAAAGTCACGCTTGAAGTTTTGTTTTTAATCCTGGTTTTTATGCACATTCATAGGCATATATCATACATATCACTCCAAGCCCTTCAAAAATGTCTCTCAAGCTATTTTTTCTTGAGAGCTGTCGGTAGACAGAATTGTTTCAAAGGTGCCATCTTAGGTCAAATGTAAAGATCATGCGTTCTTACCCTGTGCTGATGGAAACTAGGAGTAGACTCCGTTATGCCTGATATTTACCATCCCCCACACCTCACTGGATGGCCAAGAATACTCAAGTAAGATTTCCCCGGAAGTCACATTTCAGCCATGAAACCTGATCACAGAATGGGTCACATGGGTTAGTCAACAGTCACTGTGACGAAACACCTGAGGATGAGAAACTAAGAAGAAAGGTTTTATTTCAACTCATGGTCTCGGAGATTTTCATTCATGATCCATTGACTCCTTGCTTCTGGGCAATGGTAAGTCAGAACATGATGGGGGTAGCATGTGGTGGAATGGGGCCATTCATCTCCTGGCAGTCAGGGAGACAGAAGAAGGGGACAGGAATAAGGTATATCCTTTGTCACCCACCCATATGACTTCTTCATCCAAATCCTGCTTCCTATAGTTTCCACTAACAGTTACCCAGCTACAACAGTCAATGGCTTATTCCACCAAAGATACCAGAGTCCTTATGAATCTCTCAATTCCCGCCTCTGAACACAGAAGCCCCTGGAGACAGGACCTTCTTTGAAACATAAGCTGTTGGGGGGACATTTCAAATCCAAACTATACTTTTGTGGTTCCATAATTTGTGGGCAATCACCACACCAGTCTAAATCCAGCTACCCAACTGATCAGCCAGCTTGCCACAGCTTCTGAACGCTCAAGGGTTCAAATTTTACAGTGAGACGCTCCCACCAGAGGCACAGAGTATAGACTGAGTAGCCTGCGAATCGGTTTAAAATTCTAAGACTTCAGATCCAAACCTTGAAAAGGGACTCAGCTTTCTATAAGAGATTTGCCAATGGCAAAAGTCAACAGAGCTTTGCTCCAACCCCACCTCCCCAGACCTCACCCCCAGAATCCTAACTTGTTAGATATTTCCATCTTTACCAAATACTGTTTGAAAAAGCTGTCTTCCTTGGGTTCATGTCCTTGGATGCTTGGTGTCCAGGTGGTGGCGCTGTTTGGGGAAGGTTAGAAAGTTTGGTCTTATTTAAATGCGTCACTGACGTGGGCTTTGAGGTTTTTAAAGACCATACCATTTCCAGTTGCTCTCTCTGCTTTGGGTTTATGGTTTAAGATGTGAGTTGCCAGCCTCCTGCTGCAGTGGCTATGCCTGCCTGCCGCCCATGACTCGCCACTTTGATGGTGATGCACTCTGATCTCTCTGGAATTGTAAGCCTGAACAAACCCCTTCTCCTATAAGTCGCCTTGGTCATGGTGTCTTATTACAGTAATAGAAAAGGAAGAAAATAGCAATGTAAATTTTCTGGTCTTCAACAGACTGTCATGTGCAGCTCTGTTCTTGACAGTGGGAGTTGGGAGTATTTTAATGGTGACTCTAGAATGCGCTGCTTAGATGAGTCAGTGGGACAATCCCCCCACCCCGCCCCACCCGGTGCTGACTGAGGCATTCTGGCTCCTAGGAGCCACTAGGCACAGCTGGCAGAGCTGTGCTCCCAGCTGCTGTCCTTGGGATCAGCTCCTCATATTCTAGGCTTCTCTGGCTCAGGGGGAAGATCAATGGTTTTACCAGGCTCTGGGCAATAGGGGAACAACCCCTTAGGAGTGCCTCCTAGAGGCCTGACCAGCCTCTCTAGGAAGTAGCCAGCTTATCACATCCATGCTCTCCTTGCAGGAAAGCAGTCATTAGGTCTGGTTGGATGCAGAGCCAGGAAGGAAATGAATAGGTGTGGCCTTGGCTGCCCTGTATTCTCATAGGCCTTTACCATGGAAAGCTCTACTACAACCGGAGTTCAATTGACATTTCAGTTCGTCCTCAGCGCCTTGGAGATCAGAGAAGGATTGTTGTTGACAGACAGGGAAACTGAGGTCCGGGTTTAACAACCGACTGACTAGAGATCCAACAGCTGCTAAGAGCTAGAAGGGAATTTTGGCTTTCTCTTCTCCCTTTTCCCGCCTCTTTCGTGAGTACGACTGCCTTGACTCATGATGTCAATGGCTCCCTTGAGAGAGTTATTTGAAGGTCACCTCTGCTGTGGATAGCTGGTACTGAAAGATATTTATGGGCTGGGATGATGGCTTAGTCACTATAGAGCTTGCCACGCAAGCATGGGGACCTGAGTTATGATTCCTGGCATATATACATATACATATACATATACATGCATGACAGAGAGCACCCATAATTTTAGCAGCAGAAGGTAGAAACAGGTGGACTCCTGAGGCTGGCCTGTGGCTAGTCTAGAAGAGATGAGCTCCAGGTGGAGGGCAGGCAAGATGGCTCAGTAGGTAAAGGTGATTGATGCCAAGGCAGGCAACCTAAGTTTGATTCCCAGAACCCACACGGTGGAAGGCAAGAACCTTCTTTTGAAATCACCCTCTGACCTACACTCATGTGCCATGGGCTCAGACACACACACACAAACACATGCATACACCGAATACAAAAATAATAATAATAATTTTAAGGGGATTTAATCTGCACGTGGAGATGATTGCAAAATGCTGTACTAAAAGTCACAGGAAGCAACCTGGATGCTCACAGACATGATTTTCGTCTTAATAAGACTGAGTAAAGCGTAGGCACCAAGAGGATCTTCAGCTATCGAAACCGGTGTGTTAAACCGGGCGGTGGTGGCGCACACCTTTAATCCCAGCACTTGGGAGGCAGAGGCAGGAGGATTTCTGAGTTTGAGGCCAGCCTGGTCTACACAGTGAGTTCCAGGACAGCCAGGGCTACACAGAGAAACCCTGTATCAAAAAACCAAAAAGAAAGAAACCGGTGTGTTGCGAAACTTATTTACAGATCCTATACCACTAAAGGGTGCAGGGCCTGAGGGCATAACTGGAAACCCTAGGCCTTGGGAAGAGGATATAGGTGGATCAGAAATTCAAGGTCATTGTCAGCTACATAGTGATCACAAGTTCGGCATGGGGTACTGGAGACCCTGTCTCAGAAAACAAAAACCCACCATGATCTTGTCAAGTCCCTCCCCTCTTTTAATCATATTTTTATTAGTTTTACATTTTCATTCAATGTATTTTGATTATACTCATCCCTCCTCGCCTGTCTCCCAACCCAGAATCACCCCTACCTTCTTATCCACTTAGCTTTTTCTCACCTCCTCCCCTTCCTCCCTTCTCCCTCCTCCCCATCTTCCTCTTCCTCCTCCTTCCCAGATTGTACTGCCCAACTACCCTTGGGAACTCTGGGTGTGGCAATGAGTCATTAGGAGCCATTTTAATACCGTGTCCCTTGAGCAGAATAATGGTGGTGCCTCCTTCATCTTCTGAGTCTCAAGAAAAACACGTGGAAATGAAAGATCGTATAGATCTTCACTTAGATGCGGCTATTCAGAATTCTCAAGAAAAATCCACGTGCAGTGTGATCTGTCCTTTCTGCTTTCCGTTTCACTAGTAGGACTTTCAGAGCAGCTTTTTCATCTAAAGAGAAATTAAACAAAGTATGGAGGGCTTTAATATCCCCTGCATCCTGTCTGCACACACTCAGCCTCTCAGTATCCACAGGTGGTATGATTCTGGCATCCATACTTCCCACCCAAACGACATTGCTGAGATCAGGGCCTCTGCTCCTGCCATGGAATTGGACATGTTCAATGCCATGTACCCACCACCATTACATTATACACGGAGGTTTCGATGCTTTGAAATCCCCCTCTCGGCTTGCCCATCCATCCCCCTCCCACCCCCACCCAACTCCTGGCAACCCAGGGTCATCCTTTGTTCCCGAATTTTTGCTTCTCTGGAAGATGGTGGGATTTTCAGCAAGACTTCTTTCACTGGGTACATCTCTCCAGTGTGTGTGTGTGTGTGTGTGTGTGTGTGTGTGTGTGTGTGTGTGACTCTTTGTCTCTCTCCGCTGCATAATAGTACCATCTGGTTGAACCAGAGCACCCTCATCCATTCATTCACTGCGGGAGAAGTCAGTTGCCATCAAGCTTGGGTCATGGTGAATAGAGTTGCTACAGACCGTCTATGTAGAGTTTTTATGCAAGTGTTTAAATCCTCCAGGTAAACACCAAGAAGGATGCCCTAGTTAGGTTTTGTCAATTTGACACAAACTAGAGTCACCTGAGGAAGAGGGAACCTCAATTGAGGAATTGCCTTCATCAGGTTTGCCTGCGGGCAAGTCTGTGGGGCGTTTTCTTGATTGCTTACTGACGAGGGCTCAGCCCACTGTGGGCAGTGCCACCCCTAGGCAGGTGTGATCCTGGGTTTCGATTAGAAAGCAGACTGAGCTAAGCTTGGGAAGCAAGCCAGTACCTCCAGAATCCAGCTTGAGTTCCTGTCCTGACTTCCCTCAGTGATGGACTGTGATGTGCAAGTGTAAGTCAAGAAATCCTTGGCCTCTCTCAAGTTGCTTTTGGTCAGTGGTTTTTCCTGGCAATGGAAAACAGACTGGAACAACACGGTTAGTCAAGCCTGTGGTGACGGTATGTTGAGTTTTGTAAGAGACTCTTCCAAAGTACTTGTAGCACTTAACCATCCTTACCACAGTGGGTGAGTTTGTCCTCTTTCTATGTGGTTGATGTTCGCAATTAGGGGTGTTTTAAGACTTACACAGAAGTATTCCACGGTTGTCTGATTCTGCAATTCCTGGGGCTGGAGAGATGGCGCTGTGTTTAAGAATGCTCGCTGCTCTTTCAGAGGACCATAGTTCAAGCCCTAGCCAACCTTGTTGGGTAGCTCACAAATCTTGCCACTGCAGCTCCAGGAGATTTGTTGCCCTTTTCCAGACTCCCCAGACACCTGTATATATGTGTGCATACATACACAGACACACACATACATACATACATACATACATATAAAAAAATCAATAATAAAAATAATTTTACTTACAATCTCCTAATGACTTAATGTTGAATGGCTATTCCTGGTTAGCTTTGTCATTTCTTTCTTTCTTTTTTTTTTAAGATTTTTTTATTTATTATATGTAAGTACACTGTAGTTGTCTTCAGACACTCTAGAAGAGGGTGTCAGATCTCATTACGGATGGTTGTGAGCCACCATGTGCTTGCTGGGATTTGAACTCAGGACCTTCAGAAGAGCAGTCAGCTCTTACCAGCTCAGCCATTTCTCCAGTCCCCGGCTTTGCCATTTCTTAGTGAATTTAAATAATTGCTTCTTAGACTAGTCAAAGGCTCGGATACCCACCTCCTCATTCCCTCATGCCTGTCATGGGCTATTCCATCCCTGTGGAAAATGAAACCCTGAGCTTGTAGTTTGGACAACAGTCTTCACTCCAGTTGAATGGGACTTGGGACCAAAGCTCAGTGGAGGCCATTCTAACTCCTTGAGCAGAAAGAATATATATAACTAAAAAATTCTCTTGTGTCAACATTAATAAAAAAAAAGACAATATATAATCCCTATTCCGCTAAATCTTCTGCAAAGAAGAAAGGGGCTAAGTCAAAGACAAATAAAATCTTGGCTTTCCTTATGGACAAGCATCAGGGATTTGTACAACAGGGGCAGGTTCCGAAAGGCAAATTGTTCGACAAGATTCAAAAAGAAATTAAATCATGTAGTTATCGAAAGATCTGAGGGATGCTCGGAGTGGTCCCGTGCCCTGGTACCAGGAGATAAAGACACTTTCTGGCCGTTTGTGGTGCTGTTAACCCATTTGTCCTGTGTGTGCCTGCCCAAAAGGACCTGTCACACCCTGGAAAGCCCGGGAGACAAACGCAGAAGCCCCGCACCACTCCCCTGCTATGTTAAAAATGTGCGCCTATTTTCCCAAGCGTGCTTCGATTAAAGAGAGCACATCTGTTTTAAGTCCCCCTTTTATGAAAATTACTGTGCTTCCTCCGTATGCTTATCTTTTAATTTTGAAATTCTTTGTAGCAATAAGTCAAGATAATAACCAACCATATTTCTGGCCCCTTTAAAAAAAAAAATAAAGGGTGGGGGATGGGAGGGGGAAAAAAAAAAAAGAAAGAGGCAATGTGTCAGTTTTGAGCTTTGAACTCCAGGGCTCGGGGCCTCTTCATTTGCGTTTAGAATGGAGAAGCCCCCTGGATTATGCAGCCAGCCTCCAGGCCGCTGCAGACAGGCCCAGCTTGAGACTTGGGACTATTCATCACGCCCCCGGCAGGGGGGAGCCCTCCTCTCTTTCCCTAGCTCATCAGAGCAGTTCGGCTTCCTATTCCAGACTCTCTGCCCCACCCCCACCCCTTCCTACAAGCCTCTCACTGGAGCAACTCTGAGGCGCCAAGCATACAGCACACAGCCCTGCACACCCTCCCACCATCCCTTCCCCCCTCCCCGTGACTCCCGACTCTCGACACCACACCGGATCACAGCCTGACACCAAAAAGCTCCCACGCATCTAGTATCTTTGTTTTAAGTAGTCCGACGAGGGCAGAGCTAGTTTTACCAGCTGTTCTTTGCTTTTAGCAATTTTTTATTCGCCCCTATTTAATGCATGGGGTTGTTTGGCCTGCTTGCATGGAAGTACACCACATGCATGTAGTGTCCAGAGAGTCCAGAAGAGGGCGTCAGATCCCCAGAGAATGGCTTTACAGCTGCCTGCGGGTCTCCTGGATGGGTGTTGGAAATAGGACCCAGGTTCTCTGTAAGAGCGGCCAGTGCGCTTCTTTGCGGAGTCGTCTCTTCAGTTCCATGGCTTTATGCTTTGAAAGCGCTGTGTTTTGAGAAACGTTTAAATCGTGTGTATGTGTGTGTGTGTTGGTAATGTGCATATAGGTGTGTGCATGTCATAACCTGGACATCAGAGGACAACTTTGTAGAGTTGGTTCTCTCCTTCCATCTTTGCAGTGGTTACAAGGATGCAACTCAGGTCCTCAAGTGTGTGGGGGGGGTGGGGGGGGACGGGGGTGCAGGGCAAGAGCCTTTCTCACTGAGTCATCATGTGTTTTAGAGTCCATGTGTTTCTCAGGTTGTATTTCCCCTCCTGACATCTTTGCTCTGACGTGTTACCTCCAGCCCTCCATGCGTGGAGGAACAGAGAGATGCTTGCACAGGGGTGGTGGTGCACAGCTGTGGTGCCAAGAGACCTAGGCTAGCCTGGGCTACAGAGGGAGATGCTGTTTCCCTCCCTTACTCCAAAGAAAGATGGGGATATGAGAAGGGAGCATGCTGGGAAGGCGTTGAGAAATGTTTGCCAGGAATGCCTGGAGAAGTCAAGCAGGGATTGTGTTCTGCTGACCCACCTCCCAGTAGCAACAGACACATCTGGGCCCACCTCTCCCATCTGAAAATGAAACCAGACATTTCCTACAGTAGCCATGATGTCTACCACAACCCATGTCTGTCTGTCTGTCTGTCTGTCTGTCTCTCTCTCTCTCTCTCTGTCTCATCTTTCTATGGCTGTCTGTCTCTCTCTGACTCTCTGTCTCTCTGTCTCTCTCTCTCCCCCTCTCTCCCTCTCTCTTCCCTCTCCTTCCCTGCCCTCCCTCTCCCCACCCCCACCTCTTTGGGCACCAGGCATGCACATGGTACACGTAACATACATGCCGGCAAAGCACACATAAATGTAAAATAAATATTAAAAAAAAAATCGAAGACCTCAAATGTTCTTGTACACGCAAATGACGAAGTCCTGTCTCCTGTCAATCATCTTTGACATCCAGAAAAGAAAAAAAAAAAAGGATTCTGGATTCTCGAGACTGTCAGATGAGTGCGTGCTAACTTTACGAAGAATCGGGCTGCTTTGGTGTGGACCCTCTCTCGGTTTCCCAGCAACCATCCTGGCATCACAGTACTTCCTGAAGTCCCTAGGCAGTGCCTGCGAAAGTCCTCCAATGCTCTGACCCCTCCCCCCAATGTACATGGCGTCATATGTGCAGAGTCTTCAGCCTTCCTGAGTTACATCTTCAGATAGGGTAGAAAGTTGGAAAAACAAAGGGGATGTGGGAAGGGAAAGGGGCCCTCACCTGGAGTCTGGTTGAAGCCACCAGAGGAACGAGATTCCAGCCCGATTAACGGAATTTGCTGCACAGTTTGCCAACATAGAGAAATATTCCAGGTTGGAATCTAACACCTTATTCTGACCTCCATGGGCAGCGCAATGCACCCACTGCTGCTTAAACAGACATATATGCAGGCAAAACACTCATAAAATAAAAATAAAGATGAAGAAATTAAAAACAAGGGGCTGGAGAGATGGCTCAGGGGTTAAGAGCACTGACTGCTCTTCCAGAGGACCTGGGTTTAGTTCCTAGCACCCACATTGGGCAGCCCAGAGCCACTATAACTCCAGTTCCAGGGGCTCTGATGCCCTCTTCTGGCTTCTGAGGGTACTGCACACATAGCATCTACTCATGTATACACATAAATGAAAATAATTTTTAAAGGATATTAAAATATCAATGGATGATAAGGCCCCAGTGTACACGGTAAAGTGTGCCTTTTCTCTCTCTCCCCAGATATAAACCTGGATTTCCCCAGGAATTTCACAAGAACCCCCATTTACAAAGGAAGATAATATCGAAAACATTTTTTTAAGCATATGAGTGTTTCATCTGCATGTACGCAAGTGTAGCATGTGTATGCTTGGTGCCTGGGTCCAGGAGAGGGCATTGGATGTTCTGGAACGTGAGTTACAAGGTCTCTGAGCTGGCCTGAGGATGCTGGGAACCAAATTCAGATCCTTAGCAAAAGCAGTCAGTGCTGGGTCACTGAGCCATCTCTCCAGCCCCATGAAAGATAGACTTCACCTCATCATGAGTCCCATGTGACCTTATCAACTTACAATTCTATCTGACACATTTCCAGAAAGGGGGGGGGGAAGGAGATGAAGGGGAGGGGCTTAGAAACTTTTTGAACAGTGAAATTCCCAAAGCTTCTAGAATTCTCTCTGCAGATGCACATAGTAGCTTGATGAGCCTACAGCCATGCTTGTGTGTACCTTTTGGAAGGGTTTTCCGGTGCAAGGGTATCTTAGCAATAGGGAGCCATGTAATACCACACAACAAACCTCACACAGGAGATTTGCTGGGCAGAAACACCTAACGGCGGCTGCCTCTGAGCCGGAACAGAGACAGCAACGGGCCGGCTGGATGGAGCGCGTGGGCTTTAATAGGGTTTTAGAGCATGCGCAGTGGGAAGTGTTGCTTGGCCTTTAACGCTGAGTCACGGCAGTGTGGATTTCCATGTCGTGGGATTGGGGACAGGCCAGGGACAGGGCGATTTTCCACTGGCCTGTTGCCCTACATCTTACTCTTCCCTCGATGCCCATTTTCATGCATGCTTTAAACCTATGTTAAGAGCTTTTCTTACTTAAATTGCAGCTCTCCTTCATGCCGGCGGACGGGTCCTCACATTCTCTGCAGTGAAGTCTCCGGTTGCACCTGAGTAGAGGTCAGGCTATTGCAAGCTGCATGTAGCATGGGATAGAGCCCTCCTGGTCCCTAGAGCGCACTACTGACGCTGAAATTCCCAGCTCCTATCACATCTAAGCACCTGACGCAAAGGTAAGCACCCCAAAGATCTACACTTGTGCTCTATTGCTCAGAGGGTGACTCCAAAAAACGGAGCATGTGCGCGTTCCATGGGGACAAGACCATCACGTATGTTTGGAGGCCAGATGACAACGTTAAGGGTCATTTCTCAGGAGGCATTCACCTTGGATTTTGAGACAGCATCTCACTGACCTAGGACTCAACAGACAGCTTAAACTAACCAGTCAGGAGAACCCCCTGTCTATCCTGCTCGGGATTACGGGTGTGTACCGCCGCCATGTCGGGGTTCATACATTGGTTCTGGGGGAGGGGGAGGAATCAAACTCATGTCCTCATGTTTGAGTGGCAAGCGGCAAAGGAGCCCACTTCCCCAGGTCCAGGAAGTGGGAATTTACTGAGGTAAAGAGAAAGGCTTGTCTGTATTTCAACCTGGCCATCTTTATTCCTTCGTTGCTTGCTACTGGAGAACACAACTCCTTCATGGGTTTTGGCCCTGGAGGACCTCTCAGGCATATTGAGGAGGACCGGGGATGCCTGTGGCCTGCCATTTCCAGGGCATTGCTATAGAGCAGCAGAAGCGGAGAACCTCATAGCAGCAGACAAAAGATCCCCATGAGGTGAGGCCTGGGAATCATGGAACTCCCCTCACAGTGGCCAGGAGACAGGCAGCACTGGCTCAAACCACCGAGAGGACAGAGCTTAGAAAGTACCTCGGATCCCACCGGTGCAGAGGCCACGCCCACTCCCGGAAGGCCACGCCCCTTCTCCATGCGTCCATAGTTCTTACAAAGTGCATGGCAGGTAGAACCTGATACCTGCACCTGTTCCCGGGACTCTTTTCAGTGTCAAAGTCCGACTCCTGAAGCAGATTGAGGCTTGAGAAGAGATGACATACTCTTGTCCCCAAACCACCCACAGATATTTTTCCAATTTTAATTATGATGATGAGCTCAACTCAACGTGTTTCAGCTTGGGAGGAGAGAAAAAGTTTCACCGTGGTGACTGCTCTCTGCTCAAGAATGAGGAGTGTCCGTATGAGGCATGCAGAAGTTTCGTTTCTGATTTAGCATTTTTTTTTTTTGATAAGTACCTGTCTACAGAGATGAATAATGCTTTTATTTGGAACCTCGGAATCAAATCTTTCTTAAATATTTTATTTTATATGAGTGCTTTTTCTCTCTTTCTCTCTCTCTCTCTGTGTGTGTGTGTCCGCGCACCCGCGCGCGTGTGTGTGTGTGTGTGTGTGTGTGTGTCTGTCTGTCTGTCTGACCTCATTCACATACAGTACCCTAACTGAAGTTACAGAGGTTGTGAGCCACTCCGTGGGTTCTAGAATTGACCCGGGTACTCTACAAGAGAAGTCCTTGTTCATAATTGTTGAGCCATCTCTTCAACCCTGAGATCAAATCTCTAGCACATATAATGTAGTTTTAATTAATTTGTTCTTATTTATCATATATATCATATATATATCATATATATATATACATATATATATGTATATATCACTCTGTGTGTACACACACATGCGTCCAGGCGCTCAGGAGGCCAGAAGAGGGCATCACATCTCCTGGAGAGGGAGTTTCAAGCAGTTGTGAACCACCAAAAGTGGGCGCTTGGAACTGAACCTGGGTCCTCTGCAACAAGTGCTCTGGACCACTGAGCTGTTTCTCCTGCCTTTATAATGTGATATCGTGAGTCTCATTGACAGAATGATTAGTTTCTGAGCCAGGGTTATTTTTTTTTTTCCAATTGCAGAATATCAGTGGTATACATTTTAAAATAGCCTTTGATGTTCACAAACAATATATTTTATTTCATTGCCTGAGAGGAGAGAAAACATTTGGATGTGAGGACTTCAGAAAGAGGCTGAAGAATAAAAGCAGGAGCATCAAGTCAAAGGGAATGCTTGGGCCTGAGAAAATGGCACCCAGTAAGAACACTTACTGCTGTGTCACGGGTTCGGCTCCCAAGCGTAGCTCCCTCTAATTCCAGCGCTAGGTAATCCAGTGCCCTCTTCTGGCCCATTTGGGTACTGCACTCATGTGTGCACACATTTCTCCCCACTCCCACCCCCTATAATTAAAAATAAAACAAATCTTTAAAAAAGGGGCGGGGGGATGCTTGGTACTACATAGATGGCTCTGTTAGTAAAACGTTTGCTGCACAATGATGGGGACCTGAGTTTGGACCCCTAGCACCCATGTAAAAAGCTGGGCAGAGCAGCATGCATCTGGCCTCCATGCATGCATTTGTGCATACGCCAGGACACGAACACACACACACACACACACACTTACTCATCTCCATACAATTATATATATATCCTCCTCCCTGCCCTGCTGAGGGCTCTGCATGGGAAAGCAAATACAAATGACCCAGCTCAAGAAGAGCATAAATCACGCAGCCACAAATGGTAATGATGTGACTCTTGTGGGAAATGCCAACGCTTTGAAGTGATTTGAACGATTTGTTTGTTTGGTTGGTTGGTTGTTTGGTTGGTTTTTCAAGACAGGGTTTCTTCTATGTAGCCCTGGCTGTCCTGGAACTCACTCTGTAGACCAGGCTGGCTTCAAACTCAGAAATTCACCTACCTCTGTCTCTCAAGTGCTGAGATTAGAGGCGTGCACCACCACTGCCTGGCAACGATTTTATTTTTTAAACAAAAATCTCGATAGGCAGAATCCAGGGAAATAAGTTACCTCCAAGAGGCTGGAGTTTTTCGAGTATAATCATTCATCCTCCACATTCAAACCTTTAAGTTGTGAAGTCTCCAATCTGATGATTTTGAGTGTACTTGTGTGTAGCTGTGGGACCGTCGTCAGGATAGGACTTAAGGTCATTTTTTTTAGCCCTACATAAAGCATGTGTTGATGACCAATTGCCACACATTTTTACCTTCCCCAGACATCTCTGTGCCAGAACTGGTGCCTCTGAAGTGGGCTCAGCTACATGCGGTCTCTGTGCCTGGCTTTCACACTCAGCTAGAGGTGTGTAAAGCTCATTCATTCTGTGGCATGAAGATTCCATTCTTTTTCCTGGCTGAATAATAATAATAATGGATGTCTGAGGTCAACTTCCTCGATCAGTCTCTCTGCCTTACTGTTTGAGACAGGGTCTCTCGCTGAGCCTGGAGCTCACTGGTTGCCTAGACTGGCTGGTCAGAGGGCTCCTTCCACCCGCCTGTCTCTACCCTTGCTGTTCTGGGGTTACTGATGTGTGCTGCTCTGCCCAGCTTTTTACGTGGGTGCTAGGGGTCCAAACTCAGGTCCCCATCATTGTGCAGCAAACATTTTACTAACAGAGCCATCTATGTAGTACCAAGCATCCCCCTCCCCTTTTTTTGTTAATAATGGCTATACCACATCTCATTTAGTCTCTTTTCCGCCGATGAGTGGATGGGATGTTTGCACTTCGTAGACATGAAAACATTCAAGTACAAGCCTGTAGATAGCCAGACTACTTCCAGCTGCCTCAGCTGTGTACCTGCAGGTCTAATTGATGGATCTCAGGGCAACTGCACGCTTTTTAAGTTCTGGATGAGCTAATAAACTGACTTCTAGCATACCCGCCCCCATTTCACAGCCAAACTGATAATGGATGAAGGTCCCAGTTTCCCTTTGCTTCTTGCAAGGAGGCTGTGTATGCCGTCATCTGTGAACCTCCTTCCCGCTCGCTTTACTTTCTGGGAGGTTGATAGGGCAGTTGCTTTAGATGCAAAGGATAATGTGATGAATGACCCGAAGCAGGAGGCTTTGCATGCATTGGGGATTTGAACTCCGGTCTTTGCGACTGCTCAGCAAGTGAGCTTACACACTTTAATTTTGGTTTCGATGTGTAGTTCTTAAATAACTAGTTAGGTTTCTTGGCCTTTCAGAGACATCTGTTCAAACCTCTGCCCCTTTTCAAAAGCTGTGTGCATGTATTCGTTCCTATGAATAAGTTGCAGAAAGACGTAGGCCAGGTCCGAATTGCGTGTCCCATGGGTGGCCTCAAAATGCAACCTTGGATTCTGAGAACTCACTGAGAATTCAGCCTTTTTAAATAGCATCTTTTGAGGCACCAATTTTTTTTTCTTTAAATTTTGATGGGACTCACTTTGTCTTGTTTCTAAGAAGCCAAGATCCAGTCCAAGGTCGTGATGCTCACATCTTTAACCTTAAGTTGGTGTCTTGGCTCCGTTTTGGCGTTTGTCATCCTGTTTTACAGGCTGTGGTGCAAGGTTGGTCTATGCCTCCACAACAATGTGGGGTGGGGAGGTTGGGGGTTTCTGAGGCTGTGGTACCAGCAAAAGCTCTGGAAAACTTTTGGGTTTCCCCTGCTTTTGGCAGGGTGTCGGGGAGTGGGGTGTCTTGGGAGTCCAAGGTGTCTCTCTCCCATAAGCGTCAACCTTTGTCTCCGTCTGCATGTGACCTTTCCCGTGGTGTGTCTGTTTGTACCTTCCACTGGCCGTTGGCTTCAGGGCCTGTCTGAGGGCAGATGTTACTAATTATACCCATAAAGGTAATTTCTATATAAGGGCACCCTTATTCAAGGGTGAAGATTGACTGTGGGTATGAATGGAGGGGGAAGGATTCTCCAAATCAGGCTCCAACCAGCTGTGAATCCAGCTGTGATTATCCATTCCAGATAGCAGCTAGAGTTGGGGAAAGAGCCCATGGGGGTGGGGGTGGGGGTGGGGGTGGGGATGGGGTGGTATTTCTTCTCACCCCCTTTCAAATGTGGTGTCTGCAAGGTCTGGCTGTGACCGGGTGAGCCAGCACCAGGCCCTTCTCTTCTTCCCTAGACCTGGGGACAGTGACAAACCCATTGTCATTTGTCCCTGGATGCTCAGCACCCTCTTGCTGGCTCTCTGACCTCGGTGGGGAAAACTCTTATTAAAAGACAACCACGAGGCCACCTGAAGGGAATCTGTTCTCCCACTGGGCCTCTGATAGAGTCAGCGATTGTAGCTGCTTTGCTTCGTACAAGGGATAAAGGTGATCTCAGCTGGGGTGAGTGGCTTTTGCATTTTATCTACACAGCCACAAAAAGGGGGATCCGTGGGGCTGTGCTGCACACTCTAGTAACACTGCTAAATTAAAATTCCCTTTAAAACCAGGAGTGCGGAAGGATAACTATCCCGGCGAAGTCAGCAAGCCCGACGCCCTTGCTTCCTGCAGCGCCCACATTCTCTAGGGTCTCTCCCGCCCAGGCCGCTATCTCCCTACTGTGCCTGGTGGTTTGATTATCAAGCGCTGCTGGTGTCCCGTTTGATAATATTCCTCTGAGGGACCAATCCGCAAACCCTCACATGCGCTGTTGCGTCCTGCCACGCTCATTGAGGTCTGGAAAGACAGGCACCCTGTGATCCTGGCTGCGAGGTCTGGCTGCCAGAGATAGGAGCATGCCCGTACTGGGAGCGTGGGGGTGGGCTGTCATTTCTGAGGGAAGATGGGCTCACATCTGTACCCACCCCCCCCATATGGGGCATAGGCAAGAGAGTAACTTCAGCTTCACAGATGGTGACATCATCTCCCCAGAAAAGCCATTTTAGAGACAAACCCAAACCAGAGGCTTAGAGATTCTCTGTTCCATCTACACTGGCTTTAGAACCCAGGTCCCTTAAATAAGTGGGAATCAGTATCTTGTAAGGGTATGTGATTTGTGTTCATAAGGAGAGCTTAGCTTTCTTTCTTCTAAAATATAACACAAGCAGTTTCGCATACTGCTAACTGTTCTTCTGTGACTGCCAGCAATCACTGCATAGAGTCACACTTTGAGGCTATTAATGGCTGCTTTAGCCAACCGTCTGTATTTGGCATCAGGTTCATTCAAGATTTTCTAGTGTCATCATGGGCACCACCACACTCATCCTTGTTTTAGATCTCAGTGCTTCTTTCTGATCGTCTCCTTGTGCCGAGTTCTCTTCATAGGAGAACTCAGATATCTAAGGTCCCCATATCTTGAGGAACTTTCATTTGTGTCATCCAGTGATCCCATAGAAAGATGACAGAAAGGTGACAGTCGTCTGTGTCCCCACCAATGTGCTCCACCCCCTTATTTTAAATTTCTACTTGTTGTGGGCTCACATGCGCATGCCAAAGCTGGGTGACAACTTTCAGAAATTTGATTTTCACCTTCCACCTTTACGTAGGTTCCAAGAATCGAATTTAGGCCATTGGATCTTCATACCAGGTATCTTTTCCTACTTGTGACATCTTGTCAGCCCGCTCCTGCCTCTTAGACTTTGTAATGAAGTAAGGTCGGATGACATCAGTCTACTTTGTCTCCTGCTGGGGGAGGGGCACCATATATACATATATATATTTCGGTCATATGTGTGCGACCATTTATTCACTGAATTCTTTGGAGGTATTGGCTAAAATGGTAGAAAGCCTTTCTGTTTTGAAATTAACCTTCGTCAAAAGCAGTGTTCATAGCTTGCTATTTATGCCTTAAATTTGTTTCTGAAACTGTCTAGATGGATGGAGAACTTAAAACTATGTGCAGTCATGCCCTCCATGCTTTCACTTGATACTCACCGCTTTTCATCATCCTTTTTTTATTTTAAAGATTTATTTAATAACTATATGTGAGTACACTGTAGCTGTCTTCAAACACTCCAGAAGAGGACGTCTGATCTCATTATGGATGGTTGTGAGCCACCATGTGGTTGCTGGGATTGAACTCACGACCTTCGGAAGAACAGTCAGTGCTCTTACCTGCTCAGCCATCTCTCCAGCCCCCTTTTCATCATCTTAAGAGAGACTTAGTCTCGTCTGTGTGTGTTTATGTGTAAGTCTATGTAAGTGCATGGGCAGAAGCCAGAAGAGGGCATTGCATCCCTCAGAGCTGGGGTTAGAGGCATTTGTGGGACACTTGACTTGTGTGGGGAGGCTGGGATGTGAACTCTGGCCCTCAGGACTGCATAGCAGTCATGCCTAACCACTGGGCCATCTCTCCAACCCTTCTTCTTCAACATTAGAGGGTTTTGTTGCCACAGATTGAAAGATTTGTTTTTTATTTTATGTGTTTGTGTGTTTTGCCTGTGCTATGTATATATGCCATTCGTGTGCTATGCTCATGGAGTCCGTGTTAAGGTTTCCATTGCTGTGAAGAGACACCATGACCAAGGCAACTCTTATAAAGGACAACATTTAATTGGGGCTAGCTTACAGGTTCAGAGGTTCGGTCCGTTATCATCATGGCGGGAAGCATGGCAGCATCCAGGAAGACGTGATGATGGAGGAGCCAAGAGTTCACCATCTTAATCCAAAAGCAGCCAGGAGGAGTCTGGACTCCCACACTGGGCATAGCTTGAGCATAGAAGACCTCAAAGCCTGCCTCCACGGTGACACACTTCCTCCAACAAGGCCACACCTCCAAATAGTGCCACTCCCACACACAAAGCATTCAAGCACATGACCCTACGGGGGCCAAACCTATCCAAACCATCACAGGGTGTTAGATCCTCCAGAGTTACAGATGGTTGTGAGTCATCATATGGGTGCTGGGAATTGAACCCAGGTCCTCAGCAAGGGCAGCCAGTGCTCTTAACTCTCCAGACTGTGATTGGTTTTGCTTTTACCTCCTTAAGTCACCTTAGATGTACGATGTAGATGAAGTTATAAATTAGGGATTTTAAGGCACTTAGTGGTCATCTAGTTGTCTGAAAATGCACTGGCCTCTACCTTTGATTTGAAATGTTGTGTTTATTAATTGGTCTTACTCTCTTGTTCTAAGGACCCATCTGATCCTTGCCAGTGACCGTTGCCTTAATAATTGCATATGTACAGTTTATATATGCACACAGCTTGGCTTCAGGTTTTTAAATGCAGCTTATTTAAGGGTACTGGATTCATGCTTGTGTCTAATTTGTGTTTGCAAGTTTTCCCCTTATGGCCATTTTCAGAGATGGCCACCTGCTATTGCTGTGCTAGCCTGGGTCCAGTCAGGACAGTCAGGCTACAGCTGTAAACAGAGAAGGTTTAATACAAAGGATAAAGATTATCAGGCCATGTGGTGGGGCATGTCTTTAATCCCAGTCCTTGGGAGGCAGGGGTAGGTGGATCTCTGACTTTAAGGTCAGCCTGGTCTACTGAGTGAGTTCCAGGACAGCCAGGGCTACAAAGAAAATATTGACTACCAAATACAGGGCACCCTAGGGTAGGGGCAGCACTCAGCTCTGCTCAGAATTTATGGGAGGTATCTTTGTGGTGCTCTGTGGGGACAGGTAAATACTTCTCTCCCTCAAGTCACGAGGATTCTCAGACACTGGACCAGCAGAAAGCCCCCTTGGGTACAGATATGAGCTACCACCAGTAGCTAAGTGTATGGCGCATAGAGAGAGACTCATTCAGACTGGAACCTGGTACTCAGAGCATAGTCGTCAGGGAACTGAGGAAAGGTGGCCTCAGGTAGGGTCAGCATGAAGATCAAGAGTGTTTTGGGTGCACAGCTGAGCATCCCTGCTTCTCTGCGTCTGAGCTGCTCTCCTTCTGTCCGCAAGTTAGAACCAGTTTACCTGACTGAATCCCGTCTTCAGTATCCCAATCCTTTCCCAGGAATGGACACATTCATTCACCTTCACGTTCCCTTCACCATCAGCAAAACTTGATGTGTTCACTGTTTATGTCATTTGCTCTCTTTCCAGCATTCACTTCCACGACGCTGATTCCTATACTCATCAGTTAGCTAGATAACCCGCTTCTGAGCAAAGATGCCCCCGTAGGCATTCCAATCTTTGCGAGTGCTAGTCTCCTCTTCCCTGTAGGTGGCGCTGTCTGGGTAAGGGGCGTGTCCTATCACAACTTGAACTGTTCGCCCATAGAAGCTTTCTGTGTCTTGTCAAACAGCTTCCGGCCCTCATTCTGTCAATCCTGTGGCTTCCCTTTGGCAGATTCACTTGAGCTTTATTAATTAGTATCTAAAACTGTGTGGCCCCACATTACTAAAGCAAGCCTCATTGGTCGTGGTGCCTCGTCTAGGTCACGGTGCCTCATCCAAGCAGTATGGCTTTGACCTTGATTTTTTCTTCCCCTAGCATTAGGTTTAGAACCTTTTTGTGGGAAAGGAGAATATCTTTGTTTTCTTTCTTGAACTGTTTATGAAGGAGAATTAGGTTGGCACTGTGGTGATTTCCATCTTTTTTTTTTTTTTTTTTTGAGTATCTAAACTGAGTGGTTTTCAAGGCTTGATGTGTTCTGAGATCCACATGGTCTCCTGATCACCTTGCTCCCACTCTAACCAATAGCTCAGCCTTCTGCCTTCTGTCTCTACCTCTGTGATCCTCATTGACTAGTGCAGCCATTCACCCACAGGTGCTCCCAGTCACCGACCTCTGCCAGCTTCTGTAGTGTTCAGGAGAGGCCTCCTCCTTCCTGCCTCTCTTGCATGCTGTGTGGCCCAGAGCAAGTGCTTGCAGCCTCTGTGCACCCATGAAAGAACACCAACGGTCTAATATTCAGATCTCTGGGCTGTCAGGGTCAGCTTTCCCACACTTAGCTTATGCAGTGGGAGTGTGTATCCCTAGATTCCTCAGGCTGGGAATGTGACAAGGCTGGTTCCTTTTGAGAGTTGATGGGAAAAACAATCCCAGGAATCACTCCTGGCTTTTAGTGACACTTGGTCATCCTTGGTGTGCCTTGGTTTACAGCTATGTCATTCGATCTTGTCTGTGTCTCCCCATCCTCACTGAATTCCTGTCTGCACCCCAATTACCCCTCCCCATCCTCACTGAATTCCTGTCTGCACCCCAATTACCCCTATTTGATCTTAATTTTATTTTGAGACAGGTTTGAACTTGATAATATAGCTGCAAGGTAACCACGAACTTCTAATCTGCTTGCCTCTACCTGCCGAGTGCTACAGGTCAAACTCCACCGCCATGCCTGGGAATCAAACCCAGGGCCCCATGCATCCATCCATACCGACTGAATCACACCCCCAGTCCCCTTGTCTACCTTTTCAAAGGTCACTGATCAAAGTGTCAGGGAACCATCCTTAGGACTACATAGCAAGAATGACATCTCCAAAGGTTTCCAAATAAGCACCAGCCTGAGCCCTACCTTGGGGACTTGGCTTTCCAAGTGAGGATGTGCAGGGATAAAGCTCAGCTATACCACCTCTCCATGGGGCCACAGGGATCAAATGGGGTCATATGTGTAATGAGGCCAGGAGCAGTACCTGGCTGGTTTCAGTTGCTTTTATTGACTCAGAGTGTCTTCTGAGATACAGCCCCTCTGTCGGAGCCCAGGAAAAGCTCTCCCTTTTCCCTTCCAGGTCACATTGCCCTTGGCTTTGACAGATAAATGCACAACTTGGCTTCTTGTTACAGTTTCATGGCTCAGTATGAGCAAAGCTAGCATGCCTGTCCCTCAGCCGCCTTACCCAGCAGACAGAGAGATCTAAGCATCATAAGGTCCTGAACAAGTTTTCTTTTTATTTCCTCCTTCCCTTCTACCTCTCCTCCTCCTCCTCTTCCTCCTTTTCTTTGTCCTCCTCCTCTTCATGCCACCACTTCCAAGAAAAAGAGGCTGTGCCTGTAGCCCAGACCCACCATCCCAGCTGCTCAGGAGGCTGAGACAGGAGAATAGCAAGCTCAGTGAAGTAGATGTTTTCGGTTTCTTTAACAACTCAATTATGTCACGGGATGGTTTTCTGGAAGCTGTCTTGTGAGAGGACGTGTGCTGTTTGGCTGAAAACAGACTCTTGAGAGGGTGCGTGATGTTTAGGAAGAATATAAATGGAACCCCACAGACAGTGAGCGGAGGCTCTTGCATTGCTAGCTGTGCAATGCTCTGCTGGTCTTCTCTTAGTAGAGAGAAATGCACCAAAGATCTTCTCATGGCATTCCAGATGATTCTGGCTTTTCCCGCTGACTCATGCCAATTTGCTGGCGATCAGCTGTTTCTGCTGGATCGTGCTGCCACTATTGATGCATGTTTGATGTTTGCTTTTGACCTGGATGGCTGGTATCCTGACAATGAAGAGTGGAATTGCCCCAAGGAACTACTTCTAAATAGGTCCATTAACCTTCTTTTTCCCCTACCTCTGGGTGGTGGGCTAGAAGGGAAGTTGAAGTGTTTAAGAACCCTAAGAAAAGTAGGTTTTGAAAAATCTAAGCCTTACAGGTGGCGCCCAACGTGAACTCGGAACTTTAAGATTTAAAGTCTGATGCTCTACCGACTAAGCTAGCTGGGCTTGCTGGAGTGGGAGACCTCAGGTGGAGGACTGCCCAGCTCCCCAAGGGGGCAGCCGCTGTAGTAGTGGATATCCTTTGGCAGCTTATTTCGTGATGTTACAGCAGCAGCTCAAAGAGGTACACCCTGTGGAGGCTTGGCATCTCATTTCCGGGCCCAATCAGACACTTGGCCTAGGAGGCTTCAGCACCACCCACTTCTCTTTGGTTGACCTGTCCAGTAGCCTAATAGATGCACTGGGGGTTCATGAGCCATGCTGCAGGGCCTGTCGGGAGTCGTAGTCCCCACCTGGGCTCATGACAGGGCTGCCCATGGGAGGCTGCGGTGCACAGACTACACTTCAGTGTCTTCCTGAGCAACAGAGTAAATTCAAGGCTAACCAGAGTACTTAGCAAAACTTCATCTTAAAATAAAAAGTGGAAAGGTCTTGGGGATGTAGCTCAGTGTTTGCCTATTATGTATGAGGCCCTGAGTTCCATTTCAATACTGCGGGGTGGGGAAGGGGAGCAGAGGGGAGCGGAGGGGAGGAGAAGGAGAGGGGAGGGGAGGGGAGAGGAGGGTCAGGCATCAAACCATTACAGTGGCTGTGTCCAAAGCACTAGAATTTCGGTGACAAGAGCAATTGGCCTTTCTAAACCTTCCTGTAAGGTGCAAGCCACCTTGAGACACCACCAAGTGTAACCTAAACGTCCCTTCTAGATGCTTCATCTTCCTCTGCAGCGGCAGGGCAGAATGTCTACCCGCTGTGAGCACATGAAGGACAAGCATTTCCAAGCTAGGAAGTGGTTGGGGAGTGGAGTCACCCTAGAGGTTCTTTGGAGAAATAAAAGACTGTGAGGTCTCAGCCTGCTAGGGAAAAAGGGAGGCAGGGAATAATGGCTACCACATTAGGATGTGAAAATTGGTCTTAGGAAGAAAAGAAATTTCAGTTTCAGGCACCTCAGCTCAAAAAAAAAAAAAATCAAAACAACAACAACAAAACCAGGAAAGTCCAAGTTTAAGGGAGAGAGAAGATTCCATTCCCGCCTTTATTTTTATACCTCTGTTCTCCCTTAGTAATATTTGTTGCTCAAAATCTTTTAACATGTTTAACCCCACTCTGGAGACACAGCACTTTCCCAAGGAAAACTGAATGTATAATGGGATTTCAGTCACTTGTGTCAGCTAACGACATGTCACCGCTACCCTGGTCCTGTGATGGGCTTTAGCTTTTAAACAGGGCCAGGCTGTGTCAAAATTACCGTGTGTCTCCAGCAGCACAGAAAGATCTTGAAAGCCCAAATCGTAGTTCATCCAACTCTTAAGCATCTGGGAATGCCATCTGCCTCTGTGCCCTCGGTGATGGTCCGCTCTAAGCTTTCCCATCCGGGAAGTTTCCTAGATGCACTGTCGGCCCTTGACTTGTCCATCACACTGAATCTAAAGCAAATGTTGCCAGTGATGTTGAGTGCTCCAGACACCTGCCTAATTCTGCTGGTACCAAGAGGGCTCCAAATAGCAGGAGAGGGCTTATTGCTGTTATGAGGTATTATTAGAGAACAGGAGGAGGAGGAGGAGGAAGAGGAAGAGAGGAAGAAAATGATAATGAGGTGGTGGTGGTCATAGTCAAACCAGAAAACCACTGACCGTGGAAAGCAAATCTGAAAGCTAGATGTTCCCATGACTCCAACATAGAACCTGTCTAGTAAAACACAAGCTCCGTGGGGGAAATTATGTGTGTACATGCACATGCACTTGCCTGTGTGTGCACTTTGTGGAAACCAGTTACTCTCCACCTTACCTTGTGAGACCAGGTCTCACAGAAACTGAAGTTCCCCATTTTGCCTAGCCAAGGCATGATGGTTTGTATAAGCTTGGCCCAGGGAGTGGCCCTAGTATGCGTGGCCCCGATTGAGTAGGTGTGGCCTTTTTGGAGTAGGCGTGGCACTGTGAGCGTGGGCTTTAAGACCCACCTCCTAGCAGCCTGGAAGCCAGTCTTCCCTAGCAGCCTTCAGATGAAGATGTAGATAGAACTCTCAGCTCCTCCTGCACCGTGCCTGCCTGGATGCTGCCATGTTCCTGCCTTGATGACAATGGACTGAACCTCTGAACATGTAAGCCAGCTCCAATTCAGTGTTGTCCTTTATAAGACTTGCCTTGGTCATGGTGTCTGTTCACAGTAGTAAAACCCTAACTAAGATACCAGGGTGACTGCTGACTTCAGGGATTCGTGTGTCTTGTCTTTTCCAGTTGCAGGCATTACAGACATGCTCTGTACCCAGCTTTTGCAAGGGTGCTGGGGATTCAAATTCAGGTCCTCAGGCTTGCGCAGCTTATAGGCTGAACCCCTTTGCCCCCGGGCAGGAGTTAGGGAGGAACTCTTACACAAAACGGCATGCTGCAAGCTTTCCTGGAACATCACCAGGTGTCCCCCTAAAGCCACACAGTTGGTGACAGGAGAGGCTTCAGGTTTTCTCAGAAGCTGCCCCAGGAGGACAGATGTTTGTGTCATATGCACAACAGAGGGGCACATGAGGAAAGGCTGGGGATAGAGGTGGAGGGTAACTCATTGCCACCAAAACCAGTCACGTGGTCCCCGATCCTCAGAATGATGTGGCCCTGCTACATGAGCTCTGTGGCAAATGCAGTACCTGGAAGCAGTCCCCTAACAGACAGACAGACAGACAGACAGACACACACACACACACACACACACACACACACACACACACACAATCCGCCTGCATCCCCAGGCATGCCTTCCACCCTACTGTGTAGAGAATGGCAGGACAAGACAACCTTGAACCAACTCAACTCAGAGACAACGCCCACTTTAGCTGTGGCTTTGGGGAGCAGGGTACATTCCAACCTGGGTTTTATCAGGGCTGTGACACTGCTCCCAGGCTCACTTCTGACCTCGCCTTCTCCTCCCATCCCATCGTGGGCCATTTAAATAACATTGTTCAAAGGCTTTGATGAGCCTCACTGTTTATCTTCCCAAAGAAGCTGAGCACAGATGACTCCCACATCATATTTATGTAGCTTTAACCCCCTGACCCACCAGAGAGCCCAGCAGGTTCCTGCTTAACAAATGTCCCCCCTGTAGGGAAATCACCCAGGGCAAGTGCAGCCTGCCTCGGGCAGCCCAGCCGTGGCTGAACTTCTGAAGTTTTCATCTGCACGGACAGACACAGGATCAGTGTTACCATGCAGAATGTCTTGCTTCCTAGGGTCACCGGGAGCTTGAGTTGGTGGGACACATTCGTAACTTTTATAATGAAATCAATGAGCAAGTAATGCAAAAGCCTCTGGTACACCATAGCTGACGTGTGTGTTCACTGGTACTGGCTTTAAGATGGAAATAAGCTCCAAGCTTTGAATCCTACCTCCAAACTCAAAGAGCCTAAAAATGCATTGGGTGAACAGCAGAAATGACCGACTTGGCCTCAATCCAGGGTATCTGTGTCCTTCCAGATCTACAGATTCACATGCAATGTGCATTCGCACATGCGCCGTGTCTCTAAGTTCATGGCTACAGAGAGATGTAAGAGGAAAAAAAAAAGATGGTCTGAAAAGAAGGTAAGGGAAAGGAGAGCAATGGCGTAGGGCCCCTGATATAGGAAGAGAGAGAAAAATGGAAAGAGGCTTCCCAAAGAGGGCATGTAACACAAAGCAATTTGCAATTGCTCAACTGCGTACCATTTTATGATAATAAAGACACACACCTACATGCATCTTTTTAATGACCGAAAATTACTATGATGTGCACCCTAACTTATGCTAACTTGCATAATACGCATACAACTGGGTATTTCTGTGGTTGCCTCACGAAGCTGTTCTCCTGACATTAGCTTTCCATAATTAATTATTTTTTCCTTAGGGGTTGATGTACGGTCACTCTTAAAGTGGATTAGTGAAAGCCAAAATTCGAACTGCAATCATAGAGTACTGGGGGTCCCCAGTAGGTGGCGCTGTTTAGGGAGGTTGTGTAACCTTTAGGGGGTGGAGCCTTGTTGGCGGAAGTATGCTCCTGGGGGTGGGCTTTAGGGTTTATAGTCCAGCGGGGTTGGTTGTACTTTCCGTTCTCTCTCTCAGTTTCCGGTATGCAAAAAAAAAAAATGTGATCAGCCAGTTTCTTGTTCCTGTCACCATGTTTTCCTGCCTGTTGTCATGTCTTCCCCTTCACAAGGAGACTCTCTTTCTGGAGCCAAAAGTCAAAATAAACTCCTTCTTTAAGTTGCTTTTGATTGGGGTGTCATATCACACAGCAAGGGAAGTGTAACCAGTATAGAAATCTAATGCCGAACTCACATCTACTTGGTTCGGAAGAGCGTTTCCCCTTACTTTGAAAGCTCAAGTCTCCAGTAAGGAAGAAAGAGCGGTTGTCACAGAAAAGAAATGACAGGAATAATGAGAACGGAGGCCACATTTAAGGAATGATTCGTAAAGCCTCATAAGTATTCATAACTGTGTGATAAAATCCAAATACATCTGTGGAAAAAAATAGTGTAGTTTAAGCCCGTGAGTCTCTTCTTGATGGACAGCTCCTTCTCCATCCCAGGCCCACCCCTATACCTCTGTGACTAAAGTCTTCCCACATTTCTGCTTGTCCATCCTGGGATGCCCACAGCCCCAACCCCCTACCACCCTTCGCCTGTCTTGGAACTTCTGATACACCAAGGCAGGGTTTCTCACAATAAGGTCCCTGCACCCTGCAGATCTACTTGCCCTGTCTCCAGAGAACTAGGATTAAAGGCATGCACCACCACACGGCACCAGACTGGTTTCCTGTGTGTGTGTGTGTGTGTGTGTGTGTGTGTGTGTGTGTTTGTTATTTTTGGGGTTTTGCTTGATTGTGGGATTTTTTTGTTTTGTTTTGGGCTTTTTGGACAAGTTCTTGCTGTGTAGCCCCAGGCTTGCCTGGAACTACCTCAGTAGGAACAATCCTCCTGCCTGAGCTTCCCAAGTTTCGAGGTTACAGGCATGTACTCCATATCTGGAAAGGTATTGTTGTACCTAGTAGCTAATACTGTTAGGGTTCTGGTCAGCTGACAATATAGAAGGAAAAGTTTCAATTATAACACTTCCCTAGTTCCTCTCTAGGTATTTTAAAATTTGGGGTGCACTTTATGACATCAGATGCATTTGTTGTTGGGAGAACTGGGCCATTGCCTGCAGCTTGTGGTAACACTTCCCAGGTATATGCTGTCCCTTTGGGGCCAGATTGTTCTCGAATGAGATGTAAAATATCAGTCTCTTGCGTTATGGCACCATCTACCGGTACCGTTGTGGAATAGCTTGCTTGTCACCTGTGGAAGAGTTTGAGCTGTTTCTCAGTGACTTCCAGTGCTTTCAAAGTGAAAGCTCTGGTGGGTCTATAATCCCATCATTGTGGCGGCAGAGTCAGGAGGATCATTGCAGGTTGGAGACCAACCTAGCCTATGTAGTGAGTTCAAAACCAACCAGAAACCCTATGTCAAAAAAAGAGGAAAAAAAAAAAGAAAGAAAGAAAAGAAAGAAAACGAGCCAATAGGATGAATCTATCTGTTCTTCAAACCTTCAAACTACTGTTTGTGCCAATATCTTGGTATTTCTCGTTGACTTTATTTTGTTTTTTCTGTGTAGCCCAGGCTGTCCTGGAAGTCAGAGATCCACTTGCCTCTGCCTCCTGAGCGCTGGGATTAAAGACTTGCACCACCACAGCCCAGCTCTCATTAACTTTCTAAGAGTGAATGAGATTAGCTTTAATTTTTTTCTTTCCCTATACACCCCAAGCTAATTTTGCCACTCCCCAGCCCCAACCCTGGTCCTCCAACCTCCACTCCCAGAATGCTGGTATAACGGGTATGCTCCCCCAAACCCAAAGAATGCGGATACTTCAAAAAAGAAACTTCCTTCCTCCCTTCCCAAATTTACCAAATCAGGGATGTGTGGGAACCTCTGTCAGAAGCTCTTCCAACGGCACTTTACACTCTGGTTAGCATGGGAACCCTGGTATCTGACCTGTCCCCTTCACTCAGTAGGAGATTACAGGACTGGGAAACCATCACCCCACCCCCTCCCAGCTCCTGGCAAGTATACTTCCTCAATATTAAATGTAACATCCGCTTTCTAAGTGGAACTTTCAAACAAGCCCGAGAGAACCCCGTCTATAGATTGAATATTCCTGTTCTGAAACCTCCAACTCTGAAGTGCTTCAAAAATCAAGATTTCATGACAACAGACATGATGTCACGGGTGGGGAATCCCACAGTTGACCCCCCACAGGATGGCCCCAGTGTGCAGGTACACTAAAGACCTGGCGTCAAATCACCTTTAGGCTGTGTCTAAGGCGAACTTGAAACTGGAGTGAATTTCATGGTTTTATTTCATTCTCAACTCCAAGACAATTTCATTTGGTATAATGCAAATATTTTGATAGCAAAAAATGATCCAAAAATCCCAGACAGATGCCAAACATGCTAAAGAAGAAACAGTCACGTCACTTTATTTAGCTAACTCAGCACTACAAGTCAGGAACCATCTTGATTCTCAGGTTGGCAGGTTCCTGCTACAGCTAGCTTGCCATCTGTGGAAAGGTCACTTTGTCGCATATCCTGTATATCCTCCAGCTTGAACGACACGGGGTGCTCTACTCTATTTTATAATGTCTCCACTGATTTTACTGGAGTGTGTATTGATTCCACGGGGAACTAGGATGTTAAGACCAGTTAACTCGGGATGGGCCTTCATAGCTGCTTATGGGTCACGTGCAACTGCTTGGAACAGAGACTGGCACCTGATCACGCCACCTCAATTGCATCTGTAGTGGGTCTGGCACAAGGTGACTCAGTGTGTCCTGTGGTGACACCACAGCTAGTGGCGAACCTGCCTCATCTTCGCTTGGCACAGACCAGTCACCTACTCTGAGAATTTGGAAAAATGACTTATCCTTTTGGCTTTCCTTCAAACCTCACATTTCTAAGGGGTGGAATGGCTTGCGACTTTTAAGGCCCAGCCCAGAGCTGGAGTCCCAACTTTTTCTCCGCAGGACGCTGGGAAGGCCACCAGTGAGGGAGGAGGATTCGCACCCGGAGCAAGCAAGGACCGAAAAGAAAAGAGTGGGGCTGGGATGTGGTCTCGAGACCCCGCCCCACGCAAAACCGCCACCGGGCGTGGCAGCCAATCAGGACCCAGCACGTGTCCGCTTCACTGTTAGCCCAGAGGTCTGCAGAGGTGGCCGTTGCGGAGGAGCGGAGGTATCTGGCAGTTGGGGCTGTTAGCAGAGGCCCGCGGCAGGTGCAGTGGCAGTGCGAGGTGGTGGCAGCCCCCTGCGCCCGCCTGCGAGAAGCCTGCTGCAGCGGCGTGGCGTGAGGAGCCTCGGGCTGCGGACCTAAGCGTGCAGAGCACGGGGCCAGGATAGGACTGGACGCTGCTGGACCACGATCAGGGTCTGGAACCAAGCTGTGCTCTGACCTCAACAGACCTGTACCCAGGCCTGGGCTTGGTCCCTACCTTTCTCTATGCTCGGAGCTTCATCTATATCTCTTTCTCTGCGTGGACCTCGACCTCTCCTCGTTGTTCTGGGCCTATTTCCGACTTTAACCTGTCCCCAGGCCTCATTCCCTCCTCTCCTTGTGCCCAGGCCTGGCCCACATCCCTCTTCCTGCCTGTCCTCACCTCTCCATTGTTCCTGGACCTCTTCCACATGTCTCCCTGTGTCTGAGCCTGGTCCCAGCTTCCCCGATCCTGAGCCTGGCTCCCACCTCTCCTCGCCAAAGCACATAATAGCATCTCTGACTGTATCCCCATCTTGAAGCCTCCAGCCCTCTCTATCTGTATCTGCATTGGTTTCGCGCCTGCCTACCTATCCTTTCATATCTGAATCCCAGTCGTTATCACAGCTGGCGTTACAATGCAGAGAGTCCTGGCTCACTTCCACGGTGGGCTCCTGAGTTCCGCAGGTGCCTTTGAGACCAAGTTATGGGGTCTTTTTCTTGTCCAGATACCCATTGGAGAGTCCGAAAAAATCAATTCAAGGAAACTCGATGCCCCTTGGGTTGGCACTCTGGGAATGAGAGCTGGTAGAGCACAAAAGAGTGAGCGGGTGGTCTTAGCATTGTAAAGCCAGCAGGGAGGTGTTGGGGTAACTGGCCCTCTAGTTTGGGGACATGGAACCAGATGTGAGGGGCTGAAGTGGGGAGGTCTGTAAAATGGGAGATGATTGGCACCTTGAAGTACTGCCATCTTTTGGGGTCCTCTGGCGGCATGGTCTGGTGCTAGCCAGATCAGTATGCAGTCCCTCCCCTCTGCTTTCTCTTCCTGTGGAACTATTGCCCACAACAGGGAGTTAGCATCTTTACCGTTCCTAAGCACTCCATGCAATAGCTGTCTTCTTGTTTTGCTAGCTGGAGCAAATTTTGTCTCTAACCGAGTGTCAGAGCTGCCTTGCTTAGGCGTATGGGATCTGTTATCTGAAGCTGTTCTCACTGGACTAGATGTGTGGCTCTTTCTTGTAGGAGTGGCCACACCAGCATCCCGCCTGTGACACTTGTAGAATTGGAAGGAGGCCAAGCTGAACACCTGAGCTGACTGGGTGAGCCCAGGGACAGACTTATTATTACAGGACCAACCTCCATATGCCGCTCAGACCACCCCGCAGCACTAGCTCTGACAGGGCGCTGGGGTAGGGGTGGAGGAAGAGACTTCCCTCTCTTCAGCAGCATGCAGTAGACACTGCCAGTCAGAGGCTGCTCTGAGAACATCCCGTGTAGGTGGCTGCCGTTGAACTCCTTGCTGGTGCACTTTGGGAGCCCTTAGATGTCATGCAAGGTAGTCATTGCCAGCGGGCCAAGCACTGGGCCCAGTGCAAAGGAGCAAAGGCATCTGTGACATCCCTGAGTCATGAGGTTGGCAGGGAGAGTTGTAATTACTAAATGCTTCCTCCTTCCATTAAGACGTCAAGGGCATGACCCAGCCCTTGGCACAGACCTGTCGTATGTACCTGTATTCAACATGAGGCATGACACTTGCTACGGTGTGCTGCCCCTGACAGATGACCATATATGACACACTTTGAAAATAGCTAGCCCCACGGGCGATTGGCTCAAGGTTCAGCTGCTTGAGCCTGGATGACCCCACCTTTCCTTTCTCCCCTCTGATGGGTCATGAACTTGCCACTCGCAGCAGGCTGACTGTGGAGAGCTGGGAGCTCTTGGTGCAGGCATAGAAGTAGTTTGGAGATAGACAGCCCTGTGGTTTCTCCTTACAGACCAAGGCTGGGCAATGGAACGGGACTCTGGGAGGCACGGGAGGTGGGGTGACTTGGGTTGGGGTATGTTCCTTTCAAGCTGCAGGGAGAACTGAGGGAGTCTTGGGGAAGCATACATGGGCCTGGGGAAGGGCTCTCTTGAGGAGTCACCTGGAAACAAACATGCTACAAATGCCTCTCTTCTCTGCGGTTATACTTGGCGCGGGACTCATAAATTCACTCGGGGAATGAAAGGACCAACCTCAACACTGTAATCTTCTACGTTCTGGCTTCCTAAGTCATCATAATCAATCAAAATTATTATGTATGTTATAGTGTGTGGGGGGAGGGGGAGTACATGCCTGCACACATGTATGTGTACTCTTTGTGTGTCTGGTACCTGTCAAAGCCAGAAGAGGCCATCAGATTCCCTGGAACTGAAGGTTACAAGCCACCACTTGCATGTGGTAATAAAGCCCAGATCCATTGTAAGAGTAGAAAGGGTTCTTGCCATCTCTCTAGCCACCCCAAAAGCAAATTATAACAGTACATTTCCATCTGAGCTCTGCCGTCCAGCACAGTTGCTAGTCCCTGGTGAGTACCAGGTTTCCCTAAGAGATCTGTATCGGGACGCTGGCTAGCCTGCATGGATCAAGTCCTCAGTAGGAAAGATTCAAGCGTACATAATTTGGGGGACTTATTTTAGAGCTTTAAAATACTTTACTTAAATACTTTAAATACTTAAATACTTTAGACAGGTTTATTGACAATGATGAATACACGTGAGCCCATTGTGTGTTTTTTTCTCTTGACAGAAAATGACTGGCCGAGCCCGAGCCCGGGCCCGCGGCAGAGCCCGAGGTCAGGAGATAGTGCAGCATATTGGGGCTGCTGTGGTGAGTACCGCCCTTTTCCAGCTCAGTAGCATCTTAAGAACCAGCCAATGGGGCCTCCTATGGCAGGGGATTAAAGGTTTGACCTAGGGCTCAGTGGTAGAACATTTGCCCAGGGCGTAGGAAGCCCTGGGTTCCGTCCCCAGCACCTCAACCAAGCAGGTACAACCTGGGTGCTGGGAGGAGCTGGGATGGAGTGTGGTGGGAGGAGCTTGAGTCCTTTTGGAATGATCGAATGCTTGATAACTAAGTTCCTGAAGGCTGTGAACTAGTGTGTCCACCCTGTAGCATAAGGGAATTGGCATTCTGTTTGTGCATGAGCAGAGCCAGCAACCTGGGTACATCCCTCCGAGACCTCAACAGTCCCCCGCAGAGGGGGACTTGGTTGGCCAAGGAAAACAAAGGGGAATGGCAGTCGGAGCCACGTCCAAGTCACAAGGTAAGGGGGGGGGGAAGTGAAGGGCCACCATGTGCAAGGGGCTCGGTGCTTCCAAGAGGGTCCAGGACCACACTGCTGCAGAGTAAGGGGACATGTGCAGCATGCCAGGGTCATCTCAGCCATACATGAACTTCATGTATGACCTCAGTCTGCCTACTTCGTGTGATTAAGCCATTTTTTTTCGAGTGTTGTCTTGACATCTGTAGCGATATCCTCAGAAGCTGGTCTGACTCTCTGCAGCCTTAGGAGGGTTGAGAACCACTGTTTTAATCCCTGGATCCCTTGAGACTTACAATACAAAAACCTTATTTCCCAAATAACAAATCCAAGCCTCCAGTCCTAACATCGTAGTCCCAGGAGCCTGGTCTTTTAGAGTAAAGAAGGCTAGTAAGGAGTGGCCAGAGGCAAGGTAGAGACGGCCCTGTGAGGGAGGAGGTGACAGAATGACAGATGGCAAAGAGCGGCTATATTGCCCCGCCATTAGCCACTGTAGGAGTCCTCCCACCCACTCACAGTCCTCCCATCCCCTCTTGGTCCTCCCACCCACTCGTGTAATGCCTGAGTGGCTTCCTTCTTTCCTCAAGAACTGCAGATCTCGGCTGGGTTTCAGGAGCTGTCACTGGCAGAGAGAGGAGGGCGTCGCCGAGACTTTCATGACCTTGGTGTGAATACCAGACAGAACTTTGACCATGTCAAAGAGTCAAAGACAGGTGGGATCACAGAGGCATCTCCTCAGGGGACACTTCAAGGCACTGGGCTGCGGTGCTTCTCTGGAAGAAGAGAGCACTCTGCTCAGAAGTGGCAACCTGCCCGCCTCTCTCTCTCTCTCTCTCTCTCTCTCTCTCTCTCTCTCTCTCTCTCTCTCTCTCTCAGCTGTCTCGGCTGTGTATTCTGGGAAGCTTTGTTAAACATTGCACAACCCCCTTCTAAAGAGATCAGTTGCTTTTGTGGTGGGGTCGCATGATCTCCCGGGAAGTGATAGGAACAATGGTACCCAGGCCCAGTGCTGCCTTGAAGGGGAGAGCTGACCGCTGTCCCCAGCTCTGGGTGTGTGACATGCAGAGGGCTAACTGTGTGTGATGGCCCCTCAGGCTCCTCCGGCATCATTGTGAAGCTGAGTACCAACCACTTCCGGCTGACCTCGCGCCCGCAGTGGGCCCTGTATCAGTACCACATCGACTATAATCCCCTGATGGAGGCCCGCAGGCTGCGCTCTGCACTGCTCTTCCAGCATGAAGACCTGATCGGAAGGTGCCATGCTTTCGATGGGACGATACTGTTTCTACCCAAGAGACTACAGCACAAGGTCATTTCAAGTGTCTCCACTGGCAGGGGGGCTGGGGTGCCCACCCCAGAGCAAAGCTCAAAAGGCTCTCCTGGTAGGGAAAATAGGGCTCCCAGAGGGCCTTTCAACTCACGTGGTCCTTAGAGTCCCCACGAGACAGAAAGACTGAGTTACATAAGGACTCTGAGCTACTCACCCAGCTTCTTAGTCTCAGTTCATACAAGTCTGTGCTCCGAGAGGCTTGTCTTGGTGCAGAGACCCCAAGAGCCTGGGCAAGCTTTTCTCCACACAGGTAAGATCTGGGTTCTCACCTCTCTGGCTTTAGGTCACGGAAGTATTCAGTCAGACTCGGAATGGGGAACACGTGAAGATCACCATCACCCTGACCAACGAGCTGCCGCCCACCTCGCCCACCTGCCTGCAGTTCTATAACATCATCTTCAGGAGGTGCGTGCCAGGGCCAGGAGCATGCGCTGTGGCCGGTGTCTCTGGGAAGGGGCTGGGGGTGGGGCTCGTGCATATCAGCAGTGCTACACGAACCCGATCACTTTAAAATGTGGTTTTCTGACAGGAAATTAATTTCTCTGCCTCCAGGATGCTGCCCATTCCCCTCTGGTGCTGACAGTATGCCTTTGAAATGCTGGCTTTGAGCTGTTAGAAAGCACCTCGCCTGCTCCTTCCCCGGGGTGGGGTGGGTGACTGCTGGGGCAGGTGGTGGCCACATGATGAGCAATTAGCAGTCTGTGCACATTGTGTGCTTTCCATATAAGGACATGTTCTAGGTGCTGGGGAGGTAGCTGTGTAAGCGTGAAGACCCAAGTTCAAATCCCCAGCACCCACATAAAAGCCTGGCATGGCCATTTGCATGTAGCCCCAGTGCTTGACATTGGGTAAGTCAGTAGAGTCACTGGGCCTGCTGGCCACCAGCCTAGCTCCTTGCAGGTTCACTGCAAGACCCTGTTTCAAGAGAGTAAGGTATAGAGAATGTTAGAACAGGTTAAGAAAAGGTTACCTGATGCCCTCCTCACACATGTGTAGAGGCACATACACACCTGCACATATCCCACACATATAAAACACACTTACACACACACACACACAGAGACATGTTCTACAGAAGACCCCTCCCAGTGAGGAGCCATCTAAATGGGCAATACTTGGGTTCATGGCTTGTTTCTTACGCTCATAGATGGCTCACGGGTGTGAGGGACATTTGGCCTGATGGAATGCATTGGCTTGGGGCAATTTTTCTTTAAAGGAAAGCTACTTGGGTAGCACGAGGCAGCCATTGACTTTTGTTGCTAGACATAGCCACAGACAGCATGTAAGTGTGCTATCTTGGTATATCATGATACAATGGAGTCAATGCAATTCATTTGTGTCTTGAAATTTTTCCCCCAATGTTTGGACAGTTTAAGGTCCATCGCTAACTCCCAGGCAGTGTAGAAGTGACTGACCTGACTAGAAGCGATAGTTTGCCAGCCCTGCCCTGACTGTATGAGACTCCAGGTTGTCCCTAAGATTCTCTGTGCTAAACTGTTCTGACTTTCAATTTGTAGGCTCTTGAAAATCATGAATTTGCAACAAATCGGACGGAATTATTACAACCCAGGTGACCCGATCGATATTCCAAATCACAGGTTTGTATGCTGTGGAAAGTCTACTGTCTGGGATCCACAGACTTTGAAATGATCTGTAAACTAGAAACAGCCTATTGTTGGTACTCAAGAGTTAAGGGGGCATGGAACCTGACTTGAACAATGCAGACTCATACCACACTGCTTCCATACAAAACAAAAACCCCACCAAAACAACAACAAAAATACTAGTCCGCTGCATAGACCGTGTACCCTGCAGTCAGTACGGTTCTCAGCATCAGCAGCTGAGGGTGTTGAGTCATGGCAGCTCAGGGTGTTAGACGGCCCACCATAAAGACAAGTTTAATCAGGTCAGTGTGTATACTTAGCGCATGCCGATGAAGCCCTGGAAAGGGCGGTGAGCTGTCTGCAATCTTGTACTTGGAAGTGAGCTGGATCAACACTTTGTGGGCTGCCCCTGCCCCTCCCTGTGTTGGCAGGTTGGTGATCTGGCCCGGCTTCACCACCTCCATCCTTCAGTATGAGAACAACATCATGCTCTGCACAGACGTCAGCCACAAGGTCCTCCGCAGCGAGACGGTTCTAGACTTCATGTTCAACCTGTACCAGCAGACGGAGGAGCACAAGTTCCAGGAGCAAGTGTCAAAGGAGCTCATAGGCCTCATCGTCCTCACCAAGTACGGCTTGGCTTCATCTCAAGAGCCCGTGGCTAGAGAGTGGGGCTGGGGAGGGTCAGGCAGAGGTGCACGGATGCAAGCCAGCAGTGTCACGTGTGCTGCCTTTCCTGGGGTCAGGTACAAAGGACAGGCTCCTCCCGCTTTTCGTTTTTTTCCATTCCTTCCATTTCCAACCATTGTCCAGTCCCTTCCAGCATCAAACACCTCCAGGGGTCTGGGAATGTGACTTGGAGCCCCGTGTCCTGGATACCCACAGGTACAACAACAAGACCTACAGGGTAGATGACATTGACTGGGACCAGAATCCAAAGAGCACCTTCAAGAAGGCAGATGGCTCGGAGGTCAGCTTCCTGGAGTACTACAGGAAGGTACGTTGTTCCATGGGTGGCAGGCGCAGGAGCGTGCGAGCCCTGCTCAGTCTTGCCTGTGGCCCTGAGAAATTCCCCACATCAGAAGCACACTGCCCTGGTGGCTCCTTCCAGCAGAATGATCAAATTTGACAGTGTGTCATGGGGACAGGCTGGTATCGCCAGCGGGGGGCAAACAGCTTGGCATGGCCCCATGCTCTGTAGCTCTGCCTGACCCTTGGCCAGCCAGCTCTGCAGCTTGGTCTCTCTTGACCACACTAGAGTTCACAGCTCTCAGAGATGTCCTAGTAGGGCAGAGCTTGGCAGATAACAGGAGATCAGGGGTCATCCAGCATCTGTGGACCCCCAGTCCTACCTTCCTGTGGCCAGGGCTCTAATGACGGCCCATGAGATGAGGAGAGGGGCACCCCCATGTTCCTGCCCACTAGCCACACATGTTCAGTGATGTGTGAGGACCACGTCTGAGGGACTATTCATATTTTAAGCCCTGGTGACAACCTTGCCCCCAGGGTGGGCATTAAAACTAAACTGGGAAGACCTGGCTAATTGACATAATGACATTTCCTTTTATGCTCAGTGGGGGGAAGGGGGAGAAACCTCATCCAAATCAAAAGAAAAAAAAAGGTTGTGGAATAAGCAGCTTCTGGAACTGTAGATGAGAGGAAAGCGTCTTCATGTTCTGGTGCCGGGAGCACCACGACTGTAACCTGAGGAGTCTGTTCTCTGTCACCATGGTCAGGTCTCCATAGCTAAGTCCTGAGGACTTGACTACGTGGAGCTCATCCTCCTGCATGAGACCCGCCTGCCCTTCCTCCTCCCAGACCCTCAGTTGGTAGAAGGAACAATGGCTTCTGGAGTACACACACACAGACACACACACACACACACACACACACACACACACACACACAACAATGGCTTCTGGAGTACACACACACAGACACACACACACACACACACACACACACACCCCCAGGGTGGTTGACATGAATGGACGTTAAGGAGGCACTTACTGCATTGCACCGCCCGCACCCGTGGGTGTGCACACTGCCTGGTTGGCGCATAGTATACCTTCCTTTCCTCCCGAGCAGCAGTACAACCAGGAGATCATGGACTTGAAGCAACCAGTACTGGTGAGCCAACCCAAGCGGAGGAGAGGCCCTGGCGGCACCCTGCCTGGCCCAGCCATGCTCATCCCTGAACTCTGCTACCTCACAGGTGCAGTAGTGTGCCTCCATCCTCTCCGCTCATCCCATCCCTAGCCATACCCTCCCGGGGGGCTCCGCAGCCCTGCGGATGGACGGACTGGCTCTCACCTGCATCCTGCTTGCAGGCCTGACGGATAAGATGCGCAATGATTTCAACGTGATGAAGGACCTGGCGGTGCACACGCGGCTGACCCCCGAGCAGCGGCATCGGGAGGTGGGCCGCCTCATTGACTACATTCACAAGTATGCTGGCCCAGCACTCCCCAGCGATTGGGGTTCCCTGTGGATCTGGGAGGGTTCTGGGAGGCAGGAAGTGTGGCCTCCTGTGTTGGCAGGGCTGTGGAGGGCTCTCCTGGGTTCCTGGGACCAGCTCCTTCTCAGGGGAGCCAGGAAGTGAAACATCACATGCAGATGTGTCCGTTCCAATCCTGCCAGGGAAAGGCAGTGGGAGGGAGGAGCCAGCAGTTGTCGGACACAAATGCCAGTGTTGACTGTAGGTCACTCTGCAGTGGGTGGCAGTCGGGGCATTGGGACTCTAAAGGGGTAGAAAGAAGCTTATCCTTGTGTTCCAGGCCCAGGGTGGCTTTGAAGCGTGCTTCAAGCCACAGTGATACTCCGCCCACCCAAATGTGGGTCACCAGCCTGGTTGCTGCCTGCTCAGCAGTGCCGGGGGGTGGGGGGGTCCTTATGTTCAACCCACAGGGATGACAACGTGCAGAGAGAGCTTCGAGACTGGGGCCTGAGCTTCGACTCGAACTTGCTGTCCTTCTCAGGAAGAGTCTTACAATCTGAGAAGATCCACCAGGGCGGAAAGACGGTAAGGCTGGCGTGGGGTAGTTCCGGGACAAATCTCATTGGGGCAGGAGACAGCCCACCATGCATCATGCATCAGGCTGCTTTTCTCCCATCCCCATCATCTTGCTCTGGAAAACCACAAGAGCTACCTGACTGGCACCCTGCAAGAGGTAGCCTGTGAGTCTAGCACATGCAGAACTCAAAGCCCGGCCCTTGGAAGGAGCTAAGATCTGCTAAAAGGAGACCGGAGTTCTTAAGCAATGCAAGTTAGGGTGCAGAAGGCACTGCTAGGAAGCCCCATTTGATTGGCTTCGTCTCTGCCTGGGCCGTGTGTCTCTCGGGAGTCAGGCTAAGACAAGATATGCCAAAAATAGTTTTATGAGATTAAGATGCTCCAAATACTTCTAAACTGTTTCTAGCAGTCTGTGCCTTCCTGCCCCAGGTAGGACTGAGAGAAACAGTCCAGCCAGGAGAAGGGACAGCAGACTCGCAGGGACCTTAGAGGTTCTCTGGGTGTTGGCTGAGACAGTAACCATGAGAGCTCCTCCTAGAACTTGCTCTCTGCACAGGACATCACCATCAAGTAGCTTAGCTTTCTTTCACACCCCAGACAGGATTTCACTGTGTAGACCTGGCTGGCCTCTAGCACATGGAGATCTGCCTGCCTCTCCCTCCCGAGTGCTAGGACTGTAAATATAAGCCACCGCCCCAAACCTGAGCCTTAATTTTTACACCTTTATTATGAGGAAGGAAGTGGCACTCAATAAGTCGTTTCAATAAGCCTTTAGGAGGTAGGAGGGGAGCGCTTGTCCTGGGCACTTGGAAGGGTGTAGAAAGACCCTCCGGGTGCAGCTCCGCTGGGGACTTTTGATCTGTCACTCTGATTCATACTTAAGTGTGGTAGTTTGTGGTACCAGATGCATGATGGGATTGTCCAAGACCAGTGGCTTCATCACGGTTGACAGTCGCATCTCTGCCCTTTGTTCTAGTTTGATTACAACTCACAATTTGCAGACTGGTCCAAAGAAACAAGAGGCGCGCCGCTGATCAGCGTGAAGCCATTGGATAACTGGCTGCTGATCTATACACGCAGGAATTATGAAGCGGCCAACTCACTGATACAGAACCTCTTGAAAGTGACTCCGGCCATGGGCATCCAGATGAAAAAGGCGATGATGTGAGTGTCCAGAGCCATCTCCTCTCTAGTCTGCTGTGATTGACAGTTATGAGAAGGATATGCATACTTCAAAGTGATGCCCCATCGAGCTCCTGGAAGCTCTGTGATCTTTCATGGCTTCCATCGCTCCATCCCTCCACACAGAGGGGTCGGATGGGAGAAGAGAGCAGGCAGGGATGCTCTAGGGCTAGGCACTGAAGCCCAGACGGTGGTGCCGATTGATATCCACCGCCCTGCCCTTCACTGTGTGACCACTCCTGTGTCCGCACTTTGTACCATTTGGGATTGGGTACAGGAAGGCTGACTGTGTGATGGTCGGAGGGTTGCGTACCTCCTGTCTTTATTGTTGTTGACCCTAGGATCGAGGTGGACGACAGAACAGAAGCTTATCTGAGAGCCTTGCAGCAGAAGGTGACATCAGACACTCAGATAGTGAGTAGTAGCCGCTGCGAGCGGGGCCATGCTGGGGCCTAGGGGAGGGGCCTCTAGGGTTAGAGGACTGTTTCAGATGTCAGTCCTCAAAACACACATCTGACCTCAGTGAGGCTGCAGGGCGTGTGCCCTGCACGAGACGGGGAGATGCCAGGGAGTGGAAGGCCACATTCCGCCTTGGGGCCGCTGCTTCTTGAAGCTTCGGAGAAAGCAGAAAGGCCAGATGAGAAAGGGTCCGTTATTGGTTGTCCCACAGACATGGATGTGTAGCCATATAGGAACTGGAGGTCACGGGGCGAGGCCAAGAGCCTGACCACGGACCCCAGGGTGAAGTTAGTGTGCACAGGCCGCCAAGCAGAGCGGGCTGCCATGGGCTCCTCTCCTGAGCTGGGATGCCTTGTCATTGGTGAGTGCCATCTTTCTGTCACGTGACACATGGCACCCAGGAGAGGAATGATGCTGAGGTAGGATGGTGACCGTAAGTCCCATACGCACCTGTGGGAGTCCCCACAGTGCTCGTGTGAGGTGTGACGTGGGAGAACCGGGCTGCGGTGCTTTGGGTTACTGTTAAGGAGAGCATCACCCCATCCTCTCACTCACTCTCCTCACCTCTGACTTTATCACTGGTCCAGTTTTCTCACGCCAGACCTGTGTCCAAGTTTGTGTGTTTCCTTCAGAGACTTTTAGCTATGAAAGCTGGGCCACCCGGGTTTGTGGTCATGCTGCTGGTTTCCCTGCTGCTGTTATATTATTAGACCCTCACAGGCAGAGAGGGAGCGTGGAGGACACTGAGCACCCTCAGCAGTGTGGAGTCAAGGCTCGGGGCAGCGGCCAGCCTGGTGAGGCCTTGTTACTGTTCTCTGCCCGGGAAGCTCAGACCTGCTGTGGGGCAGGAAGCCACTGCAGGCTAAAGACTGACTGCAAGAGAACCACACTAGGAGATTAGTTTCCCCCAATCGCCACACCCCAGCCCTGTGAGGGAGGGGCCCTGCACATTTGGACTCAGAAAATGGCCGCTTAAGATCTCTTCAAGTTTCCCAACTGAACACAGCCCACATTTTGTTTCATTGTGTTGATTTCTGCATCCTCGAGTACTGAGGCTGGATGTCGGCAGCTCTCATTAGCCTGGGACTTGATGGCAACCCGCTTGTAAAGCTGTTGGAACAGGTCCTGAGAAGCTTAAAGCTGTAATGACAGTGACTTGAAGCAAGTGGGTGGTGGGGAGCTCCGCACGGCCCCCCTCCCCCCCACTGCCTTTGTATCTCAGTGGGAGCCTTGTGAGTCATGGGAGAATGGCCCTTCAGCAGAGGGGGAGGAGGCACAGTCCTCTGTGGCGGCAGTGAAAATAACTTCAGAAGTGGAGATGCCTGGTGCTGGCTTACAGCTGGCTGCGGAAGGGGTGTGTCTCGCTGTGAGTTGGTCAGACTTTTATCACAGGGCCACAGCCAAGATGGATGCAGGTCCTGTTTCAGAGCTCCTCTCCGGGCTCTCTCGACTCCATTGTCCCTGGACCATAGGCGAAGCAGAGCATCCCCAGGGAGGAGGATGTGGAGATTCACAGCTCCTCACACCGAGGTCCCAGAGTAGAAGAAAAGGGAGCAGAGATATCCTCCATTGTGCGCCCCAACAGCTAGCTTCCACCCAGCCTCAGCTCTCGTCATTTCCGTCACCTCCCAGTGTCACCAAGGCATGGCTAAGTAGGCAGATTAACAGCCACCCACAAGGTCAGAACCCTCAATGTGCCAGAGAGCCCCTGTCTGAACACTGCCGCACTAGACTCCAGATCTTCAACAAGCCAATGCAAGTGGCCTTTAAGAGCTAGCTAGAAGCTTCTGTCTGGCTCAGTCAGAAGCCGTGAATAGCACAGAAGGAGTGTCCCACAACCCCTGCCTCAGGAGGCCACACAGCCATAAGGGGCAGAGGCAGGTTGCCCACATGGCTGGAGACCTGAACAGTGGCCTGACATGCCCCGCCCACTCTTCCCCCCTTGCCTTGGTTTTCTTCTCAGAGGCCACAGGCAGATAGCTACCATGCTGGCTAGCATAATGGAGGCAGCAGGAGGGAGCCTAGTTTGCTGGGGACCAGAGATAAGAATAGGTTCACCTGAGGGGGTCGCCATTGTGAGTCACAAGCTACTTTTGATTTTATAAATCTTGAATTTGGATCCTCAGAGTTTGGGGGTGGGGGTGGTGCTCTGATCAGGGACTCCGTCTTGTCCTCAGAATTGACACATGCTTCTTGGAAAGGTTTATATTTTGTCCAGACTCCCAAGCCATAGTCAGGCCTTAAAAGCTGTGTGTCCAGGGATGCTGTGAGCTAAGGCTCAGAGAGCTGCATGTCTGCCCACCTCACTGTGAGGGTAGTCCCTGTCTTCCCCTAGCCCAGCCATGATGCTTGTGTACTGAGCTCAGGTCTCAGGTAGCAATGGCATTGTATCTCAGCCCAGGTTTGTTTATACGCATAGCTTCCGGTATATGTGTCTGTCACTTAGAATAAAATGAGCGGACTCACAGTGTCACCCCACTGACTAGCCACATGGTGATGTGACTGACAGGTGTCCTTTGCACCACAGAGTTCAGGTCTGTCCCCTATTCTTCATCTTCCAAACGTCTTGTCAAAGGCCGTGTGGCCTTGGTCTTGGGGACCACAGGGGAAAGCATTGAAGACATGATCTATCAGGAACAGAACCATGAGCACTTCCTGGTCCTTTGTAACGGAGGTGCTTGGTTTCTTCTCAGGTGGTCTGTCTCTTGTCAAGTAATCGGAAGGACAAATACGATGCCATCAAGAAGTACTTGTGTACAGACTGCCCGACCCCAAGTCAGTGTGTGGTGGCCCGGACCCTGGGCAAGCAGCAGACAGTCATGGCCATTGCCACCAAGATTGCCCTGCAGATGAACTGCAAGATGGGAGGCGAGCTCTGGCGGGTGGACATGCCTGTGAGTCCTCTTTCATTGGGAGACAGGGTGGTCACATGGTCATTTAGGGAAAGGTGCCCTGCTTGTGGCTCTGCATGCTGTGACACACACACACACACACACACACACATACATACACACACACACCCTAAACGACGCTTGTTTTCACTAAAGCTGAAGCTGGCCATGATCGTGGGCATCGACTGTTACCATGACACCACAGCTGGGCGGAGGTCCATCGCAGGATTTGTCGCCAGCATCAATGAAGGGATGACCCGGTAAGCCTGGAGGTGGCCAACTTGGAAAGTGCCTTGGGTTGACAGCTGTTCTTGGCCCCGACGTGTGACTCAAGCTTTCAGGGTGACAGCCCAGCTGGCTCAGCCCTTTGCTTTTCAACATTAAGTTTCAGTGTGTTTGTGGGCTGAGGGAACAGCCTATAGCAGCAGAGCCCGGAGCATGGCCAAGCGCTACTTGTAAATGTCAATGGCTGTGACCTCCTTGGTCTTGGGGGAGGGGGTGGGGAGGGACATGGAAGAAGTGATCTGTTAGGAGCAGAGCTGTGAACACTTGTTCTGGTGGGTAGGTGCCCCCTGGTGACTCCAGCTGGTCACTCGTTAGCCAGGGTCTCCTGGAAATTTGGGGAAGGTGGCAGGAATGGTCATAGGAGGAGGGAGCCCAGACCTGCTGAGCCTGACGGACCCAAGTCCTCACTACCCTGCTTTTTGTCTCGACAGCTGGTTCTCCCGCTGCATCTTTCAGGACCGTGGGCAGGAGCTGGTGGATGGCCTCAAGGTGTGCTTGCAAGGTGGGTCTGTGTACCCTTGTCCTGACTAAGGGGGGGGGGTGTGCTTGGGCTGTTCCTGAAAGTGTCTGGGGCTGGGAGAAACGGGGATTGTGAACTCAAAACCTCCCCCACTTTTTTTTTGCAGCTGCTCTGAGGGCTTGGAGTGGCTGCAACGAATACATGCCTAGCCGTGTCATTGTGTACCGCGACGGTGTAGGCGACGGGCAGCTGAAGACCCTGGTCAATTATGAGGTCCCACAGTTCCTAGACTGCCTCAAGTCAGTCGGTAGAGGTTACAAGTAAGTCCATGGGTTACAAATTACAAGTAAGTCACACGACTGCCCACTCTGAGCCTAGTGTCGCTTGAAGCCAAGGAGAAGGATGCCCGGGCTTCATAGAAATCGGGCTGGAAATTGTGTGGATGAGGGAGGCAGGGCTGAGCGGACATCCAGGGCAGCTTTCCTGTTCCTTGAAACTGGGTCTGGCTAAGTTCTAGCTCAGCACCGCTCACCTCCTGTGGTTTGCTCAGGGTAGGACACTTCCCGTGGTCCTCAGCAGTTGCTGCCGCAACGCCACCCTGAGCTCCCTGCTCTGAGCCCAGTCTAGGCACATTTGAAACAGAGCCCAAGGCTCACGGCACGTGGATGAAGGACTCAGTTGGGTTCCGTGTTCCACCCACAGCTGCAAGCAGCCGGCGGGCCTTGCAACAGCAGAGCTTCACCGGCAGCTGCTGACTTTTCTGGGATGGCCCCACTTCTCCTAGTAAAGTCTGTTTTTCTGCCTATTGCCACCATGTTATGAAAGAGAAGCACCCAACACCCAGCACCCACTGCGTGGGCCCTGTGCCCAGAGTCTCATGAGCTGCTGATCATTGGCGCATGAGCAGTTCCTAAGTAGCATGTTCTTAGGACCCCTTCTGCCTGAGAATGGTGGTCAGCTGGGAGAGAAACTGATGTCACCTGGATGGATCAGTACTACCGATCATAATAGATGCGGCTAATTCCGAGACCAAGTCCACTGACTTCCATGAGAATTGTGTATCCACAAGTGACTAGCCCAAGGGATTTAAGAGGAACACGTCAAGAGTCTAGAGGGAGAGGTGGTGAGTCTGCCAACAGGCTACTCACTGTGCCTAGGGAGAACTGTCCACAGGCCACGTGCTCAGGATGGGCATATTTCCCGTTAGTGTCAGCAACACAGAGGGAGCTGGTGGTAATGTGTATATGCCCTGAAATGGCCAAAGACCGTGGGCTGCAGGGATCTGCACAATGTCCTGAGACTCCAGAGAAATGGGGCATGAAGGTCAAATTGTCATTCCTGGTGATGCGTCTTAATGGTGCGTGTTTGTATTTAACGTACTGCGCAAATGTTAACTTGGAACACCCAGTATACAATAGGGGATGTGTCTATACACACATATACACACTCACAACAAGCACACAACCTTGTGATCCATTTTGAGCCATGGTTCTGGAATCCTTGAACCAGCTCTCTGAGATCTCAGAGTAGGAAATGCCCACTGTGGTACCACAAGTACTTGGGCGGTCTCTTGAGGGCAGTGTTCTGGTGTAACAGGTGTAGCAGATTTGTTCTGTGCCCACACCTGACTAACCTCATGCCATAGGGCACACGGGTGACATACGGTTGTCCACCCTCCAGGTTACTTCTGGCCTTCGGTCTCACCCAGAGGAAGGTGCAGACCCTCCTCCAGTATGCAGTGAGATGGTGTGTCAAGACAGGGCCCCTCCTCCTTGAAGGATGAGTGAGCATGGGACTTCTTGCCTAGACAGGCCACCAGCTCAGTATGGCCATGCTCCTCTTTGTCCTTAGCCCAAGACTGACCGTGATTGTGGTGAAGAAGCGGGTCAATGCCAGGTTTTTTGCTCAATCTGGGGGAAGACTTCAGAACCCTCTTCCGGGAACAGTCATCGATGTGGAAGTCACTAGACCAGAGTGGTGAGTTCTGGGGCCTCAGCGTGAGCTTGTCTGCCTCCCAGTTCCTAACACTGTGTTTCTTGACCATCTTGACTCTTCCACTGACCTGGTCTGACATGCTCCCTCCAGCCTCGGACTCTCTTGAGACACCCTGAGAGGCAACACCCCCTGGCTGGCTCCTTGGGGACTGGGGAGTTGTCTCCTCTGTGGTGTTTCAGACTCTAGAAACAGCTTCTGCAAGCAGCATTTATATTTTTACCTACCTTTACTCAGTCCTCCAGGGGTCAAGGTGACAAGAGGGTTAGTGTCCCAGCAGACCCCGTAGCCTGCAGCTGATTCCAAATAAGAAAGTAAGAGGGAGCTAGGCTGGTCGCGGCACACCGGTTCAAGCATGTAGGTGGACAGACGCTCATCTCTGGGGACCTCCTCACCAGCTAGCTCTCTTCTGGGCTTGAGAAGGGTGTCCAAGGTGGGAAGCTTAGTCCTTGGGGGCAGGCGTTCACTCCCAGTCTGAAGCCACTCTTTGTTCAGAGTGTGAGGCTGGAGAGGACTCCCACCATTGTAGGTGAGGGCTGGGAACCTCCTCAGTGTCCCTGCTTTCCTTGACCCAGATGCGTGAGGCTGCTGATAACGGAAGAGCATCATGGATCTGAAAACCTCAATCGGGTGCTTAGTTGACTGACCAGTTTAGGCACATCCTCCAAGGTCTGAACCCTGAAGCATTCGAGGGCCCTCACATCTCAAAACACAGAAATGGCCACACAGGGTTTTTTGTGCTATCTTCTCAGCTATGTGATTGAACAGGGTTTTTATTTCGAAATACACAAGTTTCCAGTCTCTTGCTCAGAGGCTGGTATGAAATTGGTTCTGGAGGAGCGTACGGTCACATAAGGAGCAAAATGGGGCAGTCAGCTGAGGCTGAGACCCAGGAAGGGCTGGTCTTTGTCTGAGGCCTCTCTTTCTGACCCTTCACGGAGCCTGGTGCTATCACTGAGTGTTTAGGGCACTCAACAAGAAGAGAGGGTTGGAAGCCCATGAGCGTAGAGACAACACTCAGGGAGTTTGAGAGCAGCAGGTGTGTGTTCTCGCCAGATGCTGTTCAAGCCCTGTGGCCGTGAGAGCCACTCAGGCCCTTGGAGCCAGCAATTGGAACCTTTGAAGGTGGCAGCCTGAATTCTGCACACATAGATGTCCCTTTCCCAGTTAGAGTTCATCTGTTGCTCTGGTGGGCGCATCACTGAATGTCTCTGACTCATTTTTTCCCCCAAACAGACTCCAGTGTAGACCACTTCTGATTTCCAATTTATCTAGTTAGGTGACATCAGGATTGCCAGGTTGATTTTCTTCTGTCGTCTAGATCACAAGAGCTCTTGGCTGAAATCTGTTGGCGCCAGGACCAAAGGACTCTGATGGAAGTCTGGTTGTTTCCTAGTGTGCTATTTAGCGGTGGCCTTAGCTTGGGTCCTCTACTCACTGTGGACAGATGCCCTGCCTCTGGCTCTCATTCATTTGTCCTGCATCTTCAGTGATTATGTTAGTTACCTTGCTTTTCTAAGATGGAAGCCACAGGAGGAACTGGCGGCACCCTATGCTGCGGCTGCTGCGTGCCCTGTGTGCACTGTGTGCAAGTCCCCTCCCTCCCTACAGCATGCAGGGGACACGAGGCCCTGGCGTGTAGCCGGCATGCTCTGTGGCATTGGCATGGGAACATGCATAAAACTGTCTTGTCTTCACAGTCACTGTGCACACGACCACAGTGGCTCATGAAGACCCTCTGCTAACCCTCACCAACACGTTGGGGCTGGAGGAACGATGAGGTTGTTTAGAACATGAGGGGTTTTTTTTTTTTTTTCCTCATAGAAAGTGTGTCCTAGCCTTGCCTTGGCTCTTCCTGCCTTTCCAGGTATGACTTTTTCATCGTGAGCCAGGCAGTGAGAAGCGGGAGTGTGTCCCCAACACACTACAATATCATCTACGACAGCAGTGGCCTGAAGCCTGACCACATCCAGCGGCTGACGTACAAGCTCTGTCACATGTACTACAACTGGCCTGTGAGTGTGTTACTGTCTGAGCTCCCGCTATGGGCCGCCTGCCCTAGTTAGCACTGTGGTAGGGACCCTGGGAGCTCCGCCCAACTCAGCCCAGTGACCCGGCCCTCTTTCCCCGCCACAGGGAGTCATCCGAGTCCCTGCACCTTGCCAGTATGCACACAAGCTGGCCTTCCTCGTGGGCCAGAGCATCCACAGAGAGCCGGACCTCTCCCTGTCCAACTGCCTCTACTACCTCTAACCAGCAGTGAGGGCCTGCATGCTGGTCTCCTTCAGAGCCCCACCAGTCCTTCACTTCTGTTTTCCATATGAGGCTGTTCTAGCGGGATGGTGGGGGTGGGGGTCGGGGGCTGCTGTTTCATTGTTTTTGGGGTGTGTTTTTTTTTTTTTTAGTTGGTTTGTAGCGGCTAGAGAGTTAAGTAAGGTTTGCTGTTTGCTTCGTTTCTCATAGTGGGTTGTGACAGTTTGCTTGGCAGAGTGGTGGCAAGGGCCATGGTACCACAGATAGACTTTCTTAAAGCAGCCATGTCGGCAGGTTCTCAGTGCTCCTGGGAGCACCTCCTCCTATTGTACGCTTCTCTCTCTCTCTCTCTCTCTCTCTCTCTCTCTCTCTCTCTCTCTGCATGTTTGAATTTAAAAGAGAAAGAGACACAAGGCAAGAATGCCCAGAGTGTCCTAGGCGGATGCTATGTGGGACTCTGACCTCAGGTTCTTAAAGATAAAAAGGCCGGAGGTGTCTTTCTGTATTTCTTTTAAGAGTTAGGTCATAAGGAATAAAAAGAATTGTTGAGAAGTTTTAAACTTTTCTCCATGAAAGTGTTTTAAGACTGAGGAGGCTGGTAGTGGAGTCAGTGTTGTTTTGTTTAGCAATTTTCTCACCAAGTGAAATTAGTGACCATCACTTTATTTAACAGTTTTTAGTTTTTGAAAGCCTGTGTTTTGTTTTTAAACTACAGGCGACCACTCTGGGATAGGATTCTACTCCTGAAAGTAATGGGTCGGGTGTGGTGGCACACGCCTGTGATCTCAGCACTCGGGAGGCAAAGCCGGGGGAACCCCAAGTTCCTGGTCAGCCTAGGCTGACCTAGTGAGACTTTATCTTAACAGAAAAAAAAATAAAAATAAAAATGGAGCAGTAGGAGTTATGGGTGCCCATTTCTGCAGGAGACTTTGGGAGTAAGAACTGCCTCTGTCCCTAGAGGCTATAAGGCTGCGGCTGGTGGGCCAGTTCAAGTGCCAGGCGAGGCATGGCCACATCTATTTGCCTGGCTCTTTGCCAAAGAGGAGGCTTGGAGTTATTAATATCTTGAGAGCAGCTTGGAGTGGCTACAGTGTGATGAGTTGTACACAGTGGCAGTGTGTGTGTGTGTGTGTGTGTCCCTTGCACAGCTCAATAAAGTCTCCGTCTCACTTTACTGCTGTGGGCGTCTCTGTGGTACCTCTAGGACCTGGCCTTATCGATGTATTGTAAATGAAAAGCAGGGGTTTTTTTTTCCTTTGTTCTAAAAGCCAGCTTTGAGCCACCATCTGGGCTCACGGTATGCATCCTGTGTCTTTAACCCATCCTGTGTCTGACACCAGAGGGAGACTGCGAGAGACTGCTGTCATAACCTGTCAGGCCCCAAGAAAGGAAGTACAGCGTTAGGGTTTCACACTCAGATTTGGGTGCCTAATGGGTCAGCATGGCTTTATTCCTCAAGGATCGGCCAGAAGGCTGGAATCTCCTTAGAGCTATAGCATACCTCTGACCACCATTTCCAGAAACTTCATACCCATAACTGTGTTTAGGTTGTTCTCAAAAGAGGTTTCTTCTCTCTCTCTCTGATGTCCCTACCCAGTTTCAGCTGCTGGGTATTCCTTGACCACTGGCCATGACATCAGCTCTGGGCTCTGGGCTATATATTAGGAATTCAGGATTTGGAGGGACAGGTACAGGTCATTTGTCCTCAGATACGGGCAAGAGCTGACTGGCCAGGTATATAGGGTGTAGCCTGTCTTGCCTTGCTGTAGGTGGACTTGTCACATGAGGTACAAAGTAGTCAGCCTTACCTGGAGAGAATACGCCTTCTTCAGTTGGGTGGGAGAGCCAACCTGGAGGTTTACCTGGGACTCAAACTTGCGGGGTAGCAGAGCCACCCAGAGAGGACCACCCTGTCTCAGATCTGTGGTGGGACCCCTTGGATCCCAGAGTGGTTTCTGCATGTTAACCTAAGATTCCACCCTTCTGTCACCACAGTTGTTGGGGTCATAGGCTAGACCTTGGTAGCCCTGACAAGCTGAGCTCAGTCACCCATCCCCCCAAAAGCCAACGAACAGACAAGTTACAGTGAATACCACAAAGGGGAGAATTACTCACCATGGCCACCCTGGAAGGGAAAGAGAACAGTGACCCAAAGCCACCCTTAGGATCTGGCTATAAGGCTTATGCTGAAAATAGAGAGCAAGAGGTTTGCTCAGCTAAGCAGATGTGCTCAGGGTGTGTGGTCTACTCCCAGGATCAGGACCGTTCAGCGCTCATTGGAGAATCACAGACAAGCAGGATGCACGCTGGGCGTATCTTCCCTAGGAGGCAGCTGCTGCTGCTTGTCTGGACCTCTCTCAGTTCATCCTAGGATTGAAAGGTTACAGGCCAGGCACATGTACCTGAAAAGGAGCGAATTTCAAGCCCCAGGATATTCAAAATAAAGATTTGCATCCTTCTAGGCAGGGAAGAGCCTTGATTGTGAGAAATTCATAGTTACTTTCAAGCAAGAAGTTGGGGGGGGGGAAGTGTTCAGTCTAGCTCCATATCACCTTTGATTTATGACTGTAATTTATTGGTTGGGGGCAGGGCATTGTCAATGTTATCATAAGACTGCGTGAGCAGAATGGTCCCTCCTCCTTGTGGACCCGAAAGGACTCACCATGGAACCCCTAGACCTGTCTGTGATGGTGTCAGTAGAGGTGTAACTGAGGAAAAAGGCAGGTGAGGAGAAACGTTGTGTCTCTACTGCCCATCCGGGTGCAGTACAGTGTGGCCAGCTGCCTCCCACTGAATGCCACCCCCCAGTCTGTGGCCAGAATAAACCCTTCCTTTAGAGCATCGAGAAAAGTCACCAATACGGAGAAACAATGTTTATCCTAGTGATCTTGGCTGGTTCATTCCCCCTTGTGATAATTCTGTTTACATGTGATAGTTAAACTTGTAAGTTCTACATGAATAACATTGTGACTGTGGCTATAACTACGTCGGTGTGCATCGGCCCATGAGGTGGCGCATTTGAACTGTTATTTTCATCTTGCCATAAACGGTCTGGTCTTAGCTCTTAGGACAGTTTCTACTGTTAAAGGTTGAACCTAAGACTGCCTCCTCCCCCCAAAGACTGGTGTGCCCAGAGCTTGGCTGTCATCTGAGGAGCTCTTGGGAAGTGACCTGATTGGGAGGATGGCGGCTTCATTAGTCAGTTCATCTTCTGAGTGAGTTCATAGCTGAACAGGTTCTTAGAAGCTGGGGCCTGGCTGTGGGAATGTGACTTTGTGGGGGTGTCTGTCCCTTGGTCCCTTGTGATTTCTGCTTTCTGGCCACACTGAAGAGAGCACCCTTTCTCTACCATGGTCTTGCATCTTGCCACATCCCAGGAAAAATGTGGCCAGTGGAATGGAGCACCTCTGTAGACCTGTCTGGGAAGTTAGGCTGTGTTTAGCTGTGTGGAGTCTGTGTAGCACTTTGTTAATATTCCTGGAAAAGGCGCCAGGGGCGCTGCTAAGAGGTTTGGTGTGAATCCACACAGTCGATAGATTCTTGTGGTCTCTGCTGCATGAATGTCTCCCGTGCTGATTACTGCCATCTCTTTTCCCTTGAGGACTGTCACCCAGGAGTGTCATAGAAATGACGCCTAGAGCACGGCTCAAGAACATATTATAACTGGTCCTAGAAATCCCAAGCCCAGAGAGTTCTTTATGGACATGTAGCAGAAAGCAATTCCATTCCCCTGCCAGGGTGAGAGTATCTAAAATAAAGATACAAAAAGGCGTGGCATTGTACAAAATAACAAAGTTTATTTCTAGAAAATATGTCACCCTAGCTGTCCACATGCACACACCCACACAGTACTTCACGCACTGAGGAACGGCCTTTTAATCAATCTACCACATACAATTAAGAGTACAATTTACAATGTAGTTTCTTTTTTTGAAGACACAATGGGGAAAGCTTTGTCATTCATTTACAAACCTTCCAGAAATTACAAAAGAAAGGCAGTCTGAAAAGTATGTATAAAGAAGTAAAAAGAGTTTACAGTGGACAGGAATTACAAAGTCGTGACTGTCACATCAGCATTTGGGGAGTTCTGCTGTTCAAGGCTAATGATGAAGATGCGTGTAGGGTGTCTGAGAGATTTTTTTCAATTAGGCTCCTTCTGGTCTGGCTAATGAAGTGTGTGGTGACCTTGCTATGTGTGCTGTTGATGGTGTCTCGGGGGCAAGGCATGTCAACAAATAAGGAAAGTAACAGAAAAGCTAAAAAGCCACAGGATAGGACACTGGCTCCCTGGCTGGCTAGAGGACGGACGTGCATGCTGCCCGGTCGCTCCCCCTCCTTTCCTCTCTCACGTGGTGGGCTACGTAAACATGTCCTGTGTGCTGCTGGCTTGCTTTGAAAGACCCAAGACAGGCATCTCTGAAAGTATAAGGGCCTGGGCCACTGTGAGGTGAAGCCACTGTGTCAGTGAGAATGAAGACCAGGAATGCACAACACATGCGAAGTATACACGGTGTTTTTATTCGACAGTACAAACCACTGTGCAGTTATAAGGCCAGAACATCAAGGCGAGTTTAAAAACTAGGAATCTCAAGAGCCGTGTGGAAATGACGGTTATGTGTAATGAGGCAAGCGTCTCGAGAAGTGGGGGAGGTCAGAAGTCCCGTCGGGGCTGCCCTCTAGTGTGTGCTGGCTGGAACTGCAAGTGGGGTGGGGTGGCTGCAGAGAGCCCTCCCCTCGCCCCTCCTGCTGCTCAGCCTGCTGCCCCCCCCCACACACCTCCCCCTGCCCCAGACCTTGGACAGAACCTTGGGAGCGGAGAGGGAGGGGACCGCAGTGCCCCTTCCCTGATCTTTCCAGTGGTATCACGTGAATGATAGTGTAAGTAAGAGTGTATCTCTCTACTGCTGGGGTGGGTGGGTGGGTGGGGGTGTCAAGGTTGGGTTTTGGGAGTCCTCGTTTGGAATTAAAGCGAGTGACATGGATTTGGAAGTGTCCGGAGGGAGGCTCAGGGGGTCACTTCACTGCGGCCAGCCTTTGCAGCAGTTTCTTGCCTCTGGAGAGCAGCCCTTTTTTCTTTTTCGAGGACATTTCCCTGCCTCTCCCAGGACTACCAGAACCCATAGATGACGTAGGTGACCCCGAATGGAGATGGGCTGTGGGGGATGGAGCTCTCCTTGCTGTCCCTGAACCCTCGGGAGGAACCTAGTAGGTACATTGCGACAGTTTTATTGAGTGCGTCAGCGCCAACAACAATTCACTCGGCAACACTGCCCCCGTCTCCCGCCAGCCAGGGGAAAGGGTGGGTGGTGGTTCGTTTCTTCTTTCAATTTTTAAAGTATGCCATGGGAAACACACGCCCTCTCCCAAGGCCCCCTCAGAGCGAGAGGGGCCCGGCCTCCATGGGCTTTCGCTGTCTTTGTCTTGGGAGACAGGGGTGGCCGTCGCTTTGGCAAAGAAAGCCAGGTCATAATTTACTCTGAAAATCCAGACTAAAAGCAGGGGAGGTTATTGTCAATCAGATGGATAGGTAAGGTGGCCGAGATACCCATCAATCATCGTAAAGCCAAAAGCTCTCAATGGGAATTTGGATGGATCAAGAACTAGGTGGGGTAGATAAGGCCCTGCCATAGTTGGGAGTGAGCCCTTGGGTCAGTTAGAGTCCTACAGAAACTTTGGGGATGGCACACTGTTTGAAAGAAAAAAAAACGGAAATGAACCTTAATTGTAATCTAAGGAAGCTCAAAGGCCCTTCTTGAAGACTCTCACCAATTCCCAATAGAGGGTGGCATACTTTCCCCTGTACAGAGAGATGGCGGACGGGCTTTGGGAGACTTTAGGTGGCCAACCAACGAACGGTGCTCCCAAGGGGTGGAATATGATTCAGGAACACTTGAGTGCCAATTTCACTTCATTCTGCAGCTAGGCACACACCTGAGTGTGGCCAGCAATCACTAGGCCTCGGGTTCACTAATCTCCCCAGAGCAAAACTTGGCAAGTGAGACTCAGTTGGTACTCAGTGGGCATACCATACAAGGCAAGGGGCCCCCAAGCTTGCTTGGATTTAAAATCAAGGTCTAACTCTAATGGAGAACACCTAGGGCACACCCAAAGCACACCTGAAGATACCATGGGGCCAGCTAGTGCAGTCATGAGAGCTGCTGCATCCGGAGACATATTGCATTAGTATGCCAGCACCTCACCCGTACCTCCATGAGCTTGGAACAATTGTGCTTTGAGGAGAGGGAACGCCTGCTCCTAAGGCCAAGGGGCTGCAGCTGGGTGTTCCGGCCAGCTTTGGCACGCCCAGAGCCAAGGCCACCCCCTCAGGGATCTGGGATTAAAGTTTTGTCTTGGCTCTCGCATCAGGAGTAAAACCCGCTACAGTAAACACATGGGTCCGGTTGTGGTTTTTACTGAGGGTAGCTAACAATGCAATAGGCAGCTCTCCTTCTGAGTACACGCTGGCACACTCGTGTGTAAACAAACAGCTTTAAGAAATATGTTCCCAAGGTTGGCCTTTCCCGTATTCTCAATGGACATATTTAAAAAAAAATGATTGTTCAAGATGATTCGTTTCAATATGAATCCAGTTGCCAGGCAACTGAGACCAGGTGAGATAGCCTAATACTTTAGGTCCAATGGATTGTTTTTGTTTGTTTTTTTGAGACATATTTCTTTTCTCTCTCTTTAAGCCCACATTGAAGTCTTAAGACTACCGCGCTGTCCGCTTAGGGTAGCTTAAGTCGGTATCTCTCTAAGGTGTCTTCGGTTGCTCACTTACGTGAAGGCTACATGCCTGATTAGGGTGTGAAATGAACACTCTTCTTCTATGTCCAAGCAGATGAGCGAAGAGATAAAAACATATACGTAAAATACAACAGATAAGAACTCGCAGTGATGGCGAAACGTAAAGATGAGACACTCGAGAGAATGCAGTCTCAGGCAGGCGTGCTACACTATGTAAGCCCTGCCATCTAGAACCCTAAGGGGGAAGGCCAGTGACATCCGGGTCCCCGAACCTCAACTCTCTGTCAGCTGAACTGGGCACCTAACTGTGGAGGCCAGGGGAAGACCCTGGGGTCAAGGCAGACTGACTGAAACCAAAAGGTCCTTCTGTGGAACACCAACTTGTAAGTTGGAGCTAAGCATTTGCAGGCACAATGTCCAAAGAAGGGCAGAGAAAAAAAAATGAGGGCAGATGCTGGTGGGTCCCCAAGTCACGAAAGCAGCAATGCAAAGACTGCGCCAGAAGGCAGAGAGGGGAGGACGGAGGGAGGCAGGCGGGCTAAGGGGGCTGGCTTACCCTTTTGGCCTTGGAGCGCATGGGCGGGTCGTGGGAGTAGTGGGTCGGAGCATCGGAAAGGTGGACCTCCACGTCATCAGGCACTTCTTCCAGGAAGTTGGAAGGCACGAGGCCTTTCTGCCCATTCAGTTCTCCCTGTAATCACAGGGCACGGGAAAAGGGTCAAGGGAGTCACTTCTTTCTTCAGAGCTTATTTCTCCCACATGGACGCCCTGCTTAAGAGGACAGATGTGAGCAGGTGACTCTGGCTAGAAGTTGGCAGGCCTTGGCAGAATGCTGGCTAAACACTCCCAAAGTGCCCGGATTAGAAGAGCAAGCCCAGCCATACATGAGGTATGAAATCCAGAGCCTCGAGGATGCCTGGCAAGTGTTCTAGTGCTGAGTGGCATGTCCAGCCCCCTTTTTACTTATTTTGAAACAGAGAAGTTGCCCAGGGCAGCCTTAAACTCATGACCTTCCTGGCTCAACCTCCTAAGAAGTGGCAACTTGAGTCCTGTACAGCTCTTGATCCGCCCTCTCAAATGCAGCTCTTATTTCCAAAGTGGGAAGCAGGGCCCCAAAGATCTAACTCCTTGGTTCTCTAGGGCAGGAGTGTGGTGAAGCACTTGCCTGGAATCTGCATTCTATTGAGCCAGTCTGGGCTACCAAGGGAGGGGAGTTCAAGGCCAGCCTTGGCAACTTGGTGAGACCCTGCACCGAAGGAAAAATGGCTGAGGCGTAAGATGGTGGCACTACGCTAGCCTAGCTCGTGACAGCAGTGACATGGGGTTGCATTTCTTCATTGCTGGTCAGCCTACCTCATCAAGGAAAACATGCACAGTATCAACCAAAGGCATAGCAATGGACTCAAGGGAGGGATATGTAGTTATCCATGGTCTTTCTGCTAGGAGTTATTAACCAGAATATGCAAAGAAAAACAACCAAGCAACGAAAAGACATTTAAAAATGGACATTTCTCCAAATAAATAGGCAAATGCTACCCCCCCCAAATTGGGGGGAAGATCACAGCACCACTGGTCACAGGGCAAATACCAATTACACTATAGGGTAAGATGTCGCCATCAGCCTGACACCAGATTTCAACCCCTGGAACCCCCTGGGTGGAAGGAGAGAACAGTTCCATCAAGTTTCACATGTACCTACCATTCCCCTGCCCCGCCCCCCCCCACTAAAAAAGTAATAAATACATGAATCTTACAGCATCAGGATGAATACGATCAGAAAGCCATCCCCCAACCCCCCGAGCCCTCTCAAACCAGAAAACAAATATTGGTGAAGACTTGGAGAGAGACCAGACCCCCCCCATCTACATCGAGCTAAAGGGAATGCAGCGGAGCAGCTGTGCACCCCAAAACTGGAGAGCCAGGTCTCAGGGAGCCATGCATACAATGTTTATGCCTGCATCATCTGGCACAGTCAAAAGGCAAAAATTTCCACCGCTGGATCAAAAAGACGACACGCCTGCCGTGGAATAGACAGACTTAGAAAAAAAGCCTCGTCCTGACATCCACGGCGTGCCAAACAGAACCCAGTACCGTAAGACGATTATTCCCCCAAGGATTTCTGGGTAAGTCGCTAGGCTGGCAGTCATATCACCAAAACTCAATGGGAGAAAAAATTAGTCTTCGGTGTGCTCTCTTGCAAGGTCTGTTGAGTTTTCTAAGCCAGGGAAGATCAGGAAAGCAGAGATCAGCCCTCTCTGTACCAGCCTGCCTAGATAGAGCATCGCCTACTGCTTTGAGAGAAGAACGGCTTCTTGAATGCACCCAACATACAGAGACAGAAGAGGCCTCGGTGCATGCAAGGGTCCAAGAGAACTCCCAAGAAAAGACATAACGTCCTCGCCCCACCGGAACAGCAGGAACACATGAGGCCTTGGAACAATCGTTCCCACTGCTCCCTTGTACACACAGCAACACAGGGATCCTCCTAGAGCAAGGGGAGCTGAGACGTTCACCTTTCGGCATAACTGCGCCAGCAGATCGAACTGTAAATGCTCTCTTACTTCTACCCTTGTGTATGCACAGGTGTGTCTTTTGTTTGTATAGTGCTCATATTTGAAGATGTTCAGATACCCCAGCCGGTTTACTATAAGATAAAAGTATACTCCTCAGCCATATCTCAGATGTTCCCCTCCCTACATCTTCACATCTTCTCTTTTCCTTTTACTTCTTTTTTTTAAGGTTTTTTTTTTTTGTTGTTGTTGTTTTTTTTGTTTTGTTTTTTTTCCGAGACAGGGTTTCTCTGTGTAGCCCTGGCTGTCCTGGAACTCTGTAGACCAGGCTGGTCTTGAACTTAGAAATCCTCCTGCCTCTGCCTCCCAAGTGCTGGGATTAAAGGCATACACCACCACTGCCCGGCTTTTTTAAAGATTTGTTTATTTTATATATGTGAGTATACTGTCTCTCTTCAGACACACCAGAAGAGGGCATCGGATCCCATTACAGATGGTTGCGAGCCACCATGGGGTTGCTGGGAATTGAACTCAGGGCCTTAGGAAGTGCAGTTGGTTGAGCCATCTCTCTGTCTCCCCCTCCCCCCCGCCCCTTTTACTTCTTAAATATAACCTTGCATAGATTTAATACTTTCTAAAATCTGGGGACCCCAACAATCTGCCCATGCCTCCTGTTCGCTACTTTGCCCATCTCATTTATTTTCAAAGTCAATTTAACAGTTAATCCTTTCCCTTCCAGCTATACTTCCCGCCCATTCCTAATCTCATTAAAGGAACCATGCATGTGCCTCCACACTGTCCTTGGCTATCTGCCCACAGTTACTGAAGTCTAAAGGGTCCCTGTTATTAAACGGAGAGCCTATCAGCTGTGGAGTAGCAGTGTCCGTGTCCAGCAGCCATGGTTGCTCTCCTAGTTCATATGCCACCCAGGGAATGGTGCGGAGGTCACCAAGGCCCTCGAGGCTCCTAGACAGAAAAGTTATTTTGGGATCTACACATTCAACTTCTAGTTGACATGAATGTTGAAAAGACATCCATCGACTGAAAGAAAATAGCAAGTTTTTAAGAACTGAGCAACGAACTAATACCAGGTGCATACATCTCACCACAGCGATCTAAGACACAGACGTCCTCCAAAAAATGACTAATCCTGAAGCAAAGGCATTTAGTGAGATGGAGCTAAATGACACAGAACTCAATATAATGGTCACAAGGATGTTCCAAACAGAAAGAGCCGAAGAAAGGAGGAGGGTGACAGATGATGTGAAAGAGGAATCCATCCAAGAGAAATGCGGAGGAAAACCTAGTCTGAGGTAACGGAAATAAAAAAACATAGACAGCAATTGTAAAACCTCTGTGGAGAATTCAGTGACAGAATAGACTTAGGAGAGGGCGACACATCTGGGCCTGAAGACAAGGTGGCCAGAATGTGGTGATCCAGCAAGGCTGAGGATAAACTACAGAGCTACACGACTTACTTCTAAGACACAATGTGACGCTAGACCAAATTCTACAGGTTTATAGGTACAGTGGGAAGAGAATCCAGTTTCAAAGCCAGAAAACATGTTCAAGGTGAACAGATAGTTCTCCAGAGTTAGGGAGAAAGGCCTGTCCAGGCCACACAGACAGACCAGCGAAGAAAATCAAAACACTATAAAATATGTTTAATCAAAACACATACCAAAACATACCAAACAAAGAAAGGGATATTAAAAGTGGCTAGAGAGAAACACCAGGTCACAAAGGCAGGCTCCTCAGCATAACTACAGACTTGGCAAGTGACACTTTAAAGTGACACTGGCCTAGAGAATGCATTTCAGGTTCTGAGAGACAGCTCTGCCAACCCACACTCATTTTAATTAAAAAGTAAAAGACTGAAGGAATTTGTGACCACCAACCCAACCCTATGGATAATATCTGAAGAAATCCTTCAGTCTGAAGAGAAAACCAAACCCAACCGAAGACTTTGAGGAAGAACAAATCATACTATATTAATACTAAGAGAAAAACCAAGTTCCATGACAAGCAAACAAGATGGCAGGAATAAAAAGATAACTTTCAACAATAACTCTGAATTCTAATGGTCTCAATTCCCCCAATCAGAAGACACAAGTTAGTAGACTGAATTAAAAAACAAACAAAAACACCACATGAAGCATATATTTGTTGCCTCAAAAAATACATACATACATATACACACATATATATAATATATATATATTATATATATATACACATGTTCCTCACCAAAAAAGGCCAACACTGCCTCAAGATGGAGGATAGAAAGGATGGCCCAAGAAAGCAGACCCAGAACACAAGTAGCTGATGCTGCTCTAGCATCTGATAAAATAGATGTCAAACCAAAGGATCAAGAAAAGATAGTGAAAGCGACTTGGTACTGATCAAGGAAGCAATCCCTCAAGAGGACATCCCCGTGCTGAACACACATGTCTGAACACAGGAACATCCAATTCCACAAGCAAATGCCACCAAGATGTCCCAGAATAACCCAGCACAACAACAGTGTGGGACAGGTTATTCTGACACCAAAGCAAACATCTAAGTTTAAACGGTATCATAGACCAAATGTTTTCAATGGATACCTACAGAACATTCCGTCCAACCACCACAGAATCCATATTGTCCTCAGGAGCCCACGGAACTTTCTTTAAAATAGATTATAAATTACACAAAGCAAGTCTCAACAAATACAGGAAGGCAATTCCTTGTATCCTCTCTGATCACGGTGGAATAGGACTACAGATGGACAGCAAGATAAAGCCTCGAGCATACTCCAACTCTCAGAGCTTAAACAACACACAACTCAGAGAAATGAGGAAATCCACATGGAAATCAACATGTTACTGTGATCAAATGAAAACATACCATATCAGCACCTCCGGGACACAAGAAAGACAGTCCTAGTAGGGAAGTGTATAGATACGGTTCCGCCTACATCAAGAAATCAGATCTTCAGAAAACAGCTTAACAAGGTACCTTAAAAATCCCAGAAGAGGAGGAACGTGTAAAATTAGCAAATGGAAAGAAATAATTAGATCAGGGCAGCAATTAATGGAATGGCAAAAGATACAAAGAATGAGCAGAGAGTTGAGAACCAAGATTTACAAACCCTTAGCCTAACTAACCAACAGAACGAAAGGGAAGACCCAAATTAGAGATGAAAAGGGAACCATTACAACAGATACCAATGGGTTCAGAAAGTTGTCATTACCACAAAAAATCATCTATTCCAATAAACTGGAAAATCTAAAAGAAATGGATAAATTTTTAGACACATTATGACCCACCATGATGAGATTAAACAATTTAATTGGATCTGTAGTAATCATCGAGACTTAAACAGTGATTAAAATCTCCTAGCATTAAAAAAAAAAAGTACAGGCCCAGATGGACTCAGTGGTGAAGTTTACCACACCTTCAGTGAAGAGTAAGACCAGTGTTTCTGAGAATATTCCGGAAAATAGAAAAGGAACATTACCAAGCTCTTTTCACGAAGCTAGTATGACAGAGATACCAAAAGCAGGCAAATATTTAAGAAAAAGGAAAATTCCAGAGCAATTTCCCTGATGAATACAGATGCTTAAATTCTCAACAAAATATTTGCAAAATGAATCGAAGAGCCTTCTCACATATTAATGAGGATGTAGTAAGAAGAAGTCAGAAAAAGTCCATTTAGTGTATATGTGTGTATATGTATATGCCTATACATACGCACATACAGGTTCCATGGTCAGTGGGTTAACAAAAAATATCATTGACCATGACCAAGTTGGCTTTGTTCCAGGGATGCAGGAACTATTCAATATATGTTAATCAATACCCAACATAAGTTACATTGAGTAGATATTGTCAGGGACAGAAATCCCATGGTCATCTCAATAGATGCAAAAAAAAATGTTTTTGACAAAGTATAACATGCTACATGTTAAAAGTTCTGAAGACGCTGAAATAAACATGTTTCATCATGATGTCTCAGCACAATAAAAGCTATTCATGACAAACCTACAGCCAGCACCATATTAAAAACTTTGAAGCATTTGCATTAAAACCCGGATCGAGGCAAGGGAGTCCATTACTCCAGTCCATATGATTTTGAAAGTCAAAGTGTGAGAGACCCCAGGGCTCTAACAGGAAACTCCCTACACGTGATCAGCACCAGCGGAAGAGCGGCCAAATGTAAATTAAATACAAAAATTATAGTAGCCTTCCCATGTAGTCACGAGGAATGTACAAAGAAAGAAATCAGGAAAATAAACCCATCCAATATGTACACACACACACACACACACACACACACACACGTGCTTATGCATATATTCATATATGTGCATAGATATTCAATGTCAATGGGTTAATGATTAAAAAGAATTTAGTAAACTAAATCAGGATCTATATATCGGGAAGACAGGTCTACCCTGTGTAGGTAGGTCTTCTGTGGCAAGTCACAGGCACGGGCTGGCTGCCCCACTTGAGTTATTCAACATTGTCATGACAATAAGACCCCAAGAGGAGGTGACAGACAACCCAGATGTCATCTGGAGCAGTCAAGATTATCAGCTGGTGACACCTGCTACAAACTCACCAGATCCTCGGAGAATACACACCTTCCCAAGATGCATTCTGTGCAGCCAGTGACCCTCATCTACAGCCAAGCCTAGAGGCACAGGCCTGTAACCCTGTCACTCAGGAGGCTGAGGCAAGGTCCAGCCCCGCCTGAAGAGCGGAGAGAGACCATATCTCAAAATGAAAAGGCAAACTGAAGGCTGGGGTAGAGAATAACAGTGAGCTCTATAAATTCTTAAGAATGATTTAAAGACATATAAAAAGAGGAGGAAGACATTTCCGCGTCTTCTGCTAGATGGCAGGAAGGGTATTCCCTGTCAACAGACACAGTTTTCCCTGAGCCTAACCTAAACGTGACATAGGCTTTCTCTGTTAAACAGAGTGCTAAGGGTTTGCAGTAGGGGCAAGGCTCACCACAAAATGATTCCCCTAGAGATATTATAAAATACATTCTAAAACCACAGAGTACGGAGGAGCAGAGTCCTGACAAGTGGACTTTAGTGTCTATGAGGCAGCTTTCTTTAAAAAATATTTTTATTTCCATGTGTTTGTGTCTGTATATGCCACGTGTGTGCAGTGCCAATTGAGGAGGATAGAAGAGGGAGTTGGGGTTACAGGCAGTTGTGAGCCACCAGGCATGGGTGCCGGGAACCAACTGGGGGTGTCCTCAGCAAGAAAAACCAAGCTGTGAAGTTCCAAGCCAGCTTTTCAGCCCCAGGACAGGTTCTTTTTAGAAATGATCTGTAACGTTCTAACTCAGGCAAAAGGTAAATAAAGGCCACAAGTTCGAAAATGACAAATAAGCTTGAAACTGAAGAAATAGAGTAACTGTTTTCCATCACTGGGAGGAGTCTTGTAGTCACCATCCAAAGACAATGAACGTGTGACCTCACACAAACTCATAGACCAAAACTGTCCTCAAAACACAAAGCTTAAAAAGTAGACTGTGCGGGGCTGGAGAGATGGCTCAGCGGTTAAGAGCACCTACTGCTCTTCCAGAGGTCCTGAGTTCAAATCCCAGCAACCACATGGTGGCTCACAACCATCTGTAATGGAGTCTGGTGCCCTCTTCTGGTGTGTCTGAAGTTCATATGCATAAAATAAATAAATAAATCTTTAAAAAAAAGTAGACTGTGACCTAGAGAAAGACATTGTCACCCTGTGCAATGAGGTGTGCCTATCTCACTGAAAACCCACAAGGGGGTGTGGCTATCCTACTCAAACTGGCTGTGAAATCAGGGCAGCTCAGAAGAACGTTCAGAACTCTGAAACCCTGCATGCAGGCTGCGGGAGGGGACCTCTGGGGCCATCCACTACTGCACAGAGAAGCAAGACTCCCAATTATGTTCAGGGGGACCATAGAGGGATGGCCACGGGGTGGCTACAGGGCTGTGGCCAGGGGAACATGCAGGGGATGTCCAGTTATAGAAGCCGGAAGTTAGCCCCACCTTGTGTAAGGATGGCCTGGCTTATGCCCCAGAGAACATTAGACAGCTGCAGAACAGGAGGGAGGTGCCATGGATGCTACAGGCAGTGAATGAGCAGAGGCCCGACTCGCTAGTGTCTGGCTGGGGAATTGGGGGGGTGGGGGGGGCCTGTGTAACCAGGGCTGGTCCACCTGTTTGTTTTGTTTATATTTCCTATTCTCAGTGAAAGAAAACCCACCACCCAGGCCATAAATAGCCTAGAAAATCAAATTGTTTTGTAAATGTTTGGACAGTGGCAATTTTGTGTTTGCTTTGTCTACAGTTTGTTAGACACAGAAAATACTATAATTAGTAGAGAGCAACAAGAGACCGACTGTAGTGGTGGCTTCCTTCTCTCTCTCTCTCTCTCTCTCTCTCTCTCTCTCTCTCTCCCCTCCCTCCATCTTTCCCCTTTTCCTTCTCTGTACCCCCTTTCCCTGTACCTCCTTTCTGTTTTTGAAACAGGAGTTAGCCATATAGCCCAGCCTTTCCTTGAACTTACAATCGTGTGCCACTAATTTAGCCCCCAGATTTCTATATTATAATATAAAAGAGAACTTATCTTGGAGAGGCAGTAAGCACGCAAATGCTTCAGAATGTGACATATTCAGATCACAGCTCACGTGTTAATTTAAGAGAGAGAGAGCGAGAGAGAGAGAGAGAGAGAGAGAGAGAGAGAGAGAGAGAGCAAACCAGGGATTGGAAGCCCCCAAAATGGACAGCGTTTTTTTTTTTTGATGTTTCTAAAACTTACATAATAAAATCCATCTTCATCGATTTCGCCAAAAACAGTAATAATGTCTCCTGTGCAAAATGGAAGTTCAGCCTGCAAAGACAGAAGACAGAGCTAAGAGCATATGCAACAAGGTAGGCATTGGACAAGTCCTACCCTTTTGGGAATTCACCTGTCTTTTCACTGTGTCAAGATGCGGAGCTGTAATATGCAGAGCCCCGGGGGATGGAAGGGAGTGGGTTGCTCAAAAGCCAAAGGGTGGGGATGGGGGGGTTTGTTTAAAGCAGAAGGACTGGGGGTGGGGTCTGTTCTGAGTAAGCCTGAGAAAAACAATGTAGATCAAAGGTCATTGGCATCTGCTGGTAAGACACAGGAAGTCAGTTGGTAACTCTGCACCTGGAACATGGGGAAACCTTGGAGGACCATTGGTAAACATCCTCTCTGCACTCGAAAACCTCCCAACTCCACCTCCAATTCAATACCCATCTGTAAAAGGTCTGCTAGGCAGCAGGTCCCAGAGTGGGGAGAGCAGAGATTGTTGAACACAAGCCCTGGTGTCCAGGAGGCAAACACTCCTTAGACCTTTCAGACTGCAGAGGCCAGCAGAAGGTAGAAAGAAACAGGCATCGGAGGAGAACCTGGAGTGGGACTGTGTCTCAAAATGTTAAGCATGAACTGATACGGTTTAGCAGGTGGCGCTAATAAGCGATCACAGCAAAGCCACGTGGCGTGCGGGAATCCAGATCAATCTCCTGTGAGGACAGGTGACTCTGGAGGCAAAGATTTCAGCTTTCTTTCTGAGGTTTGTCCTTATTTCTAACCATGTTCTGCCTTTGTGCCACGGGGTGCCCTAGAACACTGGCCCTCCCTTCTCATCTTTCATAGGCTCGTGAGGGATCAGCAGACGTGGTAACTTTTATTTCTCCGCTAAACGGGACTCAATATTGCCATGCCCAATAAGGTCGCTTTTCCAATCATTCTGCCGGTGAGACTTGGGGGATTGGCTACTATAACTGTCCTCGGGACATCAAACACTTCAGTCACACCCAGTGATCACCACGCTGTACATAGGTCAGGTGTATTCTGTGCTTACATCCCCATGACACAGTTTGGAAGCTAGACACCCTAATAGGTGAATAGGAACTTAGAACACAGTGGAGCAGGGCTGGAGAGATGGCTCAGCGGGTAACAGCACTGACTGCCCTTCCGAAGGTCCTGAGTTCAAATGCCGGCAACCACATGGTGGCTCACAACCATCTGTAATGAGATCTGATGCCCCCTTCCGGTGAGTCTGAAGGCAGCTACAGTGTACTCATCATATAAATAAAATAAATAAATAAATAAAATCTTTAAAGAACAGCGGAACAAGTGGACCATACTCTGGAATAAGGCAGAGCCTACTGTCTTTTCAGTGGCAAACCTATGAGGTATGCTCTGTCAGGCCACTGGCTCACTTATCAATGATTTCTGGGGTCTCTGCCGGCATCCTTGGACCTCAGCTGACCCCGGGTAACGTGGACCTGGGTTTGCTGTGGAGTACCTGGTCACTGGCTCGCTTTCCCTCCCATGCTCAGAGAAAAGTGGGACTCAAAGGCACATGGCCTAAGTGGGGTGCCCATAAGAAGCCAGGAAGCCATTGGTGGTAGTTCCAGGTCAGCATGAAAGAACTCCAAGCTGGTACCTCAACGTCCACGTTGGGAGAGCTTTCCCTAGGGTCATAGTCGTAGAGAGCCACCATTCTTCGTGTGGGTACAGAGTGACCCCGGCCACTTCTTCTACTTCTCTCTGCAAAACCGTAAGATCTAGTTATGAAAATCCCGACATTGTGGTGACCTTACTCACTGCCCAAAAGTGTGGGCACCACTTGCTAACATCCCCACTTTCACAGCGCCATTCTTCCTTGTGTCCACCATGCCATGGGGACTCCATCAGATAGGGGACCTCCTCCCAAACTAAGTCCAGGTGGTCTGAGGCATCAGGTAGCTATGGCTTGGGAAAGCCTAGCAGGAGCCATGAGATTCTGGAAGAGAGCAACAGCTATCCTTTGAATTGAAACCTTACTTCCTGGAAAGAAGATGGAGGCTCTTAAGACTCAAGAAGCTAAGGAAACGTACAAGGATCAGGACACTCAGAAGTTTACAGGACTTAACAAGGCTCCTCCCCTAGCTGTGAAGAGTTGCTAGAGAACGAGACTCTGGTGGAACCACCTGTGAGGGGTGCAGGAGCTGCAGGAGTAGTTTTGGCGAGTTGTCACACATGCTGGGGTGGCATCTCTTTGAGACACCCAGAGTATCATGGCCAGGCCACAACATTGAATCACCCAAGGCAAGATGAGCACAGTTCCCATTATGGACAGCACAGGCAAAACAATGCCACCGATGGCCTAACTTTGGCGACAGGCTAATTAATCATAGGTGTTTCTTGGAACAAAATAGCTAAGCCTGCTCAGTTTCTCTTTGATTTGTATAAGCAAAAGAACTCTAGAACAAACAAAAGCAAGGCTATAGTGGATCACGGTAATGGGGAATCACAGTCCATCAACCAGTTTCCAGACCTAAGTCAATTATAAATCCAAAGCCCTTGAATGAAGAGAAGGCAGGTCCCATGAGGAAAGGCCGTGTTTCGATACTGACTGGTTCCACTGTTAGCATCTTCCTATACTCCTGGGAGAGACCTCTGGCCTTTTATCAATGTAACTGTACACTGGGGAGAGGGAACATCTATCCGGAGGATTTACCTCCATCAGATTGGCCTGTGAGCAAGTCTGTGGGGCATTTTTTTTTTTTTGGACTGAGGACTAAGGGAGGGGTGGGGACAACCCTATGTGGGCGGTGCCACCCCTGAGCAGGTGGCTCTAGGTTGTAAAGAAATCAGGCTGAGCAAGCCAGTAAGCATCAATCCTCCATCGTCTGAGTCTTACTTCCTGCCATAGCTTCCCTCAATAATGAGTAGATAATAATGGGGAGCAAATCCTCCCAAGAACTGGGCACTCAGAGGTGCTGTGTAGCCTGGGCTTCTAGGGTGGCAGCTGCTCCCTGCAACGGCCTGCTGCAAAGTCCAAGTCGAGCAGACCCTGAGGGACCACACTCACCTATCTTCTCCACGGGCGTGTTCAGAGGGAGGAACCCTTGCCTCAGCAGCTGGTCCATCATCTCCTCATCGTCTGCATGGATCTCGGAGACCATGTTACAGGGAATGAGGCCGAGCCTGGCACAGGTCTCCCCACGGTAGAAGCCATCTGCGTCTTTGTCTCCATATACCTGGAGTCACGGGGGAAATCGGAGCATCTGATAGGCCGGCCTCAGCCGCACGTCAGCTCTGATAGGCCAGCCTCAGCTGCACATCAGCCCCATCACCTGAAGTCAAAACTGCTGAGAACACATTCTTCAAGCCCCATCCTTCACCTGCATCAGCCATAGGCCACCTGAACCCGTGACCGTGCCTCTTCGTCTTCTCTCTCCCCTCCCCTGTGTTGGTATGCCCGCTAGAAGTTTAGGTATCAGACTCTAAAACCTCTGCTTCTCAAACTCTAAGCACAGGTTCTGACTGAGCTTGTGGTACACAGGCCACACCTTGATGATCTGTCCTTCTTTGAAGGGAAGCTCCTCTTCCGCGGCGTCCGGGTTTGGGGACATGGTGAGTGGGTCATAGTCAAACAGAGCCACGAAGATGCGGGCCGGGAGCTCCTCAGCACCAGGGTCAGTTTCTGACTCATCGTAGAAGTCTGGAGAAAGATGATCTCGCCCGGTGTATTCATCTGGAGTGGGCAGGGCACAGAGCACAGGGATCGTGTGACACCCGTGGAACAACTCAGGGGTACAGCTCCTGTGTGAAGTGGATCTGTGGAAAGGGCAGCCCCCCTACATGCTCCTCTTTGTCTGTCTGGGCTCTGCATAGGGCCAGAAATCCGCCAAAGATGGGACTGTGGAAGCGGGTGATTGCTTCAGAACGGGACCGCAGTCCAACCTAAGCCATATTGTGAGTGAAAGCCATAGAAGCAAGAGGCTTTGAATAGGTGTTTGGCCCCCTCAGAGTGCAGATGGGACCCTCATGAGATGCCTCTTGGGTCCTCAGCAGGACACAAAGCTAACTACAAGGTTATTTACCACTCTCATACTTCAGAATTCAACATGGCTGACAGTGATGTTCTGCCAGGTCTGCATGTTTAAACAGCAGTAGCAGATACACCCTACATGGAAGGAAATTAATGCTTTCTCAGTATCTTAATTTTGATTTTTTTGGGGAGGTATCCTAACGTGTGTGTGTGTGTGTGTGTGTGTGACTTGATATATCATGAGGTGTGTGGTTATCTAGCTCTACCTGCAAGGAAATCATTGCAGACTCTCTCATGCACATAGTAAACTCCATAATAACGCTGCCCCTTAAATAAGATGGCAAATAGAACCTTCACACTTCTCCCTTGGACACTTTTTAAAAGGGATTTATTTCTAATTATGTGTAGGCCTGTGCATGTGCATGCAGGTGCCTCAGAGGTGGGAGGTGTCAGATCCTCTGGGAGCTGGAGTTACAGGTGGTTGTGGGTCTCCTGATGTGGTTTCTAGAGCCAAACTCACCTGAGAGGTCACCAGAGCAGGTTTCCTTCAACTCTGAAATGATGTACCTGGTATTGTCCCCAGCCATTCCTGCTTAGTGTCCCTGCTGGTGTGTGTGTGTGTGTGTGGTGTATGTGATGTATGGCATGTGTGTGTGTCAGTGTGTGTGGTGTGTGTTTATGTGTGTTGTATCTGTTGTGTGTGTGGTGTGTGCAGTATGTGTGTCTGTGTGTGTGGTGTGTGTATGGTGTGTGCGGTTTGTGTGTGGTGTGTGGAATGTGTGTGCATGTTCACGAAAGCCTGGTTTATTTGGCTCCTCCCTATCCCTGTTACAAACATCACTTCTTAGATTTACTGTTCCCACGATTTCAGGCAAACGGCAGTAGCCACCCCTACCTGTGGCCACCTAGCATGGGTTGGTGACAACAACCCAACGACAGCTTTGGGCACCACTGGCTGAATCCAACATGGTCTGTATGAAAAGGAATCGCAGGTTTCGTGAAGTAGGCAAAGAGAATGGAATTGGGATGGGTGGAGCTTCGGGGAAGGGCCAGTGGTGGCTCGGAAAGGGGACATGTGCCCTGGGGACACATCCAGCTTCCAGATGTTCCCAAGACCTGCACCAATGTGGCCCATGCACATAGATGGCCCTACACACCGGAAGCACAACTGGGGTATACAGTCAACTCAGCATCTCTCTCTGTCCTCAGGAACTTACGAAAGCGCACCTCAGAGTATGTCTCTGAGGGTAGGTCCAGAGAGGATGTTACAGGAGGAACTGCGTCCTTCATGTGAGAATGTGGGACACACCATCCCGGGGCTCTCTTGATGGAGTAGGAGGGGAAAGGATAAGCTAGTATATATGGTATTTTTTTCCTCTCCTTCCTCCTCCTCTCCCACATGGGTGGCTGTCATGAGGTGAGCCACTCTCCCCTTGCATGCTCCGTTGCATGGTGGACTAAACCCCAGAACTGTGAGTCCTGTTGTCCTTTTTCTCAGGCATTTTTCATGGGGGACAAAGCCCTACCACATGATCCCAGAATTATTTTTAAGCCTAGGTAGTGGACAGAAAGTGAACGATACGGATCAGGCCACTAACCAATGGATGGAGTTATCGCTGGCCGGTGCCTATGAGGACCTCCGCCGCTGTGTGAATACCTTCGGCTCACGTGCTCCATCCGGTCTGCTCGCCCCATCAACGCAGAGTTTCCTAAAATCTAGACCCAGAAGAACACTGTAGTTAGACATCATCCATCATTGGCCTCGGCAGGAAAGGAGGAGTTAAAGCCAAATCAATCCGGATTGGAAGCAGAAGCACTAAAGGCAACTAAACGTAGCTTTTAACTGAAAGGTTAGCTGAGTGACCTGGAGGAGAAGCCAGCCGGGCCCAGGACCCCGCTTTCTACATCCAGGTCCCTTCTGGACACACCACAGCAGGGCTGGTAGTAAAATTGAGTCATAGGAGGGAGTTTTTGGTTGATGTTATTGCTTCTAAAGCCAAATCCTCTGAACCAAATTGACTGTGGTTTACAGCTCAGGCTCCTTCTCAGGCAAGTTGTCTCCTGGTTTTGCTGTCCACCCCCAAGTGTCCCTAGCAGAGACACACGGCCAAAGTTCCCAAAGTTCATCACAGACAGAAGGGGCACGGGATTCTAGACACTCAGGGAAGTGCCTGTGTCTTATCAGTCTTGATCGTGCTCCGTGATTAACCTGGGCCTGAACAGGCCTCCAGTCTAGAGATGTCTATCTCTCATTTGCTCAGAACTAACTAAAGGGAAAGTGGATCACTAGGAATCAGGCTAATGGAGGCCATTCCCAGGCCACAGGAACCAGGATGTTTTGTGAGCTTATAGCCATGGGTGAGACTGGGCGTTGAGGGATTGCAGGCAGAGCCTGGCGTGGACAAATCACAGCATGCCTAGCTCAGAAGGAGGCTTTGCTGCCAGGCTGGTGGTCCACCTGTGTGCCCGCTGACAGTTGGGGGCGGGGCAGATGTTGTAGAAAGAATACAATTACAGAGATGAATGAAGCCTCGTCGAACCCCTGCTCTGTGGTAGAAACAGGGGAGGAGAAAGATTGGGGTGAGCAAAACATTGGAAACAATTTACAAATAAGAGTTACTTCTCTAGTCTCCATATTCTTTAAACAATTACAGATGAAAGCCAAAAGGGAAAAAAAAACCTTAAAAATAAATTAAAAAAAAATGTAAAAAGCCAAACAATAAAGACAAGAAGCCTTTGATCATACCAGCAGTTCCCCGTGAGTCTGTAAAGATCCTTTTTGGGGGTGGGGGTGGGGGGGATGTGTGTTTCCTGAGTTCAGATACTCAGCAGTTCAGCTAACCCTTAATTAAAACTTAGATTCAGTTGTCCTTTAAGTAAAGCAGCCGTAACCATCGCCGATTCTGTTGGGAAGATTGTTATTCCAAAGCAAGGAAGGAAACCTTCGGGATGGCCAAGCAACTGAGGAGTAATGGGGACCGAAGAAATAAAAATAAAAATAAAAAAAATGCAGGGAAAGAACCAAAGAGAGCGGCCCAGAGAGTCCCCCGATGCACGCCAAAACCCAAACCAAAGGCAAAACCAAAGAAAGGATGAGAGCACGGATTGGTTTGGCAAGCGCGCGGGAAGAATGGTTACTTGACACACCAAAGGGCCGTCTGCCACTCGGGGAGGAGGCTGCATGAGCCTCTCAGCTGCCCTACTGTCGGGCATGGCTGAGCTTTTCCTCCAGACACCCCGAAAATCTTCGTGGTCGCTGGCCTCGTCCCAGCCATCCCTCCTGGGCACGGGCCTCTCCGGGCTGGGCTGGGTGTCATCGCTCCTGATGACGTCACTGGGGTCCACCTGCTCCCCAAAGTCCTCTTCGATGCTGCTCTGTCGGGTCAGCGTCCTCCGCCGGGCCAGCAGGGGCCTCGGGCTTCTCCTACAAGGACAGTGACCAGGGCCTGGACTGCACTTGGCCGAGGTGCTCCTGAAACTAAATCGAGACTCTTCCTCCTCACTGCCGCAGTCCAAACCACTGTCCGGGCTCCTGGTGGCAGAACGGCTGAACCGACAGCCTCTGTCTTCCAGAAAGAGATCATCCACATGGATGCCTGGGCCCCGGTGCTCGGCAGGGAGCCAGGATCCCTGCAGGACCGGATGTCCCCAACAGGACCGCACTGGCCCACGCTCCATGGCCAGCAAGGCCCTGGCTCGGGAGGACCCCATGCCCTGCCTGAGCAGTGGCTCGCCAGGCTCCGCGTCCTCCTCAGCTACCTCAGGGATACTGAACAGTCTCTTACTGCGGTGGGGCTGTTGGGGGAACTCGGGCTGCTCCAGGAAAGCGCCTTCCAAGCTCCTAGCCTTATGGCATTCCTTGGGGACAGCATGTGTGAGAGAGCGGTTGTATGACCAGACATGAGGCGGTGGAGGAAGGAGAGAAAACACACACAGAATTAGTCTTGGCAGCGAGGCAGGGGGCAGCGCGTGTGGGGACCTGCGGCATGCCTGCCAGGAAGGGGGCGGGGTGCTCTGGGATGGAGAAGATGGGCCACATAGGGGGTGCAGAGCACAAGGTGAGGAGGAGCACACAGATTAGCCAGCCGGACGTCAGAGCAGACGCCATGCAGGTGAGCCGGAGGGAAATACTCTGAGGGAAACAATACTCCCAGGCCCTTGCCTGGTCCTATGCTGAGGAGATACCCGGAGTAGAGAGGGAATTTTTCTGCCACCATGGCTGATTCTCTGAGGTCCAAGGACAGCCACCATTGAATGCCAAGTGCAGTGGGAGGTGGCCCCACACTGTCCCTCTGGACTGGTCCCTTCCCAGCAATTAGCGCCCCAGCTGACCCCACTCGCCACTCCCTTAGCTAAAGCAATAGCCAAGGGGAGAAACTCCATCCTTTTATAGCACGCCTGCGATCTGGTGAATTTTGCCAAACAGACCCAGTGCCTACTTGGAGCCTTACAAAGGACCAAGGTCCTCTGACTCCACGCCGGAGATTTACCACATCTGGTCCATTTGGTCTCAGCGCCTGGCACGGACCTGCCTACTCTTGAGATCTCGAAATAAATACTCCTGCGTTCAAGCCTTAGCCTGTCCCACCACAGGCACCATATCTCTGCCAGATCCAGCCCTCAGCCATCTCGTCTCTCTCCATAAAGCGCATATTTTGATGCCAGCCACTCGCTCTGTACAATCCTTTGAGGAGATGTGGCCAACTCTAGGAAAGCTGTTCTTATCCCCTGCATCTTATGGTGGGTACCGTGACGATGGCTTTGCCAGCTGCCCACAGTGGTCTGTGGACACCTAGAGCAGTCTGTTTGCCTCTGCCACTACCCACGAATCGGTAGGCACAGGACCTGCTAACTCTTGTCTCTTTCTCCTTTACAAGGATTTTTGGCCTCGGTGTGTTGAGTGCTACAAAAGAGCAGCATGGCAGCTGAGAAAGAGGGTAACACAGGGTAGGCAGGTGAGTGGGGAGCCAGTTGGGACGAAGGGTCATATGCCCCGGTCCCACCAGGAAACCTGGCTTAGCCAATCCCTGTCATGTGCGACTGTGGTTTAGTATGATCACAGCTCCCAAAGTACCCTTGGCAGTTTATTAGAAGAATCTCGAAACCCACACCCGTAAGAAGTCCCATGGGTGAGTGGCACACACCCGTGGCTATCCTGATCCTGATACCCCTAGGTGTCTGCTTGTAAGAGAGGTAGGTGGGGCTACCCCTCCAGCTTCCCAAGAGCCTCTCCGGGTTTCCCAAGAGCCTTCACGGGCTCTCCGCTCTGCTCAGCAGCTCTTGGAAGGCAGAGGCTTCTAATACCTTGTCCTGTCCAGAGGGGTTTCTGAAAGGTGGAAAGCCTTGCCCTGATCCACCCGTGAGCACTTTCAGGGTGGTTCCTGCTCCAGAGCACAGCCTGCTAGGGGTTGGGGCACAGGGAACAGTGTGAGCTGTACCGTGCAGGGCCACATGGAGGTCCCCAAAGCCCCTCCAGGGACTTTTGTGTGTGTGTGGGGGGGGAACGTCTACATGGTTTCTATATAGAGGCCCTGAGTAGGCAGGAGCAATGCGTGTTGTCTTCTGTCTGCCACAGTGCAGGGTGACACACTTCTGAGGAAATAAACCCTGCAGGCTTCACTGCCCCACCCACCCAGTCATTCCCATGAAGTAGCTCCCCTTCCGTCTCAGGTCTCCAGTGGTGGATGCTATTAACTCTCTCCTGGTTTGGGGGGGGGCTCTGTGATGGACATGCCATCCTAGGCCTCCTCTGGTCCCAGCTGTTTGGCTCTTCCCCACGCAGATTCCTCCTCTCTTGCAGTTGTGAGTAGCCCAGCCCTCCTCTGACCATTCAGTGCTAACTGGCAAGCTGCCACTGCTGTCTGAACATGTAAGGCTTGGGGCTACTTCTGCTGCTTCTAACTCTATTCCCACTACAGTGCTGGCTGTGGCTAGGGGTTCCAAATGGATTCTCCCCAAAACTCCAGTACCCAGACCTCTTGGCAAAGGAGACAGGAGCAGCAGGTCAACTCCTAACTGCAGCCACGGAATGATCCCCGTGAAAGGGCAAAATGGAGCATCCCCCAGATTCGGGGCACCCTGTCATGGTCAGTGCTCACCTTGAGGGCGTTGTGAGAGGTACCGCTGGGCCGACGCCGGCCCCCATCCTCCAGCTGCATCTCTGAGTATAGCTCCTCCTCATCCTCCTCCATGATGTCTGACAGGTCTGACCCCCGGCTGCTCTCGGTGTGGTACTCGTCTCCATGGCAACAGTGGGGCTATGGTCAAAAAGGAACACAGATGGGGCTCTTTTCTTTCTTTCTTTTTTTTATTTCTAACCTTATGTGTATGGGTGTTTTCTCTGCATGTATGTCTATACACTACATGTGTGCCTAGTACCTGTGGAGGCAAGAAGAGGGCATTGGCTCCCCTGAAACTGAAGTTATAGACAGTTGTGAGCCACCATGTAAGTGCTGAAAATCCAACCTGAGTCCTCTGAAAGGGCTATCCATAACCACCGAACTCTCTCTCCAGCCCTTATAGGGACATCCTGTACACGTCAGGCTCCTAGGCACAGGGTATGTGCACATAGCTTGTCTTAGTGAAGCAGACAAGGCCTGACCCAACAACTCTGTCTAAGCAGCAGAGAGAACACAGCACAAGGCACCCCACTCTGGCAAGCATGAAGATCCGGGATGCCGAAGAAGGAAGCATGCAGTGCTGGTCCGTCACATCATGTGATGCTCAAGTTCTAACCTGTATCCTCTTTACTTCACTAGCTGAACAGAGACGCCAACCCAACACTGACAATTCAGATGGCCAAGGGCCAGGGCACCCATGTGTACAGTGTCACACAAGAGGGCAGGACAGGGCAAGAGGTCACATGGGGTGACACTGAGGGTTTTACAAGAATCATCGAAAAACAAACAAATGTGCATGTGCACACACATATACACAGAGACATACGCTCATGTGCATATATGTGTCCACACACAAGAAGACACACAGAAACATGCTGACATGTACACTCACATATCACAATAAATATGCACAAACACATACAGAGACACATAAATGCATGGGAACACATGCTGACATGTATATACATGTTCACATACATCCACACACATCTCTATATATAAGCACACATGTGCACAATGATACACAGGAATTCAGACATGTGTACTCACATAGCAAGCGCATGTACCATATATGAGCACATGAATAAACATATCCATGCACATATGCATCAAACAGACAAATACACATGCATACACAGAGACATATAGAAACATGTACACACATGTGCACATACATAGACATACAAGAACACATTGTCACATGTCTGCAAATAATCACACATGTGTGTACACATTCATGTACACAGGCACGCACACAGAAGCATACACATGTCAACAAACGCCACATGCATCCATGCACATACATAGACAAACAGCAACACATACACACACCGTACACACTCAAACACAGGCACCTACACTTGTACACACATGCACGTACTGAACAAGCACAAATACATAAATGCATGTGCACATATAAACATACTTATGCATATATGAACACATGGGCACACACACACCCAGGACAGGTGAGGCCAATGTCCTCATGCCTCTCAAATCCTTCGCATCCTGCTAAAGTCACAGCCAGCCACGGGCTAATGCAGGGGTGCACCCTCTCACCTGCTTGCCCAGCTCTGACCCTTTCAGGAAGTCATCCACTGATGTGCCTCTCCTCTTGACCTCGGGGGAAGCGTAGCCATCCTCCTCGTCTGAGTTGGCGTATTGTCCAGTGCTGCTTTGCTCTAGAAAGAGGCTCCTTTTCTCTAACTTGGAAAGAGAAAGGGACAAAGATGAATGGGTGTGTGGGGAGGGTCTGGAGGGGACACCAGGAGCATTCACTGTTGTTATTCCTGGGCCCCAGGTGCTGAGGATGGCAAGGAGATTCCCCAGTGGTACCCTGGGGAAGCCTCTCAAACGCTGAGCCCTGCAGCCTCCCTCAGGGCAGATACATGAAAGATGCTGGGCTATGACCCCTTAAGTACGGGACTCTAGGCTGCTACTGCAGGGTGGTTCCCATGAGGGCCAGGCTTCCAAAGCCAGCACTTCCCCTCACCTCTCCTCTTCTGAAGGCCTGGGTCACTCTGAGCTTCACTAGAGGGAACCATAGACCTCAGTAGGAACCTTCACCCTCCATTGTATGCCTCCATTTTAGTTTGGACAGTGACTAAGGCATTGGGGCATTAGCCTGGATGGGTCTCTGGACCAGCCTAGCAGTCAATGGGCTCTCCCGGGGGCTGCTCTGGGATCCTCTGCCTCTTGGCTACAAGCATCACCCAGTCATCCCAGTGCAGGCCTGGTTCCAGCCTCACCGAGCCTCAGGGCACTCTCCATGATTGAGGCCCCAAGTTCATGCGTATGTGTTGTGTCAATAGCCACTGTTGAGCAAATCAGATTTCACAGACACACTGTCTGATGCTCTAGTGTCTTAAGAGGTGCTGGGAGCCTGAGGTCAGGGTAGCTCTATACCCTCATGGGGATGCACAGGGTTAGACTTGTGTTAGAAACATCTTGCCAGGCATCTGCAACTCCAGTGTTCACCCTTGGATACGTATCCTCACTCTCCTGACCCAGGCCCTGGCCAGAGGAAACCTAATGGGAAAGAACGCCTCAGCCTTGGCAGACAGTCCCAGGGGTGACCATCTTAAGACCTACAGGGTAAGCCTGAAACTAAGAGGGCCCTGCCAATAGGCCCCACTGCCTCCTCAGTGGAGAAACTCAGGCTTGCCACAAACATCTGGGCACTTGGCAGATAGATACCTGGGAGAGATGAGAAGGTTCTAGGGCCAATTCAGTCCTGGGTCCTAGTCCCCCAGGCCTGGTAGGGAGGGGGCACCTTATAGGTTACTGATAGTGCACATCTCATTGGCCATGATGGGAGCATGCCCAAATCTCACTCCTAACCTCAATCTCCACAGTTACAATAATCCCCTGCCCCTACCCCAAAGCATACATATATATACTTAGACTGGGATGTTGTATCAAAGGACAGTCCAGGACAACAGTCCCAGGCTGAGGTCCTAGAGTGCTCTCTGGATGAGCTGTCTCTACCTGTCAAGTGCAGGGCCGGTCACACGACACCCAAAGAGTCCAGGGACCAACCTGGTAGGAGCATACGACTTACCCTGTTGCTCTCGGCCACTCTCTGTGCAGCTTCACGGGCCATGGCCTTGGCGACGGTGGTCGACACAGGGGCTCCTTGTGGCTGAGGAAGGATCCGGCTGGGCGAGGGTGACCTTCGGCCGGGGCCAGCGCTATGCATGTCAGGCGGTTCCAACATGTGGCCATGTGCAGGGCCCGGTGAGCGGCTCTGCTCCCAGGACTCATCCACTTTGACGTGGGGACCCAGGTGTTGGTCTTTGGTATCCATGTCACTTGCTAATGGCTTTGGTGGGGGAGCAGTCCTCGGGTGGGGGGCTGGAGGCACCAGGAGGTCAGGGGGGATGGCAGCGAGGGCAGAATCCACGGACTCCCCCTGTGCAGACAGGGTACGCACACTCACGGCCTTGGCCTCTAGGCTTCGCAGCCGGATCAGCTCCACTGCCGTGCCATCTGCTGTGGGGGCGATGACCTCAGCCACCTGCACACAAAGAAAGCCATGTCACGGGCTGTCAGCATGTTGTAACCCAGCAGCGGCAAAAAAAACAAAAAAAACAAAAACAAAAACAAAAAAAATACCGCCCAATATCTTGAGCCCCACATCTGGCTCACTTCCAAAGCTGGCAAAGCCAAGGAGTTCCTGGGAGCCTAGGACCCAAGTCAAAAAAAGATCAAAAAAGCAGAGCCTTCTTTCTCCATCTCTGAATCAGATCCGGGGTCCCACAGGGATCCGAAGGTGAGCCTGTTTATTGCCTGGAGGGAAGGGAGGGACAGGCCGAGTAAGTGGGCTTCCTGGATGTGCATGGAACCTACACTAGGAGACCCTGTAGCCTTGCAAGAAGTGAATCATGGGAGAACCAGCCGGGGCCACCACTCCAAAGTCAAGCAGCTCAATCTGTCACTGGAGGGAAGGATGGGGTGGTGACAGTTGTGGTGGTTTGAATAGCAATGACCTCTTAGGCTCATATATTTGAATGCTTGGTCACCAGGGAGTGGCACTATTAGGAGGTGTGGTGTGGCCTTGTTGGAGGAAGTGTGTCACTGTGGGGTAGGCTTTGAGTCCCTCTTCCTAGCTTCCTGGGAGACAGAAAGTCTTCTCCGCTGTTCGCCTTCCGAACAAGATGTACAAGTCTCGGCTCCTCCAGCACCATGCTTGCCCGGATGTCGCCATGATGATAATGGACTGAACCTCTGAAGCTGTAAGCCAGCCCTAGTTAAGTGTTGTCCTTTATAAGACTTACCTTGGTCATGGTGTCTCTTTATGGCAATAGAAACCCTAAGACAAGGACTCAGGTAGGGACCAAAGTGTGATGGGACCTCCTCACTCTCAGACCTGTGGCCGACAGTCCCCCAGAGTGAAGGCCCAGTGGGAGCTCATGGAACCTGGTGGAGACTTGGAGCTGGAAGATCCTCAAATTCTGCCCCTGAGAATGTGTCCCCTCCCTCCCCTAAGCCCGACCCTGCAAAGTAGCACTTCTTAGCCCACGCTCACCCTCTGCCCTTTGGCGTACACGCCATATCCTGTGACATTGGCTCCATTGGACAACCCAGTGGGAGTCAGTGCAGGGGGCTTCCAGGAGACCTGAATGGAGGTGGCGGTGGCCCCAGCTTGGACAATGACATCTTGCGGTGGGGCTGGAGGGCCTGGAAGGAGAGAAGGGACAGATGCTGTCAGGGCATGGTTGTTAGGCCTTTCTTCACTTGGTCTAGCAAACCTGGAAGCGGAGCTCCCCACGTGATTGACAAGAAAGAGAGGGAGGACAGTCCAGGAAGGGGATGCTAATTGGAAGGACCCCACTTTGCCTCTGAGAAGCCTGCTTTTATGCTCCCACTGAATGGCGGGGGAAGGGGGGAACCTCCCTCTGCCAGGGGACTTGGAAGTCAAGCAGCTTCTAGAGGAAAGCTACCCCTACACAGGTCTCATCCTACCTCTAATTCTTCTCCTCCTGGCTGTTTCCCTCTCCCCCCACCTCTCTCTCTCTCTCTCTCTCTCTCTCTCTCTCTCTCTCTCTCTCTCTGTTCATCATCAAACTCTAAAAGAGCCCAGCCCATGTGAACCATGCTCACTGGGTCTTGCAAAAAAAAATGCTGTCTAGAATCACTAATTCATGTCTTGGAGCCATTCCGTGGCTTTGAAGTTGCCCATCTGCCCTCAGATACCAAGGCCAGAGACCCGACTTTGTGTGTTTGTTTGTTTGTTTGCTTGCTTGCTTTAGCTCCAGGCTTGGGGTGGAATTTCCCACCTCTAATTGAGAGTCCAGGTAGCTTCATTTCAGAAGGAATGTGCTCATGCCCACAAGAGGGCATGAGACACATGTCACAGACCTGGCCAAGACATTCCAGAAGAGAATACCACTCACTGGGGACTGTCCACTTGCAGCCGTCCTATGCACTTTGCACGTTTTACGTTAATTGGCCCTCCCTAGGAAATCTCCACACATCATTTCGTAAACGAGGAAACTGAGCCTCAGAAAAGTCGCTGTGTTAGAAACTGGATCCTTCTCCCCAGCGTGTACCTGGGGCCCACTGGCACAGACCCACATGACTCTGCCGTAACCAAGGTGTCAGAAACTCAGCCTGCATTAGAGTCCATTTTCCCCTGGCAGCTCATGTGTGACTTTGTCTAAGATGTGTCCAGAATGAGCTTCAAAAGCCAAAGATCTTCCCTGAGAAATATCCTGAAAGACAGTAAGGATGACAGCTGACTCATCCGAGAGGCAGTGACGACAAGTCAAAGGTAGATGACAGTCTCAGAGACACAGAGCATCCTGAGTCCAATTCCATAAGAAAATATAGTTGAAATATGAAGGTTAAACAGTGAGTTATTTTAGATAAACAGAAGCATGAGGATTCTAAAAGGGAACCTGTCTGGGTTAAAAGGAGATGGTGGCGGGTGAGAACACGGGCAGAGAGGAACAGGAAAGTACAGTGTAAATGGCAGACACATTAGGAAATATGAAAGACCATTTTTCTCAAATTCTTCAAAGAACGCATTATTTGAATAAAGAGAAAAGCAACATATTAGGGAGCTGGGAAGTGTCATGAGCTGTTTGAGCTAAGAAATTGGCTTTAGAAGTGGAGTTGCTCACCCCTACTATCTCAAACCTACACATGTTTGGCTCAAAAATCTCAAAATCCTCCTGTGGATCAGCCTGGCCTGGCTCTGTAACACGGAGAGAGAAAAAAAACTGCAAAAAGCTAAGAGATTAAAGGCACTGTGCCTTGTGAACAGGTAGAAACCATTTCCAGCAAAGTTTACTGTTTATCGCACAGTATTAAAAAAAATGTCTGAGGCGGGGGGGGGGAGAGAGAGAGAGAGAGAGAGAGAGAGAGAGAGAGAGAGAGAGAGAGAAATTGGAGTCTCATACACAGAGAGAAATCTCAACCTGAAACTGCAGGGAAACTGCCTCAGTTTCTCCAGCCAGTTTCTTTTGGGCGTTTACCGCCCTCGGTTTGATGATCTTACCTTGGTTCTTCCCACAGTCCGGCCACTCCAGTCTTCTGGGCTTGGTGGGTCTCTACCTGTCTGTGTTTTTCATGATCTAACTATGCACTTAACCAACTCATTCACAATGGGAAGTTCAGCTATGGTAATTCTTCTACAGATGTATATAAAGAATCCGTGCTGTCAGCATTCGTGAAAGCAAGATGGAAAGATAACTAAGAGAATCGTGTTGTAATTTAAAGCAATTTGTAGTAGGCTACGTGTATGAGTATAGAAATTAACCTCTAAAAAAGTAATATACCATGTTTTCCATCCTTGCCCAAAGTCAACTGTAGAGACTAAGGAATAAAAAATAGTCAACCTGTGTCTGGAAAGCACTGTGGTGGTGGTGGGAGGGGGGTGAGAGCTGAGGGCGGATTTGATCAGAACACATTGTATACATGTATGAAGAAATAAATACAAGATGGGTTTTAAAAAATAGTTAACCCAAGAGAAAACAGGAAGAGGTTAACAATGATGTAAAGAACAGACAGGATGGGTGCAGAAGAGAGATATATAGATTTAATTCATCTTATCAGTAATGAAAGGTAAGAGAGAGAGAGAGACAATCTCGTTAAAAATCAGATTATCACGCCAGGGCGACTCAAAGATCCCACCACTTGCTACTTATAAGAGGCAGACTCAATGTATAAGGACTCAGGGAATTTGAAAGAAAGTGTTGGAAAAATAATACATGTAAATTCTAGCTCATGAAAGCTACGAACACACGAACATCAGACAAAATAGACTTAAAGACCATCAGAGAGAGAGCAGATTGTTGGTTATGAGAAAATATCATCAAGGAGAATTCAAGCTTTCAAATACATACACAACTACTAGATAAACTCCAGAATACATAAAGCAAAAACCAAAGGAAAACAATTATTGTCTCTAACTCATGGGTCAAACAAACAAAGCCCAGGGAGATCATGGAGTACTGGAAAAGCTCTTCTAAGTCATTTGACTGTATTACTGTTGTTCCCCAGAACCACAGGGAGCACATTGCTTTAAAATACACCAGGAATATTCACCAGGGCAGACACTATCCATACAGCAGGTTTCAGTACCCCTGGGCTCACACAAGAAACTGTATCCAACTCTAAAACAATTAAATTGGAAACCAATAATAGTGGTAGGTTTTCTCTTCTGACTATCAAATATTGGAAAATAACTAGTCTGCTCATAACTAGAGTTATGAAGAGTCTACCTGGATAATCAGAATATACTTAACAATAACAAAAAAACATGTGAATAAATAATAAAGAAGCTTGCGTGTCTAAATATTTATATTTAGAAAACAACAGCTTTCAGTCAGTTCTCTGTTTCTCCTAGAAAACATGAGCCAAGACAGAAGAGCCAGGTAAAGCTCCAATCAACAGAAAAAGGACAATCTAATCTAAAAATCATAAAAACCAAAATTCAGCCAAGCCAAAAGCTTCAACAAACACATTACAATTCTCTTCACAAGAGATGAATGTAAATTTCCAACAGGAAATCAAGGGAAGATGTGATTATGGATCTAAAGACTCTTAAAGGACAATATAGCTGGCCATGGTGACACACAGCCTTAGGGAAGCAGAGACCAGAGGATCTCTGTGAGTTCCAGGCCAGCCAGGTCTATTTAGTGAGACCTTATGGGGAAATTCCTTGAAATAACACAGTTGGCCTGTGAGGCTTCAACTCTACACAAAGAACTACAGGCAACTGAGGAATTGTAACAGCAGGAGAAACAGCCTTCCTCAGAGCACAGTACACCAACTAGTTATCCAGTACAAAAATGGTCATCCCTGAAAACATACACACAAATAATATTACATAGACAGAGCAGGCTGTACTTAGTGTGGGTGCACACATGTATGTATGCATATATATATACACACATATATGTATGTATGTATATATACATATATATAAACACACACATATATACATATATATGCATAGAAAAGAGCAGGGAGGGGTATATGGGATAGTTTGTAGGGAGGAAAGGGAAGAGGGATGATATAATATTATAAAGTTAAAGAAGGAAAAGTACTTAATCCAAAAAGACAAATAAGAAATGCTAAAGCTAAAAAACAAACAAACAAAAAACCCTGTGTCTATTAATTACCTTAACCCTGAAAATTCCAGCACTGTTCAAAGAAAACAATTGGTCTGCATCCCTTCCATTGTATCCATCAAACATTAAAGAGAGAGAATGCTGATCCTAAAAACTGCACAGGTGCTTTCAGGTGACAGGATTCCCCAGCAGGAGCCCAGCAGAGGTCTGGCACCCAAACCGAAGGACATTATAAGACAATTGTACACGAATATCCTTCATGAACATAGATGCAAAAATCCCCAGTGAGATTGGAGAGATGGCCCAGAGGTTAGGAGTACCTGTTGCTTTTCCAGAGGACCTGAGTCCAGTTCCCAGCACCCCCATCAGGTGGCTCTCAACCACCTGTAACACCAGCTCTAGGGATCTGATGCTCTCTTCTGGCTTTCTTGGGGAACTGCATACACATGACCCGCTCACATACCCATGCAAACACACACACACACACACACACACTTGAAAATAAATGATTTAAAACAAGTCTCATTTAGCCATAAACACTAAGTAAAGTTCCACCCTAGAAGTGTGAAGATATTTAGTATTCAAAGCAGCATAATCACCATATTAACTGAGTAAGAATAATCATGACTTGGGAGAGATGGCACTTAATGAAAATTTAATTCAATCTTGATAAAACGCTGGGCACACTGGGGATAGAAAGGAAATGTCAGATTCTGATAAAGAGTAGTGTTCTAGTTTCCTTTCTGTGGTTGTGATAAAACACTGATGAACAATTTGGGCCAGGAAGGGGTTTATTTGACTTATACTTCTAGGTCACATTCCACCACTGAGGGGATTCATGGCAAGCAGAAGCCATGGAGGAACTCTAATTACTGGCTAGCTCTTTGGCTCGTACTTAGCTAGGCTTTTATACAAAGCCTAGGGCCACCTGCCTAGGGAATGATGCCTCCTACAGTGGGCTGGACACTCTTGTACCAATTAACAACCAAAACAAGCTCCCACTGACATGCCCATAGGCCAATTGGATCTAAGCAGTTCTTCAAGGCTCTCCTCCCACATGACTATGGCTGGGTCAAGTTGAGAGCTCTAGCTAACTAGAACACATAGTTCTTGTGACCAATAGCCAACAATAAAAAAAACCCAAGTTTTGATGACATGATTTCTTTCTCGTCTTCTTCTCACACTGGGTTGACAGGACACCATTTCGTCTTTTATTCTTCTCTTGGACATACAAACACCATCAAGTGTATACATGCATGTGTGTGCCCTGCACTTGTGTGGGCTGCCTCCACCTCAGAAGCCTACTAGGATGTACAGATATGTATAGGATATGCAGCCGCAAGTATCACAAACACTCAAAGAGACTGGAGTGGCAGTTCACTAACCTAAGAGTCCTGGGTCCTGTCTATACCAGGAGACCTCCAGAAGCCTTATGTGTCTTATCCCCGAGAGTATTGGAGAGGGTAAAAGGGGTCACACTCTCTCCCAGTCACAGCCAAGAAGGCAGAGGAGAGATAGGTCAGCCCTATGGAAGCTCTGGTGGACCACTTCATCTTTTGTAGCATCCACCAGTATTTATTTATAACGAAAACCAAGGAAAAAGGGAAAGCCTTCGAAGTGTAGGCTCTTCAACTCATGATTCCCCTTGTGTGTTGATGGAGGAGGTACAAGGTGTAGGGTGTAACTGTCCACTCCCAGAGGTGACCTCATTCCCTTTCTGTCTATCACATTACAGGGCAGCCCCTGACAGATCAAGTGCTAAGAGTGTGACCCCAAATGCTATCCAAGAGCCAACTCTAAACCCATGAAGAGACACCGTATTCGGAACTTCCCAGGGCATTTGATGGCTTTCAAGGATAACACAGACTCCTATGGTCACCTCCTCTTGCCTTCCCTAACCATGCAGAGGATGCCCTGGTATCCTTCTCTTTTGGACCCCAACTTGGATATGGCTCACCTGCAGGCAGCGTGGAGAACTCCACACAGGCCTCCTTCTTTTCTCTCTGCTCCAGCGGCAGCTGCCAGGGCATCTGGTGTGGCTGGGCCAAGACCTTTACCTTGTAGGCCATATTAGGCCTGAGGTTGAAGAATTGGTACTTGTATCTGGCTGCCTTCACGATGTCCAGTTCCTCTTCGTTGAGGAAGATGACGTGGCTGTAGTTACTGTTGGTCGGCAGCCATGAGAGCTGGGCAGAGATCTGGGTGATGTTGTCCACACGCAGCTGGGACGGTGCCACCACCACATCCTTCCCCACCAGCAGCGTGCACTGCAGCTCGTCCGAGTTTCCCCGGCTCGTGACGCACTGCACGGAGATGCGGTAGGTGCAGGAGGCTGTGTTAAGTTTCTCAATTAGGGCCTTAGTTCTCCTACCCAGGGCAAGGCTCATGCGTATCTCTTTGTCCACCAGCACATTATAACTGCTCACAGTGCCCCAGCCAGGTGGCACAGCGGGGGGCTCCCAGCCCACGATGACACTTTTGGCAAGCTGTTTGATAAGGGTGATTTTCCTAGGGTAAGGCACAATGTCTTCGCCGATGTCGTCGATGTTCATGTCCAGGGTCCCCCCACCATTGTCGGTGATCCCCGAGTCCACTTGAGTGGGAGAGTGAAGTTGAAGGATGCTGTCGCGCTCTAGACTGATGCCAGAGTGGTTGAGAAAGTTCTGGTCCTGCTCACTCCCCAGAGTGCCAGCCAACCGTGACTCATTGTCCTGGATAAAATCCACAAAGTTGGAGGGCACCAAGCCCCTCTGCCCATCCAGAAGCTCTCCTGTTAGATACAAGGACAGGGATCATTCACCATCCTCCAGGACCCTGGGACCCACATGCCTGTCCCCTCCATGCCTTCTGCCTGCAATAGCCCCACCCATCACCAACTGTGGTTTCCTGGTTCAGCCCTAGGAGCATCTGCCTGTACACACCAAGCACATGGTAGGAACCAGGAAGCTGTTTAGTAAGGATTAGAAACTCATGCTGACTGTATGCGCAGCACTGGAGAGAACCCTGGCACACAGTGCTTGATAAATGTTAGGAAAAACAAACATGTCAAATCTATGACTTTGGGAGATTAATAAATGCCTATCAGTTTTTTAATCATGTGAACATATGATCAGGGATGTAAAGGTGGCTCCTACTAAGTAAACTTCAGGAGCACCTATGTATTTAGTGTCCGCCTGATGGGAAATGAACACACTGGACTGGGCTTCAGAGTTGTCTTTTAAGTTGTGTGGCATGAGCAAATACTATACAGGTGGCTTCTGTAGACCAGCCTAATTCTTTGTGTGTGTGCATGAATATGCATGTATGCATGTGTGTGCCGTGTATATGCATATATGCACACACACATACACACCATGGTATATGTGCATATATGTGTTCACATGCCTGTGTGTGTCTGTGTGTGCACATGTGTGTGCATGTATGAATGTATGTGTGTGTGTGTATGCTTGTGCCTGTGTGTGTGTGCATGTGAATGCATATGTGAATGTATGTGTGTATGTGCCTAGGTTGAGTATGCATGCACATGCCTTTATGTGTATGTGTGTATGTATGTGTATATGTGTGTATATGAGTATGCATGCACATGCCTTTGTGTGTGTGTGTGTGTGTACATGTGCACAGCAGAAACTGCCAGAAGTAACTGTGCAGAAGAGCTTTGTGCTCCAGCATGAAAACAAAATACTATCCTTCCCACTCATCACAGAGACTAAGTGGCGCTAGGAGGCTGGGGCACCATGACCCTTGAATTGTTCCCTACCAGACCCCCTGCCTTGGTGGAATCTGTGACATGGCCTGTAGAGGGAAGTCTGCCACTCAATGAGGATTCACATTCTGTTCCTAACCTCTACTTAGGGTATGGATCTCGAGGCAGTCAAACCTTAGTACTAAAGAAGTCTGTCCCATGGAAATGATGGTGGTGCTGATGCTGATAACAATAATCATGGGGGTGATGGTGGTAATAATGGTTATATGGTAGTGGTGGTGAAAATGGTACTGGTGGTAATGGTGATGATGTAATAAATATGTTGGTGGTGCTGGTGATGATGGCGATTGATAACGGTGATGGCAATGATGATGATTATGACAGTGGTGATAGTGATGAAATTGTGATGGTGGTAGCATTGGAGATGCAGGCGATGAGGTGATTATGATGGTGGTGATGGTGGGTATAGGGATGGCGGTTGTGATGGGAACGTGATAACAGTATCCACCATTTAATAAGCAATGTTCCAGGCTCCATTCCAAGCACTTCCTAGCATGCAATCCCACTTTCCAGACACAGTGAATAGTGAAGCCTATTGCTATGGGATAGACGGAGGCACAGAGAACAGAAGCAAGTCCCACTGTCACAGACCATAAAAACTCGAGTTTCGGAACCTCTTTGAGTGAGGTCCTCAGAGACTTTAGTTAGGCACAAAGCATGATGGGAAAATTTCAGATCATCTGGCAGTGGAACTGGGCATTCTGTTGATCTGACAGTGAGATACACTGGGGGTGCACATCCAAAGTCACAGTGCTGCCCAGGGCGAGGGCTGCCCACTCACTGGGACTCAGCTGATGCTGTCACAAGAGCAATGCAACCTCCCATTAAGTGGGCATCCAGAAAGCAAGTCCCAGAGCTCCCAGGTACTCTGAGAAACAATCCAAGCTCATGGAAGGGAAAACCAACCTAACAAAGGTCTCTCCCACTCAGGAGACTAGGGCGAGACCAGGCTTTCCCGCAGAGCAGAAGGCAAGGGGATGGCCAGCTCCCATCTAGAATCGGAAAGTGGGGTCTGGAGAGATGACTCACGGCTTCAGAGCATGGGTTACTCTTCCAGGGGACCTGGGTTCAAGTCCCAGCACCCACACCATGACTTGTAACCACCTATCACGGTAGTATCAGGAGATTTGATGCCCTCTTCAGGCCTCCACAGGCACAGCACACATGTGCACAGACATACATGCAGGCAAAACACTCATACACATACGTAAAATAAAATAAAACCATAAAGCTGATTTGGGAAGCAGGGTATATGCAAGTACCACTGTCAGGCTAAAAGTCAACAAAACCAAGGCCTTCTGGGAGGACAGAGCCTAGTTCCTTTCTATAAACTCTAGGGGTAACTGGAATGAAAGAGGGGTATCGGGATATGAAGCTGGACCCCCAAGACAATAGGAATCTTAAGGCCCCTGTGGATAGGAAAATCACACTCAGGTCACATGATAGCTCCAGCAGAAAGGACAAGGATAGGCACTTTGGGGAGTATGGTGGCCCTTAGTTTCCACCAGCAACCTGTCCTCAGAAGACAGAAAAGATTTTTTTTAATGTTGGTCAGTATAGAACATGTACAGAGAAAACGTACAGGTGTTTTCAGGGTGTGTGTGTGTGTGTGTATTAGAAGCCACCTAGGAAGGAGTCCCAGCGCACAGGAGGATTCACCCAGGCTATGTGCAAACACTCCATGGATTTAAAAGGGGCTGGAGTATCCTTGAGGTCGAGTGTCGGCCTGTTTCCCATGGATAATGAGAGGTGACTGTACAGCATCCATCAGTGTCAGCACACAGCTGCCCAGCAGCTCTGCCAAGACTTCCAAGTGCCAGCTATCTACTGTCATTAACACTTAGGAAGCCAGCTCCACTGTCCAGGCAATCGTCACAGAGGCATCTCTGGGGACAGGGAGAGACAGAACAGAGAGCAAGCAGCCGGAACATGTGGGAACCTGGCTCATCTCCCAGGGCCCTGGCAAGCTGGTCTTCTGCATGGACCAAAGTCAGTGCCCACCAACTGCAGCACATCCACAGACCTTCATAGAACCCATCTTCGTCCATGTCCCCATAGACATAGAGGTACTTCCCCGCCGTGAGAGGCAGCTCAGCTTCCGGGTTCTCATTGGGCCCATCGAAGGGGTTGTAACTGCAGGGAGAAGCAGTTTGTACGTTAGCGGCCCTGGCCAAGGTCTGTCAGCTTCCTCATGCCTATCACATCACTAATGGTGCCACAGCTCATGCTAGCGAGATGCTATGACTCCTTTCGAGCTTCCTCTGGCTAGCTCACACCAATAGGTTAAAGGTAATTCTAAAGCCATTGAGATCTCTTTGAGTCTGCTGTCTTATCCAGACATCTTGTTCCCACGTGTCTCTTTCATCGGAACTTTACATTTCCAAACTAATGAGCTAGTACAAAGAAAATGAATGTTGTTGCTTTTATTTTTGATGATTCGTTTCTTCCTGTGTGTCTGGATATATATATATGCACATGTGTGTGTGCAGTGTCTGTGGAAGAAGATACTAGATCCCCTTGAGCTGGAGTTACAAGCAATTGTGAGCTGCCTGATGTTGGTGCTTGGAATTGAACCTGGGTCCTCTGGAAGCATATTCTGTGCTCTTGACAGCTGAGCCATCTCTCTGGACCAATTCTGTTGCCTTTAAATATGTATCAACTCACTAAGTTGGAACAACTACTGTTTTACAGTTGTACAAATATACAATTATATGTGCAATTATACATACTACTTAACTTTTTTTTTTTTGCCTTACAATGTAGCAAACTATATTTTTACCTCATGAAGTCTGCCATTACCTTTTGTGGTGGTTTGAATGTGCTTGGCCCATGGGTAGTGGCACTATTAGGGGGTGTGGCTTTGTTGGAGTAGGTGTGGCCTTATTGGAGGAAGTGAGTCACTGTGGGGGTAGGCTTTGAGATCCTATGCTTAAGCTCTACCTAGGGCAAAAGAGATCCTCTCCTGGCTGCTTTTGGATCAAGATGTAGAAATCTTGACTCCTCCAGCACCCTGTCTGCCTTCATGTTGCCATGCTTCCTGCCATGATAATGAACTAAACCTCTGAAACTGTAAGCCAGCCTCAATTAAATGTTGTCCTTTATAAGAGTTGCCTTGGTCATGATGTCTCTTCACAGCAATGAAACCCTAAGACATTTTTGTAGTTTAGTGTTCTATAATATTCTGCTGTTGAGATCACCAAACTTTATCGAACTGGTTTCCTAATGTCAGATGTAGACACTGCTTCTAACTCCTAGCTAATGTATGCAGTGTCCCATCAGATGTCCTGATGATGTATCATTGCACACTTTCACAAAGAAGAAATTCTAGAAACTGCATTTGTTTGATCAACTGTATGCCCTACTGAGTACTTCTAAAATATGATGCCTGGGATTTCTGCTAGATTTTATCTTAGGATATTTTTTTTAGGATTTTGTTTGTTTGTTTTTTGAGACAGGGTTTCTCTGTGTAGCTCTGGCTCTCCTGGAACTCACTTTGTAGACCAGGCTGGCCTCGAACTCAGAGATCCTCCTGCCTCTGCCTTCCAAGTGCTGGGATCAAAGGCATGAGCCACCACTGCCCAGCTCTGCTAGATTTTAGAAGGTGGAGAATGGAGGCTCTAGGTACATCCCCTGTGACATTCTGTTTTGTCACCTGTTGTGGGTTGAATGGTGTTCCCCCATAAAAATTTGTCCCAAGTCTCAGCTTCTGGTCTCTGTGAATGTGGCCTCCTTCACAGCAAGGCACCCAGGTGAGAAAACATCTCACTATCCAGGGTCGGCACAAATGCATAAGACACAGGAGCACACATAGAAGAGAGGGTCATGGGAAGGTGGAGACAGAGACTAGAGAGATACAGCAACAGCCAAGGGCACTGGGGCCACCAGAACCTGAGATGGGCCTGACACCCTCCCCTAGAGTCTTCCTGGGGTATGGCCATGGGGCACCTTGGCGCATCTGCTGACATCTGGAGATATAAGGTAGCCAGCCCCTGTGTGCTCAGTTTGAGACACTAATTCACGGAAGCTTGGAGGCCTGTGCACTCCGTGCCTCTTACCAGCTTCCTCTTGCCCCAGCACTCAGTTCAGGTTGGGGTGGGGCGTCACATCCCTACCTGTAGCGGGCCACACACAGGTGTACCTTCCCCGAGCTGCTTTGCTTGGAGTTGTTAGAGTTCCGGTCATTGTCCATCTGGGAAGCAGTGATTGTGGTTTCCATTTAGTGATACTGAAGACTTCGTGTCCCACCCCCAGTCTGTGAAACGCTTATGAAGTGGGAGCCACCTCCACAGACATCTGCTGGGAATCCTAGACTACACATTGGCAGAGACTTGGGTGCCCTTCCCCCGTTCCCCTGCTAAGACACCTGAATGCCATGTCAAGTAGCTTGTGGAAGGCAGAGGTGACCACATCCTCTGCTTCCAGAGAGCTCTTGCTATGGGAGGGCCCAATTCGCTGTTTCTAAGTGGCATTCAGGAAGCCAAGGAGGGTTTTGGTAAAGGAGACCCCAGGAGCGCCCCCATTTTGCACTTTCCCCTGCTGTCTCAGGGTTTTCAGCGCTTAAGGATGCTGCACCCAGAGTTCCCAACTGCAATAATTCCAGGGGCATGTGGTCTTTTCTCAGAGGGCTAAGAGGGAGACTGAGTAACAGTGTCCTGAGGAAGGCAAGCATCTGTCTGTCTGTCTGTCTGTCTGTCTCTCTCTCTCTCTCTCTCTCTCTCTCTCTCTCTCTCTCTCTCTCTCTCTCTCTCATCCCTTCCCTATGTGGAAGACAGAGTGGTCCCCTTCATGGTGCCAACCAAGCCACGCCACTCCTTCCTGGGAGCCCTCCAAGCACCACCCTGGGTTACTTGCACAGAGACTAGAGCTACTCAAGGGACCAAAGCCCACATCTATCCCCTCTTCCCCAATCTCCCAGATCTACTCTGCCAACCAAGCTCCTGATGTCCTAGCCATTCAGTGACACCAACAAGAAGCCCTCCTGGTTTCACAGTCCCTCCCTGTGCCATCACAAGTCCACACACCCTGCCTTGCTGTCTTCAGAACCCTCACTAGGACCTGGCTGACCAGATGCTGACAAGGGGCTGATACCCAGGGTCTCCTCTGCCTGGCACCTAGTGAGTCACTAAGGGTGGGTGTAGAAAATTGATAGGAACAATGGAGGGCCCCAGGTGAGTGGGAAAAGGGAGGAGAGGGGGGAAGGAAGGTGGGGCGGGGCCATAGGTGCCTCCCAGATACAGCCTAGAGCTGGCTAGGTGGGACTCACCTCGGACTCAAATCTGCATCTTGGGCTGTTGGATCGCAACAGGAAGGAGGGCTTCACACACGGAGACTTTAGCTTGTCCCCAGACAGTGGAATGTAATCACCAATCACAGAGTAGTGTCCAGCGGGGCCCTCGTGACCTGGATGGGAACACGGGAATGTATGGGGTAAGGAGGCGGGCGAGCCACCCATGTATTAATCCCCTCAGGTTGGTCTCACTGCAGCCCTGGTCTGGATCACTGTGGGCAGCCTACAGGCTGGCTATACTGAGGGCCTGGTGGTGACATGTGATCTGAGACACAAGAAGGTCTAATCAGAAAGGGCCAGTGCGTCCTGAGTGCCGGGTCCTTCCCTTCTGTTGGCTTCAAATCGAGGGGCTGTGAGGCCCAGTGACCCCCACAGTGACACCAGGAGGAGTATACCCACAGAGCCGGTCACTATAATATGGAGAGGCAGAGTCTAGACTTTCTGTGACATCATCAAGGGTACCCGAGGGAAGCTGTACCTGAGGCTACACTGTAGCTTTCCTCCTCCTGCATGACAATTGTTTCTCTGCTCATATTGATGTATGTTAAAGTTCATCATCACTTTGATCAATAAATTAAATTTAAAAGTCACAACCTGTCCAAGAGGAAAATTTTGCCGCTCCCATTAGCATGGAAAAACCTGTAGCGCCTTATATAGAATAAGATAACCCAGGCACCAGAAGATGCAGACCAAACTGACCAAGTCACGTGTGGACTCTGATAATGTCACAAACCTAAAAGCAGAGAGGTGTAAGTGCTGGCCAGCTGGGCAAGAGAGTAGGAAGATGTTGAAACATTCGTGGGAAGTCCTGGGCTTCCAGGTGAATAGGTTTAGGTTCTGCCATGCAAGACTGCATCTACAGTTAATCACACTATCCTCTTCCCAAACACAGTCAGGAAGCCCATGCTCTGGGTCCCATGGCACATGAACACATCTTTAAGGGACGGTCTAGGTGAGCCAACAAGTTTAAATAGAGCTAATTAGAAAAGCTGGGAGCACTTACAAACAGCTACACCACAGAAGAAAATGTCTCTCCCAGCAATACTTAACTACCTACATAAGCCTTATGGGGCAGGGGCTTCATAAGTCCCTCATACAGCAACCATGAACTGTCTATAAAGTCTCAGAAAGGAAGGGGCCTCATGAGCCCCTTCATGGCAAGAAGTTAATGGACCCAATCTTGTGCAGATCTCCTGTTCATAATCATAGCTACTGAAAGTTCAGTAGGGCACCAGCCACATTGTGCCAGAGAAGAGCAGCGCACACCTGTGGCTGGTGCCAAACACCTACATTCCTTCTGAGTGAGAACTGGACATATGCCAGGTAGAGGTGCCCGTGTGATTAGTCCCCACAAGAAACCTTCAGCTCTGCCTTAGATGGCCTCCTAAGATTGTGCCATGCTGCGGGGCATGATCTGTCTGACTCCCTTGCAGCTAGGATGCTGTATGTCTTTGGTGGAGGGACAGAAGCTGGTTTATGCCTTTCACAACTTGAATGTGTTCTCCAGTTGGTACTGAGCCCAGCCATCCATCTAGAATAGCTCCAGCCTCATTCTACCTCACCATCCATCCACAAGTGTTTGTGTGGGCTGGAGGCTACCTTATAGCCTATCTGGCATCTTGTATCTGAGCAGGGCTTCCCACGGGACCCTGTCATTTAACAGACTTCACAGCCTTAGTACCCAGACACCTCCTGGGTGCACTATGCTCAGTAAACCATGAGAGGGGTGTGGACAGTCCCATCCCGTTCATCTTGTTTCTCATAGCGACAGTCGCTGATGTTATCTCAGTCTCTGCAATGCAAGAGCTAGAAGGAAAGATACAAGAGTTGAGGGACTGAGGGGAAGAACCCCACTGATGATGACACAGAACAATGCGTACTGCCAAGTTTTATAACAACAACAACAACAACAATAATAATAGCACCAGAAGCACTTCTCCATTTTGATAAATACCAGGAGAGATCAGAAGTTATCTTAATACAGCTACAAAAGGAAGTCTGGAACTCAGCTCTTTTAATTAAAACTAGTCAAAAACTTGGGGTTTTGTTTTTAAGACAGGGTCTTGTAATATAGCCAAGGCTGTTCTGGAAGTAGCTGAAATTCTCTGGCAATCGGTATCTCAAATGCTAGATTACAGGTATGAGCCTTTAACCTGGAGGGAGGGGCTCAGGGACAGCTTAATAGATAATGTTTGCCAAACCAGAATGAGGAATTGAGTTCTGTCTCCAGCACCCATGCAAGAAGCTAGACATGACAGCACATCCCATAATCCCAGCACACTCCTGGGGTCATGAAGACCAGTAGATCCCTGGAGTTCACAATCATCTAGGCTAATCAGCAAACCCTGGACCAATGAGATACCTTACAAAAAGCAAGGTGGATGGTTCCTGAGGAACCTCTGCTCTCTACATGCATGTACTCACATATGCATGTGCACCTTTACCCACACAAACACATTTCCCCCAACACAGGGAGAATGGGAGTATCCAAGCCACTCTAGAAATACGCAGCCTGAGTTGTCCTCAGTCGGTAGGTCCTCATACTCTCAGCCACAAGAACCCTCCCAGAACCGTTGGGAACATCCATCACTTACCTTTGTGGATGGAGGTGGCTAGTCCATTCATGTACTGAGGGAAAGGCTTGCCAGGGACCAAGGGAACATCCAGCAAGGCCACTGAGCTGCTGCCCAGCAGGTCAATACTCCCAGTGTGTTGCCGGAACTTTTCCAGGTCCCGGGACAACAGGTTAAACTGTTCACTCTGCACACGGCATTTCTCTTCCAGCTCTCGAACCTTGGACTGCACAGCAGAGGCAGAAGAGTGGTCAACGAGGGGTAGTCAGTGGTGCAGATGTGCACGGGGCACGTGTGCCTTTTAAGAGTGTGTGCATGCATATGATCTGCCGTGTGTCTGCTTCTGCCTCCACAGAACAGCAGTGTCTGGGAGCCCAGCCTCACAGGCAGCCTGGCTGTTGGCCATCATGAGGAGCCACATGTGCCAGGAAATCTTGCCATCGCTCAGCTCCCAGCCAAGCGTGGATTGTTCCAGGCTCTGTGTGCAGCCTGGGCACTTCGTGGTTGGCATGCCTGGTTGATATTTGAAGCGGACGGCTGAAACAGCTCTGACTTGGGGACAAGCCAGCTACCAGCCCATCATGCCATCTCACTGGGTGCCCAGCCCATGGGCCTGACGACCCCTGAGGAACACAGCTGGCAGCAACACCAGTGAATTTCTACATGGTACTGGGTTGGAAACGCCACGGTCATTGGCCAACAGCACCATGACACCTAGGGAAAGACAAGAACCTTTGAGGCAAACACAGGGAAGAAAAGGGCAGCCAGCAAGCTCCCTCCTTGGGCACGGGTGTGGTGGGTTGCTCCTGAGTGCTGTGTGGCTTTCTACTAGACCATCAGAGGGCTTAATCTGTGTGCTTCCTGCTGTTCGCATAAGAATTTGACACTGACACAGGTACCTGGCTGGTGTTCAATAGATTCTTGTTTTATTGCAGGCATGTGGGAATGTACAGGGGCGGGGGAGGGGATGGTTGAGCTAGTCTGCTACCTTGCTTGATCAGGGCTCAGGAGTGGACAGTCCCCGTCCTCCTCCTCCTCCTCCTCTGCTTCCTTTTATCCCTCTGCATCCTCTATCTCCTCTGCCTCTTCTTCTCTCTCCTCCTCTGCCTTTATCTCTTTTCTTTCTTTCTAGTCTACATCCTCTCTCTGCTCATAGAGAGTTTCACATCCTTTCTTCTTCCTCATCCTTTACTTCCTCCCCGTCCTCCGTGTCCTCCCCTTCTCTCTCACCTCCTCTCCCTCCTCCTCTCCCTCCTCTCCCCCCTCCCCCCTCCCTCCTCTCCCTCCTCCTCTCCCTCTTCCTCGTGCCATAAGCATTAAGTCTCTCAGCTCTTTCATCCAGAACGGGGTGCTATTTATGTCTGCAATCACGGGTTTCTAAAAATAACCGCAATGGATCCCAAGCCTATAATTAATTTCTTCAATTCATTAAAAAAAATCAGCAGGGTTCCTCTTTTTAAAAAAGCTGAATGAGGTTGGCTAAGATAGCAGTCGCCTCAGAGGAAGGCAAGAAACTGAACCTCTGGGCTCTGTGGCGCAGGTGGGCCCTGGAGAGCATAGGGAGATCTGTGAGTGAGGACGGGTGTGACTCCACGAACAGAATCCATGTGTGGGATGATGACATCAGGATCCCGGGGCCCTAGCGGCTCCACTCATACTTAACGCATCCGAGTATCCTACATGATGATAGGGTCATCATGGGAAGTAGTATCAAATGTCCCCACGAGGGGAAAGCCATCAAATCATCTGAGTAACCAACCTGGGTCATGAGTACCCAAAGAGGCCGGGTGGGGCTCCAGGGTGTGAGGGTGAGCAGGAGAGAGCATCTTAATCCTCCCACACTCCAAAAAGTACCTCTTAAGCATCCTATGCACACAACCAGACCTAATGAAGGGAAGGCAGGAGGACTCTCCATCCATACCACAAAATGTCAATGCTATGCATTCGGGAACAGGTCAGTGCTCGTCAGGTTGGGGGAGGATGTGACTATTTCAGGGGCAACATGATCATGCAGGTCTGCAAAGGCAACAGGCCTCTATAGAACTAAGCTATGAGAAGACAGCCAAGTGGGTGGTGAGGTCCAGGGCCAGCTGTAGCTTGGCTGATTGGCACTGTTCCAGCCTCAGGTCCTGGACTTGCTCTGACGGGGCAAAATACTGTGGTTGGGGTACCTGGGAGGGGTGGAGCTTGTAAAAGTGTCCCTACTGCTTTTTAAAGCTCTTCTGAGTCCAACATTATTACTGAATAAAAAGGTTGATACAGATGCTATACAGATATGACAGAAGCTATCTATGACCTCATAGATGAATAAGTGCTTCACTCTACCAAAGCTAGGGGTGGTCAGGGAGCACTGACTTGAGGTTCTGCACTCAAAGAGCATCTCCAGCTCAGACAATCAGGTCTGGTCTGCTCCTCCAGCTCTATGGATATTAATTGTGCAGTTTGGCCCCTAGAGGCCGCCAGCAGCTACTCCAGAGGCCTCCAGACACCAGTGGACCTGTTGTACGCCAGCCTTATAGCTTTACTTTCTCCTAAGCATGAGGAATGTGAAAAGATGGTATTGGTTACTGAAATTAAAAGTGTTTGAACGTGGGGCTGGAGAAGTGTCTCAGTGGTTAAGAGCATCGGCTGCTCTTCTAGACAGCCTGGGTTCAGTTCCCAGCACCCACACAGAGACACACAACTGTTTGTAACTTGAGTTCGCATCAGTCCAGCGCCCTCTTCTGGCCTCTGTGGGCACTGCAGGCACATGGTGCCCATGCACACAAAACACCCATCCAACATAAAATGAAAATAATTAAGGTATTTAAACACAGAGTTGGCTCATGTATCTGAGGACTGTTCCATACATGAATGAATAAGGTACAGGGTAATGAAAGCTTGCTGCCTGGGAGACGGTAGCCACGGCTAGGATTTTTTTCTTTTAAATATTTCTTTTATGTGAGTACACTGTAACTGTCTTCAGACACACCAGAAGAGGGCATCAGATCTCATGACATATGGTTGTGAGCCAACATGTGGTTGCTGGGAATTGAACTTGGGACCCTCTGGAAGAGCAGTTGGTGCTCTTAAGCACTGAGCCATCTCTCTAGCCAAAGGCTACGATTTTTAATATTCTTTGTGTCTAGACACTGTTCAGCAGATCCAGTTGCCTGGGGTATGTTTGACTTGCAGCTTTCTGTCCAGTAAGGATGTAGGGAGCTGATGATAATGATGCATGCATTCAGGAGCCCAGGGGCTTCTGGGTAGAACCAGCTACAACCTGCAGACTATTTGGTAACTGCTTGCTTTGTAAAGTACATCCACTAGGGGCGCTACAGTGGGCCTGGCTTTGGGGGTGACCCTCAGTGAACTGAAATGGTGTGGAAGGGCCTGGTTTTCTAGGTCAGAGAAGACAGAGGATCCAAGGGTTGTGCCAGGCCGCCGTGATAAACACTCATCTTTCTTCCCAAGCCTTCGGCTGCTCTCTCCGCTTTGAAAAGGCAGGATGCCAACTCGGGCCTCCGCAGCTTCCAACCATAAAGAGGAAAAGCCCACAGAAGCCTCAAGTCCCCATGTGTCCCTGTTGACCACTCCTCGGGAGGCTCTGTGCACTTAGCCCCCCCCCCCCAGCCTTCCCTGACTGCAGCCGCTGTATGTCTGGGCCACTCATTGGTTAGCTCTGATGACTTGTATGTCATCCACTTCCGGGACACTCTGAAAGGAACAATAGCGGCCTGTGCTGCTCCCGGCTATTGCTCCAACACTGTGGGGTTTATTTCAGTTTATCTGGAGCATTGTGGAGCCTCTCTCTGCGTTGCATGGTGGGAACCTTGCCTCTCTGTGTGTTTGTGTGTTCGCTCAGCTTCATGGCCACACCCACCCACTCTTCTTCCCTGATGGGCCAGCCCAAGTCTCTCAGAGAAGCACCACCACCTGCAGGCGGGGGATGGAGGGGTCTGTGCTGTGACCACGACCGCGGCTGTGGCAGATGGCAAAGCCTTCTATAATTGGAATAAGTGCATCAGCTTGCAAATGCCAGAGGCAAATATCCGAAGACGTGACTGCCGGCTTTCCTGCCGCCTCCGCAGGCCTTTCTCTGACTTTCCTCCTCCGAGGTGTGGGGCTGCATGCTGGGCTAGTGTCCAAGCTAAGGTAGCTTTGAAGGTAAAGGACACTTCTCCAATTAAAGACGAGGGGACATGCAGAGATCACCTGCAGAGTTACCTACAAGCACATGGAGTCCCATTCATCTCTCATCGTTGCCATGGAAACAGATCTCTGTAGAAATGACCCCATCTTCAGGGCCCAGACCCCTTACTCTCACCCCAACATGGCCCACAAACACTGGTCTTTCCCATACATCATTCTGGCTATGGCGTTTCTCAGTGCCAGAGAGGCGATGTCACCACACATACTCTGCCAGGAGCAAATGAGCACTCAGGCTAAGGGCCAGCGTTCCCTAGAGCTCCCTTGCAACTCAGCAAGGCAGCTGACCCCAACCTCACCTGCTGTGAGGAGAGGGACGCAGCTGTCTGTGTGTTGGGGACCCTGCCTCTTGCTCTTGGGGTCCCCGCTTGAACTATGGGAACGATCCCTCTGTTTCTAATCAACTCCTGAACCTGGCATTCTCTCTGGCGTTCCTGCACAGCAACCTCCCCACCCCACCCATTGCACCCTCTGGGAATCAGTTCTGCAGATATCTACAGAGCTGGTGGGTATGCAAAGGGCTCAGTGCAACAGTAAGCAGCCTCCAACTCAGCCTCCTCTAGTGGCCATACTGCCAATGGCTCAGGGATACAGGCTGCCTTTCTTTGCAGCATTTCTGCCTAAAGACAGTCACCCAGGTGACATCTAGGGTATCCGATGCACTACAAAGATACCCACCCTGAGAGGGTATCCTGATAACTAGCAGGAGGGACTTGGTCTCCGTCTCTCCACAGTGCTAAGGTGGGATCCAGGCTGGGTTGCAGGGGGCTGGGCTTATCAGTTATGACATCTGATTGTGCGTTGGTTAAAACTTCAAATGTCCTTCATTCCCATCGGCTAGCCTGATGCCACCTCCTACGTGTGGCTCAGCCCCATCCTCATAGGACCCTGCAGAGCTGTGTAAGGCAGAGCTCTGTCAGCGCACTTCCTAGGGATCCCAAGGATGATCAGTCTAGGTATTGAAAGCCCCTCATCTAGCAGTGAGGAAAGCTACCCCTCTCTGACTTCAGAATCAGTGTCTGGTCTGAGCCAGGGGCCACACTGGGGGTAATTGGAAAGAAAATAGAGTGCCTCTCTGCTACAGAAGGAGCTTGCTGTTGGCTCGAGATGGATAGGAGGGAGAACATACAGGGGCCAGAATGAATTCTGATGACCCATAATGGAATTCTAGGCATACTGCCAGCCCCTCCCAACCACAAGCCAACATCAACCAAGGAACATCAGTCCCAGCCTTTTGCGCATGGTCATCTGAATTCATAGCACTGGCCGGCGGCAGGAAGATGTGTGCGCAGGGCCAGCTCAGCACTCCAAGAAAGCGGTTTTGTATTCTCATGCCCACTCCTCGGTTGGCACCAGGTCCACACCCACATCAGGCCCCTGTGCAGTGTCAGACACTCAAGGTGCTCTGTAGAAGGGAGAGAGGAGGAGGAGGAGCAGACCCAGGGCTCAGAGCTGCCCACCTAGGGGTAGTACCACAGAGCACATGCGCGAGAAGGGAAAGCCACGCTGAATACCTGCATGCAGTCCAGAGTGTTCTGGGTGGAGAGCCAGATGAGACAATTACAGAGAGATGGTGTAAATGAAGTGGACAGTGCGCAGGACAGCCTGTGGCCGCCAAACGGCCGGCCCCAGCTTCTGAACAAAGGCATGTGTCGTGGATGTTAGCAAGCAGAAGCTCAAAGCACTGGCTACCGGCTGCCAGCCAGGGGAGGTGAGACTAAACTGTTCCCCAGGAAGATGGATGCCCATCTGGAAGTGGCCTGTTCCATTCTCCCAAGACCTGTGTTTTTCTGGTATCTGACACACATATCCCTCTTGATCTAACTGATGGGAACTTTCCAAAGATCAATATTAATGCATGGGATAGTGACCACGGAACCTTTCTTGTGGGAGATATAGATTCCAGAGGGTGACATAAGATGTGCACACACTCTGTTTTTAGCGGCAGCTACTCACTCCCCCTGGAGAAGGGGTCGTCTTGCAATAACATGGAAATCTCATCTTCTCTGACAGCAGGTAGCCTGGGGAGCTACACAGTCAGTCCAATTCACCACTGCCCAACTCACAGTGTGACCACTGGCTAACTGCTCACTACTCATGAGGAATGACTGTCAATGGCCCCCAAGGACACGGAGCTCCCAGCATCCCTCTGCCTATCTGCCGTTCTCTAAGAAGGCCAACATGGGACCAAAGTCACCGACCAGGGGTGGACACTCCAGATGTCACCCCAGATGATGGAACCTGATGGCTATTTTGCTTCCAGATCCTCAGGACCATTCAGGAAGGTCTGCATGTGACTCAGATGGCCACTCCCACAGAGACAATGATCCTACAAGTGACTGGTGCAGCATTAACCACTTTGGCTCCTAGACCAATGGTTCCCAACCTGTGGGTCATGACCCCTTTAGGGGCCATATATCAGATACCCTGCATATCAGATATTTAATACATTATGATTTATAACAGTAGCAAAATTATAGTTATGAAATAACAACAAAAAAACAATTTTATGGTTTCAGGGGAAGGACGCTCGCCACAACATGAGGAACTGCATTAAAGGCTCCCAGCATTTTGGAAGGTTGGGAACTGCTGTACGAGACCCTCTTCCTTCTCCTATCCTGCAAATCCCCAGCAGGAGCACAAAGCTTCGGTAATGTCCCCTCTATGCCATCCCTCAGAGGATGGCATCCCCAGGAACGACCCAACATTGACTCTAGAAAAAGCCCCTCCTTGGGTCTCGATGAGAACAGCTAGCCAAAGCCCACCTCTGACCCAGGCTGTGTGGTTGAGGAAAATCGATTCACTTCTCTATGCTGTTTCCTCAGTGACAAGGACAGAAGTCGTAAGGATGCCTAGGAGATAGCTTGCTTGCAAGGATAATGCAAGCGGCTGTGTGCTGGGGTCGCATCCGGTTTCTGACATGTGGCAGGTACCATTTATTTTCTGGCGACCATAACACATCCTCCCAGGCCCACCTCACCCCAACCTGTGCTCACCTCTAACAGCTGCACAGCACCTTCATGTTCTTTCTTAGCTTCAACCTGAGCCTGTTGGTGGTAGAGAAAGAAGAGAAAGCAGTCAGGCAGTGGAAGAGGGACTCGGGCCGGAATCTGCAAGACCAGAGTGTGCCCATGGTCCTGATTTCCCAGGACAAGGGTAAATGCTATAGGTCTTCCCCGCTGAGCCGCACCAGGTTTCGGTTGGGTCTGATGATCTTTGGGGAGTCTGGCAGAGAACGATTGGACTCTTGAATGGTAATGGTGCCCAGAGAGAGCGAGCATGCCTGTGAGGACAACTTGAATGGGCTGGGGTGACACCTCTGTAGGCAGTGAAGCATGAGGCTCACAGCTCTGCCCCTGTGACTGAGAAGGGACCCTATGTGTTCCACCGGAGCAGCGGAATCTCCACGCTAAGCCTGAAGAGCACTCTCTTCTAGTCCATCCTCCTGCTTGGGAGATGTGACACCATCCTACATAAGAGTCCTCCTTGGGTCACCCTGACCTGAAGGAGGTGCCATGGTGCATGGGGTCCTTACACCTCCAGCCTGCAGCAGGGCTGTAATTAAAGTCACGTCACACAGAAGACATGTCACTAGCTTTACTGAGGAAATTTCGCATGAAATTGTCCCTGCCTGGCAAAGGACAATTCATACAGGAAATTAAAATGCAATCTCATTTGTCCCCACTCCTCCTGAGGCCCCAGCATAGTGACAGTCCATGTTATACTTGTCTTCATTGCCTCTTCACCTAAAAGCAGTGCCTGGATTTTTTTTTTCAGTACTGAAGAGATAAATACAATCCCAGACTCTCTCCCATTAGTGTATCTGATGACCACAGAGTCTAATTCCAGCCGGGAGCCTGTGCTGGGGGATCCTGGGAGAATGGGAGGGCTCTTTCCTTTTGGACTTGAGAAGAGAAGCTGGCGCAACTGCAGCCATCTTACCACCATGAGGGGGAAAAGGCTACAGAAAACCAAAGACAAAGCTGGCCCAGGGGAAGGCAGAGAGGAATACATGACGGTGACATTTGGGATTCAGCTGTGCCTGAAGTGGCTAGTTAAGGTCCTGAGCACATCCGAAGTCACAGTGCAGTAATATAGGCAGACAGACTTTCCCATTGGATTTTCCATTTGGAGAAACCAGGATAAACGTCATCACTCACTGGTAAGACTATGATGGTCCCTACCAAGGATAGATGAACTGAGGTACCTTGGGGTATCTGAGGTTATAGCATAGAATAGAGCAAGAAGAGAGCTCAGGCTTCTGCCTCACCAGGCTGGCTGTCCGACCAAGCTGGGCCCATCAGTGGCTCCAAGTGTTCCTCGGCTTCGTTTTCTGTTGTTTTTGAGACAAGGTTTGTGGAACCCAAACTGGCCTCGAACTCACCAAACAGCCGAAGGCAAAATTGCAAGTTTCCTTCTTCTTTCTCCCATATGTGTGTGCGTGGGGGGGGGGGGGACAGGCACATGCCTGTCCCTGCAAATGTATGCCATGCTGAGGGTTGACCCCCAGTCCCTCCCACCTCACACTACGCATGCTCGGCAAATGGCAACATCTGAGCCACACACCCCCAGGGCCCCCCATTCTTCAGCTGGCGAAAAGAGTTTGCTTCCTGGCACTCCAGTCTCCTGCCTCATCACCTGCTCTAATTAGGAAGTCATGTGTCCAGCTGGGCTCACATTGGGGTTTCCATTTCCAGAGAGTATCAGCCTGGACTTCGCACTATCGAGGGTAAGAAGTGAATATTACCTCATCTCCGCCACTGTGAGATTGTGTGTGGGCTGGGCCGAGGCAAGAGCTCAGCTCCATGGCACAGACTCAAAGGAGACTAAGCCCCGAGATTTCCAAAAAAGCTCATTCACCACGCATCTCATTCTCACAGATTCCCAATGAGGGTCTAAGAGCCGGGCAAGCCGCTCGAATCCAGCCCGCTAATCACACAGTTACTGAATCTGGCTCCCTCGCGCACTGACACTTGAAATTGTTCCTCTCAAAACAAAACAGCAACAATAACAGAAGAAATAACAAAATGGGCCATGGGGTGGGGAGAAATCAGCCAGGGAACAAGGAGGTTTTATAAATATCTCTGTCATCGAGTCAAAGACAGTTTTCAACTGTCAGGATTCAATCCACAAAGCACTCAGGCAGGGCCGGGGAGGCTGGGCCAACTTGGCAGCAGGGGTTCCATCACTCCATCGCTGCCTCTGGACGCCGATCAGGAGTTCATTTTCATGGGCCACTTCCAAGCTGGGCCATTTGGGCGATTGGAATAGATTGTTAAATTTAACACTCCGTGTTGGCAGTTCCAGAGTCTCAAAAAAAAAATAAATAAATAAAATAAAATTTCAGCAGTCGCTCAAGCGAGGCTCATTTTGGGGCCACTGCCAACACTGGGGGAGTGTGCGTGGGGGGGTGGAGTGTGACCTTCGTGGGAGACAGGATGCTTGCAGATGGAGAAGCATAGAGGAAGAGTTATGGCTCCCAAGGAAGCCCCAGAACAGAAGGGACCCATCACCTGCAGGGGCAGTTGTCAGGAAGGGGGGGCAGTCCACAGATGCAATGATAGATTCAAAACAGATGTGCATACAGGAAGGATACACAACACAGGCATAGGACACTTGCTCCAGAAGCCATCCTATGCCAGGATGATATGCGCAGGATGGAGCTAAGCAGAGCCTTTTTCTTTTTCTTTCTGCTATTGAGATTACTTTAAACAAGACTCTTGTAACTATTGGAGCTGCAGGGCCTCAGACAGGAGTCCTGAGTTTGACACTCATCAAGGCTGAGATGTTGACAGGCACATGTCCACATCCCGGGGGATTGGGGCATGTCTAGGGAAACAGAAGCGTGTCACCAAAGCTCCAGGCACTTCTCAGTGACAGAGCACGGGCCGAGCGTGGACAAGGTCCCGGCTTCCATACCCAGGAGCACGAACAATAGCAGGGCCTGTGCTCTCTTGAGTCCATGTGCAGCGTTGGTCTGTGCATATCCCACCCCGCCCCCCACATAAAACAACAAAAGCCTAGACTTCCATCGCAAGGGCAGAAATCAGCAATGAATGTGCCACGCGGCCCATGCTGACTGGCTCCTTCGTGCTTTCCCATTTCAGAAACAGACCCAGGAAAGCTGGGACCCTAAAGCACAAGGCCAACCCTTTGCATATACATGAGATAGTAAGGACAAGGGCATCGGTGGTCTGAGATGCTGAAAAGTTTCCGCCATAAAAGTGGTATTCTGAAAGGGTCACAGAAAGGCTCTGAAGAGAGGTCTCCATGGGTTTGGGCTCACAGCACAGGACCTCTAGCCCGTTTGCAGCCTCAGGTTCCTTGGTTGTAGCTGTACACCCCAGGTCCCAGGAGGGCTGGCTGCCATGGTCATAATTTACTCAGCAAATGATACGGGGGTAAGTGTGTGTAGTGGCAAGAACTCACCATCTCTATCTTTCGGAGGCACGATGATAAAGGCTGAGTGGGGGCCTCAGCCTTTATCTTACCTGTTCTCTGTGCCAACCTAGCTCCCTAGCTCTGAAGTTCACCCAGTGATCACTGGGCTCTCACTACAAGATGACCTGCCCTGGAAACCCAAATGTTCATCTCACGGCCAAACCAACAAATGGGCACACACATCCTGATACGGTCTACTGTGGACCTGTGTCCCAGGCTGGTGCCAAGAGGGTGCTTTTGTTGGGGGCAAACTGATGCATACACCATGACGAGGTATGCAAAATGGACTGGGGACCCTTGCAAACCTGTGAGAGGTTGTGAGTCCCTTCGAGGTGATGGTCGTTGTCGGGGCTGATGTGTTTTGCCATGTACTTCTTTATTTACCTACATCCTAGGATGGCAGAGTCAGGGGGCTCCCTGGACACCGTAGCTCCCTTTCTGAACTGACTCCGTGTTAGACAGAGTCAGCACTGTGAGGGAGGCAGCCATCAACATGGGCAGGGGTCAGACTGTGCCATCCAGAGAGGACCAAGTGAACTATGAACTTGGGAAGAGTTCACAGTCTCCTTCCACTCCACTTCCATAACCCTCCCTAATATTGTCATTATCATCATCGTTGTCGTCGTCGTTGCTGCTGCTGCTGTTGTCACAGCCATCATTTCTAAGAAACTATATAATTGGCAGTTGATTTTATCCAGTTTCTCTTCCTACGTCCCCACAGATGAAGAAGCATCCATATGTCCAAACTAAAGACCATGATAAAGGGAGAAAGAAAGAAAGAAAGAAAGAAAGAAAGAAAGAAAGAAAGAAAGAAAGAAAGAAAGAAAGAAAGAAAGAAAGAAAGAAAGAAAAGAAAACGAGCGAACAGGTGGGGCTGGTTCCTTTTCAAATCTGATAGACTCAGTCATTGTGACCCCGGACTCCCAGAGAGCCGTCTGTGGAGGAGCCATAACCTACCGTCTTTATGAGACATTATTTGTGTCTCTGTAGACTCCTTATCTGTCTCAGATGGACCCAGGCTGCGGATATGGTTTCCAAATTGCAATGAATAGATGAGAGGCTCCTGCTCCTCCCAGTCCCCGGGGAGGAAGATAAGAATAATATCCTGACAAAATATTGTTTCTCAGGTATGCTGGCCAATTTGTTGTGACAGGCAGTAGGCTTGTGACAGTCCCCATGAACAGTGGCTTAATGAAATCTCTACCTAATACAAAGTCTCGGTTATTGACTAGAAAAAAAAAAGGGCTTCAAAAGTCAGCTACCTGTTGCCTCTGGCTGATAGACTCTGATTTGGAAAAGCAGACAGATTTTATCGGCACCTAGGCTGGTCGAACAACGGAGTGTCCCTAGTCCCTGTCAGATCAAAGATTCATGACAACCATTTGATGATTAGCATGGAGCCATGCAGAGGGTACGGGAGTCACCCACTCGCTACCCATCCTGGCCGGTACTGAGCCAGGGCTCAAACACCCACAGTCCACACCCACAGCCTAGCCTCTAGTCCCATGGTGCTGTCTGTCATACCTGACACCTCAGTGGGGAAGCTCTGCCTGCAAGGGCTAACTGCTCTGCTAAGAGAATGAGCAGGGCCAGGAGGTGGAAATGTTGGGCTTCAGACAAGAGAGGAGAGAGATGAGAGCCAGTCAGTCTCTGGCCTCCATATTCTAATTCTTCGATGCCTCCTCCTCCTCCCAGCCCCGGATTCTTGCAATAGAGACCTTCCTACCCAGGAAAGAGACAGGACAGCAAAGCAAGTATGGACTGAGGTGGGGATGGGCTTCCTCCGCCCCACCCATCACAGGGTGGTATAAGGTATACCCCGAATCATCTGGCCCTCATGTCTCTCCTGTTCTCTCAGCCTCTCTCACTTCTTATCTCCTCTATGTCCTCTGTCTGTCTTTCTGTCTGTCTGTCTGCCTGTCTGTCACATCTATCTATTTATCTATCCATCCATCTATCTGTCACATCTGTTTGTCTATCTATGTATCTATGTATCTATCTATGTATCTATGTATCTATGTATCTATGTATGTATCTATCTATCTATCTATCTATCTATCTATCTATCTATCTATCTATCTATCTATCTATCTATCTATCTATCTATCTATCTATCTATCCATCTATATTATCTATCTATCTATCTATCTATCTATCTATCTATCTATCTATCTATCTATCTATCTATCTATCTATCTTTCTATCCATCCATCCATCCATCCATCTACCTACCTACCCGCCTATCTACCTACCTACCTATCTACCTAATAATGAAATCTTGCCATAAATACAGCTGGGTTTATCACTTATTAACACATTTTAAAAAAATCCAAAAGCAGCTATTCCGGTGATATCATCACAGGCCATGACAGGAATGTGCCAAGCTGACCCAGCCACAGCCTGGGTTCCCATCACCTTTGCCTTTCCCTGGGACAAGATTCCATCCCAGGCTGGAGTGAAATCAGGGAAGCAGGGAAGCAGCCTGCTTCCCCAAAGCTGAAGTGAGACACACCCCTTGCAGGAACTGCTCTGACATGCTTTTCCTGACAGAGCCCAGCATCCGATGGGACTGCTTTTCAAGGTCTGTGTGTGTTACAAACAGTACCTGGTGTAGGCCCAAGGGAAACCAGGGCCCACAGTACAATAAAGGCCACAAAGGGGCTTTGCAGCCCTCAAGACTCAAACTGGTGCATAGTTAGAACCACCTCCCCAGGCCCAGCAGGCAAGCAGGCATGTGTGTACGCACGCACACACACGCACACACACACACACACACGTCACCCTCCCAGGCCCAGCACATACAAACACCCCATCCTCTCGGCCAAGCACACAGGTACACACAGACACAGAGACACAGAGACACAGACACAGACACACACACACACACACACACACACACACACTTGTACTCCTGGGCTCACCTGCTGCAGAAGCTGGATCTCCTGCTGCTTGGCGTTGAGGATAGCCAGGGCTTGCTCATGCTCCAACTCCAGCTGTTGCCGCCGTTCAGCAGCCTCTCGCATATGCTGTAGGGACAGGGAGGCCCCTGAGCACCTGCTGCCCACCACCGTGCATTGCAGTGCAGCGGGCTTCCTCTGCCCCCCCCACCCCACCCCCACCCCTAGGAGCGGCACGACACACCCGCCTCCTCTCCCAGGCTTCTTCACAGGGAGGCAGAGAGATTGGGAAACCCTGGTCCCCAGGCACCCTCCCCTGCTTTGGCTGTCTATATTCACAGCACAGGAGATCTGGCAGAGCTGCGGCTCAGGCGGAGGGAACCTCCTCTTCCCCTAGCGTGGCGTGGGAAGGCGTTGACTCCTCTCCCTCTGATTGAGCTCAGGTATTTTGCAAACACCAGCCGACAAGGCTCGTATCTGTCCTGCCCAACCTGCCCTGAGTCCATCATCTTACCTGCAACAAAAATCACATGACCCTCCAGTCACACTAGAGGTGAATGCCAAACTGTCCCCTTTTTGATCATAGGGAAACTGAGGCACGGCCTCGCACAACAGGTAAAGTGCACATCTATCCGGGATGGACACCAGAGTTCACAGACCCCAAGAGTCCCACGTTTTTGCCCTCGCCACCACCTCCATCCTTGGACGATGAAAGCAGAAATGGCAGCTTCTCATTCGCCTGGAAAGTCTTCATTGGAAAGACAAGGTTCAGGCCTCAGAAGCTCGGGAGCCGATGCTCACCATGGACCTCTGATTGCCGTCAGCCCTCTCCAGAATCCCAGTCATGAGGAACAACCTCACATGTGAGGGGCTTCCCAGCAAGGACATTGCTGGGCACAAAACATTCGTGTTTAATTTTTCCTTCCTTATTTTTTTATATTATGAGACATCTGTGGCCACCTTTCTAAAAATATGAAGTATGTGTATATGTGTGTGTATGTGTGTGTGTGTGTGTGTGTGTGTATGTGTGTGTGTGTAGTATATGTATGTGTGTCTACATGTGTGTGCAGCTGCACATACCTTGCATGTACTCTAAGAGGGCAGATGCTGACACTGGGTATCTCTAACACTCTTCACTTTAATTTTGAGATAGGGTCGCTCATCAATTTGGAGTATATTTCGTGAATATACTCATGTTATGAAGAGGTACCCTGATTGACACCTAGGACAGAGACAGAGACTCAACATGACTGCTTTCCTCTTTGGCTTGAATTGGTTGATGATTTGTTATTATTTGTTTGCTTATTTTATTTTTATTTTATGTTCATTGGTGTTTTGCCTACATGTGAGTCTGTGGGAAGGTGTCAGAAGCCCTGGAACTGGAGTTATAGATAAGTGTGAGATGCCACATGGGTGCTGGGAATTGAACCTTGGTCCTCTGGAAGAGTAGCCAGTGCCCTTAACTGCTGGGCCACCTCTCCAGTTCCCTGGAATGTATTTTTAACCTAGCAATTTTACTGAATCTTGGGGTTTTGTTGTTATTTTGTTTTACTATCTTTATTTGGTTGGTTTTGGAATGATTTACTGATTGGTGACAGGGTCTCCATCGGTAGCCAGACTGGCCATGAATTTGTAATCCTCCTGCCTTAGCTTCTAAAGTATTCATATAATACACATGTGGCATCATGGCAGTTTGGTGTCAGGCCTCTAGCCCAGGATGGCCTGGAACTATGTAGTTGAGGATGACCTTAAATTTCTGATTTTCCTGCTTCCAACTCTCCAGGGCTAGGATGCAGGTGTAAACCATCAAACTTGCTTTGTGCGTTACTTGCAGTTGAATCCTGGGCCCATGCGAGATAGCATGTACCCTGCCAACTAAACCACACATGCCCCATCCCCTGATGTCAGAGTCTTAAAGGATTTCAGCTAAATCATGAAATAAGAGGCTTATTATTTCATGGGAGGAAGGTTAGTGACTCTGTTCCTTGAGCATCGCTACCAAAAGATCCATTCTCCTCAGAAACATGGAGGAGCCTATTTACCATAGTGGTGAAGGAGTCATATCCTACTACATTCTTGATCCATGCTCTACCTCTGAATTCTAACCTCAGTCCCTCCCTGGGGGATTCTAGGCAGGGGTTCTACCACTGAGCCACGCCCCCAGCCCCTCCCTGGGGGATTCTAGGCAGGGGCTCTACCACTGAGCCACACCCCCAGCCCCTCCCTGGGGGAATTCTAGGCAGGGGCTCTACCACTGAGCCACGCCCCCAGCCCCTCCCTGGGGGATTCTAGGCAGGGGCTCTACCACTGAGCCACGCCCCCAGCCCCTCCCTGGGGGATTCTAGGCAGGGGCTCTACCACTGAGCCACACCCCCAGCCCCTCCCTGGTGGATTCTAGGCAGGAGCTCTACCACTGAGCCACACCCCCAGCCCCTCACTGGGGGATTCTAGGCAGGGGCTCCACCACTGAGCCACGCCCCCAGCCCCTCCCTGGGGGATTCTAGGCAGGGGCTCTACCACTGAGCCACGCCCCCAGCCCCTCACTGGGGGATTCTAGGCAGGTGCTCTACCATTGAATCAAGCCTCCTGCCCCTTACTAGGTAGGGGTTTCTGGGCGAGTTCTCTTCCATTGAATTCCTTACTAGTAGATTCTAGGCACACACTCTACCACTAAGCTATACTCCTAGCTTCTCACTGGCGGAATCTATACACAAGCTCTACTGCTAAGCTAAGACTTCAGCCTGGGCTTAGCCTCTCTTTTCAATGTACAAAAGGGTTTAAGCTGGTTGTTTGTCAGCCTGGAAAAGTGAAGTCTTCCCTGAGTGCAGTGTTCAGGCACCATGACCTCTGCGTCCCCTCTACTGTCTCCAGAACTCACTCCTAGGGAACTCCAGAGCTGTAATTATCCTGCACCTCCGCAGACAAAAGTGATGGTTTCACTGTTGCTATGGAAATGCTCCTAGGAACTCAGGATGCTGGGAAAACGGAACTCCCCAAGATATGAACAGAATCCCATAAGACAGTTACTATAACCTCTTCACACTGGGGCTGGGCTGGGTCATTCCATCTAGCTGAAGACAGGGCAAGACAGCGGACCACTGGGCACCCATTGGAGGCACCCTGGGGTTTTTCTCAGAACCTTAGGGATACCCAAATCCTAGCTTCTCGGGTTCCTTACAACCAAAACATGGTGTTGACACACACCTCCTCCTCCCACCATGTCTAGATGACACAGTACACCTGATGCTGTGTAAATTGTCACACTGTGTTGAGGGACCAACAGGAAGGAATAAAGCTGCATTCTTTGGTACAGGTGCATGCTTTTAGGACATCTCCATCCACATCAACTGAATGCTGGGGCAGGAGACCCACAGGTAGTATGCTGTCTGGTCCCTTGCTGCCTGCTCAAGTGTTGAGCCCTGGTCTGACTTCCTGAGCAAGAAACAGGACAGGTATGTTTACATGGACTCTTCATGTCTGTTGGTCTTAATATGTTAGGTTGGTCCTGTCTTATTGTGGCTGCCAATTTGGGACTAGAGAATTTTTTTGAGAGGGGAGGGTTTTAAGACAGAGTTTCTCTCTATGTATCCCTGACTGTCCTGGAACTCACTCTATAGAGCAGGCTGGCCTGGAACTCAGAGATGCACCGCCTCTGGCTCCAAAGTGCTGGGATGAAAGGTATGCGCCACCTCTGCCCAACCAGGCCTGGAGATTTCTAACCATCCATGTTGTAGCACTTACATCCCTTGCGCTTCAGCGGGACCTTACCGACTGACAGCATGAAGCACAATGCATTCTTAGGATACAAGGTATGGCAGTTCCCCCCATTCCACACTAGCAGAGATCCTCGATGCATCCATTAGAATTCTTGGGGTTCCTAGGAAGCTTTGAGACCCCCCATATTAGTCACCAGCTCCTAATAGAACACTTAAGGGAGGGAGGGTTTAGCCTGGATCATGGTTCAAAGACATAGATACCATGAAGGAGAAGGCAAGGGAGCAGGTGACCCTCTATCCATAGTGAAGGGAGCAGAGACTGGAACCAGAAGTAGGTGGGGTGACCTTCAGAGTCCCACCCCCACCGCCACCATGGCATACCTCCACCAATCAGTGGAACTCAGCAATCTTATAGCTTCCCAAAACAGCACCACCATCTGGCAATTGACTGTCCAAGCATAGGATCCTGTGAGGGACATTTCACATTCAAACCACAGTACCCCACCCCTACCGCCGAACACCAACCAGTGAGGTGACCAAGGGTTCTGCCACTAACCCTACAAGTGACCATGGTGCCCTTGGTAAAATGATGACAGGAAGTGAGACACAGGCTGGATCAGCCGCATGCCAGCATTTTATCAAGTTGGTGCTTCTGTGGTTGCTACTCCACAACAGACTCAAGAGAGGCCAAGTTCATTGCTGACCACCACACAGCTAGAACACGGCAGAGCCATCTCCAAACTCCAAGAGGGGCACATGTGGGCATCCTCCCACGCAGTGGACCCTGTGCGCAGCCGCCTTGCAGCTGTTTAATTGAGCTATTATCCCAGCTAATCTCTGCGCTTCTGTTTATTTTGGAAGTGGGCACTGCTAAATGCAGCCCGGGCACTCTTTATTTAGTGCGGACAAGGAAGTGATTACTGAGGGGAGGAGACCAAGCTCCTCACGAGGATGCAGGAGACATATTAGCCAAATGCAGACACTGCTCCAGATGCCGGGTGGCAGACTTTGGGTCCTCGGAGGTTGCTAGGGAAGCAGACACTCAGGCTTCCCGCTAGAAGGCGCAAAGCTGATACAGTCCCTAGCACCAGGTGGAGGTAAATTGCTTTTGCCTCCCCTAGGCAGAAAGGTATAAGGGGACTGGGGGTGGGGGGTGGCAGGGGGGGTGTTATGGTTCTTGCAGTAAAGTTTGCTTTCCATGCTGGCCAAGGCAATCATGACCCATGCTGCAGGACAACTTCACCCAGGTCATACATGTCTCTGAAATACTCAATGCATCACAGGCTGTGTGTGAACCATGGAAGAGGGTCCCTTTCTCAGGACCCATCAAACAGCTGGTGCATTCTGGGCTTACTGCCTCAGGAGGGAGGGTACGACTAGACTAAGAAGAACAGGGAATTCTTTGGGGTTCAGCCTGATGACCTGCACATGGATAGAGAAGAACAGACACCATCTCTGGATGGTCCGATCTTCACTGTCAACTGGATTTAGAATCTTCCTAAGAGATAGTCTTTGGGCATGGACTTAAGGGTATTTTCAGAGATAATTAATTGACAAGGGAAGGCCTCATTCTGAACATGGGCAGTGCCATCATATGGGCTGGGGTCCTGAATTGAAGAAAAGTGGGAAATTTGGTGTGGCATGTGTGCCTTTAACACCAGTACCCGGTAGGCAGAGCCAGGTGGATCTCTGTTGAGTTCAGGAGCAGCCTGGTCTACAAAGTGAGTTCCAGGACAGCCATCACTATATGAAGAAACCTTATCTCAACAAACAGATGAGCAAACAAAAAGGGAAATTGAGAAATTAAGGCTTAGTTAGTAGCATGCTCGCCTAGTGTGCCTGATGCACTGCGTGCAGTCCTCTGCATTGTATGGTATATTCCATGGGTATATGGACCTGGGTATGATGGCACACATCTGTAATCCCAACACTCAGGAGGTAGAGGATTGGAAGTACAAGGCCATCCTCAAGCTTAGGCCAATCTCGGCTACATAAGACCTTGTCTCCTAAACAAAGGAAGGAAGGAAGGAAGGAAGGAAAGAAGGAAGGAAGGAAGGAGTAAAGGAGACATTCAGCTGAGCACCAGCATCCACCACTCTCTGCTTCCCTTTCTACTGAGATGTGAGGAGGTAAGGAATTTTAACTGCAAGCTCCTGCCTCCGTAGAGTTGCCTACCACCATAATTTGCCACCATAATGGACTGTAGTCCTCAGACCGTGAGCCAAATGAACCAACCATTCCTCCCTTAAGTTGCTTCCTCCATATATATATATATATATATATATATATATATATATATATATATAAAATTTATTATATATTATATTGTATATTATTATATTTATATTTATATATATATTTATCATAGCAACATGAACAATAGCTAATACAGGAAGCCCATGGCCAGGGCATAATTTGAACCAATTCTAGTCCCCTGGCCTGACCTTGCACTCTATTCTTATGGGTCCTCCACTTTGTGAGTCTCCCATGGATCCTACCCATAGTGTGAAATGTCCCTACAGTGCCGCAAAGTCATTTCTGTTCACCAAGCCTCTTTTCCTGCTCCTCTACCACACAGCCTGGAACAGGAAGTGTGGTCAAGTTGGTAGTCATGGAGTCTTGCTGAGGGGCGGTTCTCACCGTCTCCCACATTGCATCTGTGGTGGTTTAAAATGAGATGTCCCACATAGGACATTTGAATAGCTGGTCCCCAATTGGTGGCACTGTTTGGGAAGGCTTGGGGGTGTGGCCTTGTTGGAAGAATTATGCCGCTTGGATACTTTAAAGACTCCCACTACTTTGAGTTTAGTTTCTCTACTTGGTGTGTGAGTTCAAGATGTGAGTGCTCGGCCTCTGATCCTGGAGCTATCATGGACTCTTGAACCCTTTGGAACTGTAAGTCCAAGTAAATCCTTCCTTCTGTAAGAGGTCTTGGTCAAGGTGCTTCATCACAGCAATAGAAAAGTAACAAAAACATTGTCCACATGGTCACAGTGTTGGCTATCCATGAGCATACATGGTACAGGCCCCCCCTTGAAGAGCAACTAAAAGTCCTGGTTCCCCAAAGGCAGTATCTATCTACCCAGTGTGTCTGGCTCCCAGAGGGCCTTGTTCTTACACAGTGAGGAAGTCTTACAATCCAAAAGCAACACCAATTACAACACAATAGAGGGAGAATTCACCAGTCTCCAGCCTGCCTGGGGCAGGATTTGTTTTGAAAGCAATGGTATTTATAGCTGGATGACAAGATTAAGAGTGTTGCTTAAATTGCCTTAAAATGTCAAGGGCGACCTCCTGAAGACGCATGGCTACCGTTAGGTGCAGACACAGAGCTAGCTAAGCTGTCCCCTCTTCTCCTCCTTGGGAATCAGAGGTGTGGTCCTGGGCTGTGGAGTGTCCTGTTGGAGCAGAGGCATGGAGGAAGCGCAGCTTCCGTTGGCAGGTCTTCAATGTGATGGCTTGCAAAGTCACACTGGGGATTCTGTTATATCATAGTGGTAATGGGAGGCATGCCTTTTTGTGCACATGCGCACGTGTACACAGGTTCCGAGTCTGCAACTTCAGACACAGGAGGGAACACAGCAGGCTGTTTGTGTTCAGTGGGCATGGTTTCCCATCCCACCTATTCATCGGACTTACTCTCCACAATGAGTCATGAGAGTTCTAAAAATTGGGATCTATTTTCACCAAAAGTAGCTTTGTAGCTCCAACTGGAGGAGAGGAAGTAGGTACAGACCCTTAAGAGTGTCCTTATTGGTGGGAGGGGGCGGGGGGGAAGGCTGTTGAGATGGCTCAGTGGTTAAGAGCACTGGCTGCTCGTCCAGAGGATCTAAGTTCAATTCCCAGCAACCACATGGTGGCTCACAACCATCTATAGGGGGATCTGATGCCCTCTTCAGGCAGTCGGATGTATATGCAACAGAGCACTCATATGTTAAATAAATAAAAATTAAATAGAAGGAAAGAAAGAAAGAAAGAAAGAAAGAAAGAAAGAAAGAAAGAAAGAAAGAAAGAAAGAAAGAAAGAAAGGAAGAAAGAAAGAAAGAAAGAAAAAAGAACAAGTGTCCTTATGGGCTGCTGGGATTGTTCATCAGATAAAAGCACTTGCCACCAAGACTGATGAATGGGGTTCAGTTTCTGAAAGCCACAGTAGGAGGAGGAGGAACTCAACTCCCACCGAATTGTCCTCTGACTACATGCTCCACACACGAGTTCGTACACATACAAACACTATGCATGTAAAGTAAATAAATACCGTGTGAAAAATCAAGATGGATTCTCTGGGCTTTGCCGGCCACTCTTCTGTCCAGCTTTCTCTAATTCCATCTGAAAACCAGGGTTTGTGCAACTGTCACCCACAAGCACCGATAAAGCTCCTCTTGACACAATTCACATCCCACAGCAGTGGTCCCCAACCCTCAGGACCAGATACAGAGACAAGGAATTGGCGTAGGGGTGGTGGGGAAGCAAAGTCCGTCAGACTGCCCTCAAATGCCAGTGGCCAGCTATATGCTCTGGTGTAAAGGACACGCCTCTCTGGGTCTCCATTTTCTTGTTTGTTTACCAATCTGTCAGTAGCCATCAGGGAAGCAGCATCTACTGTCTTCAACTAAATTAAATGATCAGGGTTAAGACAAGCAGCATAGCAGTCTTTGGAAACAGAAAAGCCAGTGTGTGTAACATGGCCATCGGAATAATTAGCCATAGACTGATGTCAAACAGTAAAACCTAAGAAAGGCATCCTTCACTTATTTATTGAATGCCGAGTCCGAGCCATCACACTTGGCAGGCAATGTGAGCTGTAAAGTCAGAGGATTCAGACAACCATGACCGCCAGACACCTGACTGATGGGTCTCGTTGACAAGACACAAATGCCCACCCCTGCCTGCCATCACCTTCCTCGCATCGGACTGACTGGGTCAATTCCTCCTCGTGCTTCCATCCATTAGTGCGTGAAGACAGTTCCCAGCAGTTGGTGAGGATGTCCCAGTGTGAGCTCAGAGTCCTCTACACTGAGGATTGCATGGTCACCATGAACTATTTCCAACACAAAGCGATTGCCAGGTCCAGCTGTCTACCCCCAGTGTTCCTGTCACAGGGAGGCCCCTAAGCTCTGCTAAAACCCATGCCCAAGCCCCGTAACACCCTGGCTCCTATTGCCACCTCCAGCCGTCAGTGGCTCCTGTGACCTCCACCTAGTGCTCAAATCCAGAGCACAAGCTCCTCTCACCTTCACAGGCACTGCTGCTGCCACTTCCTGTCTGGTCCAGTCAGCCCTCGGGAACAGATGTGATAAATGATGTTGAAGGTGCCTGGATACCACTGAATCTGTGTGTCTGGTGATGGGATGTCCTCTCCATTTCTTTGCGACCTGGCCAGCCTGGAACCTACTTTGCCCCCCCCCCCCCGAACATGGTGGCAGAGCCTTGTGCCAGATTCAAGCTGCTCCCTGTGGGGACACACCTGCTCCTGTCCTGCTTAGTCCCCCATGCCACCCTGCCAGACCTCACAGGAAGGAGCGAGATCTAGGACCTAGGTGACCATCAGAGCATAGCAGTCCAACCCAGCTACGTTGGGCTGCCTCCAGCCAAGGCCAGTCATGCTAAGAAGCAGTTTCACCCACTTGGAGTGGAGAACAAAAATGAATGGCTGCAGCTTTAAGCCACTGAGCCTGGGGATAATTCATCACATGGTATTATTGTAACAGTAAGAAACAGACTGAGTACCCCAAGATCCTAAGGACAAAATCTAAACTCCTTAGACTCTCTGTGTTTCTATGTAGGAGTCCTATTCTATTGATATTGATGATAACCCCTCACCTTGATCCACTTGGAAGCATCTTCCCTCTGCTTGACAAGATCCCAAGCACATTTCTAAGATGAATCTCATTGACCCTATTTGCCAATGGACTTTTCTTTGAGCACCGTTGCCAAGGGAGACTACACGTCCGATGTACTTGTTCAGCCTACTATTGCAGTGTGTTTGTGTGTGTGTGTGTGTGTGTGTGTCTATGTGTATGTATGGTAGAGGTGGGTGATAGTCACTACCCAGTGGTATCTGTGAGTAACCACACAGAACCCTCCCAGGCCATGGTATCACTGAGAAATCTTGCTGTGTGGATCCCACTCAGAAACCCCATGATGGTTCTATCCCTTTGACAATGACACCTGGGACCAAACATTCCCAGAAACAGAGTAGATGAGCACAGTCTCCTTAAACCAGACACTGTTCCCAAAGGAAAATGGGCAGCATCTCACGGTGTTTTAAGCAGCATGGACTTGGTGGAGTGGGAACCTCGCAGGTTTCCTTTCCACTTTCCACCATTAAGATATTTCTTCATTCAGCCTGGCCTGATGCATTCTCTCACTTTTTCCTGATCCCAGTTCAGAAGAGAGTCTCGAGAGCTGCAATCTGCCTTTGGCTGTCTGTCCTTCCCCAAGCATGATTCCCTGCCCTGGGGAGTTTTTATTATCAATTTAACATGGCCAAGAGTGATCTCCAAAGGAATCTCAACTGAGGGATAGCCCAGATCAGGCCCAATGTAAAGAGAATTGTCTTAGTTGATTGATGAGGGAGGACCCAGTATACTATGGGCAATGCCACCCTGTGATCCTGGTTTGAAGAAGGACGTGAGCTGAGGAATATCTAAAGAGTGAACCAGTAAGTAGCGTTCCTCCCTGGTTCCTGCCCTGAGCTCTTGCCCAGATGTCCCCAACACAGACTGTGATCTGGAAGCATAAAATGAAATGAACCCTTTCCCCTCAAGTTGCTTTTTGTCCTGATATTCATCCCAGCCACAGAAACCAAAGATGAACGAATGAATGAATGAACGCCTCCGGAGAAAGAGACAATGATGCCAAAAAGCGCCCCCCCCCCCCCGTGGCATTCAACAGCTCCCACGTTTCAAGGGAAGAAAATCCATTCCTTGCTTCCTGCTTTCTCATCCCGGGTAAACAACGGCCCCCTTTCTCCAAAAAGGTGGAAATTGTGCGAAGGTTCACATCTCTGTTTATATCCGGTCTCCATGGATACGCGGCCGCCAAGAGAGACTCTGAGAGATGCTGTGTCCTCCTCCGCTGTCCTCCACCATCGTCATATTTATTTATTCCCACTGTTGTTGCTATTGTTGCTATTATTATTATTATTTACATGTGTGTGCAGGTCTGGGCTGTACGGGAAAGGGCACGCGCTTGCGTGCACGGGGAGAGGACAGCCTTTGAAAATCATCTCCTGTGGGAATCCTCTCCTTTCGCCATGTGGGTTACAAGGATCAAACTCAGGCTTTCAGACTTGGCGGCAAGCCTCCTTAGCAGCTGAGCCACGTCTCAGGGCCTCTCGCTCATTTATTAGAGACAGGGTCTCTTCTTAAGCTAGAGCTCACTGATACTTTTAGACGACTGTTCAGCAAAGCTCCAGGGACATCCCACCCCCCCCCCCCGCTTTCTGTTCTCCTTTCTCTGCAGCTCAAGGGTTTCAGGCTCTGCCACCCTAGGCTTTTAAGTGGTTTCTGGGAATCCTTAAGCTTACCCAGCAAGCATGCCACTGACTGAGCTAGTTCCCCAGCTTCACGTTACCATATTTTTGCGATTTATTTATTTTTATTTTACGAGTATGGGTTTTCTTTGCATGTATGTATGGGCATTTGTGTACTTGGTTGGTACCAGAGAGTTCAGAAGAAGGTGCCACATGTCTCTTGAACTAGAGGTAGGAACCACCAACTGGATGCTGGGAAACAAACCTGGGACCTCTGTAAAAACAGCAATGGGTCTTAACTGCTAAGCCATCTCTCCGACACCAGCCAGTTATTATTTTTAAAACATAGGAATCAGGAGGGTTCCCGACCAAGATGGAGCCTACCTAGCGGGCCTGACCCACAATAGGGACGCCAATCCATTTTTGTGTTATTCTCGCTAGAGTCTTAAAAAACACACTGTGTGCTCTATCCCATCTGTCTACACCGCCCACCCCACCCCCACCCCCACCCCAATTTGGTCAGGTCGACTTCATGAAGATTCTGCTTTGAAACTTTATTTGTAATAGCCAGGCACTGGAAACAACTTAGATGTCCCTCAACCAAAGAATGGATTTTTTAAAATGTGGTACATTTAGAAAACGGAATACTACTCTGCTATCAAAAACAAGGACATTGTGAAATTTTCAGGCAAATGGATAGAACTAGAAAATATCATCTTCAGTGAGGTAACCCAAACCCAGAAAGACACACATGGTACGTACTCACTTATAAGTGGATATTAGCCATAAAGTACAGGATACACTCCGCAGAACCAAAGAAGCTATTAACAAGCAGGGCCCAAGGGAAGATGGTTGAATCTCACTCAGAGGGGAAATAAAATAGACATTGGAGGTGGATGAAAGGAGAGAGTTGTATGGGAGAGGGGGTGGGGAGGAGGACAGGAGGGATCAAGTTGCAGGGGCATCTTTGAGACTAGCCAGAAACCTAGGACAAGGGAAACTCCCAGGAGGTTGACTATAAGACTCTCAGCAACAAGGGTATGGAACCTGAAATGGCCAGCTCTTGTAATCAGGCAAGACTTCCGATGGAGGGATAAGGACACCAACCCGCCCACAAGACCTTTGACCCACAACTATTCCTGCCTACAAGATGTGCAGGGGTAACAATGGAGCAGAAATTGAAAGAATGGTCAACCAATGACTGACCCAACTTGAGACCCATCTCATGAGAGCGCACCCACCCCTGACATAGGTTAATAATACTCTGCTATACTTGCAGACAGGTGCCTAGCATAACTGTCCTCTGGGAGGCTTTACCCAGTACCTGATGGAAACGGATACAGAGACCCACAAGCAAACATTAAGCAGGGGTCAGGGAATCTGGTGGAAGAGGGGGAGGAAGGATTGAAGGGACCAGAGAGGTCAAGGATACCACAGAAAATCTACAGAATCAACTAACCTGGGCCCATAGGGGCTCACAGAGACTGAACCACCAACCAAAGTGCATGCGTGGGGCAGACCCAGGCCCCCTACACATATGTAACACATGTGCAGCTTGGTCTTCATGTGGGACCCCTCAGAACTGGAGCAGGACCTGTCTCTGACTCGGCTACCTGCCTCTGGATTCTTTCCCCCCAATTGTGCTGCCTTGCCTACTTGTCTAGCCTCTTTAGGAGAAGATGTGCCTAGTCCTACAACAATTTAACATGCCAAGGTGGGTTGATATCCATGGGCGGCCTCCCCTTCTGTGAGGAGAAAGGGAGGGGGGAACGGGATCAGGAAGTCGAAAGGGAGGGACTTGGGGGGAACGAAGGAGGAGAAGCTGTGACCAGGATGTAAAGTAAATTAATTAATATATATTTATATAAAACAGTAAAGGACATGATCTGGGACCCAGGTGTCCACTAACTAATACGTCAGCTCCTTAGCTGGCACAGACGGTGTCTAGGAACGGCTCGATCTCAGTACTGCCAGCATTTAACGTGGGATAATTCTTTGCCACTGGGTCCTGACCTGCATGGCAAAAGGCTCGGCATATCACGAGTGACTCCCTTTCCTATACCATTCAAGGTGCCTCTGGCATCACCGAGTGACTCCCGGGGTCTTCCAAGAATGACCTATCTAAACTGTCCCTCCTGGTCACTATCAGGAGAGGGTTCCAGATATCCAGGATTCAAGGCTCACCCTCCATCGAATCTGCCAGACACTTTCTTTGTTACAAAGAGAGAGGTTCATGAGCCCTGCATGGGGCTCAGCTCTTAGCAACTTCAGAGATGGAACACGTAGTCGGGGTGGCTTCCAGAAACACGGTCTCCCACTGTTACATTTACACCACATGCAGAGTCAATGTGGCCCCAAGTGCCCTGAATTTTGAAGAGGTTTCTGAGCTTTTGGCTACTTCCCCCGCTGGAAGAGAGCAGCTGTCACCTCCACCCCTGCCCTGTCACTGGCTGCAGTAGGGTTCTCCCTGTAAATGAAGGTCCTACCTTCAGGACCTGTTCCAAGTTCTCCAGTTTGGCTTGGAGCTGGCGTTTCTCCTTCACAGTGAATCGAACTCTCCTCTCAGGTCACCACGGAGAGCCAGGCATGTTCAGTCTTTACCTGTGAATAGAAGAACCGGAAACACAGAGGCCATTAGCATCGTCCCAGAATGGGAGTAGGTACCACACTGGTCCCCTCCAGCACCTGTATAATTTCTTCTGGAGCAGCAAAGAGCCTTGAGTTCCTCTGGACAGACTGCCTGGGTTTGTTTATACAAGGCAGGGCCACCTGGCACCCAGAGGTGACATCCCTCCTGTCCCCTCCTATCTTCATCCACCCCTACTGATTGGTTCCAACTTGGAATGCAACCCAGTCCTGGTAGATGGGTAATACGCTATCCCTGAGGTAGAGTAATTCTCTCCATGCAATAAGTATAGGCTGGGGAAGTCCCGTAAGCCTTGTGTGAGAACCTGGTAAAAAGATTCTCTTCCTAGTGGACCTGGGAAATTGAGAGTAAGGCCTATACCTACTGTGCAATTTGTCACCACAAGAGAAGAACAGATCTTTGAGTTCAATGACAAAGACACAGGGCCAAGACATACAGAAGGAAGGGCTTAAGCACCTAGATCTAGCTGTACCTGAGGCTATTTACCTTTCTATCCAAGTGACTTGGGCCAATAAGAATTGTTTCCTGTCCCTTATACCATGAGAATCCCAAGAGATAAGAAAGTGTTTCCCGGACTGTCTGGAAGTATTCATTCTTCCGATTAAAACCTTTGCCCAGTATTGACAGTGGCTAAGAATGGCAATCACACCCCCTTCACTGTCACTCTTGCAGTTTTTCTAAAGCAGGTCAGGGCGTCCACTGATGAGAGAAGTCCCTGTGCTGAGCTCATTAATTATTAGGAGGAAACAACACATTGCAACCTAAAGGCAGACTTCTAGCTTCCTTCCCTCCTCCCAGCATGTTAGAACAGGCTGTCACAAAGCCTTGTTTTCTACCGCCAAAGCCCTCGTTGTCTTAGAGACTTCACGAGCTATGGACATTTTTCCTTTAGCTAGACAATTTCCCTGACTCCAAGGGAACAGGGGTGGGGGGAGGGGGCAGACACGTGGCACCCCTGGTCATGGGGGTGACTGGTATACAGGAGCTCATGCAAGTCATTTTGCTGCCACCCGAGGCTTCTGGCAACAAACCTGGAAGATGTCGTGGTCTATTCCGGTCAAATGGTCCTCACACTTGAACCTCAACCCCAGGGAACAGGTTTGCTGGAAGCTGTCGTGGTTCATGTTCCCACTTGTCAAGAGAGTAAGGGGGTGGGGGTGGGGCGCCCTGAGAAGTCAGAAGTTGGTCTCATTTCGAGCCCTATAAGGCTTTCTGAAGTGTTTGCAAGCCCTACTTCTCCCTTCTAGAAACTTCCTGGGGTTTCCATGGAAATCAAAATCAAACCCAAACTCTTCAGATCTTGAAGCCTCTGCAAGATCTATCTCTCTTCTGCTGGCCTGGCCTGGCCTGGCGTGCCACATGCTGAGGACACCCTGGCCCCTGTTCCCTAAACAGATCAAGCTCATTCCCCACCCCTGACATCTTGCACTTGGGGACTCCGTTACCTGCTGTGATGTGCCTACCCATGATGCTCCACTCCCATCCCTACCCAGCTCTGTTGTTGAACAGAGTTCCTCTGGTAGGCTGCCCTGACCACAGAAGGTAATGGAACCCTCATCCTTCCACCTGTCCCTACCCACTCCCAATTTGCCACCTTGATTTTTTTTTTTGAACAAGTCTTTTGCAATGTGGGTGATGATACTGCATGGAAGCCAGCTCCTGTTGCAAGGCTATTATAACTGCTTGCTTCAGCTTGTACCAGGACAACATCCTATGTCAGCTTATATAGGGAGTTACCTCAGCTCTTATACTTGTGGAAATACAACCTTCTCCCCAGTTGGGGTCCTGCCCTCAGGTGGGGTCCTATTGAGCCAAACTTTTGTTGCTGTGTCTGAAGGCCATATTGCAAATTCCAACACACCCCAACTCCCACCCCATATCTCTTGACTCTGTCCAGTAACCACCCATATTTCATAAGGACCCTGACTCAGTTTCCTCCATTGATTATCAAGGACAGGGACTCTGCTTCACTCTACAGCTGGGACTCAGAGTCCCATGTCACATCATCCCAAGTGACACCTGAGCCCAGTGACAAATGGCTGTTGTGAGCGAGCACAAAACGATGTAAAGAAGGTTCTGATTGGCCCTCTTCCAGCCACCGTGAGAATACAGTGCTCAGAGAGGGGAAGAACAGCCTGTCACCTTGTGCCAGAAGTCACCACCCATTGCAGGGCACAGCTCAGCAGGGCAGGACCTCATCTAGGTCCTTCTCTAATTAGTAGCCCTAGTCAGGACACTCTTCTTGTAAGTATTCATGAATACACTGCCTTAATTAGAGGCCTAGCCCCCTCTGGGTAAAGAAGGGACCTGGAGTTGACAGACCAGAAAGGGGCGTTGTCAAGTGGCAGCTGGTTTCATGGGAGGGACATAGACCTGTTACCTTGACATGCAAGCCCTCTGAACCCTACTGACACTTGAGGGCCTAGTGAGTAGAAGTGGCCTGGCTGGCAGAAGCCCAAAGCATACCAGGAACAGAGCACTTTGGCTCACAAGTCCTAGCAGAGTCCAGCACATGGTGCGTGTGGAGGCGTGGGGTCACAGATAGATGGAGGGATGGATAGATATGTGTCTGTACAAAGGTGTGAGGCTCACAGCCCACATTCCCACAATTATGAAGGACCCCTTAAAATTCTCCATATTACTCTCAGAGATGCACTTGGCCTAGAATGCTCTCCTGGGGACTGAGTCAAGCTGTCTCCTACAAAGGAGAAGTATTCAAAGCAAGAAGGCAGGCACCCAAAGAGACCTCTCCAGGACAGACAGCATGGTCTCCAGATAGCCAGAGACAAGGCCACACAGCTCTCCTTTGTCCAAAACATGAGATGCTTCAGATCCCTGCATATCTCTGAACCTGGGAGATAAAAACTGGGGTGGGTCTTGTGCTTTTCTTTGCCTAGCCTACCAAATCCTAAATGTCTGTCTGTAGTCCTCATAAATATCCATATAATATTCTCAATTAAACTAATGCCGTCACTTTTCATGCTGGTATTCTAGAGTGGGATGTGGACTCTGCCAACAGGGCCCCTGGATTTACAGGTTGCAGCTCAAAAGTCCTTGAGCTACAGACTAACTAATAATACTCAATTTGGGGGATGGGGCAGGGGCTTGGCACCTCCAGGGCTGCAGGCTTGCCCCATTAGGTAGACAAAGCTCAATTGGCAATGCCGGGACCTCTGGGGATCTGTTCATACATTTCCGGTTCACAGCTGGTGGTAGAGGGAGCCACAAGATGCCTGGCAGAGAGAAGCTCGCAACACTTAGTAGCTACAGCTACCCAAAGCAAACGAAGCCTCAAACCTCATCCTGCCGTGGGACAGCTGTCCTGCCTGGGGGCAGCTCATAGCTCTGTCTAGCTCAGTCAACGAAGGAATCAGAATTAGCCTGTGAGAGCAGTAAACAAGTGACTTTGCAAGCCTCGAAGTGTGGAGGGCTTTTGGTGTACTGCATCTCAGATTTCCAGGCTTGACGCTGCTCCAAAAGACTGTCCACCAGGGGGACTTTGATCCAGTGTTTAATGGTCTGGACCACATCTGGACCTTGGTATCTATCAGCTCTGCTTAAGCTCAGGAAGGGTATATGGAGCCTCACATCTTCTTACATCCATAATTAATACTGCTCTCTTCATAGGGGCTACTAAAAAAAAAAACAGATTGTAACTCCAGGACAGAATGAAGGCAAGAATAGAGTAAACCCCCTGAACACACAGCCTTAATCAGAGGTCTGTGTCCTCTGGGTGAAAAAGGAAACTGAAGTTGACAGGTCCCCTGAAGTCTTCCTGGAAGGCAGGTTTGTATTGACAAGCCCTTGCCTACTATGAATCAGATGTAACATTCAATGCTGTCCTGGGACTCCCCTCTTCCCAGCCACCCGAGGACACATGATGCTCAGCCCACAGGAAATCTGGTGAGCTGCTGTCTCCCGTGGAAGGCTGTAAGCCTGCAAGCTAGCTCACGCAGAACTGGAAAGAGAACAGAGCCCGGCCAGGCTGGCGAGAGAGGGGGCGGGACAGATCTGGGAACATCTCCGCCAGCCTGCTGTTCCTGTCTGTCCCCACCCCCCACGCCCTTGAGTTACCAGGCTCCTTTGACATCCCTGCAGAGCAGAAGGGAGGTACTCTCATTGGGCACTTAGAAGCCTAGTCAAGGATTCTGGTTTTTTATAACTTTAATTATGTGTATGTGTGTCTGTCTGGGTGTGAGAATATACACAAGCGTGCAGGTACCCTTGGATGCCAGAGGTATCAGATGTCTTGGTGATAGGTGACGTCACGTGAGCTGGGTGCTGGGAACCTAATGCAGGTGGTCTACAAGAGCATTAAATGCTCTTAACTTTGGAACCATCTTTCCATCTCACTAGCAGTCTATTTTAAAGGGAATGCTGAGAAGAGACCCAGAAGCCTCTGGCCTTAAGGAAACCATGAAGCTAAACTAAGTTCTGCTCTTCAGAAGGCGAATGTCATGGGCATCCCAGAGGCTGGACAAAGAGGTCACCTTGGGCTGGGACTGCACCTGCTTCTGAGGGAAGGCTGGTTTGCCCAGAAATCCACAGGACCTCCTCCCACGGTGGGCGGTGACTCAAGAAGTAGGAAGAAAGCTTTCCCAAGGCTCAGCTCCCCACCAAACCCGGTGTTCTGTATCAGACGCTTAAAACAAAGGTCTGTGTCAATGAAACCGTGACTCTGGGGCTAAAAAGGTCACTGAGCTTCCTCCTGCGTGTGTGTCCTTAGTGTGAGTGTGCCTGGGTCTGTTGGAGTCTTTCCTCAGAGCTGCTCTGAAGAACAGAGGCTGATGGGAGCTGGATAAAAGGCACTGACTGAAAAGCACATTCGTTTTCAAAAACGTGATTAAAATATCCACGACATCATCTCAACTATTTTCAAGTCCCATCATACCGAACAAGCTTGTTTCTCTCCACCCCACCCCCCATGACTGTCACTCAAGTCCAGAACTCTGTCCCCTTAAACAATGACTCCCAACCTCCACTCCCTTGGCCTCAGGCACCCACCACTTCATCTCCTATCTCAAATTTGACACGACTCCAGTGACGTCATTTAAGTACAACCAAAGCCGGGTCTATGATTGCAGCTATTCAAGAAATTTAGGAGGGTGGGTCGGAGGAGGGCGCTGGAGAGATGGCTCAGCAGGTAAGAGCACTGACTGCTCTTCCAAAGGTCCTGAGTTCAAATCCCAACAACCACATGGTGACTCACAACCATCTGTCATGGGATCTGATGCCTCTCTGGTGTCTGAACACAGCTAGAGTGTACTTACATATAATAATAAATAAATATTTTTAAAAAACATAAAAATAGTTTTTTTTTTTAAAAAAAAGAAACTTAGTAAGGGGATTGATGGCTCAAAGCCTGCCTGGAGACAGAACAAGAAAGAGGCCACCTTGAGCAACTCAAGAACCTATCTCAAGATGAATGGTAAAAGGAGGGCTGCCGGTGTGGCTCAGTGGTAGGCGCTTGCCCGGCATTCACAAGGCCCTTGGTTTCACCCCCCAGTCTGCAAATAAGCAAACAAGTAAAAAAGCTTGATTGTTCAGTATCCATCCTATGGTGGCTGGCTTGCTCTGATGTCCCCAAGGTCCACTCCTGCTGTAGCTCGAGTTGGAATGACCTTTCATTGTGGATAAACCCCAGTCAGGCTGGTATAGGAGTAGGAAAGGTCTGGGCACCCCCAGTGTGCTGTTACCATCTGTACCCTGTGAGTCACCAGGTTCCTCTGACACCCCTGCAGAGCAGAGAGGGAGGTACGCTCACTCAGTACCTCAAAGCCTGTTTAGAAGGATATGCAGAGAAGACAGCGGGGGGAGCAGATGTTTCTGGTCTTTAGGAAAAACAACCACACTGGGTTGAGTTCTGTGCGGGTCTATTCATCGTTGGAGGATCTGTGGGTTCCTTCCAGCTTTGGGCCACTGTAAACTTATCCCCGGGGTACACAGGTCTGTGTACAGATTTTGATCTGTTTGGCTACATACCCTGTGATAATGCTAACTTGTCAACCGGACAGAATCTAGAATCGCCAGAGAGCCGGGTCTCTGCGCATACCTGTGGGGGATAGTCTGATTTGGCTAACTGATGTAGGAACAGCTGGGACAGTTCCCCAGGCAGGTCCCAGACTGTGTCAAATGGAGAAGGTGAGCAGACCCCTAGCATGATGGCAGCCCTCGCTCTCTGCTTGCTGCTTTGCTGTGGATACAATGTGGCCAGCTGCCTCAGACTCCTGCCGCACTGACTTCCCCTGAAAGGTGGACTAAAACATAAACCCTCTCTCCTTAGTTGTTTTTAACAGATTATTCTATCACAGCAGCCATTAAAAGAGCATAGACCTCAAGTGAGATTGCTGAATCAGACATAGTACTAGCTAAATTCTGGAGGGACCCCCAGCCTACTATCCCCACTGGCCGCCCAATTGCCACCAGCAATATGCATAGATGCCAACTCTTAGTGACACTACAATTTCTCCCCCCACGTTTTAAAGATTTTATTTTTAATTGTGTCTATGTGTACATGTGAGTGCAGTACCCATCAATACCAGAAGGGGGCGACAGATCCCCTGAGCTGGACTGTGAACCAGACTTCAGTGATGGGAACCCAATCAGATCCTTTCTCAGTTCACACTCTTAAAGCACTGAGCCATCTCTCTGGTCCCAAACATTTGTGTGTGTGTGTGTGTGTGTGTGTGTGTGTGGTTCTGAGGGCCTTTTACATACAAGAAATATGCTCTATCATAGACCTATATTCTTAATCCAAAAACCACATGTTTTAAAAAGATGTTAAATGGAAAGGGCTGGAACACAGGTGTCAAACAGTTGGAGCTTGGTTAATCTGTGTAATACAGTCAGGCAGTAACTCAAAACCACCAGTTGGGACTAGGGGTGTGGCTTCTGGGGATGTGGCTGCTGGGTGTGGCTTCTGGGGGTGTGGCTGCTGGGTGTGGCTGCTGGGGTGTGGCTGCTGGGGGTGTGGCTGCTGGATGTGTGGCTGCTGGGGGTGTTGCTGCTGGGGTATGGCTGCTGGGGTGTGACTGCTGGGGGTGTGGCTGCTGGGGGTGTGGCTTCTGGGGTGTGGCTGCTGGGGGTGTGGCTGCTGGATGTGTGGCTGCTGGGGGTGTTGCTGCTGGGGTGTGACTGCTGGGGGTGTGGCTTCTGGGGTGTGGCTTCTGGGGTGTGGCTGCTGGGGGTGTGGCTGCTGGGGGTGTGGCTGCTGGGGGTGTTGCTGCTGGGGTGTGACTGCTGGGGTGTGACTGCTGGGGTGTGGCTTCTGGGGTATGGCTGCTGGGGTGTGGCTGCTGGGGCTGTGGCTGCTGGATGTGTGGCTGCTGGGGGTGTTGCTGCTGGGGTATGGCTGCTGGGGTGTGACTGCTGAGGGTGTGGCTGCTGGGGGTGTGGCTGCTGGGGTGTGGCTGCTGGGGCGTGGCTGTTGGGGTGTGGCTGCTGGGTGTGGCTCTAAGGTAGAGCCCTTATCTAGCAGGACCTAGGCTTCTGTTCCTGAAACCGACAAGAAAAACAAAGACTCTTTAAAGGCTGCCCTTGTGCAGGCCTGTCATTCTGTATCTCAGGTTAAAACATGGGATGTATAGTGAGTTCTAGAACCATCTGATAAACACAGTTAAACACTGACTCTGAAAAACTACAACCCAAAGGCACTAATCCACGACTTAGCTAATACTGCAGAAACCTTTGCACTCCACATGTGGGAGCCTTAGCAATGGAGGTGAGCACAAAGACCGGACCAGAGGAGACAGACGGGCAGAGCAGAGAGGCTATGTCAGACTGAGAAAGGACTGACAGACTGAAGGACATAAAACCCAGGTGAGACAAGGTCCCACAGGAAAGGCAAGGAGAGCTATAGACTAGTGGTGACAGGCAGCTTGGGGTGGGGGGTGACACTTTGTGGCATCAGTGGCTGGGGCTGGAAGAAGTGAGGCCTCCTTAGCCCAGAAGCCATTTGGAGCTGAGACCAGATTGAAGTTCCAAAGTTGCAAAAAAAGTTGGCGTGTCTAAAGTGAATGAGGCGGAGTGGTTGACACCAAGGTCACACAAGGTCACCAGAACTCGTGTATTTATGGGTGGCACAGGCGGGAGTGCACCGAAGCAGCCAAGATCACTCCATCTGCTCTGGGGATTGTGGCAGGATGACAAGTGGGGGAGGGAGCGGGGCTAATTAAAAAACCTTTTTTTTTTTTTTTTTTTTTTTTTTTGCATCTCAGTAAGCAAAAACAGTAGCTTGGCAGGAATCCCAGCAGCTATGGAGGCCAGGTGTAAAGCTGGGGTCTAGCCAACATCCCCACCGGCATAGGGGAGGAGCAGTGGATACAGGAGCGGACAGAATTCAGGATGGGCCATTGCTGCTCTGGGGTGGACTCCCAGCACAGAGTCTGGTAGATGTCTATGTAGAGGTTCATGTTTGAGAGACTCTGATGGGTGCTTTGGCAGGCCTAGGTCTCAGGCCAATTTGGCTGGGTAGAGTTTATCTATTCCACAAGCCCTTGCTTCCCTGAGGCTCTTCCTGGGATCCTGGGGGGGGGGTGGTTGGCAGTGGTGTTATTACCTGGTCATGCTGCCGGGCCCTCGAGGGAAGGCCGTTCCAGGGGCCTCAGGTGATGCTCTCTCTCTCTACAGTAGCCTTTAGTTCATCTTCCTGGAAAAGAAGGGAAGGGTGTGGTGAGGGTGTGGTGAGACAAGGCAGAGACTGGGGGATGAAGGTTTAGAGACTAGCTCTAGGCTTGGTGCTAACTCGGGACCCTCAGTCAGACGGAACCCCCATCGTCCTTCTTCTACCTAAGCCACGAATACCCCAGCTGCACAATGGGACTGGTGACCTGTACCATGATGTCACATGGCCATGGAACTGCTTTGGGTACAGAGGGGGGGTTAGGCTCTGCCACTCGGTCTTCTAGCAGCTGTAGAAAGGCCCAACTTGTTTCTCTTATTAAATTCCATTTCACTTCACTGGGTCCAGTGGCTGCAACTGTCTAATTCAAGGCCGGAGATGCCATCCCAAGACAGCACCAGGCAGAGAGAAAGACATACCACCTCCTCTTCCTCCTACTGCCATGTCACCAAATCAGCCCAATCACGAACTGGCACTTTGAGGGCCACTTTCGATCCTAGTCTCCACACGGCAAGGGTCAGCCACAGAAAGAGGTGATGAAACAAAGAGCAACAGAGAAAAGGCTGAGACCAAGGCAGTGATGTTGAAGACCGTGGTCAGTGACAGTGGGAAATGAATGGGGGAGAGAGCCGGGTTAAGCCTGAGTAGGCTCCGTGGCTGAATAGTACAAAATGACTGCTTGACTATGTAAGCACAGTGCTTATCATCAAAGAAGCCCAGGGGAGCATGGGAAGAGGCGCTGTGGCTGTGTTTCCAATGCTGCTCCTTAAGCCATACAGGCTCTGGTGTTCCCTGTAGCAGCACAGCACACATGCCGTCCTGATGCGCGCCCATCACCTGGAGATGCAAGTCCTCACTTTTATCCTTCTAAACTCTTGGACAGCAAGATATACCCTAAAAGTCATCAGGGGTGACACTAGAGAAGTCACCACTCTAATGAAACTGAGTCAAGACCACTCTCTACACGAGGTGTGTGCTCGGGACCGGAAGGCCTCTAGAATTGTCGAGGCTTGCAGCCACAACCCGACAAACCCATCTCTACCAAGCAGCACAGGGTGACAGCCAAGCTGTGGCAGGGAGGCCTAGGGACTCGATACCTGAGACAGGGTTTCCTCAGGGTGAGGGAGCCAGCACTGGACACCCCTGTCACGCATGCGCATGTGGCTCCACTGCGTGTCAGAATAGAGACCCCTGTGGAGGTGGGCACCACCGGCTGTTGACCATCTCTGAGGGCTCAGTAATTAAGCTCAGCTACATACACCCACAGCCTGGAGATGGAGAGACTGTGACTCACTCTCTGTCACGACTGTGCTGAGGAGTGATTCGGGGAACAGGGTCCCTCCCCGCTCCCCGCTCCCCGCTCCCTCACCCCCACCCCAGTCTCTTCTGACCTGGAATAGCATTGCAAAAAATCAGACAATCTGGCTTACACAGATTCCGTTGCTGCCTTGGATCGTTAATTCTGTGCGCGTGTGTTTTCACATATGTGAGCATACAGGTAGAAGCAGGAGGATGACTTTAGCTGCTGCACATCGATAATCATCAGTTTGTTTTCTGAGGTTCGGTCTCTTGCTGGACTGGAGACTGTTAATGGCCTGGCCTAGTCAGCAAGTCTAAAGGATCTTCCCCTCCCATCTCTTCAGAGCGCGTATCTAGCCTTTTTTCTTTTTTTTTTTTATAATGCAGGTCCTAGGAATCGAACCAAGGATCTTCACAATTGCTCAGAAGGTACTTTACCCACTGAGCCATTTCCTGTCCCTCAGAGGGTTAAACCTCTCAAGTGATGCATATTGTCAGAGTCTTTGATCTTTCAAGTTCAGAGGCCAGCAGAGGAACAGGACTCAGGATGAGCAGGCAGAGAATGTTTAAGGGATAGAACCCCCACATGAGACAAGTATGATAGCACCCCCACATGTGACAAGTATGCGAAGTAATTGCAGATGGGAAATCACCATCTATGTACCATGGGCACACAGCTATGAGGAGTAGTTGCAGGCAAGTGACCAGAAGGTCTCAGGACTAGACTTGAAACTAGACACTAGACTAAGTGCTGAAACCTCCAAGCAAAAGCAGAAAAAGCTTTATCAAACCTTCAGTCATCATTGATACACCAAGGAGGAAAAGCCTGATTTGACGTTTTTCTGATGTGTTAAGCAGAATTATGGGGAAAAATAATTCCAATTAGGATGAGGATGTGAGCCAAGACCTGCTCAATTGCTTGAATCTTGGCTGCCCTCAAGGGACATGCAGGACAGTTGGCCCACATGCAAGAACATTCTAGACTGGTGGTGAATGGTGTGTGCCCACTTCGGTCAGCTGCAGCACAGCCCCAAGTGTAGGAGCCACTCAGGGAGAAGGATGCCCAATGTCACCAGAGATGCTGTGCCTTCAGCAGCTGTGACCCCAGTTTTCCCTCTTGGTTACTCATCTTTTGATATATGGTCTAGTGACTCAAATAAAAGCATGCATAGCATATTCGTTCCCAGAATAGACACGTCTACAGGTTGGATTTGGCTTGAAAGTGGGGCACTTTATTAGAGATGTCAGACAGACAGAACCCAAATACTGAGGAGTAAGAGGGTTGGCAACACAGATAGCTACTGGGCAGGAGCTGCCCTTGTGCAGGGAGAAAGACGATGCAGGGTGCTGGGGTGAGCACCTGAGCCTGATGTGGCCATGGGCACATCCTGCAGGGTGAACTGTATTCTCTCCAAATTCAGATCCTGGAGCCTCAATGTGGCAATATGACAATAGGTATGGTCAGGGCTCTTGGGAGATCAGTAAAGTATCCTTACAATAATGCAATCAAGTATAATAATGCAAATCAATCTCTCTTCCTCCCTCTCTCTGTCTCCCTCTCCTTCCTCTCCCTTTCTTCCCTTCTTTCTTCAGTTCACTCCCCCCATACACACTGCCATGTAATTACACATCCACCTGCAAGCAGGAAGGAACTTCAATAATATAGAACCAACCAGTTCCTTGATCTTGGGCTTCAGCCACCAACATATCAGTTATTTAGTACACCCAGTGTAGGGTTCCCAGACTGACCTATCCTCTTACCCCAGCACGGAGAGGTAAGCAGAGTTTTCCTAGTTCCCAAAGAGCATGAACATGCTAAGAACATGTCAAGGGAGAAAAAAAAACAGGCTTAGATTATCTCCCATCCTCAAGGAATGCTCAGCGTATCAATATAATTTTTCAGTGATAACATGGACAGTAGGGAAACTGAGGCGAGACAGGGAAAGTAGGTTTCCCAGAGAATGTGTGGGTTCTGCTTCCTCTAGACTCTGGCCTCAGTGGGTGCCTGACACACACGTGTTCTAGACATAGTCCCTGTCCCAGCCTCGTGAGGATTAGATAGGACAGGTAAAACTGACAGAAGCAGAAATGTAGCTGGTCATGGGAGGTCACAGGGGAGGGGTGGGTTCTAGCCTTCCTCAGACACACATGGAGTGAGAGACAAGTGAGAAAGGCCCTCAGAGTAAGGACAAGGAACAGGACCTCATGAAAGCTCGCACTGTGTGTGGCAAGTGGACCGTGCCAGCAGACAGAACTGCTAAGGTTGAGGAGCCTCAGACCTCCAGGAATCTCAGAATTGAGAATGGCAGGAGTGGAGTCAGTTCCCTGCCAACCTACCTGACCTGAACTGTGTAACCATGACACCCCACTGAGAGGACCATGACAATCAGACATGTACCGTAAAGACATGGAGTTCTCCGCGCTAATGAGGGATCTACATAGGCCCCGAGTGTTTAACCAATGAGCTTCTCTTCCTGAGCATTCCTTCCTGCCGGTGCTGAGATGGCCTAAGGGACAGCACAGATCGTGGACCCACGCTTCCAACAGTGCCTGGGTATACAGGAGACTGGGAGTCACAACAACTATCCCAGAACCTGTTTCCCACCAGAGAAAACACAGACTGAGGACCCCTATTACAGACTATGTTCTTCCTCCCCTGAGCGACTTGCACGCAGCGCTCAGGCACCCCAGCAGCAAGACAAGCACACAGCCCGGCAATGGTGCCTCTATCTAAGGGACCCAGCACCAAATGTTCCACGGGCAACCCAAATGCCAGGCACCTTGCAGCACTTTATGGACCCAAGAGACACTTCTCATGCGTGTCTGATGCTGGATAGAGAACAAAGCGGGGCTATAGACACCAAAGGTGGAGAGACTGTATTGCTGACCCTCAGGGAGGCTCTGAGAGCCAGGTACACAGGACTTCCTTACTTTGATTGTTACAACTGCTCTACATGAGCTGACTACTTTCTCCTCCTTCTAAAATCTCCCCAGTTCCCCAAACCTTTGCCACATCAGCACTGCAGGGTGGCACCTTACTTGCCTTATGCAGAAACTGAGGCACAAGGGGTTTAATTAAACCCAAGTAAGAAGCCTTTACACAGTAAGCATCAGTTAGGGTTTGGATCAGGCCCTATAGGTATCTCACTCCAACCCTACCCACCCCGATGGACCCATTCTTACCAAACTTCAGGCTCCTGGGTTGCAAGCCCAGAAAAGTCTAACTAGAAGATTCTAGAACTATACGGTTACTCTAAGCTAGGGACTTGCAGGCAGGCGCAGCTTGGGAATGAGAGCTAAGATGATCTCAGGGAGAATCTTCACTTCCACAAAATCAAAGATGAACATACATCCAAACTCTGCACAGTCGATGACTGCATCCAACTTCATTGACCCGAGCAATTTCTATTCTACATTGGCTGCCCAGGGCTAACAGTCCAGTGAGTCTAAACAGTGATTTTATGAACAAGGGACTCTACAAGAGATTCAACAGCAAAGACTCAGCAGGAGCCTGAAAGAGGTCGGCCATGACAATGTAAACTTTCAGGTGCAACATTTTTGTGGGAGGATGTGGGTGAGTGCGCATGTGCACGCATGTGTACCTGTGGGTATGTGTGTGCACATGTGGGCAGAGAGCACAAAATTTGATACTGGTGTCTTCATTTTTGAGGCAGAGCCTCTCAATGAACCTAACACACATTGACTTAGCTGGACCAGCTGGCCAGAGAATTCCTGGGATCCCCTTGTCTCAGCCATCCCAGTTCGGGGATTACAGACCTACTTTGGTGAGTTTGGTTTTTTGTTTGTTTGGTTGGTTGGTTAGTTTGGTTTTTGTTTTTTTTTTTAACGTGGGTTCTTGGGGATCAAACATGTGTGCTCATGCTTGTATGGTAAGAACTTTCCCAGTGGAGCCATCTGTCCATCCCTGACTGTAACGTCGTCTCCTCCAAAGGGATACTTGAATGAAGGACTGGAATGGTACACCGAAGGAGATGGGGCTTATGCTCTGAATATGGTCATTTCTGTGTATTTCATTAAAGGGCATTCACTTTGGTTTCTTTTCATCCAAGAAGAGCTGCAAAAGTTTTAAATTCACTCTCATGGCTGAACACGTATGATGATTTACAAATTAGAAAGAGCCACCCCAACTGGGTTCAAATAGAAACTGTATCATTACAGCGTGACGTCTAGTCTAATAGTACCATGAGAGAACGGTATTGTCAATAACAAAGTAAGCCAACACTGGGCCGTGCTTGTGGTCTCGTTCTTTCTGGGGAGAATTTGCAAGTGGCGACATTGGCAGGGAGGATGGAGTTGCTGGGGGAAAGAGAGGACTTGAAGATAGATGGGTGGAGGGTGGTAAAGAGAGATGTGATATGCAAAGGAGAAGGCAATTGAGAAGCCTCCATAATTCCCACCTGTATCCTTAATACCTGTCTTTGTTCCCACAGATAAGTGCAGCCCTCATCCCTCATCATCAGATCGAACACCATCAAAGAAAGCCACAGCTTATCAAAATTTAGAGAACGAACCTGCTAGCCATGATGCACCCATTTCCTATTGGCGCGTCCCCAACAGAATCCCTCCACCTAAGACTCAGGGAACAAAGAGGAAGAAGGGTCAGACAGATTACAAGAGCCAGAGCACCAGAGCAAGATCTCTACTCTGAGACTGTGTCTTTTTTCTCTCTCTTTCTATACATTTTTCTTATAAGTAATTAGCAATTTTTCAATTTTTTATTACTTTTTTTTTTTTTTTTGGTTTTTCGAGACAGGGTTTCTCTGTGTAGCCCTGGCTGTCTTGGAACTTTTTTACAGTCCAGTCCTTACCCCCTCCCAGTCGCCCTCCCACAGTTCTACATCTCATTCCTTCTCCCCCATTGCCAAGAGGATGTCCCCACCCACCCTCCAACCCCACTTTCCCCAGCAGGCCTCCCCACTCACGGGGCCTCAAGTCTCTCTAGGGCTAGGTGGATCTTCTCTCACTGAAGTCAAGCCAGGCAGTCCTTTGCTGTGTATGTAGGCGGGGGGGGGGGTGGACCCTCAGACCAGCTGGTGTATGCTGCCTGGTTGGTGGCTCAGTGTCTGAGGGATCTCAGGGGTCCAAGTTAGTTAAGATTGCTGGTCTTCCTATGGGGTTGCCCTCCTCTTCAGCTTTTTCTAACCTTTTTCTAGTTTAACCACAGAGGTCCCCGTCTTCTGTCCATTGGTTGGGTGTAAGTATCTGTGTCTATCTCAGTCAGCTGCTTGTTGGGCGTCTCAGAGGACAGCCATGCTTGGCTCCTGTCTGTGAGCACATCAGTAATAGTGTCAGGCCTTGAAGCCTCCCCTTGAGTTGAATTCCAAGTTAGCCTGGTCACTGGACCTCCTTTCTCTCAGTCTCTTCTCCATTTTTGTCCCTGCAGTTCTATTAGACAATTCTGGGTCGTGTTTTTTGACTATGGGATGCCAATCCCATCCCTTGAGACTGTGTCTTCTATATGTAACAAGGAAATTGTGCTCATAAAATCTCAACAGTATGGTCACCTAAACAAGACCCGCACAATGATGATACCAGCTTACATGCTAATGTGGATGGGAGAGATCTCCCAAGACCCCACCCTCAGATGAAGAGCTATGGACCATTAATGGCTCCTGAGATAGAGAGAATTAGCCTTTCTCAGGGACAAGGCCCCTCACATAAGTGAGCCCTGAACACATGTACATATGAACAACACTAGGAGGACTTAGCTGGTTGTATTTATATATACATGCATAACGATAATAATTAAAGGTAAAGAAATCATGGATTTGAGAGGAAATGGAGGGAGGACATGGGAGGAGTGGGAGGGATGGGAAATGTGATATGAACACAATATGATGTACAAAATTCTCAATGCCCCTTCGGAGGAATATTGGCTCTGTCCACGGTCCTGACCATCTCCCACTACATCTACCCAGAGGAGCTGATGCCAAGACATCATGTTGGGTGTGGATCTGGGTAATCACAACCCAGAGAGCCTGGACTGGAGGTCTAGTCCAAACCAATCCAAGTGTGGTCATGAGGAAATCATTTAACCCTTCTAATCTTGGCAATTTACATGAGATCATTTTAACAGGAAATAGCATTATGTGAACGGGGGTGGGAGTGGGGGTGGGGGGGGCGTACTGCTGCCTAAGCAACAGTCTGCCTTCCTGGAGCGATGGGGAGGAAGGCAATTCTAAGTCTCAATATCCTTCTACTCAGAGAAAATCTTCAAAGGATTGATGAAGGAACCTGGGCCCAAAATGTCATACATTGTTTAATTCCATTCATATTAAAAACTCACAGCAAGTAATGACATAAGTGTGTTTGTGACTGCTGATTGATGTCTGGGAAAGCTGGCCACAGAATCCTCTGAGCTTCGTGATGCTTAGCTCCTGCCTAAGAGAACGTCTGAGCAATTTTTTACTCCTTGCGACCTCAGTATGACCTGTGGATTTAGGAAATGTATCCCTGCAGGAAATGTGACCCTATTGGTTGTCACCCAAAACTGCACACAAGAACACATAAACCATTCTTAACTCCTAAAAAAGGACTGAGGGGAACCTGTGATAAAATAGCCAGGCAATGAGACTGTTCAGAACAGTCTGAGAGGAGGAAATTGGACCGCTGGAATCCCACATCTAGGACATTGGTCTGCTGCTACATGCTACAGCTAAGCTTGGAGTTCACCAGCTACTAATGTGGAAAGGAAGGCGTATCAGTTATGTCTCTGTGACTGTAAAAGATGAGCCTCTGTGGATCTCTCCACAGATAATAAGGCCCTGGAAACATTAAGTGACATTTTTAAAAGGCATTTCTTCTTCCAGAGAGAATTTATTAATGGTTTAGAAATAATGACAGTCTCCATTAAGCCTCTACCAGCCTTCCCACCTCTCCTTTCAGCCCTGGGCCTCCAGCAATGCCTTGCTAATTTCCCAAGATGACCACTTGAGGGAAGCCAGCAGATGAGGATGCTGGTATGGCAAACTGTCCCTGAGGAGGTGGTGTGGTGTACAATATACATATGGAGTACCCATCCTCGTTGCCAGAGAAAAACTTCATCGGCACTCAGACAGACCCATTCCCTTCCCAAAGACTAAGGATCAATGACTGACTTTCCTTATGCTAATCTAACAGATAGATAGATAGATAGATAGATAGATAGATAGATAGATACTTAAAAATGATGCCATAGACATGTGTGGATGTCTACTCATGTAAAAACAGCACTTGGGGAGGATAGGTGCCATGAATTTGAGGCTAGCCTGGGGTACATAATGAATACCAGGTCTGCTAGGGCTACATAATAAGAGCTTGATTTTTAAAAATTAAGTTTTTAATTTTTAATTAAAAAAACTTTAAAACCTTTTTAAATGTTCATAAGAACAATCTTAAATGCATGTATGTCTTGTGGACATCTGTATGCATTTCTGGTGAATGTCTTCTGAGATTGGAGTTAGTGGCTGTAAGATGAGCATACATTTAGCTTCAGTATAAACTAGCTGTAGGCTTGAAAGGGTGGGTATATGAGGCCCTATGACCTATATCCCACCAACCCCAGCATTATTCCCCATGGAAGCCATCTGATGAGACCTTGGATGTGGTAATGCAGAGAGACCACCCAAGGCACAGGCCATGCTTACAGATACCCAACAGGCTTCTTCTACAGCAGTAATCAAGATCAGACTGAAGTAGAAACTTAAGAGTTCTTTGGAAAGTCAGTCAGATGGTGTTTTGCTAGGGCAAACATGTGAAGGAATATTTAGCTGAAGCAGACACAGGTGGAAGGACATGTGATGAAGGATTCTTCGCTAACAACACACATGTATTGGTCTGTCTTACATTGCATAATTGAGCTGCATTTGTCGGGACTCCATAGAGAAAAACACACCAAAAAACTTCTGGTGGCATGTTGCAGTTTCTTGCTGCTTCCACGGACTCGGGCTGATTGGCATAGGACACGTGATTCTTGGAAGATAAAAATAGGACTCAAGGGACAGCAACAGAGGCTGGTCTTGGCTTGCTCATAGAGCTAGCAGTTCAAAGCTTGTGGGTCTTGAGTCTTCTCTGATCTTCATTTCCCTGAGAGAGGCACGGCCGAGAACTTCTCTCCTGGCGTTCCTCCTGGTCCCTCTCCTGCTGACTCATGCTGAGCCTGAGACCTGGCTGCCTCTGCTAGGTAGGGCCACCGCTGCTGATTCCTGTTTGCTATCCCGACTCTACCGAACTGGACAGCTGGTGTATCCGTGAAGTGTTTGCAAGTAGATCAAACTGCCACTGCTAACCTATGAAATGAACTGCCAATTTCCAGACAACACAGATAGGAATTGCTCAAAAAAAAAACCCTTTTTAAACAGGTCTACCCAACCCCATCACCTATATCCTTTCTTTTTCACAACTTCTGGTGAGTGGTGGGTTAAAGGGGAGATTAAAATGTTTAAGAACAATCATTAAAAATAAGATTTAGGGGGGCTGGAGAGATGGCTCAGCAGTTAAGAGCACTGACTCCTCTTCCAAAGGTCCTGAGTTCAAATCCCAGCAACCACATGGTGGCTCACAACCATTTGTAACAAGATCTGATACCCTCTTCTCGAGTGTCTGAAGACAGCAACAGTGTACTCACATATAATAAATAAATAAATCTTTAAAAAAAATAATAAGTTTTGAAAAAAATGAAAGTTACATCAGATATCTCCGAGAGCCCACATGACCCCTAAGCAAAGCAGCTAGGTCTATAAGATCCTGATAGACAGGGGCTGGAGAGATGACTCAGTGGTTAAGAGCACTGGCTGCTCTTCCAGAGGTCCTGAGTTCAACTCCCAGCAACCACATGGTGGCTCACAACCATCTGTAATGAGATCTGACACCCTCTTCTGGGGTGTGTCTAAAGACAGCTACAGTGTACTTACATATAGTAAATAAATAAATAAATCTTTAAAAAAAAGTGTTTTTAAAAAAAAAAAGATCCTGATGGACAGTGGCTAGCAAAGATTCAATAAGGATCAAGGAGATCTTTAGCCCTCTCACCAGACACACACACACACACACACACACACACACACACACACACACACACACCTCATTTCTACCTATGCTATATCATCAAGTTATTTACTATCCCTAATACATCCTGTTTTCTCTGGCAGAAGTGAGCATCACAACCCACACCCTGGCAAGACCATTGGGAGATTGCCACAGCACCGTATTTTAGGTGACAGATTGTGGTACCAGGTCAAAAGAAAATCAGTTCCAGTCTCCATCTCCCTGATGCGGCCTCCTCCACCCAGGCCGTTCACAGGGCATCTGTCACATCTTGAAGGAATGCCCTTTCCCACTAAGTCCACAGCCCTCGTACTCAGAGCAACGCCTCCCAGTGCCTGGGATGAGAGGAGGTGACCCTACCCATCTCAGCTGGATAAGATACGGAGGAGCTATCAGCTTAGAAACAAGCCTGGGTCCCTTCAGAAACTGCCCCCGTTTCAAGCAGGACTGGGGGAAAAAGAAGACAATGTTAAGCACAAAATCCCTGCTCTGGCTGCCTGGAAGCACTGGCAATAATCATGCAGTTCTTGCTTCCTGCAGGGTCACTGGGCTGGGCTGGCTCTGAAAGCTGACGTAAGAACGCCCATAGAGCCTTAGTGAGAAGCAGCTCCCTGAGTGCACCCCGCAGCCAAGGGATTAAAGGCATCCCACATGCTTTATGTGTTTTCAAGGGTTATACATCATAACCAATATTGAATGATAAAGAAATTTAATAGGAAAATAAGGGTTGATAGTTTCTGGCCAAAAAAAAAAAAATGCTGAAAAATCTGAGAATTGCCGTGTCTGCATTTCCAGACAATCACAATCAGCTGTAAGCATCCACACATTTGTCATCGGACCTGTCTATTTGTAGGTGTCTTCCAGAGGCTAGCTTAGAGAGGTTAGGAGACTTAAGGAGGTTCATACAGCTAATCTATTTTAGAGCCCGACCCACTCGATATATTGTCCGCCTTGCTCTGTTTTGTTGCTATAACAGAAACATCTGATGCTGGGTACTTTATAAAGAAAAAAAGGTTTTCCAGGATATAGCTTGAGAGGCTGAACAACTCTGATCAGGCAGGACCCACCACATCCAGGTTCCAGTCAGTTACCAAGGCTGTGCCATCAGACCACGTTCAAGTGACAGGAGGCTCTGCAGACACCCCTAAAGTGGTGCCCATTGTCACTACTCTGCCCTCCATCTGGCCTGGAGCTATGCCTTTTTTAGAGGGCTGCTCTCCTCACTTTCCAGGAGAAGCATCCTTCGCCTGTGAGCCTGACCACTGCTGTCTTCGGGCCCAAGATGCCAACTTCCTCCCTCTGTTTTACCATAGCTTCACCCAACCGCTGATCTAAAAACGAGCTCTCAGCACCCATTAGACATTCAAAAGCCCATCTGATCTGTGGCTTATTCACAAGGGAAGTTGCGGTAGTTTCCTTTAAAGCAGCCACAGTCCGTCTGCGAGGCTGGAGAACTCAGACCGTATCACACCTTCGAGGCCCACACTGCTTCACACCAGCCTTTGGGCTGTTGCACACATTGGCAGTCTAACAAATGACTGGATGCTTACTGTTAGCGTGGTTTCATGGTGGGCCAGCACCTTAGCAGATTCCTAACACAAGGCGCATAACACAGGATGCTTTGTACAAACTAAAAATCTTCCTATGGGGAAAGAAGTGTTCCGCTGTCCTGACCATGACTCTGACCAGATGACCTGCTCAGAAGCCCCAAGTATAGTCAGTATTGGGGCACCCCCAGGGAACCCCAAGACAAACCCTGAAATCTTGTGAGCTATATCCTAGTTGGGGAGATACATAAAGGAACACAGCATGCCAGATGGGTTGGGTTCTAGGCAAAGACAAATCAAAAGAAGTAAAGAAAAAGAGAGGAACAGGCCTGTCCAAGGACATGAACCAAGCCTGGGAAGGGAAGAATCCATGGATATCTCAAGAGCAGAGGCCCTAAGGAGATGAAAACGGGGGGTTTTCCGATCTGGTAGAATCAGAAGCAGGTAGGACTTCAACGGAGTCAAGATGCCACAGCTAAGACCCAGCATACAGCACCAGGCAAAATGTCCTGTGGTGCCATAGCGTGACCTCGCTAGAGACAGCACCATGTGTGAGCTGCCTTTGGACCAGCAATCCCACTGTGGACCTAGTGGGAATCTTTCTTTCTGATACTGTAGCTTCACCGGGACTCTGAACAATGAATTTTCCCTTTCCTGAAGAACTGAGCCCCAGGGACCATAGGACATGAGACATCACCTCAAGTCTACAAACCCCTGCTCAGCTTCACACCGACACCATCTTAAGTCTCAGGAGTGAGTCTCTATCAGTGTGGATTTGCTTAATCCCCTAACTTTAGAAACACCTAATCCTCTCCAGAAAACAAAGAAGCAAATGGATTTGTGAAAAGAGGTTGGTGGGTGAGAAAGAGCCCCTGAACCCCACAGTTTCAAGTAATTACTAAAGGAATGAGTCTTTCTTTATCAAAAATAATTCATGCCCTCTTTGTGACACTGGTGTTCTTAGATCCATGGCAGGGTAGAGAAAGGCTGGAGGCTACAGCCCAGCATTCTTATGCATTCAGCAGCCACCCCAGAGGGTGACTTGAGGGGATGCTGGAGGCCTGACTGGCTCAGTGCTGTCACCCCAGATTCATCCATCAGGGTCCTGTGGCAGACAGGAATCAAGTACCTGGGTAAGGAGGTGAGGATGCAGAGCCCTGGGTGACCCGCCTTTAGCTCTTTCTTCATCAACCCCTTAAGGCAATGCCATGTGGATCTGGGAAGATGCTTGTGGGACCCTGCTGTGGGCCTGTCCTGGGAGGTGATGTCTGACCAGTGGGTATAAAGGATGCAAAAAGTGTGGGTGGGTTTCATGGTGAAGTTTAATACATAGAGAAGGGAGTCATGATACCTGCAGGGACACAGGTGAACTGGAGGGATTCTGGGAAATAAACTGGACTTGGAATGACAAGGGGTGTACAGTGTGTGTGTGTGTGTGTGTGTGTGTGTGTGTGTGTGTGTGTGTGTGTGTGTGTGTGTGTGTGTGTGTGTGTGTGTGTGTGTGTGTGTGTGTGTGTAAAATGAAAAAAAAAGATCTTAAAGGGCAATTTTTTTGAGGAGGACAGGGATTGGTTTTTTTGTTTTGTTTTGTTTTTATTTTGTTTTGTTTTTTGAGACAGGGTTTCTCTGTGTAGCCCCAACTGTCCTATAACTCACTCTGTAGACCAGGCTGGCCTCGAACTCAGAGATCTCTGCCTCTGCCTCTGCCTCTCTCTCTGCATCTCTGCCTCTCTGCCTCTGCCTCTGCCTCTGCCTCTGCCTCTGCCTCTCTCTCTGCCTCTCTGCATCTCTGTCTCTCTGCCTCTCTCTGCCTCTCTCTGCCTCTCTCTGCCTCTCTCTGCCCCTGCCCCTGCCCCTGCCTCTTGCATATTGGGATTAAGGACATGTGCTACCACTGCCACTCAGGAAAGGTAAAAGAGATGGCTCAGTGGTTACTACTCTCCCAGAGACGAGAGTCCAATTCTCAGCATTGACACGGGGCAGATCACAATTGTCTTCAACTGCAGCTATAAGAGATCTGGTACCCTTTGCTGGCCTCTGTATTCAATGTGTGTGTGTGTGTGTGTGCGCGCACACACACACACACACACACACACACACACACACGCATGCATGCATGCATGTGCTAAGAACCAAACTCAGGTCCTCTGCGGGAGCAGTATGTGCTCTTAACCACTGAGTCTTCCCTTCCAGCATTCATGAAATAAAACAAATCTTTTAAAAAGAACTAGAAAGGGGGAGTAATGGAATCTCTACAGCACAAAGGTGGGAGGAGGTGGTTTGGAAGGAGGAAGGGAACCAACAAGAGGAAAGCAAAAGGGACATCAAAGGGGACAAATAAAGACAAAATAAAATGTCATACATGCATGGAAATGTCATGATGAAATCCACAACTTTGTGTGCTAACTTAAAATTCTAAATAAAAACTAAAATAAAAAATAAAACTTAGCCATATGTTCAAGGAAGCCGAGACAATGTGGTTTATCTGTCCCTCTGGGTTCTCCCTACTGTCTCCCACCCCCAGGGAAGTCCTTTAATCTGCCACTCTGTGGGAGATGCAAGATTATTTGGAGTTCCAGAATGGTTCCACCTCCTCTCTCAGAAGTTCCACATTGTCCCACACCTTTGCCAATCTGCAGTCCTATTACTTATAAAAGCCTTACGTTATATACATATAAAACATTATTTTGTTGATTCAATTACTTTCTCGTGTTTGTTAGTTTTAACTTTTTTTCAGACATTTATCAGCCAAGGGCCCATACATATATTCGCCTCTGTTTGGGGGAAGCTGTCTTATGGTATAAGAGAAAAGCACCTTCAAAAGTTTACATTACTAGTAATGTAGAGGAAATGGGGTGGCCATCCCAGCTCAGAGAAGATTTAACCCTGTTACCACCACATTGCTGAGAAATGAAGCTAATATGTGAAGAAACCACCAGTAGGTGAAGAGACCATGAGCTTGCAGGGGAAAGGATCCTCCCAGAGCCAGGGACTGGAAAACCTGGGATGTGTCACAAGGAACTATCCCACACTGACCAAGGAGGAGCTTTCATTATCTTCAATAAAGAACTCCTCATTTCCCAGGTCTTGGGACTCACAAGGAGACAGCACAGTAGAGTCAGAAATGTTGTCAAAATATGAAAATCGAGATAGCCAAGTCACACTTTCATCCCCAAGAGTTCTAGACACTGGCGCATCTTACAAGAAGATGCACCACTGGGGTTAAGAATGTTTACTGCTCTTGCAGAGGACCAGAGTTTGGTTGGCTATGCCCCAAGAGTTCTGGAGACTGGCACATCTTGCAAGAAGAGGGAACTATAGAGATTGCTCAGTGGTTAAGAAGGCACACTGCGGGGCTGGAGAGAGGGCTCAGCGTTTAAAAGCACGAGCTGCTCTTCTGGAGGTCCTGAGTTCAATTCTCAGCAACCACATGGTGGCTCACAACCACCTGTAATGGGACCTGATGCCCTCTTCTGGTGTGTCTGAAGACAGCCACAGTGTACTTATATACATAAAATAAATAAATAAATCTTAAAATAATAAAAAAGAATGCTCACTGCTCTTGCATAGGACCTGAGTTTGCTTGCTACCCCACCACTTGTGAGTCCACCTGCAACACCCTCTTCTGGCCTCCAGGGGAACCTGCACCCAACATGCACATACACACACACACACACACACACACACACACACACACAATTAAAACAAATCCTTAATAAAAGAAGGTGGCAAGCCATCCTTATTGCTCACATGACCACAAGGCAAATGGTTTCGAGGCCCTTGGAATCTAGAAACTGTCACGGCTTATCCAATCTCTCTATTTTTATTAGACTGTTTCTCAAGACAGAGGAACCCACCAAGGATGCCGTTGCCTGAGGGTGACCTGCATTTGGCTTTGCCGCCAGCCCACTTGCTGATCTACCGTTCATCTTGAAGCTGTCAGAGAATACCAGGAAGACCCACCATGCTTGTTCTAGTCACGAGACAGCTTGGCTTCCTCCCTTCTCTCCATCCCCTTCGCTTCCTGTCTACCTCACACCAGCTCCTGTAGAGAGGACATGCCATGCGCTCTACATGGGACTTTGTTCTCCATGAAGCGGTTACCCTGGGGCGACCAGTTGCATGGGCAGAGCCAGGCTCCCAATAGAGTCCTAGCTGCTTCCTTGGATGGCACCGCCAAGCCGGTGCAGAATCCTCAGAGATAGTGAGCTGTGAAGAGCCCAGCCACTGGAAAGCCTGCCTTGGGACTCCTCTCTCTTTCACCCTCCCCTCTTTTTCTCAGCTCCCTTAGCATGCTGCTCACACCTGAGAGTCTCAGACCAGAGCAGGCAATGTTCCAGTCTGCAGATTTCAATTCTGATACAGAGTCCTTTGTTCCGGCAGCATACTGAGAAGACTGGAGGGGAGAGGGAGGCGGCTGCTCGCCTGCTGGGGGCTCAAGCTTAGTTGGGACTAATGGTCTGACCCAGAGAGTCCTCGGATCCCTGAGCCACAGTGTCAAGCAGTGTCCAGCCTTAGCAATGTGCCACATCTAGCTCCCAGGTGTGTTATTTTATTCGGAGAACACTTTTTGGAGAACCTTGCCAGAACAAGATTCAAGGATTTTCTATCTCTTGGGCAAATGTTGATTTATCCTGTGGCTATAGTTGAGACTGTCTCCGGACCAAGCTTCACCTAGCAGCTTTATTTTTCCAACAATGTCATTTGGAATTTGGGGGTTGGGGGGAACAGAGGTCAACCTCAGGTCATTCCTCAGGTCTGCCCACTAGTTTTGAAACAGAGTTTCTGATTGGCCTAGAGCTTACCAAGTAGGCTAGGTTGAGAGCCTTAGAGCTGACTGTCTCCCAGCACTGGCCCCATAGGAGCAGGCCACAAACTTAGCATTTTATATCTGTGCTGGGAATTGAACTCAGATCTTCACGCTTGAGTGGCAAGCACTTTAGCAACTGGGTTTTCCTTCCAGCCATGATTATTTTAATCTTCAGTTTTAATTTTTTTTTTTACATTTCTAGTTTTTAAATTACGTATTTTATGAAGAAGTGTGTATCCCTAGGATGCATGGTCATGCATGTGTGTGCAGCATATTTGTCTATGTGAATGCAGCACACACACATACCCTGGCCCTCCTATGAGAACCTTGGGTGTCATGTCATGTCTCCCCTCCCACCTCGTCTGAGACAGCATCTTTCTTCTTCATGGCCGTGTACACCAAGCTAGATCTGTCCTCATGTCCTGTCTCACCTTAGGTGCACCAGGAATACATACATGGACTACCATGTTTAGCTTTACATGGTTTCTGGGAATTCGAACCCAGGTCCTCATACTTGTATGGCAAGTGCTTTGCCCACCGAGACGTCTCTTAGGTCCAGGAGCCTTTTGCGGAAAACAACAAGGTGATCAGGGAGATGAAACCTGTTGTTCTATCTGTTCTGACGCCCAAAGCTTGGGGGGTACAGAAGAAGTATGAGAAGCTAAGTTAGGCTTGAGTCTCATCAGATGCAGGGGCCCCTTGGCAGTTAGCTGCAGCGCCCCAGGTCATGATTCAAGTATGGGACACACCTGGCACGAGATGACCGAAGCTCACAGCGATTTCACGCTAGCCCGGTCAGATTGAAAGTACATTCTACAAAAAGACTCTCCAAATGTTAATACGCTGGATTTTTCTTTTTCTTGGTATGACTTGACTACTAGAAAATTCCAATCCATATTGGAGGTCCAGCTGTGTGTCCTGTGAAGCAGAGTTGGGAATGGGGTGATAGATGGACAAGCCTGACTCAGTAGAAGGGACGCCACACCATCGGGGACGCCATTAATCATGCACAGAACCACGGCTTTCTTCTTCCTGCCAACTTTCTTGTTTACACTTTTGTTGCTGTTTATTTCTGATTTGGGGGGTTTTTTCAGGGGTACAGTGTCTCACTATGTAGCCTTAGCTGGCCTGGAACTCCCTATGTAAACCAGGCTGACCTCAAACTCACAAAGAGCAACCCATCTCTGTCTCCTTAGAGAAAGGATTAAAGCCAGCCAGCATATTTGGCTTTTATCTTCCCCCTGACCCCTGCTCCAGAGACAACTTTCCCAAGGTGGCAAAACTATGTGTGTCCATAACTGTAGCTGGGCACATTCATTCATTCATACACACACACACACACACACACACACACACACACACACGTGCACATGGTAGCCGTGTGAAAGATTCCTTCAGTACTTAATTGATTAACCCATACTCTGAAACCAAGACAATTCTTGTAGATAGCCTGGCCATCCTAGAGGAGCTGAAAATGTCAGCAACCTCGGTATCCCCCAGTCGTCACCTCTGCTGGTAAGGAGGGAGCCCTGGAGGCCTACTCAGTGTCTATATCAGCAGTTCTCAACCTGTGGATCATGACCCCTCTGGGATTGCATAGCAGATATCTTGCATATCAGATGTTTGCATCATGATTCATAACAGAAGCAAAATTACAGTTACAAAGTAGCAATGAAATAATTCTATGGTTGGGGGTCACCACAGCATGAGGAACTGTATTAAAGGGTCGCAGCATCAGGAAGGTTGAGAGCCTTGGCTTGATCCCCTGGTACTGATAAGTGAAGGGGTCTCCTATGAACATCCCATATGTAGAGGGAACATTTTCTTGTACTCACTTTTGCAGAGAGAGAGACCTGGAGAGCAGGCTACAAAATCTCTGCATTTTTTCCAAGTCTTCACAGCTAAAGCCTTTGAGGGATCAGAGCCTCCTCGCTCTCCCCTTAGGCAGTAGAGCGCTCAGAGCAGCCCGAGTCTATATAAAGACAGCCAGCTACATTCTTAAGCATGTGTGTGTGCGCCCCTGCAGCATCCTCCAAGCCCTGGATTCCTTTCGTGTTGCATAATGTAGTTGGTTTTCTAGCTAAACAACCGTGGTGAGGAGGAGGAAGAGGAGGAGGCTTGGAAGCGTGGCTGTATGAATCGTTTAGGAAGATGAATCTCGATTCATGTCCGGTCTAAGGTTTTCGTCTCGCACTAAGACTTCCCGAGGAAAGTGCTTAGGCAGTTTAAGGCCTCGAGACACAATAAAGCCCACAGAAGCCTCCTGCCCAGGCAGCAAAGCTAGGGGATTACAGCTCCCATGCTGGAGGGAAGGGAGGGTACTAATCTAGGCTATCAGAGAATCCTGGAATGGGGTTAAGACGTGGTTCCATCATTTTTAGATGTTAAACTGATGCTAGGAACTTGCCATGGTATGGGAGAGATTTGAGAAAGGCTGCCCCAGCATAGCCTGTATCCAATCATCCCAGCTTCTCTTTTCCTAATCCGTGCAATATGAAGCCACACCCATGGAGTGAAATTAAGAAGAGTTGCTGATAATATAAAGGATGTCCTGTGTGGGACAGAATGACTCAAAGAGCCCACATTCTCTGGATTTGTTTGTTTACATAGGGTAAGTGTCAGCAGACATTTTAAGATGATATTTACTTTATTTCTTGGTTTACGTGAATTGGTGGTTTTCCTGCTTGTATGGCTGGATGGGGGAGTTCAATCCTCAGTCATGTATCCCTGTGTGAGGCAGCTGGAGTTTCAGACAGTTGTGAGCTACCATGTGGGTACTGGGATTTGAACCTGGGTCCTCCAGAAGAACAGCCAGTGCTCTTAACCACAGGACCATCTCTCCAGCACCATCAGAAAACATTTGAGCCCACCAAATTCAGTCAAACGTCCCCACAATGAATGCCAAGCTACCTTTGGCACAAATTAGTCCTTTTTTCTAAAAGTAAATATATTTGTAAAAGCAAAGGTTTTTTTTTTTCCCTCAAGACAATGATAAAGATCATTCTCAGAAAATGGCTTGTTTAAACTCTAGGGGAAGCTTCCTACAATAATGGTGACATTGATAGCTTATGGTCGGGACGGGGTTCCTCTGTCCTCAGAGCCATCTTGATGGTGCAGTGAGCAATAGCACACACTCAATCGTGACTCTAAGGATTCAACTCAATCTGGTGATTCAGACAGCACAAACAGCCAGTGAGATAACAGCAAAAACGTCAGTAGACGAATCCATGGGCGAGCATCCATGATAGACTTCTGTCTGTGCTGATCCCCAACAGTGGTCAGCAGATCTGTGAGTACCTAGACCAGAGGTTCTCAACCTATGGGTCGAGACCCCTCTTGGGGAAGGGGGTGGGGTCAAATGACCCTTTCACAGGGATCGCCAAAGACCATGGAAAAATATAGATATTTACATTGTGATTTATAATTAGCAAAATTACAGTTATGAAGTAGCACTGAAAATAATGTCATAGTTGGGGGTTACCACAACACGAGGAACTGTACCAAAGGGTCCTAGCTAACATTAGGAAGGTTGCAAACCACTGTGCTAGACTGACCGAGCCATGCACATTGTCCAAGTGGTACCCTCAAGACAGTCCCCGAGGGCTCTTTCATCAGTCCCACTGAGACCTTCAGTTCTCTAGGGTCTCACTTGTCTCACAGAGCTTTTCTGGAGACAAACTGGCATAATCCAGATTGACATTTTGCTAAATTCATAGCAAGCGCCCAGAAACACGCTACAAGTTGTCAACACCCTGCCTGTTACAGGAGGATCTCCAGCAACTCTGCCAAGACCAGCAGAATAGGTAGGGAGAGGGTGGGAGCTGGGTGTGAAATCTCATGTTTGTGGATGAAACCCACGCCATGACCCTACAAGCATGGCTGCCCAGCAATAGATACTCAGTCAAAAGGACATAAAAGCTAGAATCAAGGACTGGTAGATGGCTCACAGTTGGTGAAGTGCTTGCTTTAAGGCGTGGCAGCCTGAATTCAATCCCCAGGACCCATGGGGGTGGGGGGGGAAGGCCAGCAGGGTAATGCATTGTAATCCCAGTGCTAGAGATGTGGGGAAAGAGATCCCTGGGGCTCTCTGACCACCCAGCCTAGCCTGCTTGGTAAGTCCCAGGATACAATCTCAAGATAGAAAATGAATCTAAAGCAGATAGCACTTGAAAATGGGCACCCAAGATTAACCTCTGGCTTCTACATATCTGCACATACATGTATACACACACATATTTGCATCTGTACCTATGTACTCATGTATACAGACACACACACACACACATACACACACACACACACATGAAATGAAACAAAAGAAACAAAAGAAGCTGACTGTGAAGGCATTCTTGAGCAAAAACACGCTAAATATTTTTGTGTGTGGATGTGTGTGATATGTGCGTGTGTGTGTGTGTGTGTGTGTGTGTGTGTGTGTGCATGCACTAGAATGTGCACATTTGGACATCATGGTGCATACGTGGAGGTCAGAGGAATCAGTTTTCTCCTTCTACAATGTGGATTCCCAAGGATCAAACTCAGGTCATCAGGCTTGGCAGCAGATACCTTTACCCACCTGAGCCATCTTGATGACCCTAGGTGTTTCTTAAACTCTGACTCACTCGAAGTCTACAATGACTCTATGGATCCAGTACCACTATCACCCCATTAGATGGAGAGAAAACTAATGCAGAACAACTCACTAACTTGCTAGGGCCACACAGGAAGGTGACAGTAGGGACAAGATTCAAACCAAATGTTCTGACCCAAGAACTTGCTCGTGGAACCATCCATCATGCCTCTGTTGCCCTTGGAGACCTCTCCCTCTAGTACATCCCACTGAACACTAAGGCCCAGTGTGAAAGCCCTGAGAGGAAACAGGCATTTCCCCAATAACTGTCACATCTTGTATAGCAAGAGTGACTGAGACATGGCAAGCTAGACTCTGCCATACCCTCTGCTCACTGTTCTTACCTCATCTTTGGGCCTTTCAGGTTAACTACAAGCCATGGGCTCAAGAACTACACACAGCTCTCATGCATACATACAGTGCATTCATCTACAGGCAGGGCTGTGCCTCTATTAGAGAAAATACTTTCTGTGGGACTCACAAAAGCCGTCGAACAATACTTCCCAGAAATGATACAAAGGTATTTAAAACCTAAAACTAAGGCTACCCATAGTTGGCTTCTGATTAGCAGCAGGCATTAAAATTCCATTAATGGAATTTTTATGGCTCTGACCTTGGGAAGATCGCAGTTAAGAAAAAAAAAAAAAGCTCACGCCAAAGCCAGTTGCTTCAGCCATGGAAGAAACCACTGTCAGAGACTCTGGAAATAGCACCCTTCATGTCTGGTAGAACTTCACTGCGGCTGTTTGCATTCTGAACAATAACTACAAAAGTCAATGGACAAGGGCTGCTTCTATAAATATGGTGGTGGTAGAGAGCTAGGCTGAGTGGTACCCAAAGAAACTCTGTAGTTGTCATGACAACCACTTAGTGAGGCAGGTGCCCCTATCAGTCCTGTACTTTGGGGAAAAAAAATATCTAAGGCGGTAATATGGAGTTAGATTCTCTGCCCAGGCTACGAGGCTGCATGCATGTCTTGGTTTTGAATAGCTCCATTTTTAACACAAAGATTTTTTTTTTCGTTTTGAATACCATGGCAGATCTCCCCTGGAGACACATGCTATGTGCTCTGGGTATCTGGATCCTCATTAACAGCTAAGACACAAGGAACAAGCTCAGAATAACTTCATACCCAATGACTTGGATGACTGGCTCCAAAGAACCCTGAGACCTGTAATCTACTTGGTTTGTGAAAGATCCACCTTACCCTCTTGTCACTTGTCTCCTGCAAATGACAGGAATTCAGGAAGCGGCATCAGAAGACGTTGTCTGGGGACAGATGGCACCTGCAGCTGGGATTCCAGACAGTTGATGAAGGAGCTATTCAGAAGGGTGTGGGCGGAGCTCAGGTCCCGGCAGGGATGCTCAGGTACCAGAGATAACTGCCTGAGCAACTATGGACTGTGATTATGACCCTGAGCACAATGGGGGGAGTAGAGTAAAGCATGAATTGGAAGGAGGGAGGAGGCCAGGGAGAGGGGGACCTGGGAGGAAGGAGAAGCTGAGATGAAGGAGTAGTTTCGGTAAGAGAAGATCAAAGACAAGAGGAGCTGGTGTGAGGAAGGGGCTGGGAGGGGTAGGCTGGAGTGAGGGAAGAGCTGAAAGAAGAGAGGGGCTGGGATCAGGGATGAGCTGAGAGGGAGAATCTGAGAGGGCCTGGGGTAGGAAGACAGAGAAGAGCTTAGAGGATGGATAATCTTGAGAAATGGGAGGAGCGAAGACTAATGGCTCTACACTACAGAGCCATGGTAAGGTACAGCTTTCCAGACCGTACACCTAGAAAGAAAGGAGAGATGCTCCCAACAGTTCTCTCCTCCCCCAGCTCTAGGGTGCTACTCATCAGCTGCATCCCTTGGAAGGCAGAGTGCTGAGCAAGCAGTTTTGGCATCCACCGGGTTGATTTGGTCTCAGCAAAGTTTGGACAGCGGGATCGGGACAAAGAACGGAGATGGAAACAGGGTCAGTCCGAGAGCAGTAGGCCTGACCACAAGGTCAGGGGATGCTTGTCATCTTGTCAGACTCTGTGACCTTATCCACACAGATGAGCCATGGCCTGCTGTCAGATGCGATGCACCGAGTTCCCTGCCGCCAAAATCACACACTGACCTACTGACTCACCCAGAGGCAGCCTCATTTAGAAGTCAGGCTGCTGCAAACATGACTGTTAAGATGAAGTCCTACGGGAGAGGGAGCCTTCCCCTCAAACACACCAGGACTCCTTATGACAAAGGGACATTTGGACATGGATACAAGCCAGGAAGAACACCCTAGGTAGACCGGTGAGAAAACAGGCTACAATGTCCACAAGCCAGCAACCCCTGGATGTTCCATGAGGGGCTATAATATTCCCTCAGAGCAAATAAAGAATCAATTCTGCCCAACCTCAGCTTTGAGTGTCTAGCCACCAGGGCAGCCAGAGTCATGTGAGTGGAAGGTGGGTCACTTCAGAGTGAGCATAGGAGATGTCCCGGGACATTGTCAACTCTAGACGGCATCTTGCCTGGAAGCCTATGTCATACTCAGAGTAAGATGCTGTTCGAGGCGTCACTACTGCTGGTCCACAGGAATGAGCACTGGGAATCCTCTGAAGACACAGGCCTGGGGTGGCTTACAACACAGCAACAGCAGCAGACACAGCTGTCTTTAAAGAACGATAGCTAATCACTTATAAAGCCCCTCCCCTTCCCGGGACTTGTCCAAGGACAATACCCCTGCCTTCGTTGAAGGACAGTATCATAAGGACAACACCATAGACTAAACCAAACAACCTCCTTCCAGCTCCTGTATTCCAGAGCTGGCTTTAAGCTGTGTAAGGTATCAAAGAGTCCCAGCAGGTAAAGATACTTGCTGGCAAGCCTGACAACCTGAGTTCCGTCCCTGGAGCCCACAGAAGGAGAGAACCAACTCCCACAAGTTCACCGCCCACCTCCAGGTGTATGCTATGCCAGTCACACACACACACACACACACACACACACACACACACACACACACACTTTTTTTAATGTAATAAAAGATTTAAAAAAAAAACCTAACTTCCCGTGACTCAGTTTCTCCTTTTGCAATGTGAGCATGATAGAGCATGAGCCTCCTGAGGTGACACACATACATCGTATGTATCATCTGTGCCCTGCAGAGAGCACCTGGAGAGAAGCCATCTACCATCATAGGACTTGACGGTGGTCCAGATCACCCAGGGATGAGGCTCGGCAGCAGTATTCAGAAACCAGCCTGGGCTTCCTGCTCTTGGGCCCTTGTCCTCCGGAACGAGTCAGTCCACCACCGAGCTCTCCCTCCTTGTCTCACTGAGGACAGCTCTTAATGGGGGTGACAACACGCACACCAGATGAAAGTGGAAGCAGACACTTCCACGGTTGTGATTTGGTGAGACATATGGGATCATAATATTTTATGATCACCAACAGACACACCTCCCCATGCGAACAAACACAGCTGCCAGGAGCCGGCTTCCTTCCGCCAGTGACCGAGACAGACTCGCATCAACCACTGGTGCTCTCTAGGTGAACCAGATCCAGGGCGCGTGAACACTGACAGCCTCTGGTATCATTCCTGGGACCCCAAAGGAGAAGGGACAATTGTTAACCCAGCTGGCAGAGTCCTTCATAGGAAGGATCATAGTAAAGTCAACCTCTGTGGGCTGGTTCAAAGTGAAGGCCAGGTAACTCTTTTTAAGATGTTGCCAAGCCAGGCAGTGGTAGCGCACACCTTTAATCCCAGCACTTGGGAGGCAGAGGCAGGTAGATTTCTGAGTTCGAGGCCAGCCTGGTCTACAGAGCGAGTTCCAGGACAGCCAGGGCTACACAGAGAAACCCTGTCTCGAAAAAAAACCAAACAAGAGGTTGCCAGAACCAGCACCCCAAGCTTAGACAAACTGGCATAATCCAGATTGACATTTTGCTAAATTCATAGCAAGCGCCCAGAAACACGCTAGAAGTTGTCAACACTCTGCCTGTTACAGGAGGATCTCCAGCAACTCTTGTCAAGACCAGCAGAATAGGTAGGAGAGGGTGCAAAATCTCATGTTTGTGGATGAAACCCACAGCCCGGCCGCCATGACCCTACAAGCATGGCTGCCCAGAAATAGGTACTCAGTCAAAAGGACGTAAAAGTAAGAATCAAGGACTGGTAGATGGCTCATGAAGTGCTTGCTTCAAGGCATGAGGACATCCTCAAACTCTGTGTTGCCTTTTAATCCAGCAGCACTGAGGACTGAACCTATGGCCCCATGTATGCTAGGCAAATGTTCTACCACCAAGCTACAGCCCTGGCCTTTGACCTTGGATTCCTAAGAAGGCCCTGAGGCACATGTTCCATCCTGAAACTGTGCCACTTTATCTGTTGCTGTTAACAAAATCTATCACAGGGCACTGGCTCCAGTATCTACTTCACGCATGCTCTTCCAGCCTCTCAGCTCTGGTAGGCTGTAGTGCCACTGCTAAGGATGCTAGCTGTGGGTCACCCCACTCTGGAGACAGCAAGTCACGTCCTGACCCCATGGCTGTGCAACCATCTGGTGAGCAGTTCCTTTCTACCAGCTTCATGGTTCTGACTTTTCCAGTCAAGTGTGTGATACCACCTCCCTACCAAGCTGGTCACACAGATCACTTAGCACGAAGTCTTAATGCCCGCTGGTCTTCCATCCCTACCCCCATTTATAATATAAAAAATGCACTTAGTGAGAGGCAGTATTTGCTCACAGCAAACAGGAGGTCATTCCCTCTCTGGAACAGAGATGATAATGTACCAATGCCAGGGCTCCACTTCCTGGGAGAGGCAAATAGGACATTTCCTACTACACTACATCCAGCAGTAGCAACCAGACCCTTCACCAGGCATGACTAAGTGTCTTCTGGGGCGTTCTGAGAACCTAGTTTCACCTGGAATTACCTTGGGAGGAGCCCACCACCCTCCAGCTGTATGGCAACAGGATTTTTCTACTATGTACATGTTCCTTCTCATGACCCACACAATGAGCCACGAGACTGGCTCACGTCATATGTGACTATACCCAAAGAAAACCTACTCCTGAAAGGGGAAGTCACTGGGGTGGTTCTGATGCTAAGGTCCTCTTCCCCAGTTGGTTCTTGATCTGTCAGTAAAGAAGCCATGGGCCAATTGCTGGGTGGGAGGAATAAGCAGGACTTCCCAGTCCCTGGAGGAAGAGAGACAGATGCAAGGAAGGAGAGGAGAGTTTGCCATGCTTTGGAATAAGAAAAGCCATGTAGTCATGTGAGGTCTTGGGAGGAGCGGTGGTCCGTGGCAGGGACTAGATGTAACTAGGCACTAGAATTTAGGGAGGGCAGGAGGTAAAGAGCTAAGAATATTGATAAGGGCATGTTAGCAATCAGAGTTTAATAATGCCCAGCAATTGTGCAAAGAAGGCAAGTTGAAAACGAATAACTGAGTATGTGTGTGTGTGTTTTATTTGTGGATTCAAGGGAAGCTGGGTGGGGGCTGAAAGCACAGCCCTTTCCTAGAGCTAAGGCAGGGCTGAAAGATACAGAGAACACACTGGTACCTATTAACCTTTAGAAAACCTCACCTCACCCAGCACCCAAGAGCCCAGTCAAAGTTCCTTATAAGCACATGTTAGGGGTGACTTGTGCCACATCTCCAGATTCCTAGGTCAAGATTCCAGGATCTCATTATGTGGCTTTTCTTTGAAGACAGGCTCCTGGCCTAGTGCGACTGGCTAAGTTAGAATGAAGCCGCACTGGGGAAGGATAGCCTGCAGCCATATACCTACTGATCTTATCAAAGAGGACAATTTGAAGGTACGGGAAGGACAGAGGGAAGAGGACAGTATGGGGACTGAGGCAGAGACTAGGACAGGACTCTGCAGGCAAGGATTGCCCATGATTGTCAGCTGGGCAGTAGTGAAGAAGGCAACGGCCTTGGTAAAAACCTGAGTCTTCTCCCTGGGGAGCTGTCTGCATGTGACAGCTTGTCACAACTCCTTAGCCACTTTCAGAAAGGAAAGAAATGTGGAAGACGGAAGGGTATTATGGAGCTCTCGCAGACTCCCTGTGCCCCGCACGAAGTCCAGGCAGAAGCCTGGGACAGCTGGGTCAGCGCAGCTGATGGGGGCACAGACCCATGCCCTGCCTGCTCCGCTCCTTGTAGCCTTCATTCTGAAGACAAAATCTGAAGCTGGCAGCCCCTGGTGCCATGTGGGAGACTTACTGACAAAGCATCATTGTCCAGGGTTTGAGTCTATGTCTTCGGGCTTTGCAAAATCCATTTGTGAGTTGGCTGTGCACACTGTGCAGGGGCCCCACCCTTTCCATCTCCTGCCAGAATTTTTTTAAGGCAGTCTACAGAGCTCTCCCACAGATACTCAGCCCACAGGTACTCAGCGCACACTTCTCTCTGCCCAGCTTTTTCCTCAGCAATGTATCAGCCTCTCAGGTCTGGGTTCAGGAAGCTAAACCAGCTCAAACTCTGTGAAAGAAGGGGTTGGATGGTGTGCCTCATTGTCAGTGGTCCTGAATACCAGATGGAAGGTCATCAGGGTACTACAGAGAAGGCTCAGTGGTTAAGCACACTGGCCTGTTCTTCCAGAGGAACTGGGTTCCATTCCCAGGAACCACATGGGTGGTCCACAACCATCTCTAACTCCAATTCCAGGGGATTCAACACCTTTACCTTGCCACTAGGCCCTGAACAGAGTACACAGGCATACATGCAGACAGAACACCCACACATGTCAACAAATTAATTTAAAATAGAATAAAAGGTCTATAGGGTAAGATTCAATCAGTCTCTCCAATTCTCCAATTCTTTCTTATTTTTAACAATATGTATGGGGGAGAGTGTGTATGTGCATGCAGTGCCCACAGCATCTAGAAGAAAATGTAGGCTTTCTTAGAGGCAGTTGTTAAGTTTCAAACCTGGGACAAATGGCTGAGGTACCTATTTAACATATCAAAGCAAGCGACCCAGCCACCCTGCTATCCCTCAATGCCTACCTGTTACAGGGTCCTCCGGGCTGGCATACCCCACCCCCAATCTTAAACTTCTCCAGCCTGGGGTCTGGGCTACCCTTCTCTACCCATCTAGTTACCTGATCCTTTCCTGCTACCACACCTGGTTCCCGTCTCCCTGCTCCTCTCCTCTCCTCATACAGCTCAGGGTCATGTCCACTCTGGACTCTCCCAGATGTTCTTGCCTCTGGCTCTGCTCTCCCACATGTCTATAATAAATTTTCTCCTCCACCATCTCTAGGAGCAGGTATGTCCTTTCCTTTCCTTTTAATTCTTGTTTCATTTAGATGTGAGCCTACCTACATTGGTGCTGGGAACCGAATTCGCATCTTCGGTAAGAGCAACACAGGCTCTTAACCACTAAGCCATCTCTCCAGCCCCTTTCTCCAGGCTCTTAATGAAGCCTTTCCAAGACATAAGGAGGCAAAATGCACAGGGACCAACCTAGGAAAGTGTTGACCCAAGAGAGAAGTAGCATTAAAAGCGTTTGAGTTCAGTGCCAATAGCTTTTGAAATGTTAAGCAAATACCTTGCTGTGATGGGTCCCAGAAGAATTATCTTCTGCGTAATGTTTTCTTAATTCCATGCTGATGTCCCCCACATGCATACTGGCTCAGTATTGGTTGCAGGTGTCACCGTATCACCCTCACCCGAATTGCTCCCAGCCACCATCTCAGCAGATGGCCTCTCCTTTTAAACAGACAGTGGGCCCACATCACCCTCCCACATGGATGCTTAAAAGGAGATCCAGCTCAGGAGAGAATGGGCTTCCTAAATTTATTAGTCATTATTTTTTGGTCATTAGTTAGTGATGGCAACTGAACCCAGGGTCTCATGTATGCTAGACAAGTAGTTTACCACTGACTACATCTCAACAAACTTTATTATTATTATTATTATTATTATTATTATTATTATTATTATTATCATCATCATCATCATCATCATCATCATCATCATCATTATCATTATCATTATTATTATTGATTTTTAGAGACAGGATTTCTCTGTGTAGACTTGGCTGTCCTGGAACTCACTCTATAGACCAGGCTGGTCTCAAACTCACAAAGATCCCCCTACCTCTGCCTCTCGAGTGCTGAGATTAAAGGCATGCACCACCACAACCTGGCTGCCACATCTCAAATTCCTTATTTTTTGAGACAGACTTGAAAGTTGCCCAAGTTGGCCTTCCACTTCCCCTGAACCCCAGATGAACCTCCTGTCTCCAGCTTCACAGTGATTTTTCTCATGACCTGAGTTCACTAGTTCTAAATGCAGAAGCGCCTATGAAGGTAGAAGAAGACCTCTCCCTGGCCCATTTGTGGAACTCCAGCCTGAGAGAGTCCAGGACTAAGAGATAAAGAAACTCCTGGGGGAAGGGGCTTCCCTTTTAAAAAGTAGCAGGTGTGATTGCTGCTCTGGTTTTACATCAAGAGACTGCAGGTGAGCGGCCTTCTCTGATTGCAGACCAAAGGTCTTGGGTCCCAAGCCATCAGCAGCAGACCTCTGAGGGCTTCAGGAGTGAGCTCCCCTCTATCTAACAAACAAGACTATGTATGGCTGCTGGGCTCATGGGAAGACTCCAGTGTCTGTCCTGCTGGATGTGGAAAGAGTGCCCGGTGGCCACTAACAGCCACATCTGCACCCCCACCCCCATCCTCACCCTCAGATCAATGCTCCTTTCCCAAGCTCTGTGCTGGTCACCCTGCTGCTAAGCCTACATTGGGTCTTTGCGCTCACAGGAGACCTTCATGGGATAGAATGTGTAGCCCATTCTCAACACAATGTAGCAGACAGTTTGACCACCAGAGACTGGAGACCAGGTCATCTAAATGCCTCTCCCTGGTGGAAAACACCAAATGAGCTTGGGTCCTTCTGGGTCAGTGAGCAGAGGTCCCAACCAATCCGAATGGGCAGGTGGAGGGAGGGAGGGAGGGAGAAGCAAGCTTTCCCAGGCTGTGAAGGTTGCAGAGGCAGGGGGTCACTTATCACCACAGCAGGCCATATGCCATGCAGATCAAAGAATCAACAGCCCTGGTGAACTGACAGAAACAGTCCCGCTCCTAGCAATGAGCACACCCTTGTCCCAGTCTGTTGCCACTTGTCAAAGACACTGCTGCACTGGACGCCTCTATCAGCTAGAATTCACCGGATACCTGCAATGGCCAGGCCTGTTCCAGGCAGCAGGCACCCCCTAGAGAAAAAGTACTATTCTCGTTGATGGAAAAGACCAACTACATTTGCTACAACATACAAACCAGGGAGAACAGTGCAAAATCTGAATAGTGCTGAGGGACAGAAAGGATGGTATAGGCAGGCGGGCAGCAAGGACCACCCTGTGTCCACTCACGTTATCCCCCCGAGGGCCACAGGAGTCTCTGTCTGGTCCAGATTCTCAGGCATCTAGTGGTTGAAAATAACCCTTCTTGTGTCTCCCCCGCACCCCAGATGACAGCTTACCACACCATGCCGGGAAGCTAAGCGGGGATAAAGAAGAAGTTGGTGTGGTTCTTCAGGAAAAGAACCACAGACAGAAGCTGTGCTGGACACAAAATGGGGACAGACTGGAAGACTGTGAGCCTCTGGTGTGACTAGGCTGTACGAGCTAAGGGTGGATCGTGGGGGGAGAGGGAGGAGCCACCGATGGGCGTGTCCCGTGGCCAGTGCTGAGAACCTCAGATCTTATTTTGAACGTGAAAAGGGTGTCTCTTTGAGCTTTCTGGGTCCTTTAAGGCAGACTTGAATACCTTAGGGCCAAAGCAAAGTGCGATAAGGAAAAGAGGAAGGGAGGAAAAGGGAGGCAGGGAGCAGGGAGGTATAGTTTCCCATCAGAAGGTATAGCTTCATGGTATACCTTGAGAGGGAAGGTATAGCTTCATGGTAGGGGACAAGACCATTGCACCTACCCCCAAAGGAAATGGTTCCAACACTATCAGGGGGATCCACTATGAACTGTGGCTTCCACACCACACAAATCTGTGGTCTCCGTAGGTTGTTCTCCAAAGAACAGCTCAGCCGGCTCAAGCCATGTAGTGACGTCTCTGGAGCAAAGTGGAGGTGTTTACCTCCTCCAGCAGAAGCAGATGGCGGCTGGGGGAGAGGGGGTGCATAACGCATGCACTTGCTCATACTGAGACCAAAGTAATCGCCCAAAAAAAAAAGGAGAATCAAGCCAAACAGAGCTGCTCCTCCTGGCCAAGTGTCCCGCTGGGCCTGGAAAGCTACAGAGAGGAGGATTAAGAAGAGGCAAGGCGCTGGCAGGCGGGGTGGGGAGGGGTGGGGGGCTGGGGGTGGGGGGCGCAAGCTCTTTAGCACAAGCTGCTGGAAGCAGCAGTCAGAGCTGCCTAGGCATATGCAGGCACCACATGCCCATAAACGAAGCCCCGAATCCTAAACGCATCACACCAGGGGAGAGATTGCAAGATTCATCACAGCCCAGCAGGCTCGGGGCCAGGAGGCAGAGACCTTCCCAGGGAAAAAAAGCTGACACCACAGCTGGGAGGGAAGAATAAGCACTTTGTGCTCAGTTGGGGCCAAAGACTGAAGAATGAGCCAGTCGTGGATTGAAGGCTGAGCCAGGTATAGTCAGCGACCCATGCCTGAAATCCCAGTGCTTCAAAGGCTGAGGCAGGGGGATAAGCCATGAGTTTCAAACCACCCTTTACTGAATAGTGAGTTCAGGGCTAGCCTTAGCTAGAGTGAGACTCTATCAAGAAAGAGGGAAGGAGAGAGACTTTTTAAAAGTTCCTAACGGGGTTTGGAGAGTTGGCTTAGTGATTAAGAGAACTTGGTGTTCTTACAAAGGACCAGGGTTTGATCCCCAGCAACCACATGGAGGCTTACCACTTCCTCAGGCACCTCAGACATGTGGAACACAGAAATAGATACAGGTAACACACTCAGTTACACAAAATAAAATAATCTAAGACGGGGAGGTGGGTGGTGGCAACTAATGAAGCTATTCTGATGGGAAGTGAGGAACTCCAGAACAGCTCTGCCAGGTACGGAGGCTGGGATGGGCCACACTGCATTGTAGTCACCCTGGGCAGGTGACCACCATACTGTCCTGAGCACAGGTCACAGCCTGAGGCCTCTCTGTGCACTGAGTTCAAACCCAGCACTCCAACTCTCTGAGTTTTCTCATCTATAAAACAGGGACGGTGGTGACACGTCCTAGGTGGTGACACGACTAGGGAGACAGGCATAGCCACAGGTTTGACTGGATTAGCGCTCTAAAGGCAAACACCAGGATGTGGTACTTCACACAAGTTATGGCCACAGCTGCCTGCAATGGTTCTTCCTGGTCTCAATAGCACAGTCACAACAATCAGAAACAACCCAGACTATGAATAGGAAGGGACCAGGAACAGGGAGCCACATCCCTCTCGAATTTCCCCCAGTCGCACAGCGGACTGGAGACACTTCCCTTTAAACGGGACAGCAAGGGTGGCGGGCGCGTAGCTATAATTCCAGCACTTGAGAGACAGAGGCAGGGGGTTTTCCACAAGTTTCCAAGAAGCCTGGGCTAGGGTGGGATCCTTGATCAAAAGAAATGAATGAAAGGGAGGCGGAGGGAGGGAACGAAGGGAGAAAGGAACCTGATGATGTCATCTGTGCACTGTGGAAGGCTGGCACCAGCAAGCTGCGTGGTGGCAGCATGTCACATACCACAGGGAAGCACCTGTACTGTTCACAGGAAGCCACTGTTCCCCTGGAGCGCCTGCAGCTCCTGGTCTGTGTATCAGTTAACAGAACAGGAAGGGTAAACAAGAGTAGGCTGATAAGCGGCTGGAGAGCTGGGGCTGAGGCGTCGGACTCTGTCCATGGTGCTGATCTTTCCATTCCCAGCCTCCTCACCTGTCCTTTTGCCGTGGTCATCTTCCTTCAGCATCTCTTCAGAGTCACCTCTGTTAAAGTATCCTCCATGGCTCTCACTGACAACCGCAAGCCTACCCAAGCTCTGAACTCACGCTGCTTTGACCCAGCCTCCCCTGCCCTGCACTTCCAACCATGCTGACCCTCACCCTAGCTCCAGACAACGCACTGTTTCTGCCTCTCAAATACCACAGCCTTGCTGCCTCCTGGAGGCCTCTGCTCAGCCTCTCCCCTTTGGCTGAGTGCTCTTTCCAGAGACCTTTCTTTTTTTTTCCTTGCTGGGTTCTTTCTTGACATACACTCTCTATGCCACTGTCACGTGACTCAGAGAGGCCCCTCTCCACATCAGCCACCTCTCCACATCTGTATCGTGGCTCTGCACTTTCTCTTCAGTGCAGACAACTGACACAGTCACAGCCCACATACCGTCATGGGTCCACAATGTCTGGATATATATGGTACACACAGAACATAACCAATGATCTGATCCGGGCAGGGTCTGACCGTGTGGCATCTTATCTTATACACCTTATGTATTCTGCATCAAAATATGGACACAAGTTGTGTGGACTGTAAAGGATGAGAAACCATCTCATCCACTTTGTTCAGCTTTTAACACTAAATCCAAGATCCATCCTGAGTGCTTTGTGACCAGGGACAGAACACCCCTGTCCTTGGCTTTACTGGCTTGCAAAGTGGGGCAATAGGATCCTTACTATTTTTTTATTATTATTATTGTTGGTAAGGCCCAACGAGTTAATGACAGAATAATGTGGACCTCCATCTCTCAGGTACTGGAATTATAGCTACGTGCCTGCCACCCTTGCTTTCCCATTTAAAGGGAAGTGTCTCCAGTCAGTTGTGTGACTGGGGGAAATTCGAGAGGGATGTGGCTCCCTGTTCCTGGTCCCTTCCTATTCACAGCAGTGCCTGGGTTGTTTCTGATTGTTGTGACTGTGCTATTGAGACCAGGAAGAACCATTGCAGGCAGCTGTGGCCATAACCAGTGTGAAGTACCACATCCTGGTGTTTGCCTTTAGAGCGCTAATCTGATCAAACCTGTTGCTACATGTCTCCCAAGTTGGGTGTGTCCCTGGCACTTATCAGGCACTTTTCAAGTACTGGTGCACCATCATCACCATAACCACCTTCACCATCATCACCATCATCATCATCACTGTGAGGTAGTGGGTGCCCTGTGCCTTGTTAAGTCCTGCTGAAAATATTGGGTACTGGAGAGGCTTATCTTTCTTATTTCAGTAGCTGAACCCAAGATGGGATTCAAGGGATCACACGCCTCCATGTAAAACCAGGTAAGAAGCTTTTATCTCTCACTCATTTTGATTTAGAGAGTGAGGGGTTTAGGTTTTTTTAAATTAGTCTTTTTTTTTAAAAGAAATTAGAAGATTTTACCCAAGTCATACTTTCTGCTTTCTGTTCCAAAACAAATAATGTAGCGCCTGCAAGCTAACACATTCTTCTGGTACTCAGTCAAGGCCAGAGGCACCTGCTTTAAGGCAGTCGAGCTCTGGTGGCTTGGTCCCCATCAATTCTGTCACCTTGTCTAGTCTGTATGTCTCCCCCTTGGCTCCTTATCCCCCATATGCTTCGAACCTGTACCCTGAGAGTCTAAAGAAAAGACCAGAGTAATGTATGGGAGTGGTGACTTGGACTGACTGCTCCAGTAACCACTCAGGAAGTAGTCAGTGGGCGGTGTCCTCTAAGGTCCCTGCATTTCATGAAATCTATAGACTATGAAAACTCAGAGGAGTGACTCCCTCCCGATCCATCCTGCCACATAAAGCAGGGTGGTGGCTCTCACATCACCCCGCTCAGCCCTCAGGGGCAGTACGTTGCAACTCTCCCTTCCTTCTCTCTCCTTCCCACGCACCCCCACCCCCACCTTGGGTCTCCCAGCCCACGCAGGATCTCCCTTGGCCCTCAGGACACTTGGTGCCCAATCACATTCTCAACTCTAGCTCCTGACTTCTCAACCCTGCCTGTAACGCCTTTCCCCTCCAGGCCTGCATCCAACTCCTCTGCAACCTTCAAAACCCAGCTTAGGTCCTGGCTCTTCTAGAAGCCTTGCCTCTCTGCCTCAGCCCCCCCCCCTCCGCAACGCCCCCAAGCTTGTCCCCAGATCTGTTTCTTAACCCTCACACAGGCAGGTTCCCCTCCCCCCAAAGCCAAATCCACACCTCGACTATTCTGCTCATGTAAGGATATTTTTATATACATCAATTCGCTCTCTTGGAGTATTTTACCAAAGACACTCACCTTCGAGGACACTACATTTGACTACAGTGAGACAGCCCACCAGTTTCACCCCCCTCTAAAGAGTAAATAACAGAACAGGTGATGTTCTGCTGATCAGTGTGTGGCCTTAGGACCTGCTTGTCACATAGGCTGCCAGAGGTGGGGCACAGAGGGCAGGGCGCACTCTGTCAGAAGGCCACAGAGACACTGTCTGCAACCTGGAGACCCTCTCACCCTTAGGACGGAGGTCTTGGGAGAGTGGAAGTTGGTACCATGGGATTCAATGTCTGTAACACACTGGGGACATATTCCCATGCAGTACACTCTTGTCACCAGGATATGTTATACTATCGTGCCCAAAGCCTTTCAAGAAATAGGCATTCCTTGTTTGCTTCCCAAATGAGAGTCCGCTCAGAGCTCCCCCGCCCCTATCCATGGTCTGTGAAGGTGCCTCTGTGACCAACGCTACTCACAAAAGATTTTCATTCAGTGGGTACTTTATTAAGCTGCCGTGATTGAAAGCCTTTGCTGCAACCCATAAGCCCCCTGGGGGGATTTGCGATGATAGAATCAGGATTTCCTTCTGAAATTAATCTCTCCAGGACTTGACTGCCGGGCATGCTGGGCTGCGTGATGTGAGATTGTCTTCTGCCCTGAGCCTCTGAGAAAACTGGTGGCTCCATGCTGGTCACATCTGCTACCCAGTGACCAAAATCAATACACTAAGCCTCTCGGGATGCACCTTAATATTCCAGTTGTAACCAGTACAGGCAGCACATCCCACTGCCTCTTTTCCAGAAGACCATGGCTAAATAAGAAGTTCTTCCCATGGGTGTGGGGAGATAGCTCAGTCAGTAAGGCGACCTGAACTCACTCCCTAGAACTCACAAGAGAAAGCCAGGCATAACGGCATGTGCTTGCAATTCCAATCGTAGGGAAAGGGAGACAGGAAGAGCTCTGGGGTTTGCTGGCAAACTAGCCTTGTTTAGTTGGCAAGTTAAAGCCCATTGAGAGACTGTCTCAAACACAGAACAAGCTGGGTGGCCCCTAAGGAACAAAACCCAAGGCTGTCCTTTGAACTCTATGAACACGCACACATACATACAAAGAGATATATATACACACACAAAAGGAAGATTTTTTTTTCACCTGGATGCGTCTATGCACACACATCTGCTCACACCAGGTAACACCAGCTCACACCCCGCTCATACACATATATTCACCGGCATACACATACTTCTTGCCTAATAATTTTCCCATAGTTGAAATGAGAAGCAGACCGGAGATTCAGCTCTCCCTGAGTAGCAATGGATCCTTCATTCTCCCAACCGATCCTGTCCCTGTCTGTCAATCACAAGGGTCATTTCCACTACAAGCCTTCTTTGAAATCTCACCTGCAGGATGGGTCGCAGCCTCAGGACAGTACATAAGCTGTGGCTTATGGCTCCTGGCACATGCGCAGCTGAGATTAAGACACACATCAGCCGTGAGGCTTCCTCCCAGACACCCTACTCTCTGCCTGGTGACCAACTCCTGCCTGCTAGGCTTTCTGGGAACTGAAGGGAACCCCGGGACGTGGAAACTGTCATCACTAAAGCCGGTAAAGCTGAGGCAATCTGAGAGGAACCAACCCCACCATGAACACCCTGGTACCAGTGATGTCACTTCCTCCTGGATAGGTTTCTGTGCTCTCCCCGCTGACCCAGTCTCACTAGCACCCATCATGGAAAGACCCCAGTCCTAGCAGACTGCCTCTGGGCTCCTCGGCAAGCCGCCTCCACTGCCTGAGCTGAAGGCTGCCTCCCAGGAACCACGGCCATCACTCCAGAGCACCTGGGGTCTTCCTCAGTTTTTCCCTCACACGACTAGTGTTCATCAAAATAAAAGCCCCCGAGCCCATCCTGCTCGTCTTCCTCCTCTGGCACATACCCAGTAAATCATTCACCATTTTTTTTATGGGCTTAGAGTTTTATTGTGCTCCTTCCGACCTTTAGTCCATCTGGAATTTATTTCGGTGTAAGATCCGGAGATGAGATCCAACTGCAAATTATTTTTCAAGTTAGCACGACAGGTGCTTGGGCCCGGCTCTGTTTATATAATGAGCTTGGGCTTTGAAGCAAAAAAAAAAAAAACCCTCCCGATATGCAGCAGCAGCAACAGTAACAAACTTGTGCTCAACATTCTTGGGGGACTCACTCAGGTTCTTCGATGGCCCTATCAATAACCCCAACAGCCCCACCCATCAGCACCGAGGCAGAAGCAGAAGCTGAGGCAACAGTTTTCAGAGAGGACACCCTGAGCCAGCAGAAGAAAGACCAGAAGATTTGAAAATTAAGACCCCCCAGCATCCCATAATCCTGCCAAAGACCCTTGGGCAGAGGACCTAGCATTCAGGAGGCTCTGGGTTTCAGGCCAACACCATAGAAGGAAAGGGGGAGGGGAGAGGGAAAGGATGGGAAGAGGGAAGAAAGAGAGGGAGGGAGGACACCAAGGAAGGAGGGAGGGAGGGAGGGAGGGAGAGAGGGAAGAAGGGAAGAAAAGAGGGAGGTGAAGAAAAAGGGTCACACCTAGATATGTTAATGAACCCACAGGTGGGTACATCTTCTCTGATAGGAGGAACACCCTGTCAATCATCCAGCGCCCTTCTGACAGGATTGCATTTCAGTCCCCACCTGCCTGCAGCATTCAGAGGAATTGCAACCATGACTGGTCCAGGGTTACACCCACAAGGCCCATAGGCGTGGAGAGAGAGAGAACGCTCCCTGGAAGATGTCTGGTGTGTGTTCATGACGATCCCCTGCGCTGTCCCTCATTCTATCGATCTTCACTACCGCCTGTGACTCCGGTCTAGCCCTTGCTTCCTACTGAGAGGAAGAAATCTGGGCCGCAGAGGCTCAGACAAAGTCACAGCCTCAGCCACAGCCACAGCCGCAACTTCTACAGGCCGAGTAAGGATGCCACCCAGCTGTTCCTAACCTGTCCTTCTGGCTCTGGAGCCTCCCATGACTGAGAAGGGCCAGAGGAGAGGGAAACCCCCGGGCTGTAGCTGATGCTTAGGCCCCTGGAGAAGGAAAAGTTAGGGATGACAGGGCGGGCCCTGGAAGCTCAGTTCTCCACAAGGAAATTGAAGCCCAAGTACTGTGAAGAGTTATGTTTTTATAAATGCACACAGAACCACTAGTGGGAACTAGCGTTGCAGGCGTAGCTCAGCGGAAGAATACTTGCTAGGCACTGACCATGAGGGAGGCAGAAGCCAAGACTCCTGCTGAGTGGCAAGGTCCACAACTGCCCCTCCTCCTTAGGCATCCTGTTTCCCCAGAGTTCAAGGTTGGACGGGGACCAAGGGTATCAGATAGGCCATCCTTCTCTCTCCCTCACCTCTGGCCCATCCCTCAGACTCTATTACAAACTGACTCCAGAAAAATTACACACAGTCTCCATTTCAACTCCAACTCCACCCATCATGGGAAAGTGTGCATATCTTTGGCTGGAAAATACACACCTACACACACACACACACACACACACACACACACACACACACAGAAAGAGAGAGAGAGAGAGAGAGAGAGAGAGAGAGAGAGAGAGAGAGAGAGAGAGAGAGAAATGCTTGGCTAAAAAAGGGCCAGACAGGTCTGCAAATGGGTTCTCCCAAAGCATACTGCTGGTTTCTGTAACTTTGGGAGACCTCCTGCCCAGAACTGCCGAGAAACTGCAGCCCTCGCAGCCCTTTTGGACTGATTCATCTCACATAATGTATTTTTTAAAAACCACCAGAAAAGACCAAGGCTGGAAGGACTCCAGCTTCCCTTTTACAAGTAAAACTGGCCCTGGCTGGCTGACATATTTCATGAATGACCCGCAGGAAGGTCTCTACAGGAGGGAGCTGGTCAGCCTAGAGCAAGAAGGGCCTGCGTGAGAAAAAAACAGCAGATTGCAGCTTCCTGTGAGAAGGAGACGGTTCCCAGGCTAGTGATCTGACTATTTCAATCCTGGCGGGTTTACCCTAGAGCAGTAGTTCTCAACCTATGGGTTGTGACCCCTTTGGGGATTAACAACCCTATCACAACCATCACCTAAGACCATTGGAAAACAGATATTTATATTATACTTCATAACAGTAGCAAAATTACAGTTATGAAGTAGCAATGAAAATAATGTCATGGTTGGGGGGCGGGTCATCACAACAAACTGTATTGAAGGGTCACAGCATTAGGAAGGCTGAGAACCGCTGTCCTAGAGAGCTAAACATTTATGTGAAAGTTTCATAGGTGAGGATTCACAGCGCAGCACTGCCAGCAGTCCATGCATAGTAGCCTGGTCCATCCACAGGTATGGACAGCCAGGGGGTTGGGGGGGTGGGGTGGGCTAAGTTTGTAAGCAGACACTGCCTAGTGAACCCCGGGCAAATCTTGAAACAAAGGTCTCACAAGGGGACAGGCTATAGTATAGAGGCCTCTATTTCTGTCAAAATATAGGCCTGTACCCTCCAGAACAAAAGCAATCCGCCAGCCAGCTGCTACGGGAGTCAGATATATGCTCTCGGTGAGTGTGAACTGAGCCTTAAGATTTTGAAGATGTCTAAGATTTATTTAATGTATGAGTGCTCTATCTGCATGCACACCTGCATGCCATCCAATTCCATTACAGATGGTTGTGAGCCACCATGTGCAGGAATTGAACTCAGAACCTCTGGAAGAACGGACTGTGCTCTTAATCACAGAGCCATCTCTCCAGCCCCAGTTCATTTCTTTTTTTTTTTTTTTGGTTTTTCGAGACAGGGTTTCTCTGTGTAGCCCTGGCTGTCCTGGAACTCACTTTGTAGACCAGGCTGGCCTTGAACTCAGAACTCCTCCTGCCTCTCCCAGTTCATTTCTTAACAGACATTCTTTAATGAGTAGTGGAATACCATCTCATTTGAAGAAAGGGTGGGTTGTTTATTCGTTTGAGACGGGGTAGGTCCTCCTGTGTAGCCCAGGCTGGCATCTGACTTTCGAAAGCCTTCTGGCCTCAGTCTCCTGAGTGTTGGGATAGCAACTGTGAATAGCACACCTGACTTAGAGAAACATATTCAAAAGAGCGTCTCTGATAGCTAATTAGCTTGAGTCTATCTGGAATCAACAAAAACTCAGGTATCTGGGCATGCGCGGGAGAGATTTTCTTGGTTGGATCCTTTGAAACGGGAAGACCCAGCCTAAATCTGGACCACACCTTTAGGTGGTGGCCCACGTAAAAGGACATGGGAAAAGGGAGTGTGTGCTTTCTTACCTGCCTGCCCTCACTCTCCCTGGCAAGTTCATTTAGTCTACTGCCGAGTCATTCCTCCGCAGGCCGTGAAACCTATTTCTTCAAACTCCAATGTAGAATAAAGAGATCAGTTCTCCTATCTAGCCAATATGTTTCTCTCCTTTATATCTTGTTGGATTGGTAGTCCTTTGGCCACAGAGCATCCATCGTGCTTGAAAGCAAGCTATGGCTACAGATTAAAAATTAATGTACTACCTAGTCCAGCTTCCAACTTGATGCCTTAATTGAGTTTGTTATGAGGGTGGTGTTGTGCTTCCGTGGTCCAGCCCAGGTCTGGGCCTCAATGTTGGATGAGAGGTTTGCAAGCTCAGTAATTCAATTAGCTCCCAGTGCACAGACCGCTTTTCTCCAGAGTCGGTCTGAATCCTGGGTCTCTGCACACACAGCACGGAGACAGAATTATTGATCTATGTTCATCTTCAAAGACTTACTTCAGCAAGTTGAAGCTCAAAGAGAAAAATGGGAGAGCGGAATCCATTGCTGAGAGAGAGGCTCTTCAGGAGATGCATGTTCATTAATTAAATTAAACATCTAATTCAGCAGCTACTATGCATCTGAAATGCAAATGAGCATGGTGCAATTCCCTAGGGAAGCCTATGGCTCTCCTAAGTAAATGGCATAAAACTTGAGAGGGGTTAAAGAGAACATTGTCTATTACTCCCCTACTGCCTCTGGCCATGGAAGGTTTCCAGAGATTTCTTTATTTAATGACCATTTTACATAGTGCCAATTTATAACAGCCCCATGGCAGGCATTAACCCTCATGATCACAAAGGATGCTGGCCTAGGCATTCACTGTGGTTCCTCTGCAGATGAGGAAACGGAGACCCTCCCTTCCATCATCCTCTCAAAATCCTAGTTGGCCTCCGTTCCTCTCAGCCCTGAAGCCCCACAGGAGATTTCAGGATACCAGTTGGGCTGGCGGTAAACCAAACCCACCCTCTAGAGTCATGAGGGAACCACCTTGATAGATCTCAGGGCTGGGGAGATGGCTCAGCAGTCAAAAGCCTGTATTGCTCTTGCAGAGGACCTGAGTTCAGTTCCAAGCACTCATACTGGTCAGCTCATAACCCCCTATAATTCTAGTTTCGAGGGATCTAGCATCCTCTTCTGGACTCCATGGGCAATTACACTCTGATGTTCCTACCCATATATAGGCATGCGAATATGCATGTAATTTAAAAATCAAATAAATCTTTAAGCAAACAAGCAAGCATGCACGCACTCATGATTTCTGGACGCCTGGCAGCCAGTCACAGAGCAGAGTTATTTCCCTGAACCTCTAAAGGGCAGTTTTAAAAGTACAGCTTGGCATCCCATTCAATCTGATTGCCAGTGTCTTCTGGTGCATATGGCCCTGGGATGAACACAGCGAGTTGCCTGCCCTGATGATAACCTGCTACATCTGGGAGCAGAAGTAACAGGAAGTTCTTTGCCACCTTCAGTGTCCCTTGAAGGGAGGCAGCTGTCCTGCACCAAGTAGCCTTGGAGGGGGGGGTGTAGATTTGGAGGCCCATGAGCTGTGTGCACGGCCCAGTCTGGTACCACCTGGCAGAGCCTCGGACCCTCCAAGGCAACAGCCCTGCATCATTTTGGGCAAACACTGGAAGGATGTCCTGTGGGAATCAGGCTGTTGTTCAGGCCATGACACATGCAGCAGCCCTTGTCCCCTCTTACAGGCACTGACAGACACCTGTGGAGACACTGTGAACCTCCAGTAACCACACTTCCCAGAACCAGGGTCTCTCTTACCTGAGGAACTGAACTTATATCAAAGTGGATATTGGTGGCCACACGGCTTGCTCCCCCACCCCTTCCCAGTCTCCCACGTGGGAATCAGAGAGTCTCCCTACAGGCACCTTCTATGAAATCCATATCCTCTGAAACATAGAAGGGACCCTCCCCCTTTTTATCACGAGGGCCCTGATTTTTCTCCTCAGAGCCCCTACCATGCCGCTGTTCCATCTAAAGTGCTAATGCTTTTTCTAATCAACTTCAATATTCTGCCTCAGTGTCCCTCTTGAACCCATAGATGAGACCTTCTAACGGAAGGAGCTTAGTTGTCTCTACTGATGGCCTGGAGATAGGGTGAACTGTTAGGAAGACTTGCAAGGGCAGATGGATCTGAGGTGAGTATGCAGTGTGACTCTCCTGGGAGACTCCCAGGTCCCCCAGAGCAATTTACAACTGCTGGGGTAACTGTGTTCTCTCCTATCCGCCCCTCACTCAGCCTGTCCGTCCATGTCTAAGAAGCCCTCATCTCTGCCACCTGCAGCCTCCCCCCCACACACACACACTATATTCCCTCCTGTTGAAAGCCATCAACACAAAGTCCTTAGAGACGGTAGGCTAAAATGTCACTCGGTGTTAATTACCCTTTTTAAATAATGCATAGAGACAGGGAGGCCCAGAAGCGGTTGTTGAGGGATAAGGCCTCTGGGCTAGAGACTGATCCGGCTGTGCCCACCGTGCAGCCTGCTAGTTCTCAAAGCTACTGTTTAGGGCCTGGCAAGCTCCCTATTGAGAGCCTGATTCTGATTTCCCTTAGCAGATTTCCCAGGTACCCAGATGCCAGGAGACTGACATCTGCCAACCTCATTTCCACATGTAGGTTTACAGACTTCAGGCTACCAGACTCCAAGCATCAAAGGACTAAAGTGGCTGTATGTCCCCTGACCCTTAATATGGATATGGCCCAGCTACAATGTGCCCTTTGCCTTCACATCCTGTAAGTTGTATATGCTCCTGCCCCAGAATGCAGGACCCTCTCCCTGAACAGCCTGGCTGCCGACCTGTGCTATTGGCTACTCACTAACCACGTGACATGACCCCTCCTCTGAGACCCATATGAAGGGACTTCCACTCTGCCTTGTAGAACAGAGCTGTCCTTGGAGCACCACCAGACTGTTGTCTGTTTGTCTGTCTAAGCAAGCTACAGGGAGCAAGCCAGTAAGCAGCACTCCTCCATAACCTCTGCATCAGTTCCCACCTCTAGGTTCCTGACCTGCAGGAGTTCCTGCCCTCGCTGCTTTTGATAATGAACTGTTCTGTGGAACTGTGAAGGAAGCAGACACTTTCCTCCCCAAGCTGCTTTGGTCATGGTGTTCCCATGTAGCAACGGTAACCTTAACAAAGACATCATCCTATTAAGACCATCCAGTTCCCACTCAGCAAGAAACAGGGACAGGGACATGGCTTCCACCTTTGACTTGGGGTGGTCTGGTGAGAGTACAGCTCAGGTAACCTTCTCCAGCCCAAGGTGGATGCCTGAGTTGACGCAGGCTCCTTTGAACTTCCTCCTTGAGCAGCAGGACCCATAGACACAAAGTCATGGGGTAACCCATCCTGCAGGGCCACCCTGCAGGGCCACCCTTCGCTGACAGAGCTCTCCAGATTCTTAAGGCTTTTCTGGTGCTTGCCCTTCTCCTAGATTCTTCAACAAGTTCCCTTCGTAAGACATATAGCTAAGGGCTTGCAAAAGGGCTCTGAAGGTAAGGGAACTTGCTATTTAGCATGATCACTTAAGTTTCATCCCTGGGGTATGTATTATGGATAGGAAGAACCAGCTCTCACAAGTTGTCCTCTGACCTCCATACAAAAGCCATGGTGTATGTGCGCACGCACACACATACAAAGTAAGTAAATAAATAAATAAGACTGACAGAAATCAAAGGAGGAGCCCCTGCCCTGGTGCCTATGGCACCAGCCCTGGGAAGTATGGCCTCTCTGGTTTGAATGATGGTCTCATTCACTGACTCCCCTGAGCTTCTGCATGGACCCAGGCGACAGGTTCTTTGAAAGATGCCTGCTAAGGTTGGGAATATCATCCCCTGGGGGACAAGGGTGGAGACCCTTGTGCAGGGATGGCGTCTTTCTCCTGCCTGTCAACAAAATGCGGCAATGTGCCAGGCCTGTATGCAAAGTACCGTATTAGGGGCTCTAGTTAAACCTAAAGCCAGCCTAAAGGGAAAGGATTTTGCTTTCTCCAAAATGGTTTTTGAGTTCCTGGATCACGCCATTCCTGTACCATAGAACTTTTCCCTCAGTGAAAGAGGTCACTTCACTCTCACCCCTACCTGTACTGTGGGACTTCTGAGCTGGTTTTTCACCTCCACCTGACTAGAGCCCTTAACATTAGTGACATCATTGTGTGTTGGGGGAATCCAGAAAGCTAAATATACAACCGTGTCTGCAATGTCATTTCTCTAGTCTACAGAACAAACAAGAACAAGTCAGCCATTGGTGGCCCGGGGTTCTGGATTGGCAAGAGCACATGACAAACAGGTGACATCAAGATCTTTGGGGGCTGGAGATGCGGGTTGATAGAGTACTTGCCTGGCACTAGACACACGAAGCCCTAGATTCCATCCAGCACTACATAAAACCTGATATGGTAGTACACATCCATAATCCCAGTACTTGGCAGTGGATGCAGGAGGATTGGGCCTTCCAAGGCCAGTCTGGGTTGAGGTGGGAGTGGGTGGGTGGGTGGGGGAGCACCCTCTTAGAGGCAAATGAGAGGAGGCATAGGATGGTAGTTTGTGGAGGGGAGACTGGGAAGGGGAACATTTGAAATGTAATAAAATAAATAAAATAACCAAAAAAAGAAAAAAGAAAAGAAATAAAAAGAAAGAGTAACACCAGAAAGTAAACCTTTAAGCCCCACCTGCCCAAGGTCCAGGTAACTTCATGAACTGCTTAGAGCTGAAGTTCTTAGAAAATTACAAAGCCCCACAGGAAGTGTCAGGGGCCTCTCAGTGGGAGGCTCCAGGGAGCAGTCCTGGCCAAACCCCATCTTGGTCAGTATTTAGTTAAAAGTTTGCTTTAAGTTGACTCAATGGTGGACTTGGTTTCTCTCCAGTGAAAGCCAGGATTAACAGAAGCAGGCTGAGTAAGCCTGATGAGAAAGCCAGTAAGCAGCACCCTCCACAGCCTCTGCACCAGCTCCTGCCTCTAGGTCCCTGCCCTGCTTGAATTTCCACTTGACTCCATTCAGTGACAACAGCAATGTGGAAATGTAAGCCAAATAAACTCTTTGGTCACAGTGTTTCGTCGCAGCAATAGAAACACAAACTAAGACGGTATGTCTCCTTCCTCCCCTCTCTCTTCCATTCCTTGCAGTCTTTGAGACAAACACAGAGCCATCAGCACCCCAGGCCTGTAGGCCAGACAACCTCACGTACTTCCTGACAGGAAGTCACGAACAACCAGTCTGCCTGTGGCCAAGGCCGTCTCAGATGTGAGCACACCCACCCGTGTTGTCTTGCCTACTTAATAAGAAGAAGTAAACAAAATCAGATTTGAAATGGATAATTGCTTTAGCCAGGAAGAATAACAACATAAAGAGCCACTTAAACCAGACATTCCTGCCCAAACTACATTATGATCAGACCAGATCTGAGGTCCCTGCCAAACCACCCACCACGAAGCCCAGCCTAGCTCAGTGGTCCTTTGCACCTCAAGAAGCAGCCACTGTATGCCAAGCAGCCCAAGGCATCAGAGGTTCCGTCTCTGAGAGCAGAGAGACCCCACTTCCCAGACATGGCTCCCTGAGTTTGCCCACTGTTAACTGCCGTTTCTTTTAATGAGATACATATATGGAAAGAAGAAACTTTGGATGCAGTCACTGGATAGCATGCTAGTTAGGATCCCCACCCCATGCGTCTGCGCACAAATATGACACACGTACACTTTGCCTTTTAAAACAGTGTCTTGCATAGCCCAGGCTGGCCTTGAACTTATCGTCTAGCAGAGGATGACCCTTCACTCATAATCCTCTTTCCTCCACTTCCCAAGAAGGTTAGAAGTTTTTTTCTAGCAATTCTATAGTCGTGCCTTCTCCATCCTCCACCCCATTCCCACACAGCCACAGTTATTCATATCCCCCACAGTTCAAAATATTACGTGGAAAATTCAAGAAACAGTAAGTTTTATTATTATAATGATACACTGCCCTATACTGTTACAGCAGTTCCACTTTATCGCTGGGCATTAATCTCTCACTGTGCCTTATAGACTGACATGTTTGGGTACTGGGGATCAAATCCAGGGACACCAAGCTGGAGCTGGGCTCCAGTTACTCATTTGTAAATTAAGTTTTGTCCTGGCCCAGCAGAGAACAAATTGTCTGTAGGGTTCAGAATTCTGTGACTCCCCTCTCAGAGGGGGGTGTCTTAGAACACACTCTCATGAAAGGAGGGGTTATATTTTTTTCCACTAATACAATAGGAGGCTTGTTAATTGCTGCTGTTTCTTCTGCTACCTGCAGAACATTCCAGAAAATGTCAGGGTGAGGTGGGGATGGATATACATAGTGGCTTCACCAAGCAGAAAACCCACAAATTCTCTAGAGACAGAAGAGATGCGCTCTCTCTCTCTTTCTCTCTCTCTCTCTCTCTCTCTCTCTCTCTCTCTCTCTCTCTCTCTGTCTCTCTCTCCCTTCCCTTCCCTTTCTCCATCCCTCTCTCTCTCCTTCTTTCCCTCCCTCCTTCCTCCTCTCTCCCGACAACTCAACACTTGGATCTAATTTCTGCTAGCAGAGCATCAAGCACACAGTGGTTGTCTACCAAGCCAGGAGACAGGCCCTATACGGCTTATCTAGCAAGATAAACTAACAGATGGTGTGCCTCAAGGTTCTCAGGCACAGAGCTCAGGGTGGCAGGGTATGAAGGGGAGGGGGGCATTTCCTGCCAGGGTTAGAGATCCCTACCTCAATAAATATTTACCCAGCTCCTGTATACAGCACCAGGTGATGTTAGACTCTGTACAACACACACTCAAGCAAGAACCTGATTAACCATTACCCATTTTATAATCCAGCACCAACCATATGCATATTTATGTCTTTGGGGTCACAACTTTGGCAAAGAAATATCAATGTCTAATTGTGGTAGTCAGTGGGATTCGAGATGGGGAAGTTATCCAGGAGCGTTTTAACATTTATTTCATACGCCTCTGTAAAACGTGATTTCTTTTTTTTTCCGGAGCATCTGTTGCCTTTGCAATAAGACAGGGTAAATTATTTAAAGCTGCAGGCACACGGTGCACTTCTGTGAAAGAGATGCGGATGCCATAGCTTTTCTAACTCAAGACCTGTGAATAAATATTTTAACTTTTTTTTTTCAACTCACCAGGGACCCCTGATCTCTGAAGAAAAGTTTCCAACAATGTTGACAGTCATGGTCTTTACAGACTTATTATAAAACTCTGCCCCGGAGAGAGCTTAACACCTAATGATCGTGAAGGCATGCTTAAGGTGACAGACTAGGACATCCCTCAGGGCTGAGGCACTGACCCTTCAGTCAAATGAGCATTCCCTCTGTGAGTCTCTGGGTCGATGGGTAGACCTTGTGTTTTGAAATTCTGGAGACTGCCTCCTTACTTTCCTTTCATGGTTAAGTAATTCAAATGTTCTGTACCCTACAAAAGTAAGGGAAAAGCTAAATTTAGATGCAGTTCTTGGTGGTGGGTGCTCAGTTCAAGTCAGTCCAAATCGCAGGCTTGGGGTCAGAGGAGAACCACGAGGGGAAGAAGAAGGTGTGGGAGGAAGAAGGAGAAGCCACCATGGGTTAGGCGAGACGTTAAAACACGGCCCTGAGGACTGGTCAAATGGAGATAAGAGCAGCCTGGATGGAACATCATAAGTAATCACTTGGGGTTACCAATAGGAAAGTTGATTCTAATAGCATAGAGGGCAGATATCTGGCCAACTCTTGTGCTGTGTAAGACTTATTGTAAATATAAATAGTTTGTGTTTCATCAGGGAATAAAGGGTCAAAGGCAGGATAGAAACCCCAGGTCGGGATTAAAAGTTTATACAACAGATACACTTAGGAAAAAAACATGCAGAAATTATGACACCCCACCTCCTTCAGTCAAGATGGGCCCTCCTTTACAGCATCCTTCTTGACTCTTTCTGGCTTTTCAAGACAAACGCCTGCTCACTCTACATGATATCTACTGTGCAGTTCATTTAATGCCATTATATGTATAATGATAAAAATTGAAATTTCATGGTATTTTCCAGGTAGCTCCCTCCTTTGAGGATACCACCTTTACTTCCGGTGAGGATTTGTGGCTGTCTCGTGATGGAAGCCATATTTGATTACCAAGCACATATCCTATATCTAAAATAGCTGAGTGAGTTATCTATGGACCCCTTCTTACTCCCTTCAGGGCAAGAGAAATCAGAGGATTGGGTGTGAATTCAAGTGTATGAAACACATACTATCCGGGCCCTTTCCTCAACAGCATTAGTATCACCATCAATATCATTACCATCATCACTATTGATATCATCATCAATATCACCATCACTGATACCATCATCAAGATCATCATCATCTCATTAATATCATTAGCAGCAGCATCATTACCATCAATATCATCACCCTCATTGTTATCACCACCAATATCACCAACGTCATCACTATTGATATCACAGGTCTGTCTACCTCTCTCTGATCAGTGCTCCTAACAGACTGCTCCCCATGTATCTGACCTCAGGACCTTTGAATGGCCACGTCGCAAGAGCATGTGCCACCTTCAGTGTGTGCTCACTCCACCCTCCCAAACCAAAGACATACAACTGACACTCAATAAACTTGTCTGGACTAAACTGCTGAACCATGAAGAACAGGTACAGCCCTTGTATGGCACAGGAAGGAAGGACAGAGCTTCCAAAGGGCCAGAGGACCACTTACCACCAATCTCTACAGCTGTGTCCCTGTCTCTGGACACGGTGGAAGCCTTCCCAGTGTTAGGTCTGATCAAATCATCTTTAGCACCTATGGTCTTCAGGTATGGCGGGTCATTTCTAAAGAGTAGGAAAGAGCACACGTGAGCTTTTGCAAACACAAGTGGCTCCATGTCAATTCTCTGTCTCTTGCATCTTCCTCCATACCTGAGGGGCAAAGGACTTAGAGGGGATGCTACTCCGTTGATAGCAGCTGAAAGTGTATCACACTGACTCACAGTCTTCCCAGGTCTGGAACTTTCTATAAGTTCATCACCTAAACTTCCTGGTCAGCAACTATGAAAAATAATATAGTCCTGACATAGAACTTTCCAGGAGGGTCTCATATAGATCAGGCTGGTTTGAACTTACTCTACATCCAAGGATACTCTTGATCTTTTGGTCTTTCTGCCTCCACTTCCCAAGTACTAGGATTGCAGGCATGTGCCTCCCAGCCCAGCATATATATGATGCCCAGTGACTGAACCCAGGGTCTCCTGCATGCCACATAGTTTACCAACGGAGCCACCACCCCCAAGCCCTATGACCCTCCTCGATTAGCTCTCCAGGTCTTAGACTCTACAAGAGAAAGGTATTTAGGGCTTGCTCTTGTTTGCTTTTCCTTGACTGTGATTTAAAAAAAAAATGACCAGAGGCAACTTTGGAAAGGGGTTGTCTGGTTCACACTTTTGAATCTCAGTCCAACTGAGAATGGCCCCAAAGGCTCATATGTTTGAATGCTTGCTTCTCAATTGGTAGAACTATTTGGGAAGGATTAGGAGGTATGGCCTTGTTAGAGGATGTGTGTCAACTGAGATGGGCTTTGAAGTTTCTAAAGCCCATGCCATTCTCAGTTATCTCTTCCCTGCCTCTGTCTATGGATCAGATGTAAGCTCTCAGCTACTGCTCCAGCGCCATGCCTGCCTGCCTGCCTCCCTGTCGCCATGTTCCTCGACATGACTGCCATACACTCTAACCCTCTGAAACTGTAAACCCCAAATAACCATTTTCTCCTATTATTTACCTTAGTCATGCTGTCTTATCACAAAAAAATAAAACTAAGACACCAACATTGAGGAAAATCACAGCAGGATCTCAAGCAAGAACTGAAGAAGTCACAGGGGAAATCTGCTTACTGGATTGATCACAACTTCATACTCAGCTAACTTTCTTATACAGCATAGTTCCAACTATGCCTAGGGATGGTACTGCCCACAGTGGGCCCACACACATCAATTATCAATCAAAATCATCTCTGGTAGACATGCCTAAAATCCAATCTGATATTCTTCAGTTGAGACTTCCTCCTCCTACCTGACTCTATGCTATGTCAAGGTGATGATAAAAACTAACCAGCCCTGGGCTCATTACCTAGGCTGAGCTGAAGATGGCTGGGTATACAAGTCAAGATGGGAGCTCTGCCCCTTGCCCTTATTATCAAGACATGACTGATGACCTCATCATCCAGAAAGTATCTCCATAGGCCAAATTAATACATAAAAATCAAATGAAAAATGAACACACAAGAGGGAATGAACATTTGGCACCATCAGGTACCAAAGAACAGAAATAAATCCCTGAATATTGTCTGTGACCAAAGTCCACCTTGCACTGATCTTCTGTTTAGAACCTTCATAGCTCAGGAGAGATTGGGATGTTGCAGGTCCCAGTCATAATTTACCTTGGAACATCTTTAGTCCCTTTATAAATAGGCACTTATTACTTACCCATATTATGGGTAATTGAGAAATCCTTTCCTTCTACCAACCAAAAGGCTAAGAGTGACATCAGATAGTGACACCTGAGTCCTACAGCAGACAACTCAAGATTTCAATGTAAGCCCTGGATGCTTCCAACAATGAATTTGAAAAGTGACTGGCTTTCTAACTTTGTTACTATACAAACTTCACAGAACACTTAGCATATAATAAGTAATTTAGGGCAACCCAAGTCTTTGTTCCCAGGCCGTGGTCTCTCCTATGTGGCTCCAGAATAAACTCTTGTCCCCTTTGTGGTGAGAGTTGTGCTTCTGGGTTCATATCCCCATATTCTCTGATTGAGACAAAGTATCAGACATTGCTTCTTTTCCCTTTTATTGTGCTAAAACAAGATTTTTTTTTCAGTTCTCTAGAGTCAGGGGGATAAGGTGACAACTTGAATAGCCCTGGGTTTTTATCACAAGGCCCACAAGTGACACAGGCAGGAATTAAAGCAGGGTAAGTGACTGAAGAACAAAGACAGGCAGGCTTCATCTTAAGACTTCAGAATTGAAAACCCAGTCTGTGTGGCTGAGATTCAGTTCATTTCAATTAAGCAAGCATTTGCCACGTACTTTTGCCCTGCCTGACCACCCTGAGACATCTAGTCCTTTCAGGATTTGGGGTTGGTGGGAAAGGTAGAACATTCGCATACAATTTCAACTCTGAGCTAGAATCTAGTAAGATTAGGAGGATGTGCAAAAGGATGTGCGGGAAGGCAGTCTAGACAGGAGAGTGAGGCTTGCTTTCTAGCCATAATTAATGAGAGTACTCAGGATGCAGAAAGAACAGAGGCCAAGAGGTCACCGTACTAGAAACAGAGAACAAATCTGTCTGTGGGCGTTCCTCCCCACTCCCTCCCCGCTCTGAAGGTGTCCTGTACTTGAACGTCACCCCACATGAACTTCACTGGGTACGCGACTGAAAATACCAACTTCATTAAAAGCTAATCCAGAGCAAAAGGTCTCACTACCTTAGTCCCGGAAGCTTCTGCAGCTCCCTGCTGGCCATCTAGACTGAGTCCACCTCTGACATCTGCTAAGCCTTTTAGACTTCTCTCCAGGATCAAGCCTCGCCCCTGAGATTGACTCTGCATTCAAACCAAACCTCCCAATAGAAATAACCAAAACCAAGAGAAAAGCTTAAACTCAAGCTTCAATGACTGTGATGACGTGATGATGTGACCCAGTGGGTGAGAGATGAGCTCCATCTCTGGGACCCACAGAGTGGAAGGAGAGAACAAGCCAACTCCTTAAAGCCGTCCTCTGCCTTCCACAAGCTATCCAAAGCAGGAGGGAGGGAGGGAGGGAGGGAGAGAGAGAGAGAGAGAGAGAGAGAGAGAGAGAGAGAGAGAGAGAGAGAGAGAGAGAGAGAGAGAGAGACCCTCTGTATGGCAGAGAAATGTGTGCTGGGACAGGGACAGCAATTCAATTGGGCCTGCTCACAAAAGATCATTCCAGCTAGGTTTGTTGACTTTTGATGGTCCCTAACAGAAGGGAGGGTCCTGGAACCCTCACATAAATATCCAGCCATTCTTCCTAATCAATTATATGTGATTCTGCCCTAAATGTATGTGGTCTCAAGGAGAAGCTAGAGGATCTAAGGGACGTTCTAAGGAGGGGAGTAGGCACCACCGGGCATACTGGAAGCAATAGGGATTATTATGTGGATTAAAGACAATTACAATGAGAGGTGATATATAATTCTAGGAAAAATTTGGGGTGGGGGGAAGCAGTATGTGACAGCTTCTCTGTGTAGCCCTGGCTGTCCTGGAACTCATTCTATAGACTAGGTTGACATTGAACTCAGAGATTCACTTGCCTCTGCCTCCCAGAGTGCTAGGATTAAAGGCAAGCACCACCACCTCGTGGCTGAGCTGTACAATGGACTTCAATCCCTGCCACTGGCTGGGTCTATAGCTCACATGTCACATGACAACAGCTATGATGTAACTGTTGCCTTGAGCAAGATACCCACTGGAGCACGTGTGTAGAATGTGGGGGAAATGACCAGCTCCTTGTCTCTTTTTTTTTCTTTATTTTTTTATTTTCTTTCTTTTTTTTTTAAGATTTATTTATTTATTATTTGTAAGTACACTGTCACTGTCTTCAGACACACCAGAAGAAGGTTTTGGATCTCATTACAGATGGTTGTGAGCCACCATGTGGTTGCTGGGATTTGAACTCAGGACCGTCAGAAGAACAATCAGTGCTCTTAACCGCTGAGCCATCTCACCAGCCCAGATATTTTATTTACATTTCAAATGTTATCCCCTTTCCTCATTTCCCCTCCAAAAAAACCCCTATCCCATCCCCCATCCCGCTGCTCACCAACCCACCCACTCCAGCTTCCCTGTCCTGGCATTCCCCTACACTGGGGCATAGAGCCTTCACAGAACCAAGGGCCTCTCCTCTCATTGATGTCTGACAAGGCCATCCTCTGCTACATATGTGACTGGAGCCATGGGTCTCTCTGTGTGTGCTCTTTGGTTGATGGTTTAGCCCCTGAGAGTTCTGGGGGTACTGGTTGGTTCATACTGTTGTTCCTCCTATGGGGCTGCAAACCCCTTCAGCTCCTTGGGTTCTTTCTCTAGCTCCTCCATTGGAGACCCTGTGCTCAGTTCAATGGTTGGCTGAGAACATCCACCTCTGTATTTGTCAGGCACTGGCAGAGCCCCTCAGGAGACAGCTATATCAGGCTCTTGTCAGCAAGCACTTGTTAGTATCCACAATAGTGTCTGGGTTTGGTGACTATATATGGGATGGATCCCCAGGTGGGGTAGTCTCTGGATGGCCTTTCCTTCAGTCTCTGCTCCACACTTTGTCTCCATATCTCCTCCCATGGGTATTTTGTTCCCCCTTCTAAGAAGGACTAAAGTAGCCACACTTTGGTCTTCCTTCTTCTTGAACTTCATTTGGACTGTGAACTGTATCTTGGGTATTACTAGCTTCTGGGCTAATATCCTCATCTCTTAAAGGGCTTCCCAACCTCACCATGCCTACGTGTGAGGCAGGTAACTCAGAGCAGATGACTGAGCAGCAACCCTAAACCCAGATGCCGCCAGCTCTCCCACTCCTGCTTTCAGGTTATCCCCTGAGAGACAACATTGTCCTTGCCAGAGCACCAACCACTCATCTAGCATAACACAAAGTGCTACTTTTTTTTTATTTATGAAATTTTAGTCAAAAAAAATAGCAGGATAGGACCCGAGAGATGACTCTACAGTTAAGAGCACTTGTTGTTCTTTCAAGGGACCTGGGTTCATTCAGCAGCAGCTGTAGCCAGGTCACCATGTAAGCCACAGATGCCGGTGCTCCTACACACATGCACACACACCACAACACACACATAACACACATGCACACACATCCAACAATGCATACATACACTATAATGCACTCACAACATACAAGCACACAACACCACAATGTACATACAGCACACATGAGCACATCCACAATGCATGCACACACACACACACACACACACACACACACACACGCAAGAATATGCATCGAAGTACAGCCTTTCAGTGTGATCCTCTGCCTGGCAGAAATGTGTCAGGATATCATCTGACTTCTTCATTAGAATACCAAACACCCCAGTCTCTCCCCCTGCCACATGTAGTCCTTGGGGGTATCATGCTTTCTCAAGGAAACCATGAAGAATAGACAGGATGACAGAAAAGTCATTCTAACCTACATGTTACAGGAACTTTCCCCAAGCCTATGATTTTTTTTTCTTTTTCCATTTTTAGGTGTATGATGTGCCTGTGTCCATATGTATGTCTAATAAGTGTGTGGGCACACTTATGTATGTGTGTGTGTGGGGGGGGGTGTAGACGAACACGTGGAATCCCAAGGTCAGTGTCTCTTCTATCTTACCCATTGAGGCAGTGTCTGTCAATCAAACCCAGAGCTCACTGATACTGCCAGTCTTGCTAGCCACCTGTTTACTCTCAAGATCTCCGGTCTCAGCCTTCTAAGGCTGGAATTATGGGTATTGCTGCCACACCCACCCACCATCCTTGTGCATTCTGGGGTCCAAACTCTTGTTTTCTTGGTGAGTTCTTTAGTTCACCAAGCAATTTCCTCAACCCCTATGCCTATTTGTTACTAGACCAGAAGTTCCTAGGTCCACAGTACATTTCATGAACTTGGGGGCAGGGGTGGGGGCTGGGAGGTGGGGTGGGGACGGGGCTCTGCATAGAATCAGTCAAACCGGCTCACTCTCTGTCATCATTCTGGTTCCTGTGCGAGGTCTAATGTTCCACACGGCTGGCTGGCTAGTTTGCTCATGGCTGTGAAGCCTGGGAAACTGCTCTCTGAGGCTTCCTGTGAGCTAGGCTTATTAATTCCAAAGTGGTCCGGCTGGATAACAGCTTTGAGAGGACGTGCGTGGCAGAACGGAGCGCGGAGCTAGGCTATCACTTCGTGCCGAGCTTTAATTAACTGAGCTGCGTAGGGAGACGGGAGCAGAAGCCATGATTAATTGATGTACCTTTTACTGCGGCCATCAAATGCTGAGCCACACAGGCAAACACGAGCCACCTGCTCAGCTCTGTAAACAGGACCATTGTGGGCCAAAGAGTTCCTTCCACCACAGGGCGGGTCTGTTTCCTTGGGTTTACCCCCACATTGACAAAATAAACTAACTACCCTCTGTTCCTGAGCCCTGGCATTCAGCTTCCTGCTAACACTGAACTATATTAACGGAAAAGGCTGTGAGTCTCCTGAGCGTTTTCTGATTCTATTTGCCCTCTAAACTCCTCATGGGGTTAATCCTGGTCTTATCAGCTGGGCTTCAAACTTGAAAATCATTATCCCCAAACAGAAAAGGAAGCAGAGAAAAGACTTTCTGCCTGAGATGTCTTAAAGGTGAACGAGTCTGGATGTGATGTTTATAAAAGCAAAGGCAAGGCATTCTCGAAAGGAACAGTTGTCTAAGGATTGGTAGCATGCAGTCTATTGCCATGGTCTACCTATATGTCCTTAATTACGATTCCTTGAAATCTATTCTGTGAGCAGATCCCTCCAGGTCAAAGATCTCTCCTGGCTGATATCAGCTCAGGACAGGTCTAGAGGATCCATGGATCACAACCAAAATTTAAACCATGATTACAGCCCGGAGGATTTGGAGGTGTGAGTTACACGTGGAGGCTGGAAAGTCCCCCTACTGGGTCCAGAAACACTTCTTGCTGCCAGCCATAACCCACAGGGAGGCTGGGCTTTCTGTCTGTCCAGCTGAGTATAGGCTCAGTCACTCAACTGACTCGTCCCATCTCACAAAGCAGGTACTTACGGGATCTGGGATCAGTGGCTCCCACAGGCTGGCCAAGTCTCCCCTCCAGAACTTCTGTGCTCACTGGTCTCTCCCAGCTCCAACCCTGGCTGCTCTGTTCTGCTCTGCTCAGCTCTGCACAGGGCTGGAAGACTGTTTACTTATTCATGGACAGCCCCAGGCTTGGGAGTGGCTTTGTGTCCATCAATAGAGAGGAAATTCAATCTGTAAATGGGGGCTGCTAGCACAGGGCATATCTGTCAGGATGAGTCACACAGACAGAACCAGTGTTGAATCTTGTATTTCCACAATAAGCAGGAACCAGAAGACACTGCTTTTCCAACTCTGTCTCTCCCTTCCCTTGTGGGTCCCCCACCCCACAGGGCATACAGTTCTGGGAAGCTATGGATCTGTGGACACACAAAGTCCCAGTATTGGGTCTCTCTTGTATCAAAATGTACTTCATTCAGAAGATGGTAAGGAAAACGAAAGGTATGGAATGGGACCCCCAAATTCCGTATCAATTTACCTTTAAACCTAAAACTCTGTTTTATATGGTCATTTTTGTTTGTTCGGGTTTTTGTTTGTTTTGTTTTTCAAGACAGGGTTTTTCTGTCTAAGATATCTCTGGCTACCCTAGAACTCACTCTGTAGACCAGGCTGGCCTCAAACTTGGAGATCCACTGCAGCACCACCCAACTAAGTCTAATTTCTTTAAATGTCCAAAAATATAACCCCACTCCTGCCCCTCTGCAGCTATCGCTTTGCATTTAGCACGTTGCTGCACCCTTCTAGGAAGTGGTTCTTCTTGCCTCTGCTATCCCACGCCTGTGAGGTTCATTCCCTGCGACCATGTCACACACAGCCCAGGGCCAGAGCTGGGACACTGTGTTCAGAGCTGTCTTCATCCCCAGGAGGGATCTGGCTCCTCCGAAGTGCCAGGAAGCATTGTTGAATTAAAGACTTTATGTCTTGTGTTTCCAGTTGGCCGTGAATGACAGAGCATTAACGAGTGAAAATTGAAAGCAAGATAAAATCTTCCCCCAGGAAAAGGAGTCAGACTGCTCCGAGCCCTGGAGAGGCATCAATAAAGTAATTTCAGAGTTCTAAAGACATTTGTGGGCTACCGAGATGGCCCAGTGGGTCAAGTGCTTGCCACACAGCCCTAATGACCTGAGTTCAATCCCAGAACCCATATAAGAGTGGAAGGAGAGAACCAACCCCACAAAAACCGTTGTCCTCTGACCTTCACATGCACACTGCTGCACACAAACATCACTTGGGCACACACAAACACACTGTCTTAGGGTTTTACTGCTGTGAACAGACATGACCAAGGCAACTCTCATAAGGACAACATTTAACTGGGGCTGGTTTACAGGCTCAGAGGTTCAGTCCATTATCACCAAGGCAGGAACATGGCAGCATCCAGGCAAACATGGTGCAGGAGGAGCTACACCTTCAGATCTGAAAGCTGCTTGCAGAATACTGGCTTCCAGGCAGCTAGGATGAGGGTCTTAAAGCCCACAGCCACAGTAGCACATCTACTCCAACAGGGACACACCTTCTAAAAGTGCCACTCCCCGGGCTGAGAATATACAAACCATCACAGACACTAATCACAATAACTAATTCTTTTAAAGGACACTTACAAGCTCCCAGTACGTCAGGAATCCTCCGCCTTCCACCGCCATTTCCCATCTCAGACAGAGCCCAGAGATAGTTTCTGAATGGCATGCGTCCCCTCCACAGACAATCTCTAACAACCGTCACCTAAGGCTCCAGGCAGTGCACAGCACCGGACCTGTCTGGGGCTGTCTGTCATGGTATTTAAGCCAATGAGGAAGATGATGGAAGGGCCCCCCACCATGGAACTGAGCTTGCATGGAAGAGAGCTTGCAGAGCAGAGAGCTGGACACCTGGGGTGAGGCCTGCCCAAGTGTGGCTACCCAGCAGCCACGCCTGGAGTCTAATTAAATGCCTCCCCACCCAGGAGCCACTCCATCAGGTTAATCATCTCACATGACCATTCACTTCACTACCCTTAAAAGCCTCTGACAGCCACTTGGCTCTGTCTCAGGCTAAGCCCAATTACCTCTCTCCAAACTGAAATTTAGTGTGTGGTACTTATTTTTCTAAATTAAAATAAGTTGGGAATTTTGATCTTCATTTCTAATGCTGTTTATTAACATTCCTGGGGCAAAAACAGCAACCAATTACTAAACGCTAACTCTAAACACAGATTACTCTAAACACCTTAACTGAAGTGTCACATGGGACCCTCAAAGATGCATGAAGTGGGCACTGAAACTGTCTTTGTGCATGTTACAGATGGAGAAACTGAGACACGGCTCAGTAGGAGAAGTTTTGAGATTATAAATTGGCCATTCTGGACATATATAGCCATGGTCTTCCCCTTCCCCCCTCCCATAAAGATGTAGGTGGCTGGTAGAAACCGCAGAGAAAGGAGAAAGGGATGATTGGTCATAGCTGTCTGTTTCCAACAGTGTGTGTGTGTGTGTGTGTGTGTGTGTGTGTGTGTGTGAGAGAGAGAGAGAGGGGGGGGGAGAGAGAGAGAGAGAGAGAGGTGGTATGTGTGACACATTCAAGTGTATGATATGATACATGTGTATAGTGCAAGTGTGGTATGTGTTATATATGTGATGTGTGCAAGTGTGTGATATGGGTGGATGTGTGGTGTGTGTGTGCACGCCTGTGTATTATGTATATGTGTGCTTGTATGTGTGTGTAATTTACATGTTTTCATGTGTTATGTGTACATGTGTGCAGGTGCATGCATATGTGTGTATAGTGTGTGATTGCATATGCATGGGTGTGCACATGTGCAGGTGCATGTATGTGTATCTGCATATGTGGGAGTGTGCACATGGGCAGGTATGTGTGTGTATTTGCCTGTGTGTGGTGCATGTATGTGAGTGTAAGTGAGGTCAAAAGAGTTGATGTAGGCTCTCTTCTTCATTGTTCTTTGCCTTCTATATTGAAGGTGGAGCATTTGGTGACCTCAGAGCTCATTATTTGAGCTATATTGACCAGCCACCATTCGCTGGGAATGCCCTGTCTCTGCCTCTCCTACTCTTGGCTGCCACACCTGCCTGGCACTTTCATAAGTGCTAGGGATTTGAACTTGGATCCTCACACTCACATGGAAAGCACTTTACCCACTGAGTCACCTAACCCCTGTCTTTGTTAATATTAAAGAAAGATCAATACTGTAAAATGCTGGGAATGTTATAAAGTGAGAATTGAGCATGCATACCCACAATGGAATTAAATAAAGTCAACATGGCCTCTTGGTACCCAGGGTGAAGGACAACATGGGAATCATTGTCACCCACCATGTCACTTGTCATCTGGGGTCAGTGCTGCTTTGGAATCATTCTAAGATATGATGTCATAATCTGTGAATGATAGAAAGTCAGATGCTCCTCAATAGTATCCTGCTGGGTACCATTCCAAAGAAAAGGCTTAGAAATGAGGCCCTTGACATCACCTGACCCTCAACTCAGACAGGTCTCAAGGGTCCCAGAGGAAGAGTCCCTGTGACAGACAGGAAAGATATCAACCAGATGCCACCCACGGCATGCTTTGGCAAAAATCCTGACTCTGGTCCTATTGTTAAATACTGCTTTGGGTTCTGGTCTCTGTCATCTACAGCAGAAGGCCCTACCTTCCTCTCAGAGCCGGTGGGGCTTTGTGCACAAGAACAGGCCTCTGTGGTACTGGTTTGGAGTCTTGAGATCCCAGAGGTAGTATGGCCCTACAAACGGAATGCTGGAAAGTGAGTCTCAGAAGTAGGATCATACTGCAGGGTCTACCCAGGGACCTTGTGTCTGCTGTGAGACCTGGGACCTAGAGCTGACACCTCCTAAGACCCATCAGCTAAGAGCCGCACTCTTTGGTAGTCATTAAGCTGGTAAGATAAGCTTGTCAAACACACAGGGGTGAAGGGTCACATATTCGAGAGGCAGAGGCTGAGAGACTGTGTCCAGCCACTGCCTCCTCCTTTAGAGCGCTCTGATCTCTATACCGGTCTGCATTCTCCCTCAGGGTCTGAGGGTCTCTGCACTGTCATAGAAGACCCCAGGACTGTGGGGAGGGAGGGAGAGAGAGGGGGACGGAGGAAGGGAGGGAGAGAAGAGAGCACACACATGGGTGAAGCAGGTTTCAAAGGCCTTGAGGCAGGAGCGCAGACAGTCACCCTCCCAAAACCACTCACAGGCAGAAATGACTGGCCTGGTTTGGTGTGCGCTCTAGTCCATCCCACAGGACAAGGGAAGAAAATGGAGAAGAAAGCCAATTTCTTGAAGCTGGACAAGGGTCTGAAGCCAGACTGGAAGATGGAGGAGGTGGATAAGACACCCACTTCCTGAGCTAAGATCTTAATGACTGACAACCCGGCCTCTTTTTTAATTATTAAGAGCAGATAGTGCAGATGTGTGTGTGCATGTGTGTATGTCAATGTGTGTGTGTGCATGTGGGTATGTCAATTTATGTGTGCATGGGCACATGTGCATGTGTCAGTATGTGTGTGTCAATGTGTGTGTGTCTGTGTGTGTCAGTATGTGTGTATGCATGTGAGTGCCTGTGTATGTGTCAATGTGTATGTGCAGACGTGTCAGTGCGTGCCAATGTGTGAGCGCATGTGTGTGACAGTATGTGTGCTTGTGCATGTGTCAGTATGTATATGCCTGTGCATGTGTGTGTTAGTGTGTGTTTGTGCATGGGTACGTGTCAGTATGCATATGTCAGTCTATGTGCCTGTGCATGTGTGTCAGTATGTGTGTGCCTATGCATGTGTCAGTGTGTGTATATGTGTGTGTCAGTATGAGTGCCTGTGCATGGGTGTCAGTATGTGTGTCAGTGTGTATGTGTCTGTGCATGTGTCAGTGTGTGCATATGTGTCAGTATGTGTATGTCAGTGTGTGTGTATGTGTGTGTATGTGTGTAACCCAGGTTGCATGCTGTCTCAAAATCTAACTGCACACGGATCCTGACTCTGCATAGCCCCAATTCATTAGCCACTTAAGAAAACTAATATTACAACAAGTCCCCATGGATGAGGGAGGTTAAAACCCTCAATATCTCAAGGGGTCTGAAGAGCAAGTCCAAATTAACTTGCTTGAGTTACTGTGCCTGTGTGTCAACTTAGCAGCTGAGTATGATGTACAGGGGCAGGAGGCGTTGTGTAGAGTTCAAGACTAAGGTCCTGTCATGGTCGCTCTGGAGAGTCAGCACAGTGAACAAGGACATGAGGAAACCTGAGGCCAACGGTGCACCCGGGGAAAGCACGGCCTGGGCCATCAGGTCTGAGAGCTCTTCATTCTGAGCGCTCTGCATCCAGCCTTCCTGCACCCTGAGCCTCACATCTCTGTTCTCAGTACTGACTGGACTCAAGCTTCTATACAGAAGCTCCCCTGGGGTCCAATCAGGGTCAGTGTGGATTTTAGGATTGGGCACAGTTGTGTCCGTCTAACTAGAATTAAGAGAGTGAGCCCTTCCGTGTTTGCCTGGTGCCAAGCTGGGGTGGGGGTGGGGGTCACAAATGTCTCAGTTGTGTGATAGAATAAGCTCAGAAACAATGGAGCATTCCCACACTGGATCATTAGAGACCCCTGTTAGAACTAGGATACCCTTCTGTACCACATACCATGCAAAGCGAGAGGCTGGGAGAGCCTTTAAGGCTACCTCCTGGAAAATGAGGGGACAGAGTCTCACAAGAGAAGAGTCCATTAAGGGCCATACAATTTATTGTCATAGAGTCAGGCTCTGAGCCCAGAGCATAGACTCTACAGTTAGCAGGGACAGGGGCGATGGCACCCTGAGGCAGGGATGATGGAAAATTTGAGGAGCAGCCTTGGTGGGTCCCCAGCCTACTCTTCCACAATCTGGGAGTTTATAGGTTCCCATGGAACACACAGGACATGTGTATACATGCATGCATACATGTGTGTGCACGCGCACACACACACACAACTGTATAGGAAAGCTACAGGGTACCCTCCCCCCCCCAAAAAAATAAGCAGTAATTGTCATGGGGAAGACATGGTCCTCATTGATATTTATTTCTATCTTATTCATATGGGTATTCTGTCTGTGTGTGTGTACGTGTGTGTGTGTGTACACACTACATGAATGTCTGGTGACTGAGGAGGACAGAAGAGGGCACTAGATCCCCTGAAAGTGGAATTATAGATTATGAACTGCCACATGGGTGCTGAAAACCAAACCTGGATCCTCTGAGAGCAGGAAGAGCTTCTTAACCACTGAGCCATCTCTTCAACCCCAGGTCCTCTATTTCTTCGTATTTGGATATTCTATAATAAATTACAGATGTGGAAAAAAAAATGTCCTCAGGGCTGTCAGGGAGAGGAAAAGCCTTGTGGGCTGGTGATGGAAAGAAAGGGGCATCCACCCTGAGATGCCTTTGGCTACTCACCAAATGCCTTTAAAACATGCCTCGACTTTGAAATTCCATTCTCACTAATTCATTTGAAAGAAAATACTGGGTGTGGTTAAATCACCCTTTCAAACTATGCACAGAATGGATCGTTTCAACACGGAATATTAATAATCATGAAGATTGAAACAAAACTATTCTAACCGATACCAAAATACACTGAGCCACATTCTCTATACAGTCCAGCAAAGCGAGACCCAGCTACAAGCTCCAGCATTAGGGACAGCATCTTGGCATATGGGTGACTCAAATGTTTTCAAGTCTTTTTCTCTCCAAGAATCCCTGACCAAGTAAAAACTGTTGACATTATCAGATGCTCAGTCAGTAGAGGATTTTTCACATACGCATGAGGACCTGAGGTTTGAACCCCCAGAACCCCCAGGAAAGAGCCAGATGCCAGAAAACTGGTAAAGTGGCTCAGTGGTTAAGAACACTTGATGCTCTTTCAGAGGATCTGGGTTCAGTTCCCAGCACCACATGTCAGCTCACAACTACCTGCAGCTCTAGGCCCAGAGGGATCTGATACCCTCTTTTCTCCCCGTCCCAGGTATTGTATACATGTAGTGTGTACACACACACACACACACACACACACACACACACACACAGGAAAAACACAAATATACATAAAATTTTCAAAAACATCTTCTTAAAAAAATTTTTAAGCCAGACACAGCTGCACATCTCTGTAACCCCAGTCAACACTAAATGGGAACAGACACAGGAAGAACCCTGGAACTTGGTGGCATCTAGTCTATTCTTGTGGGCAAGCTCTAGGATCAATGAATCTAGAGTCCTCTCTCTCAAAAACATAAAAAATATAAGGTAAAGAATAACTAGGCAAGACACTAGATGCTGACCTTTAGCTTCCACATGTACACATGTGCAGGCATGCCAGCACACACATGTACACAGACACACACTTACACACAAGATGGAACACACAGTGATTACTGGTCCCAAGCATCAAGAGTTACACATTCTGGAATCCTGGAGGCTCTAACACTGGTTCCATGAAAATATGTGGAGATGATGATTCTTCGTGAGCCTCTAACTTAAAAGCCCGAGGAACAGGACCCTCGTCTCTTGGTTGCAGACCCTATGCAGCAGCTGACAGATTCTGTTGGAGTGTTTGGAGTTGAAAGAGAAGAGACAGCTGGAAGGGTGTGGCTGGCGGAGGTCAGAGCCATGCTAAGGTGTTGTTAATGTTAGCCCATCGCTGTCCCAAGTAAGGTGCTGATATCTCAGGTCCCCTGCAACACACACCTTTATGCCTCCTCAGAAGAGGCGAGTGTTAAGGGTGCTTCTGCCTGGCTGCCATCAGTTGCACATACATGTACACACACATGCCTGCAACAGACCCATTCTCATTGGTTAGAATTCATCACGTGACCTGCCCAGGCTCAAAGACTTCTAGGAATGTGGTCCTCCTCTAAGAAACAAACAACTCCATACCACTAATCCGGGCCAGTAGAAAGGGTGGGTTTCAATGTAGAGACAGAACGTGCACACTGCAGGAGAGACACTGGGAAGTGTCCAACACCATGAGCCTCTGCACCTGACTTTCTCTGTTTGGCTGTGAACAAGGCCTCTGTTTCCCGAGTGCTGGGGTTAAAGGCATGATCCACCATGCTTGGCTCTTACATTTTCAAATTTCTTGTTTGAGAGAATGTATAGTCCTTGTCTTTTATGTCTGGTTTATTTCACTGAAACACAATAGCCTCCAGCTCCATTCACTTAAAATGCACCCACCTCGGGCTGGAGAGACGGCTCAGTGGCTAAGAGCACTGACTGCTCTTTCGAAGGTCCTGAGTTCAAATCCCAGCAACCACATGGTGGCTCACAACCATCTGTAAGGAGATCTGATACCCTCTTCTGGTGTGTCTGAAGACAGCTACAGTGTACTTACATATAATAATAAATAAATCTTTGGGCCAGAGCGAGCAATGGTTCTGAGTTCAATTCCCAGCAACCACATGAAGGCTCACAACCATCTATACAGCTACAGTGTACTCATATACATAAAATAAATAAATCTTAAAAAAATAATGCACCCACCCATGGCTCCCACAGCAGAGGGCCAGGTGGTATAGAGACCACCACCATCTTCCACCCATGTGTTCAGGACCAAACACAGAGGCTTGCCAGCACAGAGGGACAAACATACTGATTTCACGGCTCAGTGATGAAGATCCCCAGACGACTGTGACAAGAGCGAGCCAACCATCTCTTCCGCCAGCACCTGAACCAAACGGTGGAGCAGGCAGCTGGCAAGGTGTTCAGAGGGCAGCTTCTGCCCCCTTCCCGGGTAGGTGCTTTCTGGAGACCCAGCTTATCCCCTCCCCCAACAGTCAGCTGCCAACCCCATTCTCAAAACTCCTTCAGGGCACATTTGAGCCTCTTCAGCGTTTTGTGCCATCCGTGCCTCTGCTCTGCAGCCCTAAATAGACTTACTTTTAACAGCACAACTGTGATGCTTCTCCTTGAGACAGCCCTGCGCCAGCCACCCTGGTCTTGGAAACAATTGGCTCACAGCACGTCATCAGCCGGCTCTGTGGGTTCAGTGAGGAGGTTTTCCCACATCTTACAAGCCATGGTAGGGGGAGGTGGAGTCTCCCATTCCGTGCAGCAACACAAGCTTGTTTATCCAAACAGCACACCCTCCTGTCTCAGCATTAGACACCCAGTGGGGAACATAAACGCTGTTCTCCAAACCCTGCCAACAAATTGCCCTCCCGTTGGCTCAGGGACAGAAAGACAGAAACTCTGCAGCTTCACGGTTTTCTGCAAAAGGCCTGTGCCACCAGGCTGGTTCATTTGCTTCGATGGAGCTAGCATCCACCTACCAAACCGCATCCCCAACCCCTCAAGCGGTGTTTTTAAACAATCATAGTTTTCTGGGGCCCAAGAGAAGTGAAAGGGAGAGGCTTTTCCCTCCAAAGAGCATGATTTCTACAATCTAAAGCACGCTGTGCCCTTAAAATTGTTGGTCATCATGTTCAGGCAACTGACCTCAGAGGAAAATGCCAAAGAGATCTCAAGAAGCCTTTTTCGTGAACAAAAATTTATACAGCAGCGGGCACTTTTCTTTTTTAAAATAGCTGCTTTGTAAATGTCATGGCAAGGATGCTAAGCACGGACAGAGGGAGCCTGGGACCTGTTTATTTCTATAAGAGGAAAAGAGCTAGAGCCCAGGACAGGGTGGAGTCCATTCCCCCCCCCCCCGCTACTTCTTGGAAGCCTCCTGCCTCCTTAAGGCTCCTCACTGAAGCTCTCTAGAGGGACTGTTGCTATTCTGTGCTCCAGAAAGCTCAGCCCGCTCCCATTATGCTCTGCAGCAGAGGGTCCTCAACCTTCCTAATGCTGAGACTCTTTAATACACTTCATGGGCTGGGTGACCCCCCAACCAGGAAATTATGTCGTGGCTACTTCATAATTGTAATTTTGCTACTGTAATGGACTGTAATGTAAATATCTGTGTTTTCTGAGTGTGTTGGGGGGGGGGAATCACAGTCCACACATTGAGAACCACTGCTCTCCTGGGAAACAACTTGTATATGGTTTCTCATGTTCTCACCTCACTGATGGGATAGACAGACAGGTAGGTAGGTGTGGGCATGCATGCATGCATGCACATATGCACTCGCGCACATATATACATAAAGAGAGAGAGAGACAGACAGACAGACAGACAGACGCCATGGGAGGCATAAAAGAACAGTGAGCCAGCCACATGGTTACTAAGGAAACTTACAGGTGCTCAGAAAGATAAGACTAAAAAAAAAGTAGCTTTTAGGGTGAAATGTGCAGACCATAACGAGACAGAAGGGGTTGTGGTGGTAGGGGGGATGTCAGTGAGCACTCACTGAGTTCTTCCACAGGCCTGGCAGAGCTCTGAGCTCACCCCATCTGAAGCTATTGCATCCTTATCACCTCTTGGCCGATATGGCTTTATAGACGAGACAATAATGCCAAGGTAAGCTTAGGCGTGGTCACCCGCTATAGTGGTTAAGACTCGATATCGATAAGGTCTTGAATCACCTAGGAGACACGCCTCTGGGCCTGTGTGTCCCAGCAGTGACACAAGCAACTAATACTCATGGGAACAATGTGGGAAGAGCAAGTACAGACACAACCTTCAGGCCCCGGAACTGCCCACAGTGCTCTCCCACCCCAGGACAGATGAGGTCTCCAAGCTGGCAACATCGCTTGGACAGAATCTAGAAATCAGTAGTGTCTGGGCTGATGAGCCCTGTCTCCTGTCAGTGTCCATGGAACAGATTCCTAGTGACTTGAGTGGATTAGTTGAATTCTGAGTCTGGAGATGCAAGCTCGGGGCACCTTTAAGGAAGTACAGAAACACCAGTCTTGCCCTTCCGCTGAGAGAATAAACTACTGTAGCTGGTACACTACAGCTTTTGGAACGTGTCAGAATGGAAACGGTTTATCTAGGGCTGGAAAACATTTTCTCTAGGGCTGGAGAGGTAGATTCAGGGTTAAGAGCATGTAGTGCTTTTACAGAGGTCCTGAGCCCCATTCCAAGCACTCACATGGGGGATTCACAGCCCTCTGTGGCTCCGGGTCCAGGTAATCTGACTCCCCCTTCTGGCTTCTTCTGGAACTGCACTTGTGCACATCCACACACACACACACACACACACACACACACACACACACACATGCATACATACATACATACAAAGACATACACACATATGCACACATACATATATTTGCAAACACACACACACTCACTCTCACACTCACACACATACACATATACATACACTCACAAACACACACACATACACTTTCACTCACACACATACACTCTCAAACTCACACACATATATACACATACACACTCATACACACATATACACACACATAAACTTACAAACACTCACATACACTCTCATACACACATACACATACACTCACACACAACCACATGCCCTTCCTTTAAGTGAGATCGCATCACTTTGGCAAGAGTAGATCCTGTAAGAAGCATGAGAGACCACACAAGGAGACGTGTCCACTTCCACTATAAGCAAGTGTGATCCACAGGAAACCCTGGATGGCAGAGGTTAAGATTCTACCTCTCCCTGACTGGGCCAGCTCTTTGACAGTGCGAGGAATATAGGACTGTCCCCTTCATGTCTTCTCTCATGACAGTTGCGCCCTGGGTCTAGATAGCAGAGTGCTGCAGGCTGGACCCCAGTTTATCACTGGTGTTCCTCTGTCTCTTGGTTTGAGAAGCTGGAGGCCCAAGCTCAAGCTGAGGGTGTGGCCGGTTTCTTTTGAGGACCAAATGGAGAACCTGCTTGAATCCTGTCCCTAGTCCTCTATCCGCCTGTGGCATCCCTGTGTCTTTGTATGCCCCTGTAACAAATCCCACTCTGTAAGGACACATGTCACACTGGGTTCAGAGCCACTGAATAACCTTAACTGAATTGCATCTGTGAAAACTAATCCTATCTCCAAACAAGGTCATGTTCCTAGGTGCTGAGGGGAACAGCGTCATCAGTAGCTCTGGGGAGACTCGGTAAGTCATCACAGGAAAAGAGAGGGAAACATTCGTGACACACTGCAGACACCTGACTCAAACAGACCCCAGCTGGGAGACAGAAAGCTTCAAGTGCAGACAAGGCTGGGCAGGGAGCAAGTATTCCAATAACTAAGCTGAGAGTGCTTAGGGGTGAATGGCAGAGTAGAGGATTCACCTTCTGGGGCTGGCAAGCTGGCCAGAGGGTAGAAGGGTTGGCACCTGAGTTCAATCCCCAGAGCTGACATGGTAGAAAAAGGAAACCAATTCCCACAAGTTTCTGAGCCCCCTGACACACATGTGTACACTGTGGCACATGTATGCACACACATGTGCAGTGTACACACACACACACACACAATGCACACACAAATCAAAGTGTATTAGTTACTTTCCTGTTGTTGTGATAAAATACCACGACAGAAAAGTGACTTAAGGAAGGGTTTATTTTGGTTCGCAGTTCCAGAAGGCTTAGACTCCATGATGGCAGAGAAGGCAAGATAACAGGAGCAGAGAAGCTGAGAGATCACATCTCAGCCATATAGACAGAGCAGACGGAAAGTGAGAAAGATGAGGAGGAGGGATGGGAGGAAGAGGAGAAGGAAGAAGAGAGGAGGTAGAGAGAGAGAAGAGGAGGAAGGGAAAGGAAGAGGGGAAGAAGAGAGGAATCATGGTGGAGAAGGGAAAGAAAGGGAGGACAAAGAGAATGTGGGAAAGAGAGATAGGACGGGGGCGGGGGAGGGAGGCAGAAGGAAGGTAGAGAAGTAGGTAGGGAGTTAGATAGAGAGGAAGGGAGGGAAGAGATAGGAAGTTAGGTCGGGGGGTAGGGAAGGAGGGAGGCAGGAGGGAGGGAGAGAGGGAGGCCGGAGGGAAGGAGAGAGGCAGGTAGGGAGTTAGGGAGGGAGGGAGGGAGACCACACACTAAAGAAGTGGTTCCTGATTAGAAATCCTCAAAGTCCACCACCAGAGATGCACTTCCTCCAGCAAGGCACCGCCTCCTAGATGTTCCATAACCTCTCCCAAACAGCGCCACCTACTGAGGACCAAGCATCCAAACACATGTACCTATGAGGGACATTTCTCATTCAAACCACCAGAAATGTTTTTAAAAAATTAAACATCCACCATCTGAACAAGCAGAGGGCTGTTTATAAACTTTTATTTTGTAAATATCTCTGTGTTTGTCTTAATAGCTCTAACTGGGTTTCTCAGAATCTTCAGTGTTCGACCCTTGGTGTTACTTAGAAGCAATAACCAGCCCCCCTCCATGGGTTGTTCTTTAATCCTTCCTATGGTAATCCCTCATCTTGCCTTAGGTGTTTCTCAGCTAACAGCTCATTAGTTTTAGTTGTCATTTTGACATGACCTAGAATCATCTAGAAGAGTCTGGATGAGGGATTTGGTTGACCTGTGCATCTATCTAGGGTGTCTGGGATGTGAAAGCTGTGTAATTGGGGGATGGCACAGATGTGGCACAGAACCAGGGATGAACCCCTAGTTCACCCCTAAGTCTCTAGAATTTCCTGTCTTGACTTCCCCACAGTGACGGACTGTTATCTGGAATTGTGAGTTGAAGCCAGCTCTTCTCTCCATTAATTTTGACAGGTTATTCTTTTACTGCAACAGGCATGCACTTGACCACAGCTCCCTGAAGCATTTTTTTTTCCAACAGTAAAATACTAAAGCCCAGGATGTCAGCCTTTGTCCCAAATCCCCTCTCTACTACTTCACTGGATGACCTTCCTGAGGCGTTGAAAGGACCACAGGAGCTGACAGCAGATCCCCCAAGTACCAGAGGGAAGCTTTGCTTGTCACACACAGGAAGGAGACCGTGGCAGGCTGGAACCTATGGGCCTGCTGAGGTCAGGCTTGGCAGCCAGGAGAGAACTTGTGAGAGTTAGGAATGAGGCTTTTTAGCTGAGGAGGGCTTGGGGGCAGGATTTTCTTGCAACCTTTGCAGGAAATAGCTTTGGCCGGCTCCTGGCTGGGCTAGGAGCTGTCCATCCGCCCCAGTGCTGAAGAGTCAGAAGGAATCCTATCCCAACAAGGCCCGACTCTGGACAAGAGAACAAATTTTATCATCTGCACTTATATATTTGCAATCCCTGCAGACATGCTCTGAATTCTGCATCTGGAGGCGAAGCCGCCCTTTGGACTATGGGAAAGGTAAGCCACCACGGAGGACTTTTGAAAGCAGAAGCCAGAGGAATCATATTTCACTATGTAAATTGACAAAGGGTCAGAGAGCTTGACCTTGGCCTCTGACGCACCTGCTCAGAAAGCCAAACTGCCATTTAAATATTTATAGGCCAGGGTGGAGCTGCAGCCTATGGTCTCTCTGAGTCCTCAGGGGCTAGAGGCAGGGGCCATTGTAAGAGAGAGCTATGCTCTCCCTTCCCAGCAGGCTGTGGGCTGGGAGAGGGTGTTGGGCAATGTGGGACTCAGCTCCTTGGGTACATCTGATGGCCACTGCTCTTCACTGCAGAGGCCTGAATCCTGAAAGGATAGGAGAGCTGGTCCTGCTGCCTGTGGGGTCCACAGAGGTGGCAAGCACTGGAGTGA